>JBBDGP010001915.1:0-600000 GCA_037952835.1 Lithobates septentrionalis
AGTTCATGGAAAATTATCCAAAGGAAGAAACACAAAAATCTTCCTCGTATTATTATACCGGATTGTACGATTTTGATTTATTCACAAAAAAAAAACAAAAAACTGTCAGCTCCGGTCGGAACCGCTGTACTAACAAGCAGACATTAGTACAGCCCCCACCGAAACACTCTGGTCAGCGCTCTCTGCCATTGGCTGAGATCACTGATCGGCTGTCAGTCGGCTGGTTTTCCAGAAAGACCGTCATACACACAGGCTTAGGCCCGCTTCACACTGGTGCGATGTGAGAACACTGCGGGTTCCCACATCACACCGACTCTCATGTCCGTTCACACTGCACTATGCGAATCGCTGGGGAGAGTCAATACATTGTTAACGACACCCCCAGTTCAGCTCACATATCGCACTGCGAACTGACAGTCCGGACATGAATCGGATCACACAGGTGTGAACAGTCATACGATCCAATTCTGGTCCCAACAAAATAAAGGGTCCTGTGTGTGTTTGGACCGAATGTGGTGCAATATCAACTATATTATCTGTACGGCTGAAATCGCATCACACAGACATCGCATGTGATGGGAACAGCAGTGCTCTGCGAATTACATGCGATGTCCGGCATCACATCAGTGTGAACCGGGCCTGAATGACATTTGTTTTTTTCGGATTAACAGCTTTGTCCAAAAAAAAAGAGAGCCTGCGCATGCTCAGAAATGAAATAATACATGAAAATAGAATTTATCATTTCTGTTGTGTTCTGTCCTAAGAATTTTCATCACTTTAGTAACCTCTTGGCTTTCAATATCAGACCAGCATACAAAAAAAACCCCCACTGTATACAGCACAGACGGGGGGGGGGGGGGGGGGGATCTCCCTCCACTCACTGTATACAGCACAGACGGGGGGGGGGGGGATCTCCCTCCACTCACTGTATACAGCACAGACCCGGGGGGGAATCTCCCTCACTCACTGTGTATACAGCACAGACGGGGGGGGGGGATCTCCCTCCACTCACTGTATACAGCACAGACGGGGGGGGGATCTCCCTCCACTCACTGTATACAGCACAGACGGGGGGGGGGATCTCCCTCCACTCACTGTATACAGCACAACGGACGGGGGATCTCCCTCCACTCACTGTATACAGCACAGACGGGGGGGGGGGGGGGGATCTCCCTCCACTCACTGTATACAGCACAGACGGGGGGGATCTCCCTCCACTCACTGTATACAGCACAGACGGGGGGGATCTCCCTCCACTCACTGTATACAGCACAGACGGGGGGGGGATCTCCCTCCACTCACTGTATACAGCACAGACGGGGGGGATCTCCCTCCACTCACTGTATACAGCACAGACGGGGGGGGATCTCCCTCCACTCACTGTATACAGCACAGACGGGGGGGATCTCCCTCCACTCACTGTATACAGCACAGAGCGGGGGGGGATCTCCCTCCACTCACTGTATACAGCACAGACGGGGGGGGGGGGGGGGGGGGATCTCCCTCCACTCACTGTATACAGCACAGACGGGGGGGGGGGATCTCCCTCCACTCACTGTATACAGCACAGACGGGGGGATCTCCCTCCACTCACTGTATACAGCACAGACGGGGGGGGGGGGGGGATCTCCCTCCACTCACTGTATACAGCACAGACGGGGGGGGGGGGGGATCTCCCTCCACTCACTGTATACAGCACAGACGGGGGGGGGGGGGGATCTCCTCCGGGATCTCCCTCCACTCACTGTATACAGCACAGACGGGGGGGGATCTCCCTCCAGTCACTGTATACAGCACAGACGGGGGGGGGGGGGGATCTCCCTCCACTCACTGTATACAGCACGGGGGGGGGGGGGGGATCTCCCTCCACTCACTGTATACAGCACAGACGGGGATCTCCTCCACTCACTGTATACAGCACAGACGGGGGGGGGGGGGGAATCTCCCTCCACTCACTGTGTATACAGCACAGACGGGGGGGGGGGGGGGGGGATCTCCCTCCACTCACTGTATACAGCACAGACGGGGGGGGGGGGAATCTCCCTCCACTCACTGTGTATACAGCACAGACGGGGGGGGGATCTCCCTCCACTCACTGTATACAGCACAGACGGACGGGGGATCTCCCTCCACTCACTGTATACAGCACAGACGGGGGGGGGGGGGGGGGGGATCTCCCTCCACTCACTGTATACAGCACAGACGGGGGGGATCTCCCTCCACTCACTGTATACAGCACAGACGGGGGGGGATTCTCCCTCCACTCACTGTATACAGCACAGACGGGGGGATCTCCCTCCACTCACTGTATACAGCACAGACGGGGGGGGGGGATCTCCCTCCACTCACTGTATACAGCACAGACGGGGGGGGGGGATCTCCCTCCACTCACTGTATACAGCACAGACGGGGGGGGGATCTCCTCCACTCACTGTATACAGCACAGACGGGGGGGGGGGATCTCCCTCCACTCACTGTATACAGCACAGACGGGGGGGGGGGGATCTCCCTCCACTCACTGTATACAGCACAGACGGGGGGGGGGGGATCTCCTCCACTCACTGTATACAGCACAGACGGGGGGGGGATCTCCCTCCACTCACTGTATACAGCACAGACGGGGGGGGGGGGGGGGGATCTCCCTCCACTCACTGTATACAGCACAGACGGGGGGGATCTCCCTCCACTCACTGTATACAGCACAGACGGGGGGGGGGGAATCTCCCTCCACTCACTGTATACAGCACAGACGGGGGGGGATCTCCCTCCACTCACTGTATACAGCACAGACGGGGGGGGGGGGGATCTCCCTCCACTCACTGTATACAGCACAGACGGGGGGGGGGATCTCCTCCACTCACTGTATACAGCACAGACGGGGGGGGGGGGGATCTCCCTCCACTCACTGTATACAGCACAGACGGGGGGGGGGGGGGGGGATCTCCCTCCACTCACTGTATACAGCACAGAGGGGGGGGGGGATCTCCCTCCACTCACTGTATACAGCACAGACGGGGGGGGGGGGGATCTCCCTCCACTCACTGTATACAGCACAGACTGGGGGGGATCTCCCTCCACTCACTGTATACAGCACAGAGGGGGGGGGGGGGATCTCCCTCCACTCACTGTATACAGCACAGACTGGGGGGGGGGGGGGGATCTCCCTCCACTCACTGTATACAGCACAGACTGGGGGGATCTCCCTCCACTCACTGTATACAGCACAGACGGGGGTGGGGGGATCTCCCTCCACTCACTGTATACAGCACAGAAGGTAGTGGAGGTAAGTATGACATGTTTGTTTAAAAAAAAAAAATAACGCGAGGGTTTAGTAACCCTTTAAGGGTTAATGTACACACGTTTTTTTATTTTTAAAAGTTTTTTATTTATTTATTTTTTTTTCTTGCAAATAGTCAAAAATGAAAATGCGTGTAAACGAAACTTGGCTAAACGCGAGTTACGGCGTTTACAAGCTATTACAGGCGTTTGGAGTTCCAAAAGCCTCTGAACATCCGTACTAAACGCATTTTTATGCTTTCCAAAAAAAGCCTCTAAACTCAACTGCCTGGAAATGACTATAAACGCCCCTGTGTACATGGACTGGTAAGATAACAGAGGAGAGTTCAGGGGGAGCTGAAAAAAATGCCCAACTTCTCCTAAACCTCCGTTTACCAGCAGCAGCCGTGTACAGGAGGCCTACAGGCTTATGGGGTCAGCAGGGCATTACAAGACTGGTGTGGTCCACTCAAGTTATCTGGATTTTATATGGTTGCTAGGGGGGTTGTTAGGGGATGCCGTACATCTGTGATATGAACACTTAGGCCCTATTTACACTGACACTATCAGACCTGTGTTTATATACAGAGGACATTTCTAAATACATATAAAGAAATGTAATGATTTTTTTTTAACCACCCCTGAAGGTTTTACCCCTTCGTGACCAGGCCATTTTTTGCGATACTGCACTGTGTTACCTTAACCGACAATTGCGTGGTCATGTGACACTGTACCCAAATACAAATGATGTCCTGTTTTTTTCCCACAAATAGAGCTTTCTTTCGTTGGTATTTGATCACCTCTGAATTTTTTTTATTTTTTGCGCTATAAACAAAAAAACACTGACAATTTTGTATTCTGCTACATGTTTTGTTAAAAAAAAAATCCCAATAAAATCCCAATAAGCGTATATTGATTGGTTTGTGCAAAAGTTAGTCTCTACAAAATAAGGGATATATATTTATTTATTTATTTATTTTTTTTACTAGTAATGGCGGTGATGAGCGACCTTCCCTTTTTTTTTTTTTATTTTTTTTTTTTTTTTTTTTTATTTAAAAGGTGAGGAACGACTTATAGCAGGACTGCAATATTGCAGCAGACATCCTCACACTTTTTGGGGACCAGTGACACCAATACAGTGATCAATGCTAAAAAATATGCACTGTCACTGTATTAATGACACTTGCGAGGAAGGGGTTAACATCAGGGGTGATTACAGGGTTTAACTGTGTGCCTAGCCAGTGTTTATGTGCACTGTACGAGGTGCTTTTACTAGGAAACACAGAATCCATCCCTTCCCTCCTGTCAGAACAGGGATGCCTTGTTTACATAGGCAGAGCTCTGTTCTGTGCCTCTACGATCGGCTGATAGAGCCTTTAAGATCTCATCATTCATTAATTGTAATACTAAGTTCTTGATTTATGTTATTACATGTGAACTATACCACATCCAATATGTAGGTCGCACAACACGCAGGCTAAAGCATCGGCTTTACGATCACCTGCGCGACATCGAGAAAAATAAGTCTACTGATGTGGCTAAACACTGGAATTCGGTTCACAATGAGGACACTGCTAGTCTTTATATACCGGGCATTGAGAGGACAGCGACACCAACAAGAGGGGTTGATAGAGTCAGGACACTGTAAGGTTCCATGCACATTGGACGTTAAAATAACTTTATAAAAAACGGCAGTGGCTTTGCAGTGAGTCTATCAACCTTTTTTTTTTTAATGTTTTTGTATTAGCGTTTTTCCACGTTAGCGTTTTTTTTTTTTTTTTTTTTTTTTTTTTTTTTTTTTGCAATGGATCAAAAACATTTAAAAACACTGGTGAGCCACGTTTTTGAGCGTTTTATCTGCGTTTATGAGCGTTTGGTGTTTTTTGTGGTCAGAATTTTATGGCGTTCAGAAAACAGCCCATAAACTCCACTGCTGATAAACATCCAAATTCCTACTATTATGATTAGGTGGTATACCTGTATTAGTGCTTTTAGGGCTGTGACCTTGATGCCATGACCAGTCTATATGCTTACATCTATTCAGCCCATCCAATTTAGACCGCATTTCCTGGATACAGATTCCACATCATTAATTTAATTTGATCTATTTAGATCCAGTTCTTTTATGTTTGATGTCTTGATAGTTGACCTTTTTGGAATGCGGTCTTCAGGAACGACATTACTTACCGCATTTGCACGGTATGACCATTATAGCAATCGCTAATCTTTGATATAGATAACTCAGTGGACAAGATCTCTATGATATGATGACTGTAGAACCTCCACCACGGATTTGAGATATTTATTCCAATGGATGGTATACACTTCATGAATTTATCGCTGAGCGTACTTTCCATTCATCGTTTATTTATTCATCCGTGTTTGTCAGTTCTATATTTGTATGCATATGTACTTTTTGCTTTTGATCTTTAAGTTGTTGTCAAATGCGGACAGCTTGTGGAGCTGATCTATGGATGAGTGCACCCACATACATTTACCAATCAATCGGCCAATTTAGGTGATTGAATATAGTATATAATATTGATCAGACATGAACTCAAAAGCACTTTTTGGTCTGTGTCCGCTCCACATTATGTGATTTGCTTTCATCTATCTTTCTTCATCCGATCTTTTCTTCATCTTTTTTTTCTCTTTTTGTTTCTTATAGCATTTCTTTGGTTTTTGATTAAGATTGGGGCCATTGTGATAATCACTATGAACTTCTTGCGTTCATTTCGATAATGTTTGAAAGAATGGAATCTATGAAAATATCGTGATGTCTTGATGGCCATTCTTTCTTCCATTGACAAATCCATCTATTTGATGTTTTATTAACCCATATACAAGTATTTATTGTCAATTTATCAGTTTTTTTTTTTTTTTTTTTTTTATGTATACACATCTTACAGGGCTCTTTTTAGTTCTGTGGTATTTCTCTTAAGTGAGGTTTCTACATTTTTTCTTTGCCCATCCAGGTCGCCTAGTTTCAAATAGAGATATAGAGATATCTCAGGTACATTAAAGTGGGGTTTTTTTTTTGTTTTTTTTTTGGTTTTTTTTTTTACTCGCCTCTAAATGCCTGTTGCTAGGGGGTCCCTCGTAGTCTGCCTCTTCCTTTGCCTGGGCTGGTGACATCACTTCCCCCTCAGCACAGGAAGGGCTCCGCTCTGCTCCCTCCCTCCTGTCAATCATCTGGGACCCATTACAGGTCCCAGGTGACTGAACGGCCAATCTCGGCGCCGCTCGCACATGCGCAGTGGGTGCCAGGCTGTGAAGCCACAGCCCGGCGCCCACAGTTGCAATGTCGGCGCCGCTGAACGGAGGGGGAGACTAGCGGGGCTTCGATCCCCCGCTTCACTGGACCCAGGGACAGGTAAGTGTCCAATTAAGTCAGCAGCTGCAGTATCTGTAGCTGCTGACTTTTAATATATTTATTTTTTTTGACTGGACCTCCTCTTTAAGACATTTTATATTAGTCTCTACAAAACTTTTTGTGACCTATGAATGGGCATATCGGTGCACTCAGTTTTTGGGCATGTTTTATACATATAAAGAGAAAATATGCGCTGCGCTAGAGTGAACTAAATCAATGTGTTGACGCTTGAGTGTGAAACCCATACAAAATAACCCTCTCTGTGTCACTCAAACACTGATATAAAAAATGTATATATACATTCATATGCATCAAAACAATATTAATGTGCATATGAAATATTTCCAAATATTTAAAGTGCATAAATAGGTACAAAAGTGCTTAGTGCTCCACAATGATTATAATACAGTCCTGATATAATCATAAGTGATGGGTGAAAAATCCTAAAAATCAACATCAAAATAACTGTAAAACGGTGTCCATGGATGGTGTAATCCAACATGCCCATGAGATCCTTGGTGCTGCAAACCATACTCCGGTGCACTTCAGTGACCCCCCCCCCCCCCCCCCAGGTCATTGCGCTCACCTCAGAGCGTGTGACCCAGTTACTATACGGAGTCAAAACACGCTTTGGAGCCACCCCCGGGCTCTGTTATCAGGTGCCAATCTCCAGCCTGGTTCAATGCAGCTCCATGATCATAAACAAAAAAAACTCAATAGTGTAATATCATTGGGTACATTTATTGAAATAAGTCACACTCCCCTCAGTGGGGTACTCCCATTATACCGGTGCGTAAGTGCACCACTCTATTACAAGCCTCCGAAATGGCAATAAATGCAGGTGTGGTATGGTATGCGTCTCTAACAAACAGACTCCGCGCTACTCACTCCGTCCTGGCCCCTCCCCTACGTGTGTTCGACACAGGGATCACGTGTCTTCTTCTATATATTTGTGGTTGTGTAGCTATGATTAAGCACCATTGAGAGTGTGAAACGCGTCAGACATTTCATCCTGTACCCTGCTGCTGTATGAATTTTTGTTAATCGGCTGTCAATTTTAACACAGATCTCTCTTCAGGGACCAAAGCAAGTGTGAACGAGACCTAAAACACAGAAAAAAACTGATATGTAGTTTTGAAAACGTACTACACTGAGGGGCTGAGATCACACATGCAATCTTTATTATGGGGAAGTTGAACCTGTACATTCTAATGTGTTGCAGCACGTGCATTAAGAACACAGTATTGTAAATGAGGCCTAAAGGGTTCTTGTTGATGGGTGCAGTCACCCATAGCAACCAATCAGAAGCCATCTTTTTTTTTTAATTGTATTTCATATATACCGTACTTTCTTAAAATTTATCAAAGTCTCTTTATATTAAGGCAATCTTCAGTTCCAGTTCACACTAATGCAAGTCTGTTGTGAATTTGATGCGTTACAAAAGCCGCATCAAGATTCGCATGTCATCCAAAAACAAATTGTGTTAAATGACAGTCGTTCACATCACATCTATGCGTTGCGATTGCTATGCGAATGTGATGCGGCAACAGAAAGGTCCTGTGTGAGTTTCCTGTGTTGTGGTTTTCCTCTCCATAGACATCAATGGAAACTGACATGAAATCGCATCTTGTGTTCAGATGTGTGTGAATACTTCTGTGTAGATTTTTACATATTTCCACCCTCACAGAAATCCAGCTGTGTCCAATACCATCAATTAAATTCACATTACAATCACACTGTCTTTAGCACTGCAAAATTGCACTGAACTCCAGGAAAAATCTGCATGAGAATCGCACCCATTCGCATCGCATAAGTGTGAACCCAGACTTGGTTTGTTGTTGTTTTTTTTTTTTTTTTTTTTCTTATACAAATGTAGAGAACAGAAAAAGAAAACACCATGATGAAATCCCAAGGTGTCAGTGGTTTGTTTGGGGCTTGCGGTTGGGGGTGGTAAAAGCGCAGCACATTCGCGGTATTTTTGTCGACTGTCAACCGCCCCCCCCCCCCATTAAGCTGCATTAGGCATTAACATGTCGCTGCCGCACAGTTTTGCATCTACGGCAAACTTCACTTGACATGCAGCGATTAGTGGGTGGAAAGACACTAAAAAACACTACACATTCACTACAAACACTACACTACACATGCCACACACTACACATTCACTACAAACCCTACACTACACATGCTACACATTCACTACAAACACTACACTACACATGCCACACACTACACATTCACTACAAACACTACACTACACATGCCACACACTACACATACACTACACATACCACACACTACACATTCAGTACAAACCCTACACTACACATGCTACACATTCACTACAAACACTACACTACACATGCCACACACTACACATTCACTACAAACATTACACTACACATGCCACACACCATACATTCACTACAAACACTACACATGCCACACACCACACATTCACTACAAACACTATACTACACATGCCACACACCACACATTCACTACAAACACTATACTACACATTCACTACACTACACATGCTACACATTCACTACAAACACTACACTACACATGCGACACACTACACATTCACTACAAACACTACACTACACTACACATACAACACACTACACATTCAGTACAAATACTTTACTACACATGCCACACATTCACTACAAACACTACACTACACATGCCACACACTACACATTCACTACAAACCCTACACTACACATTCAGGTAAATGGGGAAGCGCTGAAAAGACCCCGCAACTACATGCAATGCCAAATGGGTTAAAGCAGGCAGCGGGGTACACCATTCCTTATGGTCAAAAGTGTAAGGTTTGTTCTTTATAAACTTTCATGTTATACAAAGAAAGAATAGCAAAAAAAGGAAGGCGAGGCGGCGCCGCATCACTTCCTCACCACTTGTCAACAGTTTCTGTAGTGCGTTCCAAGCGCAGATTTTGGTTCAGAGGCAAGGGAGATGCATGTCTAAATTTACTCTTATCCCTGGTTCACCCTGAATACGGCTTTGAAATCGCACAATTTCAAAGTCGCATGTGCACAGATGTCCATGCAAATCGCACCTGAAATTGCCAAAAATAGCGCAGGAACTTCTTTTTCAAATCGGTGCGGCATCGATTTGAATGGTTCCATTGCTGACAATGGGGTACGCACTGATGTGAACGGGGGACTTATGGACATTTCTGTGAATAGAAGCCATCTTGCACTTCCCTTTGTAGAATGAAGTCTGGTGTCTGTGGGCACCAGATGCCATGGGTGGGGAATAGTGTTGTCGGGCACACAGGATGGATTTGTGTTGTGTTTATGGTGTCCATTTATGAAGCAGTAAAAAAAATGTCACTGCTTCATTCTCAGAGGAGATCGTTCTCCTCTGGATGCCAGTTTATGAAGATTTGTAGATCGCTTCTTTGGAGGAGTGAAGTGATCTACAAATGCTTCAAACAGTGGAGAACGGCCCGATACCGGAATCTCGTGAGACTTTATGAGATTACAGTACCAGAAATTCACAGAAACGCAGAGATGTCCGTTTTATTAACTGTTTCCCGACCAGTGCACAACGATGTACATCGGCACAATGGCACGGCTGGGCAAATGGGTGTACCTGTACGTCCCCTTTAAGACACGGCTCAGTGAGCATGCCCGCGGGTCCCGCAGGCTCAATGTCCGCCGGGGGCCCGCGATCGTGACACGGATCGGCAGAACGAGGAGACAAGGCAAACAAGGTAAACAAGGCATTTCCCTGTTCTGCCTAGCAACATGACAGAGATCTGCTGCTCCCTGTCATCGGGAGCAGTGATCTCTGTCATGTTGTAGTGAGCCCATCCCCCCCTACAGTTAGAACACATCCAGGGAACACACTTAACCCCTTGAACGCCCCCTAGTGTTTAACCCCTTCCCTGCCAGTGTCATTTACCCAGTAATCGGTGCATTTTTATAGCACTAATCGCTGTATAAATGTCACTGGTCCCAAAATAGTGCCAAAAGTGTCCGATGTGTCCGTTGCAATGTCAGTCACGATAAAAATCGCAGATCACCGCCATTACTAATTAAAAAAAAAAAAATAATAATAAAAATGCCATAAATCTATCCCCTATTTTGTAGACGCTAAACTTTGGCGCAAACCAATCAATATATATACTTATTGCGTTTGGTAAAAAAAAAAAAAAAAAACGCAATAAGTATATATATTGATTGGTTTGCGCCAAAGTTATAGCGTCTACAAAATAGGGGATAGATTTATGGCATTTTTATTATTATTTTTTTTTTTTTTTACCAAAAATGTGTAGAAGAATACATATTGGCCTAAACTGAGAGAAATTTTTGTTTTTATATATTTTTTGGGGATAAAAAAAAAAAAGTAAAAAATATTTTCTTTTTTCTTTTTTCGTTTATAGCACAAAAAATAAAAACCGCAGAGGTGATCAAATACCACCAAAGGAAAGCTCTATTTGTGGGGAAAAAAAGGGTCAATTTTGTTTGGGTGGAACGTCGCACGACCGCGCAATTGTCAGAGCGATGCGGTGCCAAATCGCAAAAAGTGCTCTGGTCAGGAAGGGGGTAAAATCCTCCGGTGCTGAAGCTGTTAAGCAGTGATAAATTATCACTACTCAGTACACGGACAGACGGCGTGGTTAATACTAATAACATAAGAGTCCCCCTGCATAATATTTATATATATATATATATATATATATATATACACATTATATATATATATATATATACACATACATATATATATACACATACACACATATATATATACACATACACATATATATATATATATATATATATATATATATATATATATATATATATATATATACACATACACATACACATACACATACACATACACACACAAATATGAGGGGGGGCATGGTTACTGTCTTGGGGGGGGATCTGATCGAGGAAGAAGGAAGTTAATAATCTTCTTCTTTCTTCCCCCTCAGTTCCCCCTCGAGATTCTCTCTTCACTCCCCGATTCTCCTCCTCTGAGTTGGTGAATCAGGAGTGTGAATTCTGCCTCAGATCTCCAGTGAATCGCTGAGATCGCAGCTTCATAAAATGGCCGTCTCTGTGTGGAGATCATCGGCGGGAGAACGTGTTCAAACACATTCTCCCCCGATTATCTCTGGTTCATAAACCGTTTTTGGAGTGTGATCAGTGACGATCCTCAGGTTCACCACTGTTCACAGCTTCATAAACGGACACCTCAGTCAGACATAGACTGGTATGAGGAGATAAAAACAAACCTCAAAGTGACACTTCTTAACCACTTGACGACCGCCTCACGCCGATGTACGTCGGCAAAGTGGCACGGACAGGCAAAATCACGTACAGTGTACGTGATTTGCCTTCCGCGGGTGGGGGGTCCGATCGGACCCCCCCCCCGGTGCCTGAGGCGGTCGTCGTTTGTCCAGCGGCAGTCGGTGGTGAGGGGGAGACCATCCGTTCGTGGCCCCCCCCTCGCGATCGCCGCCGGCCAATCGAATCATTCCTTTGCTGCTGTTTAGCATACAGCAGCAATGATGTCATCTCTCCTCGGCTCGGTAATTTCCGTTCCGGCCCGAGGAGAGAAGACATCAATGTGAGTGCACACACACACACACACACACACACACACACACACACACACACACACACTAGAACATGCCAGGCACACAAAACACCCCGGTCCCGCCCCCCGATTCCCCCCCCCCCCACCCCCCACCCCCCTGTCACAAACTGACACCAGCAGTTTTTTTTTGTTTTTTTTTTTCCTGATTACTGCATAGTGTCAGTTTGTGACAGTTACAGTGTTGGGACAGATACTGTTACCCCCCTTTAGGTCTAGGGTACCCCCCTAACCCCCCCCTAATAAAGTTTTAACCCCTTGATCACCCCCTGTCACCAGTGTCACTAAGCGATCATTTTTCTGATCGCTGTATTAGTGTCGCTGGTGACGCTAGTTAGGGACATAAATATTTAGGTTCGCCGTCAGCGTTTTATAGCGTCAGGGACCCCCATATACTACCGAATAAATGTTTTAACCCCTTGATTGCCCCCTAGTTAACCCTTTCACCACTGATCACCGTATAACGGTTACGGTTGACGCTGGTTAGTTTGTTTATTTTTTATAGTGTCAGGGCACCCGCCGTTTATTACCGAATAAAGGTTTAGCCCCCTGATCGCCCGGCGGTGATATGCGTCGCCCCAGGCAGCGTCAGATTAGCGCCAGTACCGCTAACACCCACGCACGCAGCATACACCTCCCTTAGTGGTATAGTATCTGAACGCATCAATATCTGATCCGATCAGATCTATACTAGCGTCCCCAGCAGTTTAGGGTTCCCAAAAACGCAGTGTTAGCGGGATCAGCCCAGATACCTGCTAGCACCTGCGTTTTGCCCCTCCGCCCGGCCCAGCCCACCCAAGTGCAGTATCGATCGATCACTGACACTTACAAAACACTAAATGCATAACTGCAGCGTTCGCAGAGTCAGGCCTGATCCCTGCGATCGCTAACAGTTTTTTTGGTAGTATTTTGGTGAACTGGCAAGCACCAGCCCCAGGCAGCGTCAGGTTAGCGCCAGTACCGCTAACACCCACGCACGCACCGTACACCACCCTTAGTGGTATAGTATCTGAACGGATCAATATCTGATCCGATCAGATCTATACTAGCATCCCCAGCAGTTTAGGGTTCTCACAAACGCAGTGTTAGTGGGATCAGCCCAGATACCCGCGTTTTGCCCCTCCGCCCGGCCCAGCCCAGCCCACCCCAGTGCAGTATCGATCGATCACTGTCACTTACAAAAGACTAAAACGCATAACTGCAGCGTTCGCAGAGTCAGGCCTGATCCCTGCGATCGCCAACAGATTTTTTGGTAGCGTTTTGGTGAACTGGCAAGCGCCAGCGGCCTAGTACACCCCGGTCGTAGTCAAACCAGCACTGCAGTAACACTTGGTGACGTGGCGAGTCCCATAAGTGCAGTTCAAGCTGGTGAGGTGGCAAGCACAAGTAGTGTCCCGCTGCCACCAAAAAGACAAACACAGGCCCGTCGTGCCCATAGTGCCCTTCCTACTGCATTCGCCAATCCTAATTGGGAACCCACCGCTTCTGCAGCGCCCGTACTTCCCCCCCATTCACATCCCCAACCAAATGCAGTCGGCTGCATGAGAGGCATTTTCTTTATGTCCTCCCGAGTACCCCTAACCAGCGAACGCCCCCAAAAAAGATATTGTGTCTGCAGCTAGCGCGGATATAGGCGTGACACCCGCTATTATTGTCCCTCCTGTCCTGACAATCCTGGTCTTTGCATTGGTGAATGTTTTGAACGCTACCATGCACTAGTTGAGTATTAGCGTAGGGTACAGCATTGCACAGACTAGGCACACTTTCACAGGGTCTCCCAAGATGCCATCGCATTTTGAGAGACCCGAATCTGGAACCGGTTACAGTTATAAAAGTTAGTTACAAAAAAAGTGTAAAAAAAAAAAAAAAAAAAAAAAAAAAATATATATATATATAAAATAAAAAAAAATAGTTGTCGTTTTATTGTTCTCTCTCTCTATTCTCTCTATTCTGCTCTCTTTTACTGTATTCTATTCTGCTATGTTTTATCATGTTTGCTTTTCAGGTATGCAATTTTTTATACTTTACCGTTTACTGTGCTTTATTGTTAACCATTTTTTTGTCTTCAGGTACGCCATTCACAACTTTGAGTGGTTATACCAGAATGATGCCTGCAGGTTTAGGTATCATCTTGGTATCATTCTTTTCAGCCAGCGGTCGGCTTTCATGTAAAAGCAATCCTAGCAGCTAATTAGCCTCTAGACTGCTTTTACAAGCCGTGGGAGGGAATGCCCCCCCCCCCCCCCCCCCCACCGTCTTCCGTGTTTTTCTCTGGCTCTCCTGTCTCAACAGGGAACCTGAAAATGCAGCCGGTGATTCAGCCAGCTGACCATAGAGCTGATCAGAGACCAGAGTGGCTCCAAACATCTCTATGGCCTAAGAAACCGGAAGCTACGAGCATTTTATGACTTAGATTTCGCTGGATGTAAATAGCGCCATTGGGAAATTGGGGAAGCATTTTATCACACCGATCTTGGTGTGGTCAGATGCTTTGAGGGCAGAGGAGAGATCTAGGGTCTAATAGACCCCAATTTTTTCAAAAAAGAGTGCCTGTCACTACCTATTGCTATCATAGGGGATATTTACATTCCCCGAGATAACAATAAAAATGATTAAAAAAAAATAAAAATGAAAGGAACAGTTTAAAAATAAGATAAAAAAGCAAAAAAATAATAAAGAAAAAAAAAAAAAAAAAAGCACCCCTGTCGCCCCCTGCTCTCGCACTAAGGCGAACGCAAGCGGCGGTCTGTCGTCAAACGTAAACAGCAATTGCACCATGCATGTGAGGTGTCACCGCGAAGGTTAGATCGAGGGCAGTAATTTTTGCAGTAGACCTCCTCTGTAAATCTAAAGTGGTAACCTGTAAAGGCTTTTAAAAATGTATTTATTTTGTTGCCACTGCACGTTTGTGCGCAATTGTAAAGCATGTCATGTTTGGTATCCATGTACTCGGCCTAAGATCATCTTTTTTATTTCATCAAACATTTGGGCAATATAGTGTGTTTTAGTGCATTAAAATTTAAAAAAGTGTGTTTTTTCCCCAAAAAATGCGTTTGAAAAATCGCTGCGCAAATACTGTGTGAAAAAAAAAAAATGAAACGCCCACCATTTTAATCTGTAGGGCATTTGCTTTAAAAAAATATATAATGTTTGGGGGTTCAAAGTAATTTTATTGCAAAAAAAAAAAACTTTTTCATGTAAACAATAAGTGTCAGAAAGGGCTTTGTCTTCAAGTGGTTAGAAGAGTGGGTGATGTGTGACATAAGCTTCTAAATGTTGTGCATAAAATGCCAGGACAGTTCAAAACCCCCCCAAATGACCCCATTTTGGAAAGTAGACACCCCAAGCTATTTGCTGAGAGGCATGTCGAGTCCATGGAATATTTTATATTGCGACACAAGCTGCGGGAAAGAGACAATTTTTTTTTTTTGCACAAAATTGTCACTAAATGATATATTGCTCAAACATGCCATGGGAATATGTGAAATTATACCCCAAAATACATTCTGCTGCTTCTCCTGAGTACGGGGATACCACATGTGTGAGACTTTTTGGGAGCCTAGCCACGCACGGGACCCCGAAAACTAAGCACCGCCTTCAGGCTTTCTAAGGGCGTGAATTTTTGATTTCTCTCTTGACTGTTTATCACAGTTTCGGAGACCATGGAATGCCCAGGTGGCACAAACCCCCCCCAAATGACCCCATTTTGGAAAGTAGACACCCCAAGCTATTTGATGAGAGGTATAGTGAGTATTTTGCAGACCTCACTTTTTTTTCGGTCTTTTTCCATTTATAGCGCAAAAAATAAAAACCGCAGAGGTGATCAAATACCATCAAAAGAAAGCTCTATTTGTGGGAAGAAAAGGACGCAAATTTCGTTTGGGTACAGCATTGCATGACCGCGCAATTAGCAGTTAAAGCGACGCAGTGCCAAATTGGAAAAAGACCTCTGGTCCTTAGGCAGCATAATGGTCCGGGGCTCAAGTGGTTAATTCTGCATCATCTCAAAAGTTCCAAAACACCCAACAAGCAAAATCCTACTGCTCCCTGTCATTGGGAGCAGTGATCTCTGTCATGTTGTAGTGAGCTCATCCCCCCCTACAGTTAGAATACATCCAGGGAACACGCCTAAACCCCTCCCTGCCAGTGTAATTTACACGATAATCAGTGCATTTTTATAGCACTGATCGCTGTATAAATGTCACTGGTCCCAAAATAGTGTCAAAAGTGTGCGATGTGTCTGTCGCAGTCACGATAAAAATCGCAGATCACTCTTTTTTTGTTTATAGCGCAAAAAATGAAAAACGTAGAAGTGCCCTAATAGTAAAAGTCAGCAGCTACAGCATTTGTAGCTGCTGACTTTTAATTTTTTGGTCGGAGGAGGGGTTTGGGGCTGGAGCTCCACTTAAAAGGCGCACGCTACAGACACTGATTTAGCTGTTGTTTTATACTGTATAACCAGTGTTAATTTTGACATCAGATTTTGATTTACTTTTAGTCATAGTCTTTTGACTAAAATGCCATTTTAGTTTTAGTGGTATTGATCATTTAAAGTAACGCAGTGCAGTATCGCAAATAAGGGTCTGGTCAGAAAGGGGGGGAAAACCTTCTGGAGCTCAAGTGGTTAAATAAGCGTGTCCAAGGCCACAGATGGAAGTTGGTGTAAACAAGCCCTTTTTATTTTCCTTTGGATGTATGTCACCAAAACTGACATTTTTGTTGCAGGGGATGCCAAAAATTTTGTATAGAAATCTTGTAGACTTGTATCTATTGCATTTTACAGAAAATTGCAGCACTGCAGAATGAAAAGCAAAGGTCATTTTTAATAACAATTACAATATGATGCGTTTAGTAATTGTATAGACTACTGTATAAAAAAATGTAATTTCTATTTTGTTCTCACAAGAGTGGAGTTACCCTTTAAACATCTTGTCTATTAAATAAGAAATGTTTCTAATGTGTTTAATTTTGTAGCCGCATCTACTACCATACATGCCTCTGAATGCGTGTCGAGTCTGGTTAACTATGAGCGAGAGCCCACAAGGATGTACCTAGGCATCCCACCCTTGTACCACTACTCTGCCTTCCCCATGGGCTTTTCACCACCAGCATTTGGAAGTGCAACCCCATCTCCGCCTGGCATGCCTATGACTTCTATCCGGCCATACCTCCCAGTGAGTATAGTGTGTGTGTGTGTGTGTGTGTGTGTGTGTGTGTGTGTGTGTATATATATATATATATATAGATCCAGTATGTATACCTCCCAGTGAGTACAGTGTATATATGTGTGTGTGTGTGTGTGTGTGTGTGTATGTATATATCTCTATCCAGTGAGTACAGTGTGTGTGTGTATATATATCTCCAGTATGTCTACCTCCCATGTTGTCACATGAAAAGATATAATATATTTACAAAAATGTGAGGGGTGTACTCACTTTTGTGAGATATTGTATAGTGTTGAAAAGAACTGGTCTACCAATGTACAGTAGCGAAGCATTTTAACGTGTCATGGTGGAGACAAGTCAGCTATGCAGGTGATTGCAAAGATCAAGGTCCTCAAGTGGGGTGGTGATGCTTTCCGACTGTTATGCTGGAGAGGTTTTCTCGATATTCCATTTCCAGGTCCCAGAAAGCATGATTTTCCTTTTTGATATCTCTTTTTCTAATACATATGTTTTTCTGATGATTTCTATTAGGGATTTAAGGTATAATCTGTTGCTCACTGTCATTCAATGTTTTTATATAGCTGTCAAGGTAGCAGGGAGCCAACACTGATATTACCCGACACCTGTGTCACGTGTGGGTGGGACTATTTAAGGAGTATCAGTGGGTCTTCTCTGGGTTGTGATCAAGCAGTTTTTTTGTGTGAAACGCGTTAACCATCTGTAACTTACCAATGTCCTGTGTGTGTCACTTCGGGATATTTCAATTAGAGGTGCACCGAATGGAAATTTTGGTGCCGAAACTGAAAATGCAGGATGCACTTGACCGAAGACCGAAAATTACAGTTTTAAAAAAATATTTAAATTTTTAGATATAATTTTATTATATTCAACGTTTTAATTCATATCAATCTAAATGAATATGAATTTATTGGCACTTTTAGCACAAGAAAGGCTCAAGAAAAATGTATCCCTTTTTAAATTCTATGTATGTCTTCCCACTGGTCCGTTGGACCTCCATTGTGGTGTTAAAAATCCAGCTTGGTGCATTTTTGGTCAATTAAAAAAAACGCACCTCCTAGTTCAAATGCATTGAAAAGGCAGCAAGAACGCATCATTATTGTACCCGTATTACGTTTTTAGATGCGGTTTTGAGTCACATGAAGTCTTATGAAAAGCACCCATAAACACAGTAAATCATGGTAAAGTCGGCCTAAAATGGCGGTAAAATCACGGTGCATTTTTGGTGTCATCTCTATCAGCCGAACGCTGTCCATTTCCATTCGGTCCGATCCGCCAGACATGTGGAATATAGGACCACCATTGGTCTGGCAGTCCGATCAGCTCCGCCTGAAATACTGACAGGCAGACCTGATTGGACAGCCCGTGTGAAAGGGCCCTAATTTTACAGCAAAAAATACAGATTTTTACATGTAGGAGAGAATTATCAGAATTGACCTGGGTGGGAACTGGTTAAGGAGTGAATGGCGGCTAAAAGAACACCTGCATACCTCGGGGTAAAGAAGGCGCCTATATCCTATATTTCACTGCCTGTACTTGCTGTAACCTTCTGAGCTTCTCAGAAACCACCAGACCAATAAATCTTGACTTCCACCTTGATGGATGGGGGGTACCCCTAGTTATTACATTATTATCTATGTGTGTTTTCTGTTTTTGTAGACTGCATGGAGGATGGAGCAAGATGAAGGAGGAGCAGATTTCCGTGGCCAGGGTTACTACCCTTCATTCACTCCATTATTTCCGGGAATATATTACATGCCTCCTCGCGTGCCTTTGAGTCCCAGCATGATGGCAGAGCTCAGCAGGACCATGCATGGTGAGTGGTGGAAATGAGAACAGGAACCAGGGATAATACAGAAATGATTGGATTAAACTATGATGAAAAGGGGAATGCTGCAGCTATGAAATGCAGGAAATCTCTACCTGCACTTCATCAAGTATGCTTAACTTTACCTCCATTCCTGTTGGCCAGTATAGCTGTCTCTCTAAGGCTGCTTTCACACTGGGGCGGTAGGGGGGCGTCAGCGGTAAAACAGCGCTATTTTTAGCGCTGCTTTACCGCGGTATTCGGCTGCTAGCGGTGCGGTTTTAACCCCCCGCTCGCGGCCGAAAAAGGGTTAAAACCACTCGTATAGCGCGGCTATAGCCGCGGTATTGCCGCGCTGTCCCATTGATTTCAATGGGCAGGAGCGGTGAATACACCGCTCCAAAGATGCGCCTTGCAGGAGATTTTTTTCTTCTCCTGCCAGCGCACCGCTTCAGTGTGAAAGCCCTCGGGCTTTCACACTGAACAAACGGCAGCGGCTGTTTTGGGTTGGTTTGCAGGCGGTGTTTTTAGCGCAATAACGCCTGCAAACCGCCCCAGTGTGAAAGGGGTCTTAGTGATGGGCCAGTAGAAAGTGTGAAGGTTTAGTGGCAAGCTCTGACAATACCTGGAAGTGTTGGAGCTTATCCTGTCAGCGCACCTGGGATTTATCTGTGATGGGAAAGTTTGGGAGTCTGTTTTGCAGGTGTATGCAGGTACCACTAAGTGCCTCCGCTTCATACCTGCAGAAATCACATTCTTGAAATAATCGCTATGCAATCACATGATCACAATGTCAATAACGCTGTTATGAATTAATTCGTAACAGCTGTGTTTCCTATGCTGTGATTGGCCCACAGCTATCACATGGTATGTGGGCCAATCACAGCACCCTGTACCATGTGATTAGCTGTAGCTAATCACAGATTGCTAGTGACCACAGCTGTCGAATGGTTAACCCATTCACGACAGTTAAACTTTGCTGTTACAATGATCTTCATTGTAACAGTAAACAAAGTGTAAAAGAAAATCCCTGATTACCTCCCAGAGTAGTACAGTGCAATGAAGTATGTGAAGCAAATGGTAAAACAATATTAAAAAATGAAAAAAAAAATGTTTTAAAATATATACGTCAGCGTCCCTGATCACCGTCACATCAGTCATATGATGACGCTGTACTACCCTTGTGACAGTATGTAAAAATAATTGTAAAAATATTTTTTTATTCAACTTATTCATTTTCAAAAAATCGTGACAAAAAAATACAACTTCAAAAAACTTGCCATGCCTCTCACTAAATACTGTCTACTTTCCAAGGGTCATTTGGGGGGAATTTGTACTGTCCTGGCATTTTAGGACCTCAAGAAATGAGGTAGGCAGCCAGTCAATATTTTATAACAAAGTAAAAAATATTGTTTTTGTTTTTTTATTTTTTTTTGGTTTATATCGCTAACAATAAAAACCCAACGGTGATCAAATACCACCAAAAGAAAGCTTTATTTGTGTGAAGAAAATGATAAAAATGTCATTTGCGTACAATATTGCATGACCGCACATTTGCCAGTTTATAGTAAGGCAGTGCTGAAAAACAGAAAATGCCCTACTAGTCGTGAAGGGGGTAAAATCTTCCTGAGCTCAAGTGGTTAAAGACAGCTAAAAAGATCATTGTTGTCATGCCGCTGGCTCTTCCAAATGGCGTTGTCCCTGGAACTGTGCAGACACCATCAGATAGGAGGTCAGCCATAGCTCAGGAAACACCTAGCAACTTCTGGAGGAACCCCTGGGGTTCAATGGAATCCTGGTTAAGAATAAATGCTTTATAGGTACACCCCATTCAAATTTGATATTTCAGTATAAAGAACGCAGCCGACTTATCAAGGGTTTTTGTTTGTTGTCTGGACATTGTTTTGTACAATGCACCACCATTCGGCTTGGTATCATCAATTTGTAGGCGCTCTGGTCTTTTGGGAATACTAATCCTGTTATTTTGTAGTCCAGGGATTCTCGACTCCTCCTGTTGTAGTCTTTCTCCAGTCACGCTATGTACTGTATTACCCCTAAAGCCGGCCATACGTGGATCAAAATTTTGGCCAGTTCAGCGTGGACTGAGCAAGATTCGATTCATGTATGGGCAGGCTGATTGTACCTAAGTTGATCCATCGATCAACTTGGGTACAACCAGCCTGTAGGATCTTTTACATTTGATTAGTGCCGATGGCTATAGCCGCTAGCAGTAATCATTGTGTCCTGCTGGCCAGAAAGACTCCCCATGCCCCCCCTGCAGGCAGAATACAATAGCACTGTAGGAGGCAATCCCCCATCAACGCTGACTGTGTTGATGGGGGAATCAAATGACGTTCTTTCCTTCCACCCGTGGTGAAAGGAAAGAAAATCAAGTCTTGTATGGGCTGCCTTAGGCCCCTTTCACACTAATACAGTGTAGTTTGACTGCACAGCGGGCGTAGCACAGTGTTTGGTGCAGGCTTGCTTCTCTTTCCCATAGAATTCTATTATGTCCTGCGATTTTGGTGCGATTTTTCAGGCTTTCTGAAAGTCCTGCATACAGGAGTTTTTGCTGATCTGGAGGTAGGTCCGTTTTACACCCGCCTGTCCATAAAGGTGAATGGACCCTCTGATCAGGTCCGCCTGAAAAACTGCCAGGTGGACCTCATCAGACCTGCTGTGTGAAAGGGGCCTAAATGTGCTGCTAAGGCTGGAAAGCAATTTTTTATTTTAAAAGGCTTTATTAAGAGGAAATTTCAAGTATAAGTATAACTTACCGTAACTTTTTTTTTTTTTTTTTTTTTTTTTTTTAAAGATTTTGACCTCACATATTTCAACATTTGGGAGAATACTTTTGTAGATTATGAAGATGCAATTAACCCTTTATAACCTGGATGTATTTGTATTCTAGCTTCAAGGTCAGAAGATGACCAGTCGCGTGTGATGGAGAGAAGCGAGACATCAAACAAAGAGCCAAGTTTTTAATGTTCTGGCTATGATGTGCTGTATCTGTTAATTACGATAGAAGTTTATTTAGCAGTTTTAAGAAGCAAAGTTTTCTGATCAAAACCAAAAATAGTTGAAAGCTGAACTCCAGGCAGAAATTTTAAATGAATATTAGAAATGTCAGTTCCGACATTTACCAAATATGGTGTTTTAACAGTTGATGCCACTGAGCCATTGATCGATCTGTCTTTGAATGCAGCATTTACAAGGCTCAGTGTCACTGATTTCCTATATGTGAGATCAGTTGGCCCACTTCTTCCCCAGCCCCGTGGTAGTTCATTTTAACAGCACTGATGTCATTATATGGCTGCTTATGTATGAGCTAATCGGGCTCAACTGCATTGCATGGCGCTGTCACTGTAACGTGATTCAGGCACTGGGTGCTGCAGGGAAGTGTTTAGGCAGTTTACAGCCAGTTTCACACAGGCTTCAACTTGTATATGAACAGTGTAAACAGCAAGCGGAGCTTCCGGCATGCTTTGTTGAAGCTTTTAAAGTACTTTTCGGCTCCAGTTTGTTAATGTTGAACACAGATCCTAATGGGAGTGCTGACTGTCACTTTAAACAAGCCACTTTCTTTCTGTGCTGTATAAACTGTATGTAGCTGAGGTGTTCCAGGTTCAAGCCAAGACATCCTGTCTCATACCCGGAACACAATAGAGTTTTTATCTGAGCTGCGCTCAGCCATTCATGGAAAGCGCTGTATTCTAGTAATAAATACAAAGCTTCCTCTGATTGGCTGAGTCAGAGAGTCAGGCTGATGTCACAACCTCTGACCCAGCCTATCAGAGGAAGCTTTGTATTCATTGCTAGAATATATCGCTTTTTCTGAATGGTCGAGTGCTGCTCAGACTCTATTGTGTTCCGGGTACAAGACTGGAAGACTCGGCTCGCACCTGGAACACAGTGCGGTATGATGTATGTGGCCTCAGCTACATACACTTTATACCGCACATCCAGCGGCTTCACATGTTAGCGAGGGACATCGTTTGTTTGGGTCAGCTTGGCCCCAACAAGCTATGTAAAGTGTATCAAAAGCTGGAGTTCAGCTTTAAAGTGGCAGTTAGCACTCCCATTAGGATCTGTGTTCAACCTTTACAAACTGCAGAATGGTACTTTAAAAGCTTCAAGGCTTGCTGAAAGCTCTGCAAATGCCTTATCAAAGCTTGCTGGTCACACTGCTCTTATACAAGCTGAAACCTGTGTGAAACAGGCCTACTGGATGAAGGGAGCACAGGGGGGACCTAATTCTGCAGTCCAAACAGCATGCAGTTGTAGAATGCTGCAGCTCTGCAAAGTGGTGTCTTCCCACTGGCCAGGATTTGTGAATAACATTTTAGCTAAGCAAATATTTTGTCATATATGGCCTGTTTTACATGGCCTCCAGCTTGTATAAGAGCTGTGTGAACAGCAAGCTTTAACAAAGCATTTGCAGAGCTTTCAGCAAGCTTTGAAGCTTCTAAAGCACCATTCAGCTGCACTTAGTAAATGTTGAACGCAGATCCTAATGGGAGTGTTGATTGTCACTGTAAGCAAGCTGCTAGCAGGCTTCAGCAGGCTTTCAACAAGCTTCTAGAAGTGCTGAAGCCTGCTAGCAGCTTGTTTACAGCGTCAATCAAAATTCCCATTAGGATCTACATTCAACATTTACAAACTGGAGCTGAATGGTACTTTAGAAGCTTCAACAAAGCTTGCTGAAAGCTCTGCAAATGCTTTGTCAAAGCTTGTTGTTCACACTGCTTTTATCCAAGCTGATGAATGTGTGAATTAGGCCATAGGTCGCTTGCCTGGGCTCCAGATCTAATCACATCCAGTGATTACTTGTTACGTTTTGTTTTGTATTGATATGTTTCAGGTTTAATGTTCGTGTGTTACGTTTGCGCTTGGTAAATAGGTGTCATTTTGCACTTATTTTCTTTGTTTTATAGTCTTATGCTTGGAAGTTCAGTCAAAATCTAAGTAAGGCTAAATGTGCTCCCACCACCATTCTAAGCCTATTCTATCTAACCCTGTAAAGAAAAGATCTGTATACTTACCTATTCTGAAGCCGCTCCGGTCTGGTCACATGATCTCTCCAGCGGTGGCTTCAGTGTAGAGAAGAGATCGCCTGCAGAGCCCGGGAGATGACGTCGCCCAAAAGCTTAGTATGGGGCATCTGTTGTCTTCTGACCCTCCTCTACACTGAAGCTATCGCTGACAGCTGATCATGGGACCTGAGTGGCTTCAAAATAGGTAAGTATAGCGATCTTTTCTTTACAGGCTAGAAGGAATAGGCTTAGAATGGGAGTGGGAATAGGTTTAGTATTGGTTAGATTTTGACTGAGCTTCCACTTTAAAGCCTTAACACACAGTATATGTTCACTGCAGTGCACTACCATTCATTCTGCACATATACTGTACTACCAAATGGATCTGCGCTATACCGTGCTATACTGCACTACAACTCACACGTGTGCCTTGCCAAAAATAGTGTGTTCTTGGGTGCCTTGAGTGGCATTGAAAGCCTTCATTAAATTGAATGTCCTGCCAATTCACAACACACCTCAACACACACAAAGCTGTAAAAAGGTCCTAACAGAACCTATATAGAACCTAGATCAGTCGGATGAAATCTGACTTTTATTGTGTACAATATGACACGCCAACATGTTTCTTTTTAGAAATAAAAGGTTTATCTTGTTGTATAAAATGATTTTGTCTTGTTTCTTATATATTGTGATTATTTTTTTTTCTAAAACACAATGACACGTTTTATAATAATTAAAAAAAAAAAATGTTTTTTCTATGCTGAGCTGAATAATTGTATATTGGCACAGCCTTGGTCCGAGTAGGGATTCTTCTTCAGCCTAGGTCTCAATTCAGCATGGGAAATGCATGCAGTAATTTTATTTAGGGCCAGCACATGCAGTCCAGTGCGTTTATTTATTTTTTGTTTTTTGTTTTTTTTCTGTATCAAAAACGCATGGAAAGTAGGTTATGTGGTTTTCAATGGCATAGTTCACACCAGTGCTTGCAGTTCCAGTGCGATCCAGTTCCAGAAAAAAAGTAGAACATGCTGCATTTTTTTTTTTCTGTACTGGAACGCTGTAAAACACATCAAAAACGCACGGAATGCACCTAAACGCACTGCAACACACTTGTCCTTATTTAAGGTTAAGAAAAAAGAGGGGGGCAAAAAAGCACTGGACTGCTTAAAAAACGCACCAAAAACGCACTGGAACACATCAAAAACGCGCATGCAGAAAAGCACCTGGATTGCATCCGGACTGCGTTTCTATGGTGTGAACTGGCCCTTAAAGTGGAACTCTTGGCAGTAATAAAGGGCCAGTTCACACCACATGCAGTCCAGTTTTTTTGTTTTTTGTTTTTTTTCTGCATCAAAAACGCATATAGTTTTCAATGACAAAGTTCACACCAGTGCTTGCAGCTCCAGTGCGTTCCAGTTCCAGAAAAAAACTAGAACATGCTGCACTTTTTTTCTGCACTGAACTGTACTGGAAAGCTGTAAAATGCATCAAAAACGCACTGGAACTTGTATGTCTTTGTTTAGGGCCGGTTCACACCATAGAAACGCAGCCCGGATGCGTTCCAGGTGCTTTTCTGCATGCGCTTTTTTTCATGCGTTACAGTGGGTTTTCGATGCGTTCCAGTGCTTTCCCCCCCCCCCCCCCCCCCCCTCCTTTTTTTTTTTTTTTTTTTTTTTTTTTCTTAATCTGTAAGGAAAAGTGTGTTGCAGTGCTATTTAGGTGCGTTCCAGTGCATTTTTGATGTGTTTTACAGCCTTCCAGTACAGTCCAGTGCAGAAAAAAATGCAGTATGCTATACTTTTTTTTTTTTTTTTTTTTCTGGAACTGCAAGCGCTGGTGTGAACTATGCCATTGAAAATCATAACCTACTTTCCATACGTTTTTGATGCAGAAAAAAACACACTGGGCTGCATGTGGTGTGAACTAACCCTAAAGGTTTAGAAGAAAAGGGGTAAAAACGCCCTGGACTGCCCAAAAAAACGCATCAAAAATACACATACAGAAAAGCATCTGGAACGCATCCTGACTGCATTTCAATGGTGTGAACTGGCTCAAAGTAATGGAAGACACCCCCCCCCCCCCCCTGTTCTATATGTGTATGTGTGTGTGAGATATATATATATATATATATATGACCTTTTTTCCGAGACAAGTAGTACTTGTCTTGTAGGGTTGTCCCGATACCACTTTTTTAGGACCGAGTACAAGTACCGATACTTTTTTTTCAAGTACTCGCCGATACCGATTACCGATACTTTTTTTTTTTTAATGTCACGTGACAGTTTTTTTGTTTTTTTTTTTTTGAGTGGGGGTGGGGGCATAGTGAACGGTGTCTGTGTGTGTGTTTTTGTTTTGGTTTTTTTTCATTTACATTTATTTTTTACAATTTTTTTTTTTATTCTTTATTGCACTATGTGTGTGTTTTTTTGTTTTTTTTAATCAGCCCTGTTGGGGGGCTTTGGTGAGATATCAGGGGTCTTAACAGACCTCTGATATCTCCCCCTTGAGACAGAGAAATAGACTGAGGATAGAGATTCCCCAGTCCCTTTCTCTGCAGCGTCAGCTGCACTGAGAATGAATGGAGAGAACACAGCAGCTTCTCTCCATTCATAAACTGACACATTGTAATCACAGAAGATTACAATGTTTCAGTTATGTGAATGGAAAGAGTCAGCTGACTCTCTCCATACACACAGCGGAGAGACAGCAGAACGGAGGGGACAGACGAAGAGAGAGGGGGACAACGGAAAGCCGGAACGGATGGGGACAGCGGAGGGGGACAGAGGAACGGATGGGGACAGAGGAACGGATGGGGACAGAGGAACGGATGGGGACAGCGGAGGGGGACAGAGGAACGGATGGGGACAGCGGAGGGGGACAGAGGAACGGATGGGGGACAGAGGAACGGATGGGGGACAGAGGAACGGATGGGGGACAGAGGAACGGAGGGGGACAGAGGAACGGAGGGGGACAGAGGAACGGAGGGGGACAGAGGAACGGAGGGGGACAGAGGAACGGAGGGGGACAGCGGAACGGAGGGGGACAGCGGAACGGAGGGGGACAGCGGAACGGAGGGGGACAGCGGAACGGAGGGGGACAGCGGAACGGAGGGGGACAGAGGAACGGAACGGGACAGAGGAACGGGACAGAGGAACGGGACAGAGGAACGGGACAGAGGAACGGGACAGAGGAACGGGACAGAGGAACGGGACAGAGGAACGGGACAGAGGAACGGGACAGAGGAACGGGACAGAGGAACGGGACAGAGGAACGGGACAGAGGAACGGGACAGAGGAACGGGACAGAGGAACGGGACAGAGGAACGGGACAGAGGAACGGGACAGAGGAACGGGACAGAGGAACGGGACAGAGGAACGGGACAGAGGAACGGAGGGGGACAGCGGAGGGGGACAGCGGAGGGGGACAGCGGAGGGGGACAGAGCGGAGGAGGACAGCGGGAGGTGGACAGAGGAACGGAGGAGGACAGCGGAGGGGGACAGAGGAGCGGAGGAGGACAGCGGAGGGGGACAGGAACGGAGGGGGACAGAGGAACGGAGGAGGACAGGGGGGGGGGACAGAGGAACGGAGGGGGACACAGCAATGGAGCAGGACAGCGGGGGGGGACAGAGGAACGGAGGAGGACTAAGGAGGAGGAGGAGGTGACAGTCAGCGGTGATCGCGTGTGAGGGAATTACAAGCACCGATCACCGCTGTATGTCACTAAGCAGCTGAAAGCCGCGGGGGGAGAAGCTTGTAACTCCCCCACACGTCCATCACCGCTGACAGTCAAGGTATCGGCGGAAGCATCGGGAGCATTTGCCTGAGTACAAGTACTTGGGCAAATGCTTGGTATCGGTGCCGATAACGATACTAGTATCGGTATCGGGACAACCCTATTGTCTTGTCATCCTAAACACTTAAAGTGATCGTTTTTTTTAAAATAACAAACATATCATACTTACCTCCACTGTGCAGCTCGTTTTGCATAGTGGCCTTGAACATCCTCTTCTGGGGTCCCACCGGTGGCTCTCGTAGCTCCTCCCCACATCAGATAACCCTCTAGGAGAAGCGCTCTGCCAAGGGGGTTACCTTGCGGGTGGGCTCCCGAGTCCAGCATTTGCGTTCACAGACATGAATGCTGGACTCAGCCCTGCCCCCGGCGCCTGCACCATTGGATTTGATTGACAGCAGCGGGAGCCAATTGCTGCGCTGCTATCAATCTATCCAATCAAGAGCGGGGACCCCGTGGAGAGAGGGGCAGCGCGTCCCCGCTGATGAGATGAAGGGGCTCAGGTAAGTAAAACAGGGGGGCTGGTTACTGCCGGGTGTTTTTTCACCTTAATGCACACGATGCATTAAGGTGAAAAAACACAAGGGTTTACAACCCCTTTAAGGGTGTATTTATAAAATTGCATAGCTCTTACTCTTAACTGCATGTAAACTAATTCTTTGTAAATGGGGCAAAATCTAACGTTCTCTGCAGATCTAGCATACTATTTGGGGAAAATACACATTATAGCCATTAGATGGTGCTGTGTATATTAGGAAATAAGTATGTTTTTATTAGCTCCATCTAGTGGCCATAATACAGTATTTTCCCCATTCATACATTTGATAGGCAGAAAACCTATCTTGATACCTACATTTTGCCACTTTTGCACAGAACAAATATAAATGTAGTTTTAAAAGATGAACAGCTATGCATTTTTTTTTAACTGCACCCTGCAGAAGTTATAATATAAATGAGTATTCATACAAGCTTAGGTACTCCTCTCTCCCAGACCCCCCCCCCCCCCCCATCTGACAGTTCTTGGAGTTTGCCAAAGATCACTAAGATTTTAATTGCTGTCGTGTGTGTGTGTGTGTGTGTGTGTGTGTGTGTGTGTGTGTGTGTGTGTGTGTGTGTGTGTGTGTGTGTGGGGGGGGGGGGGGGGGGGGGAATATGCTCACTCTCCCAAAACCAAGGAGTTGGCGGAGTTTATCAGACTAATGTCTAATACACACGATCAGAAAATCGGATGAAAAATACCGCTTTCAAAGCGATCATACGATAATCTGATCATTAGTACACAGCTTTCGAGAGCCGATCACAACAGTTCATCTCAAATTATCCAGAGGGACAAACATGAACATTTTTCCCATATGATACCAGAACATACGATTTTAGTTTAATCAGTACAGTATTCATCTGAAAAAAAAAAAATCGGAAGACCGAGACCACTCATGTTCAGAAACAACAGAATACATTACAATACAATAAAACACATCGCTTCCCGATTTGCATTCTGTCTTATTAGAATTTTCGTAACTTTAGTAACCTCTTTATTTTCGATATGAGACTAGCATGCAAAAAAAAATTCAGACAATCATTCGTCTGATATTCTCATCCTGTGTACGAGGGCTAAGTATACTGTCACATGTATAAAAGAAGTCAATGCAACATTTTTCTTTTGATCTGAAGCAATCGTTACATCATTTTCCCATACCTTTTGCAGCAAGCAGTCCTGATCTATTAGGCACTAAGTCCAGCCCTGTTGGTGTGGGTGTAATGGTGACACTGGAATAAAATGGCAATGATTCCACTACTTACAGTGTCACCACCGCTCAGAGTGCACCCTTCTTTTGGAACCCTTGGTGACAATGGTGCCTCTCCACCTCCTCCTCCACCCATAGAGGTTGATAGATGGCACAGTACATCCCTTTGACATTCCTAATGAATTTCTTCTAGGCCCCTTTTGCACAGGTGATCCGATCAGGTCAATTTTTCAGGTAGACCTGATCAAAAGGTCTATGCATTCCTATGGACAGGCGGGTGTAAACAGTCTTGTGTCCGTTTACACCCACCTACCTCCGAGGCCGATATGGTCTGCTAAAAAAAAAATTGAAGGGGATCCGTCCCCTTCAGTTTAAGGGGGATTGGATCGGAGGGTAGTCGGGTGCAAACAGACAGCAAAGTTAGTTTACTTCCGACCTTCCCTTAGAGCAGGACGGGCTTTGTCGGTGTCCACTCTGCAGAAACGAAGCAAGATATGTCACCCGTCTTACTCTGCTCCTATCTGAATGGAATCTGCCCCATGTGAAAGGGCCCTTAAGCCTGGTACATACTAATATTTTTTTTTTTTGTTCAACCCAACGGTTGAAAACAAAACTGACTGCGCCGGTCGGAGCCGCTGTACTAACGATCCATGTTAGTTGAGCGATCTCCCCTGCTGAGCTGTTGGCTGCCCCGCCTGGGATAGCAGCCCCTCCCCCCCCCCCCCCTGCCAGAACACTCTGATCAGCACTGTCAGCCATTGGCTGAGAATGCTGATCGAGAGCCGCTCGCCTGCTGGTTTTCCAGCATGCTCGTCTGACAGAAGTCAGCCACACGCCCAGCTTCTGCCAGTCTGACTGACATATACAAGGGCCAAATGTCGGCCATTTTTTATTGAACTGGGCTTTGTCTGCCGATATTCGACCTGAGTGTACTAAACATTAGAGCCCTTTCACACTGGGGCGGTTTGCAGGCGCTATTGCGCTAATAATAGCGCCTGCAAACCGACCCGAAAGTGCCGCTGCTTTCATTCCAGTGTGAAAGCCCCGAGGGCTTTCACACTGGAGCGATGCGCTGGCAGGACGGTAAAAAAAGTCCTGCCAGCAGCATCTTCCGAGCGGTGTGTATACCGCTCCTTCACCACTCCTGCCCATTGAAATCAATGGGACGGCGCGGCTATACCGCCGGCAAAGCGCCTCTGCAGAGGCGCTTTGCGGTGGTATTTAACCCTTTCTCGGCCGCTAGCGGCAGGTAACACCGCCCCGCTAGCGGCCGCATACCGACGGTAAAACGCCGCTAATAATAGCGGCGTTTTACCGCAGACACCGCCCCCCGCCCCAGTGTGAAAGGGCTCTTAGTGTTATGTCAAATACTGGATACTTCTTTTCACTCAAACAGCTGCAAACACTGATATTTAAAGCTGGTATACATTAATAGAATGCAAGAACATTCATTTGTTTTTCTAATCGTTAGTTGTGTCAAATTGGCATTCGTTTTCAACCTCCGTGATGAGAAACTTTGAAGGAGCAGGATGGATTTTTTTTTTTTTTTGAATGTACGAATTTCTAACTGTATGTGGTTTTTGTTTAGTGAAGTCCATTCATTCCAAAATTGAATGATAAAAGAAAAAAAAAAAATCTTTCCGATGACATTAGAATGTTCTGAGAATTTTCGTACTGATTTCCACTGGTGTATAGCTAGTTTAAGACTTTCCTGATGTGTTCAGCAAGCCTTGTATGGTGATCTTCTGAAAATAAAATTTTGTATTAAAAAAATAACAAACAAAAAAAAAAATGGTAGAGGAGCGAGAGTATGTGCTTAAAGAGGAGTTCCACCCGAGTTCCAGTCAAAAAAAATAAAAATAAAAGTCAGCAGCTACAAATACTGCAGCTGCTGACTTTTAATTGGACACTTGCCTGTCCCTGGGTCCAGCGATGCGGGGGATCGAAGCCCCGCTCGTCTCCCCCTCCCTTCAGCTGGGCCGGCATTGCAACTGTGGGCGCCGGGCTGTGGCTTCACAGCCTGGCACCCACTGCGCATGCGCGAGTGGCGCCCCGCGCCGTGATTGGCCTCTCAGTCACCTGGCACCTGTAATGGGTCCCAGATGATTGACAGGAGGGAGGGAGCAGAGCTGAGCTCTTCCTGTGCTGAGGGGGGAAGTGATGTCACCAGCCCAGGCACTGGAAGAGGAAGACTACGAGGGACCACCTAGCAACAGGCATTTAGAGGTAATATAAAAAATATATATATCCAAATGTTTTTTGGGTTTTTTTTTTAGGATTTTTCATGTACTTTTTTTTTTGGGTGGAACCCCACTTTAAGTAAAAGTTCATGTTAAAAGTGGTAATATCTAGTATTATGTTTAACCACTAGGTGGCAGTGGAACATTGCAAGGTTCAACATAATATATGATGTAGCGGCTGATACACAAAAAATACCATAAAAGACCATATACAAAAAAGAAAAAAATGTTTTTTGCTTTTGGGAGCATTAAAGGATTGTCACCAAACTCCATTAGAACACCCATTTTTAATCACTCCCTTATCCCTTTATTGCATTGAAACAAAGCAGAGACATGATAAACAGGTACAGTATCTCACAAAAGTAAGTACACCTCACATTTTTGTAAATATTTTATTATCTTTTCATGTGACAACACTGAAGAAATGACACTTTGCTACAATGTAAAGTAGTGAGTGTACAGCTTGTATAACAGTGTAAATTTGCTGTCCCCTCAAAATACCTCAACACACAGCCATTAATGTCTAAACCGATGGCAACAAAAGCGAGTACACTCCATGTCCAAACTGGGTCCAAAGTGTCAATATTTTGTGTGGCCACCATTATTTTCCAGCACTGTCTTAACCCTCTTGGGCATGGAGTTCACCAGAGCTTCACAGGTTGTCACTGGAGTCCTCTTTCACTCCTCCATGACAACATCACAGAGCTGGTGGATGTTAGAGATCTTGCGCTCCTCCACCTTCCATTTGTGGATGCCCCACAGATGCTCAATAGGGTTTAGGTCTGGAGACATGCTTGGCCAGTCCATCACCTTTACCCTCAGCTTCTTTAGCAAGGCAGTGGTCGTCTTGGAGGTGGGTTTGGGGTCGTTATCATGTTGGAATACTGCCTGCGGCCCAGTCTCCGAAGGGAGGGGATCATGCTCTGCTTCAGTATGTCACAGTACATGTTGGCATTCATGGTAACCTCAATGAACTGTAGCTCCCCAGTGCCAGCAGCACTCATGCAGCCCCAGACCATGACACTCCCACCATCATGCTTGACTGTAGGCAAGACACACTTGTCTTTGTACTTCTCACCTGGTTGCCGCCACATACGCTTGACACCATCTGAACCAAATAAGTTTATCTTGGTCTCATCAGACCACAGAACATGGTTCCAGTAATCCATGTCCTTAGTCTGCTTGTCTTCAGCAAACTGTTTGTAGGCTTTCTTGTGCATCATCTTTAGAAGAGGCTTCCTTCTGGGATGACAGTCATGCAGACCAATTTGATGCAGTGTGTGGCATATGGTCTGAGCACTGACAGGCTGACCCCCCACCACTTCAACCTCTGCAGCAATGCTGGCAGCAATCAAACGTCTATTTCCCAAAGACAACCTCTGGATATGACGCTGAGCACGTGCACTCAGCTTCTTTGGTTGACCATGGCGAGGCCTGTTCTGAGTAGAACCTGTCATGTTAAACCTCTGTATGGTCTTGGCCACCGTGCTGCAGCTCAGTTTCAGGGTCTTGGCAATCTTCTTATAGCCTAGGCCATCTTTATGTAGAGCAACAATTCTTTTTTTAAGATCCTCAGAGAGTTCTTTGCCATGTTGAACTTCCAGTGACCAGTATGAGAGAGTGAGAGCAATAACACACCTGCTCCCCATTCACACCTGAGACCTTGTAACACTAATGAGTCACATGACACCAGGGAGGGAAAATGGCTAATTGGGCCCAATTTGGACATTTTCACTTAGGAGTGTACTCACGTACACTCCTGGCTTGGTGGATCCTGACAACAAGATTGGAAGGAGTCTTCCCTAAGAGGCAGCGGGACCAAGGAGAGGACAGTGTGAGTACTACAGCACGGTGCTAGAAGGGGATGGACTGTCACACGTACAGTAGCAGGTCTCTCTGGAAGATAACGGTGTGCTAAAATCTTCCCTAACCTTGCCCTGGGAGATCTCCAGAGTCAGCCGGGTAGACTGGTAAGAGTCAGTTGGGCTAGACTGATGAAGAAGCAGCCAAGTGGGCTAACATTTCCTGCAGTTGGTAGAGCTGGGACCAGTGTCTACAGGGGAGTTGGAGTTAAGCTGGCCATACACCATACAATTTTCCTGTTCAATTTTCTTTAGATTTACCTTCAATTATGTAGTACAAGGGCCTGCCTGATTGCATCCAAATTGAAAGTGTTTAGGTTTGACCTCCTATTATATGGTTTTGGTAAATCTAAAGGAAAGTTGAACAGGAAAATTGAATAGTGTATGGCCAGCCTAACTCCAGGATGTAGTCCACCCCACATCGTTATACTTTCTAAGGGACTGAGAGTTCCTAGCTTGTAAGCGGCTGTTTCTGATCTAACAGGGACTGTTAGCTACTAAAGAGGAATCAATCAGAGCTGTACAGACCAAGGAAGGGGAGCAAATGGACTTGTACAGGATAAAGGTGAACAATCAATTGGAGCTGTATATAGGGAGGAAGTTGTTCATGGTTTTCTTGCTATCAAGTTATTGGCCCCTAATAAAAACACAAAACGAAGCTCTTGGACTGTTCACTGTATTGGAATAAAAGCTGAGAATGTTGTGCACCTGGCTGTGCAGCAGTGGGGAACCATGTCACCTGCAACCCCTAGAGGGCAGTGCTACAGTTACATTTCTTACTTTTACTCAGGCAGCGGTATGCTGATGGTGCACTGATCATTGCTCGCTTGGCACCTCCTCCATTCACAAAAAACACTTTATTCTTTATAGTAAGTGCAAGCTGTTCTGTGATTGGAGGAGGAGACATCATGGTGTGATGTTCATCTGCACCTCCTCCAATCACAAAGTGCCTTGCTTATGGCAACAAATGCTGCAGCAGCCAGAGAGAAGGCACACATCATTAGAACTAACTTATCTGTACTGTGCAAATGGCCAAACATCATTTTTCGCTGTACTTCAGCATTAGGGTTTGTTCACACAGGCGGCCAGGAAATAGGCGGTTGAGCTGCAGTTTTACATCCCCCGACCACCCACCTATACATTGATAAGCAGTAAATATGATTTGCTTCGTAGCCAATGGTGAAAATTCACCTCTCTGTCAGCAGTACTTCAGCAGAACGCAGTCAGAAGCAGCATTCAGGGCTTGTCCACACTAGCTTTGCACTCTGAAGAGCAATTTGCCTTCATATTGCCCTTCAGAGAGCATTTGACAGGCAGTGAGGAGGTGTTGTATCACCTCCTCACTGCCTACTTTAATACCCTGAACCCCCCACTAACGCACTGCAACCGTGTGCATTGTACGTAGTTGTAGGACACTTACTCGGTGGGTGCTATGCCCACAGAAAGCGACGGGGTAAAGATCCTGCCATGACCGCAGAATGTGTATACCCCTGGCCACTATCTCTGTAGCTAATGGGGGAGGCGCTTTTTTAAAAATGTGGCAACCTCTGGGTTTTACCGCCTCCCCAAAAACTGCTAGTGGGAATGAGCCGTCAAACAAACTGGTGGTTCAGCCTTTAAAACAGGGGGTGACATATTGGGGTTGATTTACTAAAGGCAAATACACTGTGCACTTTGCAAAGTTGCTCCAGAACTTACTAAATGAGGTAAAGCTTAACCACTTGCCTACAGGGCACTTTCACCCCTTCCTGCCCAGGCCATTTTTCAGCTTTTAGCGCTGACGCACTTTGACAATTGCGCGGTCGTGCTACACTGTACCCAGATGAAATTTTTATCATTCTCTTCACACAAATAGAACTTTCTTTCAGTGGTATTTTATCTCTGCTGGGTTTTTTATTTTTTACAAAAAAAAATACCAAAAATTTAGAAAAATACATTTTTCATACATTTTTAAACCTGCACGGTTTAGGAGATATCCCCTCTATCAGCATGTGCCGACGTCATCGGCACATGCGCACTGAAGCAATTGCAGGTCCGTGCGCTTGTTTCAGCTAGTATGCCGTTACGGGCGGCTCCCACGCGCATGCGCGGAAGTGACGTCATTGTGGCTCCGGCCAATCACAGCGTGGAACGCCCGCAATTCCCGGAAGTAACTCCGGGAGTAATGTCGCCGGCCGGAGTGGTGTACGAGGACCGCTGCAGGGGCTTTGATCCAAGGTAAGTAATTCATATTGAGCTAGTATGCTCTGCATACTAGCTCATTATGCCTTTGTCTTGCAGGTTTTTTTGTTTGTTTGTTTTTGTGGGTTTACAACCACTTTAAAGTGATTGTAAATGATCACCTTGTAAAACAACCCATTCAGTTTAAAATAGAAATGAAAGGCAAAACATTTGTGTATAGATTTAAAAAAAAACATTATAAATACCTTTTTTCCCTTTTTTTGTGAGAGGTCGTATTCCCTCTGTTCTCAGCTGCATAAGAGCTGGGGGGGAGAAGCAGCAGCAGCAGTACACTGAGCTTCCCAGTGAATGGCTGTGCAGCGGGGGGGTGTCAGGACAAGTCTGATCATTGGAGGAGAGCACTCTGAGTTCCCAGCACAGCTAGAGAACTGATTACAGTGTGCTGTTCTGCTTAGTGTGGTCAGTTTTAATTAGGAAAGGGGAAGCACTGTCAGGATCACCAGGGATTTCACATAAAGGAAGCAATACAAAGAGAACAGGATACTTTCTCATACAAATATATAGTACAGCAGGCATATATCAGGAATATGAAGTGTTGGGGGTAACAAACACTATAACTTTGCAAAGAATACCCAATCCCGTGCAAGGGGAAAAAAACAGCATTTTTTCTTGCACATGAATGGATGATGGAAGTCAGCAGAGCTTCTGCTCATTTACTAAGCTCTGGAGCAACTACTCTTGCAGAGTGCACAGTCTATTTGCCTTTAGTAAATCAACCTCATTGCCTCCTAGCTGCCTGTCAAATGCCCTCTAAAAAAAATGATCCACCACAGATTGCTTTTCAGAGGAGTAGCAGGGCCTGCCGTTTGAAAGAGCCCTTTAATAAGAACCGTTCTTTTTTTCTCGCCCAATCTATCAATAAAGCTAATTTTGTCATTTTTCTATTTTTTATTAAAAATTACTTCTTATTACTATTAAACAATTACTGGCTAGTAGTTTATGGCCCTGATATATATTTGATGGTGTGGTTAGTGGTAGGCCTATTATGTTTCTGCAAAAGACTGCGCAAAGCTTTTGAATAAAACTAATACAAGACAGATATTAAACAAAAACCATGGCTCTCGTTTCATGGAATACATCCTTTTTCTCTTATTGTTTCTCGAATTCCATTTCATCCGGACAATTTACATAACACGGCGAAGTCACTCAATTACCCAATCCTGGTTACATCGAAGAGAAACTTTACTTGGAAATGTTGTGTAATGGAATCCATCTGACCAGTCCTCTTTATTTAATTTCCTGGTACTTCTAATTATTAACTCGATTACTCTTATTAGAATGTCGTTATTACTCTAACAATAAGATTTAGTGTTCAGCCTGGAGCACATAGGTCTGAAAGCATTTTGTCAGTTTTATGGACCTTGTAATGAAATTCAGCTTCAGACAGAAGAGGGTGTATTCGTGTTATATTGTGCTTTCAGACTTCTTAGCATTGCTGCAGTCAGATCACTGTATTTTGGATGGAGACTTTGTGCACAAATTTACCCTAAGCCAGTGATGGCGAACCTTGGCACCCCAGATGTTTTGGAATTACATTTCCCATGATGCTCATGCATTCTGCAGTGTAGATGAGCATCATGGGAAATGTAGTTCCTCAATTATTTTATTTATTTAAACATTGGACACATTCGAGAGCATACACAAGAGAAAAACATAACCGTTAAATTCAAAGCAGAGGTGCACCTTAAAAAAAATTATTAAAAGCCAGCAGCTACAAATACTGCAGCTGCTGACTTTTAATAAATGGACATTTACCTGTCCAGGGTGCCCGCGATGTCGGCAGCAGATGACGAGCAATCGCTCGGTTCTTGGCTGCCCCCGCCTCCATCCTCGGTCAGGGAATCAGGAAGCGAAGCGTTACGGCTTCACTGCCCGGTTCTCTACTGCGCATGCGCGAGTCTCGCTGCGTGTCTTTACTGGTCCCCGTTGTGTTGTGGGAACTGTGTATTTCCCAGAACACAACGTTGGGGGGGGGGGGGGCGGGCATCTGCGGCTAGCTATTCCTTGAAGTGGGTGCAAATACCTGTATTATACAGGTATCTGTACCCCCCTCCCCCCTGAAAGGTGCCAATTGTGGCACCGGAGGGGGGAGCAATCCGATGAGCAGAAGTTCCACTTTAGGGTGGAGCTCCGCTTTAAACATATTTAAGACACTGCTTTATAACAACCATGCAGTAAATTGGGTCATCATCTAAAATAACTCTAATCGACCAAAAACTCTTTATACTGCCTCCCCTGTAGTCTCGGACCCGTCCCAATCAATTTCATAACATTATATATTAACAAGAACAAAAAAAATTAAAAAAATTAAAAAATTATAAAAAATATTAGGAGGTAAATAAATAACTACATAAATAAATAAAGCCAATCCATGGAGATACACCTCCAGTGTGCTCACCCCCCAGAGGGGGATTAAGGTAAGGACCTTAAATATCCGTCATAACTTTTCAAATTATAGTCAAGGAGGGTACTTCCCTCCTCCAAGTCCAAAAAGACATTCCAAAGCGACCAAGTCTTGGAATAATGCTCCTGCTGGTGCCGTGCAGAAAGGACCAGATCTTCTAATTTGCTAATCTCTTTCACTTTGCGCAACCACATCCCTATCATCGGAGATGATGCTGATTTCCATGTCAATGGGATACAGGCCTTAGCCGCATCTAGAAGATGACCAGTAATAGATTCCTTATATACCTTTTCTGGTATGTGAGACGCATGAAGAAGAAAGAAGGCCGGGTCCTCTGGTATCCTACAGTCTGTGAAAATTTGGAGAATGCGACTGACCTCTGTCCAGAAATTCCTTAACTTGGGACATTCCCAAAAAATATGTAACATGGTGCCTCTGTCTCCCTGGCACCTTTTCCCCAACTCTCGTTCCCATTTACGGACACAATTCAAAGAGTCAGTTTCCATTGAGGAAATTAATAACTCATAATTGGCCGATAAAGTATGTGACATGGCTCCCATCTCCGAACAGAGTTTCTCAAAAGTAGTAGGGGGCCTGGTAAACTGTCCCAGAGCTGGAAGAGTACCAAGAAAGTGGGTAATCTGGAGAGCATTCCAAAATCTTAGTCTAAACATACCCCCTGTTCCATCAACTCCGGGATAGTCAACCATGTCCCCCCCTTTATATAGCTGGACTTGTGTATAGCCCATATTTTATAAGTGCTTAAAAGCCCCGTTGTCATTCCCTGGTGGAAAAAGAGGGTTCTCCAATATTGGGTATAGAGGGGAGGTTTTTGGTATTATACCAATACTGGGGAGCAGGGTTGAACAAAGTTTAACAGTAGTGTCTATCAAAGGATGTTTGACAAACTCTCTGGGGAGATATGCAAAGCACCAGGGAACTCTTCCTAATAAAACGGGCGGCTGGGCATAATCAATCTGTACCCAAAGTTTAAGGCCTATATATCTATTCCAATCGATTACCCTACTAAGGTGTATAGCTTGGTAATATTTACGTATATCTGGCACTGCTAATCCCCCATGTCTCTTAGGAAGTATTAATTGGCTACGTTACAACCGAGGCTCCTTATATGCCCATATAAAATAAAAAATTAACTTCTGGCACTGTTTAAAGTATATAGATGGAATGTATATTGGTAGTGCCTGTAAAAGATAAGGAACTTTAGGGAGGATACTCATCTTAATGATATTGCAGAGCCCTAGCCATGAATGCAGGCCAGATTTCCATTTACCCAATAAGATCTTCACGCTTTGAAGCAATGGGGGGAAATTTAACTCAAAAATCTTAGTTATGTTAGGTGAAAGTAGCGTACCCAGATAAGTAAGCGCTTTATCAGTCCATTTAGAATGAAAATTTTGCTTAAGTCGTTCAAATGAAGTTTGAGGGCAATTAACCCCCATTGCCTCTGACTTAGTGAAATTGATACGGAGATTAAAGAGCAAACTATATTTCTCAAACTCCCTCATTAAATTTGGAATCGAAATCAAGGGATTCGATTTCGATTTCGGAAATGTAGTTCCAAAACATCTGGGGTACCAAGGTTCGCCAACACTGCCCTAAGCAGTCATTACTTTTGTCACAACTTGAGTGACATTACCAGATCAACCTACAGTGGGGAAAAAAAGTATAGGCTACAAGACCATCGTCAAGCAGCTTGGTGAGACGGTGACAACAGTTGGTGCAATTTTTCTCACTCGGTCTGGGACTCCATGCAAGATCTCACCTCGTGGAGTTTCAATGATCATGAGAATGGTGAGGAATCAGCCCAGAACTACACAGGAGGATCTTGTTAATAATCTCAAGGCCGCTGGCCTGGGACCATAGTCACAAAGAAAACAATTGGTAACACACTACGCCGTGAAGGACTGAAATCCTGCAGCGCCCGCAAGGTCCCCCTTCTCAAAGAAAGCACATGGAAAGGCCCATCTAAAGTTTGCTAATGAACATCTGAATGATTCAGAGGAGAACTGAGTGAAAGTGTTGTGGTCAGATGAGACCAAAATCGAGCTCTTTGGCATTAACTCAACTTGTCGTGTTTGGAGGAGGAGAAATGCTGCCTATGACCCCAAGAACACCATCTCCACTGTCAAACATGGAGGTGCAGACATTAGGCTTTGGGGGTGTTTTTCTGCTAAGGGGACAAGACAACTTCACTGCATCAAATTGACGATGGATGGGGCCATGTACCGTCAAATCTTGGGTGAGAAATGGGTCGCGGACGGGTCTTCCAGCATGACAATGACCCAAAACACACAGCCAAGGCAACAGAGGAGTGGCTCAAGAAGAAGCACATTAGGGTCCTGGAGTGGCCTAGTCAGTCTCCAGACCTTAATCCCATAGAAAATATGTGGAGGGAGCTGAAGATTCCAGTTACCAAACGTCAGCCTTGGAAACCTTAATGACTTGGAGAGGATCTGCAAAGAGGAGTGGGACAAAATCCCTCCTGAGATGTGTGCAAACCTGGGGGCCAACTACAAGAAACTTCTGACCTCTGATTGCGAACAAGGGTTTTTCCACCAAGTACTAAGTTATGTTTTGCGAAGGGGTCAAATATTTATTTCACTCATTAAAATGCAAATCAATTTATAACTTTTTTGAAATTTGTTTTTCTGGTTATTTTTGTTATTCCTGTCTCTCACTGTTAAAATAAACCTACCAAAATTATAGAATGATCATTTTTTTGTCAGTGTACAAAATCAGCACAGAATCAAATACTTTTTTCCCTCACTGTAATTGATCGAGCAAAAATGTAATAGTTACAATCACAATTTTCTTGTGAAGGGAAGGGAAACAGGCATGTGCGCAGGGTGTGCCGGATGTGCATAGGCTCACTCTAATGCCCCGCAGATTGCACCTGCTGCCCGGCTGCTGCACGCACGCAGGAGGATATTTCAGGATGGAGAAAGAGGGAATGGGCCAATAAATATGTAATTTACTGGCCCCTCCCTTTTCTGAGTGAACACAGTGAGCGATCAGTACCGATCACTCACTGTGTTCACTCATATATGAAGCATAGTAAACGCTGTTTACTATGCTTCAGTTTGTGAATGAACTGGAAGCTGCTTAGCACAGAGCATGTCCTATTCATTCACTGCCCAGTGCAGCTGAGCCTGCAGAGAAAGATACAAGGGAATCTCTGTCCTCAGTCCCATTCTTATCCCATCTAGGCCGCGGGCAGCGCTCCCTCCTCGTAGGCACCACTCAGCGTCTCCTCCTCCTCGGCTTCATGATCGCTTCTCCTCTTGGCCAATCAGGTCTCAGGACCCGCTTCCTGTTCAGGGAGAATCAGGAAGACAATAGCAAATATTAATTCGCTATTGTCACACAACTAGGTGGGCTCAGGGTGCAGTGCTCTGCATCCTGAGCCCACCCTTTTTTGAAGCCAATTAGAGCCTCTGGCTCTAATCACGTGCTTCTAGAAAAAAGAAAAAACCCCATTGGAATCCATGCATCCAGCGCCCTGCATGTAGATTAGGGGCCGGACGCATGGATTAGAGGGGTGGTGCTGATGTGCGCCATATGGATGGGCCCCCAGTGCCACTTTCCTATTAACATCAATCTCTGCCCTGATGACCTGTCCACTGCCCTACTGACACCATCCACGTGTATACATTTGAAAATGTTTCTTTACATTATTTTTAAGAGGGAGTGTGTATATATATATATATATATATATATACACACATATATATATACACACACATACACACAGACACACATATATATATATACACACAGACACACATAAGGGTTGCACACCCTAATGGGCTGCACACACCTCTGATTGGAAACTATGGGCAAAAGCAGAAAAGGACAAATCTGCTAGTGATGCTGATCTCCTGCAGTCTCTTTGAAGCTACTACCTGCCTACATACTCGTCTCCAGTAGCTGCTGCACATCGTTTCCTGTGACTGGTTTCCTAATGGTGACAACAATTGAGCAAGCCTGTGCATTGTATGTTGGCGTGGTAGCTTTGTAGTTTCCAGTGGAAAAGCGTGTGACAACAATACAGAACAATTGGGAGATAGGGACAGGGAGCTGTCACTCTATAGCAGGAAGTGACTAAACAAGAACATTTATGGCAGGATCAACAAGTATTATTTTAAAAGCGGAACTCCAGCCTGCTGTATAAACTCAAAGAATGCAAACTCAGTAACCAACAATCTGTCCAGTTTTAATGTTCTGACATAAAACAGAAAGTATAAAATACAATAAAAGATGTGATAAATCATATATACATGAGGTCTGTGCAAGAGAGTATTAGAAATGTGAAATAATTTCAAAAAGGAGAACAATACTCTCCATGATATACATTGTTTATATAAAGTCAAATTTCCAAAGTGCCTTAGTCCGCCTGTGCCTTCCAATGCTGCCGTGGGCAATCGCAGTACCAGAAATAATATACAGGAAAATGAATGAAGAGGTTTCTCAGTTATATATTAAGTGTTTAAATAGATACCAATTCTTCAATGAAAATAGCACCCCTCAATCAGTAGAGCCCCCCTTAAATCTGAGGGAATGTCTGCCCGATCTTGTCTATGAAGAAAGGTAGATTGGTTGTTAAGACCCTCACCAATGACTAGTCCATGGGCAGTCCACATTACTACCCGATAGGGATGCGCAGACACCAAGCATTTGCATGAGTATCGGTACTTGGGCAAATGCTCCTGATACCAAAATCGATACTTTGCAGGTGCAATTTGCGGCAATACAAAACGAATGGGCGCAAATCGCGTTGCAAAGAATCACATGCGATTTGAACAAGAATGCCGTGCGATTCCTGTCCGAATCACATGCAATTTCCCCCAATGCTCCTGTGTGTGTGTGTGTACAGAAAGAGAAAAGCACAATTTTTTAAAAATGTTAGAACTCACAGTACATATCTGGCCAAATGCTAAATCTGCATAGGTGTCCCGGTCCTGCCGATGATAGCAAATCACGGCCACTTAAGGTGTCTGGAGGATGTAGATGCAGTCTGCTCCCAAACTGCCATCACTTCCGCCCTATACCCACACGGTCCCAGAACTTCTCTTCTCCTTCTACTGTATTTATGCCTATGCAGATTTTGCATTTATCCTGATATGTAGTGAATTCCAACATTTTTAATAAATTTCCCACTAGATGACGCTTTTCCCTTTCTGTACACACACAGGAGCGGTGGGGAAAATCGCATGCGATTCAGACAGGAATTGCTCCGCATGCTTGTTCAAATCAAATGCGATTCTTTGCAGTGTGTTTTCCCACAATTTTTTTTTTTGTATAGACGCAAATTGCCCCAAAAGTATCGGTACTTGTACTCGCCGATAAAAAAACGGTATTGGTGCAACCCTACTATCCGATGTCACTGTCACTGCTTTGCAGTTCAATTGGTTGATTTATGGAACGCCCCTGTTACCTTAGAAACAAAGATATGCTGGATAGCCGCACTCCAATATTCACATTTTTATTGTGTGAAAGCAAAAGTCCAAAGCATCCATCAGTAGACACAGACCAACACACACAGCTAACGCATTTCACACTGTGCGTATTGGTCTGTGTCTAGCTGTGGGTGCTTTGGACTTTTGTTTTTACACAATAAAAAAGGTGAATATTGGAGTGCGGCTATCCAGCATATCTTTGTTTCTATGTCTCTGTTGCAAACAGACTTGTTGGGAGTCAGCACCCATTTCGTTGTGGAGACAGCAGATCTTAGGAGGGGTGATTGCCTTAGAGCGGTGAACTCCCATATCTCATTAGCCCCTGTTACCTTAGCATAAGATCTGGGGGCTGCCATATTGGTGGTGCTAACCATATTGAGCAGATTCATTACCAGTAATATCACATGGGCAGGCAGACCATCTTAGAGCTGCTCATCCAACAGCGAGGTCCTTTATAATCAGTCTACCTTTCCACCATAGCAAAAACAGAAATGAAAGCCAAATTAAACGTTCAGTTTAAATCAGCAAAATACATTCCAGGTGCATCAAAACAAAAGGTTTTTAAAAAGGTACCCTTTGTTTTCTTTACAAAGCAGCCAAAGCCTGTATGCAAAGCCTGTTTGTTGCCAGCATGCTGTAGCGAAAGACACTTGCTCTCTGTGTGGAAGAAGTAGTCCCTCTGCAGAGGTCTGAGAAGCCCCCTACTAAGTTAACCACTTCCAGTCCGGGCCAATTCTGACACTCCTCTCTCTCCTTTATCTTAAAATCAGCATTTTTTTTGCTCGAAAACTACTTAGAACCCCCCCCCCCCAAATATTTTATATATTTCTAAGTAGGGTCCTAGAGAATAAAATGATGGGTGTTGCATATTTTTATGTCACACAATATTTGCGCAGCGGTTTTTCAAATGCAATTTTGTGGGGAAAAAAAACTAACGAATTTTAACCACTTCAGCCCGAAAGGACAGAGCACTTCCTGTGATTCTGCACTGCGTCGCTTTAACTGACAATTACACGGTCATGCAACGTTGTGCCCAGACAAAATTGATGTCCTTTTTTCCCCAGAAATAGAGTTTTCTTTTGGTGGTATTTGATCACCTCTGCGGTTTTTATTTTTTGCGTTATAAACAAAAAAACAGCAACAATTTTGAAAAAATATCAATATTTTTTACTTTTTGCTTTAATAAATATCCCCCCAAATTTTTTTTCCCCATAGTTTAGGCCAATATGTATTCTTCTACATATTTTTGGTAAAAAAAATCACAATGAGCGTATAATAATTGCCTTGCGAAAAATCTATGCCGTCTACAAAATAGGGGATAGTTATATGGCATTTTTATTATAAATTTTTTTTTAGTAATGGCGGCGATCTGAGATTTTTATCATGACTGACACATCGGACAATTTTGACACTATTTTGGGACCATTGTCATTTATACAGCGATCAATGCTATAAAAATGCACTGATTACGGTGTAAATGACACTGGCAGGGAAGGGGTTAAACACTAGGGGGCGATCAAGGGGTTAAGTGTGTCCTAGGGAGTGATTCTGTGGGGGGGATGGGCTACTACTCACATGACAGCGATCACTGCTCCCCCAATGACAGGGAGCAGTGATCTCTGTCAATGCACAAGGCAGAACGGGGAAATGCCTTGTTTACAGAGGCATCTCCCCGTTCTTCCGCTCCGTGACACAATCGCGGGAACCCGGCGGACATCGAGTCCGCGGGACCCACTGTCATGGTCACGGAGCACGCGGCGGGCCCACAATGCCGCTTCTTAAAGGGGACGTACCTGTATGCCCTTTTGCCCACCCGTGCCATTCTGCTGACGTATATCGTTGTGCGGCGGTCAAGAAGTGGTTAATGCGCATAAACACAATATATAGTGTCTTGAAAAAGTATTCATACCCCTTGAAATTTTACACATTTTGTCATGTTACAACCAAAAATTGAAATGTATTTTATTGGGATTTTATGTGATAGACCAACACAAAGTGGCACAAAATTGTGAAGTGGAAGGAAAGTGATGAATAGTTTTCAATTTTTTTTACAAATAAGTATTTTAAAAAAGTGGGGCGTGCATTTGTATTCAGCCCCTTTACTCTGATACCCCTAACTAAAATCTAGTGGAACCCATTGTCTTCAGAAGTCATCTAATGAGTCCACCTGTGTGTAATTTAATCTCAGTATAAATACAGCTGTTCTGTGAAGCCCTCAGAGGTTTGTTAGAGAGCCTTAGTAAACAAACAGCATCACGAAGGTCAAGGAACACACCAGACAGGTCAGGGATAAAGTTATGGAGACGTCTAAAGCAGGGTAAGGTTATAAACAAATATCCCAAGCTTTGAACATCTCACGGAGCACTGTTCAATCCATCATTCCAAAACTGAAAGAGTATGGCACAACTGCAAACCTACCAAGACATGGCCGTCCACCTAAACTGACAAGCCGGGCAAGGAGAGCATTAATCAGAGAAGCAGCCAAGAGGCCCATGGTAACTCTGGAGGAACTGCAGAGATCCACAGCTCAGGTGGGAGAATCTGTCCACAGGACAACTATTAGTCGTGTTCTCCACAAATCTGGCCTTTATGGAAAAGTGGCAAGAAGAAAGCCATTTTTGAAGGAAAAACATAAGAAGTTCAGTTTGCAGTTTGCGAGAAGCCATGTGGGAGCAAACATGTGGAAGAAGGTGCTCTGGTCAGATGAGACCAAAATTTAACTTTTTGGCATAAAAGCAAAATGTTATGTGTGGCGGAAAACTAACACTGCACATCACCCTGAACAAACCATCCCCACCGTGAAACATGGTGGTGGTAGCATCATGTTGTGGGGATGCTTTTCTTCAGCAGGGACAGGGAAGCTGGTCAGAGTTGATAGGAAGATGGATGGAGCCAAATACAGGGCAATCTTAGAAGAAAACCTGCAAAAGACTTGAGACTGAGGCGGAGGTTCACCTTCCAGCAGAACAATGACCCTAAATATACAGCCAAAGCTACAATGGAATGGTTTAGATCAAAGCATATTCATGTGTTAGAATGGTCCAGTCAGAGTCCAGACTTAAGACTTGAAAATTGCTGTTCACAGACACTCTCCATCCAATCTGACAGAGCTTGAGCTATTTTGCAAAGAAGAATGGGCAAACATTTCACTCTCTAGATGTGTAAAGCTGGTAGAGACATCCCCAAAAAGACTTGCAGCTGTAATTGCAGTGAAAGGTGGTTCTACAAAGTATTGACTCAGAGGGGCTGAATACAAATGGATCCCACACTTTTCACATAATTTATTTGTAAAAAAAATTAAAAACATTTATCATTTTCCTTCCACTTCACAATTATGTGCCACTTTGTGTTGGTCTATCACATAAAGTCCCAATAAAATACATTTACGTTTTCGGTTGTAACATGACAAAATGTGGAAAATTTCAAGGGGTATGAATACTTTTTCAAGGCACTGTAACACCCAATTGTCTAGTAAAATATAAAAGATTATGTTACACAGAGTAAATATATACTAAACATGTCACATTTTAAAATTGCGTACGCCTGTGGAAGGGCGCCAAACTACAGCACCTAAAAATCTCTATCGGCGATGCTCTAAAAGCCTTTACAGATTAACAGTTTAGAGTTACAGGAAGTCTGGCACTAAATGTATTGCTCTCGCTTTGACGTTTGTGACAAAACCGCACATATATGGTGCAATCGCCCTTTACATGTGAGTGCGGGACCGACATGTGTTTGCCTTTGCGTGTCAGCACAGGGGACGGGGCCTCTTTAAAACATTTAATTACATTTAAAACATTTATTTATTTTTATTTCAATTTTTTTAACACTGTGGACTCCATTTACAGAACCAGATCGCATGTGCTATATGGGCGTTTTCCCAAATACCGCATGCAATCCTGAAAATGTCAATTTACTATTGCTTTATGCAGTGTTTACCACGTAAAGCAAAAACGCTTGGAAAAATACCGCATAAAACAGGACTGAAAGCCAGTTCACAAAAAGAAAAGAAAATGCATGCAGTAAATAAGTAGCGGCCGCAGCATGCGATATTTAAGGAACCGGCAGCCACCGGGAACCTTAGCAACCAGTAAACAACATGGTTGTTAAGGAGTGGGCGGCTGCCACATCCTTAACAACCGATAAGTCATCAGCTGTCAGCGCAGTTCCCCGCTGACAGCTGAATGTAAAAAAAAAAATTCGGCAATGAAAAATTAGGAAGAAAAAGGTGTGGGGATCCCCCGCATCCATACCAAGCCCTTTTGGTCTGGTATGGATTCTGAGGGAAAACTACCGCGCAAGAATTTAAAAAAAACAAGCATGCAGCCTGGCAGATCAGGAAAGGGGGGAGAAGAGCAAACCTGAACCATACCAGGCCACCTCACCCCCCCAAAGCACCTTCTCCCTATGTTGATTGGGGCAAAGGGCCTCTTCCCCACAACTCTGGCCAGTGGCTGTGGGGGTCTGCAGGTAAGGGTTTAACGGAATCCGGAAGCCCCTTTAACAAGGGGGCCCTCAGATCCCACCCCTCCCCCATGTGAATATATATGGGGTACATAGAACCCATACTCATTCACCAAAAAAAAAGTACTGTAAAAAAGACAGTGGGTAGTTTTTGACAAGTCCTTTATTTAACCACTTCCTTCCCCGCCCGTAGTCATATGACGTCCGCAGATGGGATCTCCCATTCTGGGCGGGCATCATTTGATGTCCTCAGCTTTCCGGTAGTATAGGGGGCGTGATATCCGCCGGGCACCCTTGATCACTCGTGACAGAGCAGGAACTTGGATCTGTGTGTGTAAACACACAGATCTACGTCCTGTCAGGGGAGAGGAGACAGATCCTGTGTTCCCAGGATATAGGAACACTGATCGGTCTCCTCCCCTAGTCAGTTCCACCCCCCCCCCCCACAGTTAGAATCACTTCCTAGGTAAGTGATGTCACTGGGTGGCACCACCCCCTTGTAACATCACCGACTGGGGGCATGCTGGGTTGGTGACATCACAAGGGGCGGTGCCACCTAGTGACATCATCAATGACACCACCCTTAGTTATTTAAGAACTATTAGATGGTGGAGCTGTCAGACGGTGGAAGCCATTGTCGGGAGCAAACCTTTTTTTTTTTGGGTCGCCGGTGGCAGCAGGCATTGTGATTGACGATGAATCTACACTAGGGGACATTTTTTTTGTGTTTGTTTTTTAAATAAAGGACTTGTCAAAGACTGCCTACTGTCATTTTTTACACTACACTTTTCTTTTTTTGATGAATGAGTAGGGGTACTATGTACCCCTACTCATTCACATGGGGGGCCAGGATCTGGGGGCTTCCAGATTCTGATAACCCCCCCATCAACAGACCCCCACAAACACCAACAACAACAAAGAGGCCCTTGTCCCCATCAAAGCATCCTCCCCATGTTGAGGGCAATTCTTTGTTTTACATTCAGCTGTCAGCAGGGAACACCACTGACAGCTGATGACTGATTGGTTGTTAAGGACTCGGTGTCCACCCACTCTTTAACAAGCATGACAGTTACTAGTTATTAAGGACACCGGCGGTCGCCTGCTCCTTCACAAGCACCTGTTAAGGATGCCAGCTACACCCAGGGGTTAATTAGTGTATACCAACTGTATAGTTGCTCGGATTACTTTTACTAGAAAGAGAATCGTTGTCAGAATAAAACAATACCGAAGTCAAAACTATAGCTGCAGTTATGCTCCGGGTATAACCTTACAAACGGTCTAAGGACTGGAAGTGTTTAAAGCTTAAGCTCTGCAATCATTAAGGAGCATGAGCTCTGCTGTTAGGAAATTAATAGCTGCGACTCGTCGGGGGCATGTCTGACCTTTGCAGAGAGACCACTTCTTCCACACAGAGAGCAAGGAATCCTTCTCTATAGCTTGCTGGCAGCGAACAGGCTTTTCTACACAGGCTGTGTCTGCTTTCTAAAGAAAACAAATTTAAAATTGTGCTTTTAAACTTTCTTTTTGTATCTGAACTGTATTTAGTTCAGTTGGGCTTGAATACTGTAGGTGTCTTGAAGAGGGGTGTAGGTACAGGCAGTAAGTGTTTCATTACAATATAATTGAAGATCTTTGAAATAATTTTGTTCATGGACTTTAAAGAGCAAAACCCAAAAAATTATGATTTTCTGTTGCAGCTGGTACGTTGAATATACTCGCCTCTTTTATCATTCAGATACCCCAAATCCCATAGTGTTCATGGGGTACAAATATATGTGTCACACTCCACCAACAAATTCTGAATAATGTAGAATAAATAAATTCCAAGTCTAGCTATGAGAAAGTGACTCTTTCATTAATGTCTCATGGAGAGAGATGTAGACAGAAATGAGTACCGCACATTCATTCGAGTTTCAGAGATACACAAGCCTTTGGCTTTCCACCACTGTCCACTGAAAATGAGAAAAAAGTTTATTGGTGCAGGTGCCCTTTTAGTTTGGCAGAGCAAGTCCTAAGTGCCAGTATAAATGGAAGGTATCTGAGGAAGGCAGTGGTCAAAAGCAGCATGAGGAAAGAAGTCTCTGTCTGGTGAGCAGATTGCTCTGATGTCTTCCGATACACACTGAGCACCCACACTGCCGCTGTGTAATTCATACCCTGCAGAAATAAAAATATAGTCACTGAACACGCAGAGTAAAGGGATGCCCTGCAAGTGATGAGAAGAGGTGATGATAAGGGTGCAAAGTATCAGGCGTCCTCAAACAAAGGACGAGTTCACAGTTGTACAATCAAATTGTAGTGTATGGTCAGCTTAAGAGACAGAAAGTGAAAAGGAGCTTGGTACCTGAAGATTGTCCACTAGAAACTTGATATTGGTTTGGGTCAAGTGACTCTCTGCTCAGACACTGGATCTCTCGATAGCACTCCGGGTATTGCACAAAATTGCCCTGAAATTCTGGGGAGAATTTACATTAAATTAAACAATCACCAATGCGAAAGAAATTACATTTCTCAATCAGTTTCAGTCATCAAAATGTCAGTAAACAAGCCAGTGAGGTTCAAACCTGATCTGCTGGTACAGACGTGTGTGTTGTATATACAGTATAGTCTTCACTTTTGCATTCGCATCCACATTTCACCGTGGGACACCAACCAGAGGGAAAAAAATTTCCAACAGAGGAAAAAAATTGGGGGTGCCTATTTTGGATGACTGCAAAGTAAGCAAACAGTTTGGCCTGGCAGTAGGAAAAGGTAATAGAATTCTGGGGTGTATCAGTAGAGGGATCAAGAGTAGGAGGAAGTCCTGATCACCCAATATAGATCTTTAATTATCACTAGAGGGATGGCCAGCCGGAGGGAGGAGTTCCTAATTCCCCCTATATAGATCTTTAGTGATGACTAGAGGGATCACCAGGAAGGAGGTCTTGATTTTTCCTATGTAGAGCTTTAGTTATCACCCGCAGGAAGAAGGAGGTCTTAATTCCTCTATATAGATCTCTAGTTATCACTAGAGGGATCACCAGGAGGAAGGAGGTATTGTTTCCCCTATATAGATCTTTAGTTATCACTAGAGGGATCACCAGGAGGAAGGAGGTATTGTTTCCCCTATATAGATCTTTAGTTATCACCAGAGGGATCGCCAGGAGGAAAGAGGTCTTGATTTCCCTATATGGATATTTAGTTATCTCTAGAGGGAATCACCAGCAGGAGGAAGGAGGTCCTGATTCCCCTATATAGATCTTTAGTAATGGCTAGAGGGATCACCAGCAGGAGCAAGGAGGTCCTGATTCCCCTATAACAGTGATGGCGAACCTTGGCACCCCAGATGTTTTGGAACTACATTTCCCATGATGCTCATGCACTCTGCAGTGTAGTTGAGCATCATGTGAAATGTAGTTCCAAAACATCTGGGGTGTCAAGGTTCGCCATCACTGCCCTATATAGATCTTTGCATTATTCTAGTCTGCAGCTCCCCAAGGTAATACTTAAAATCTGGCCTGTTAGTGGGTCCTGAGGACAGGAGTTGAGAACCACTGCACTAGAGAGAATCACCAGCAGTAGGAAGGAGGTCCTGATCACTTAATAAAGATCTTTAGTTAGACTTCATTTAGAATAGTGTATCTGGAGACCTCACTAACAAAAGATATTAAAGTGGAGAGCCACCCTGAAAAAAAAATTCACCAAAAATCCTAAAAAAAATTTAAAAAAAAAACATTTGAAAATTTTTTTTTTAAACTAAGGCTGGCCATACACCTATAGATTATCTGCAGATTTTCTATGGTTAAATGGAAAAAGTGGGAGATTCCTCCATCCACACAGTTTAGCGAACATGGAGAGATCTGTTGCACATTTTCCATCTAACCATAGAAAATCTGCAGATAATCTATAGGTGTATGGCCAGCTTTACCTAAACCCTTGTTGCTAGGCAGTCTTCCTAATCTGCCTCTTCCTATTCCGCAGCGTGTTCTGCTCCTCGGTGAGCGGCTCCGTTGTCTTCTGGGAACTGTGTGTGTTCCCAGAACACCACGGGGCCATTCACAGAGCGCCGCGCCGCTCGCGTGTGCGCAGTAGGAAACTGGCAGTGAAGCCGCAGGGCTCCACTGCCTGTTTCCCTTACCTAGGATGGCGGTGCCGGGACCCGAGAGCCGAGGGACGGGTCGGCCTCGGGCGGCCGACATTGCGAGCACCCAGGACAGGTAAGTACTTATTTAAAGTCAGCAGCTACAGTGTTAGTAGCTGCTGACTTAATTCTTTTTTTTTTAGGGATGGAATCCGGCTTTAATAAAATAGAAAATGCCCACAGAAGGGCAACAAAAATGTCAAAATGTCTGGTGGATGAAACATCGGGAGAGAATTTAGGGAACTTAATATATACAGTCTTGAGGAAAGAAGGGAATAGGGCGAACAGGAGTGAAATCTTTAAATATATGAAGGTAGTAAAAAAGGTTCAGGAGGGCAGCATTTTCAGTATGAAGCTAAGATCAAGGACACAGTGATCTGATCTCAAACTAGCAGGAGAAAAGTTCAAAATTTTGGAATGTATTATTTGGAACATTTATAAAAAACAGAGTCGAGCTAAACCAGAAAAACATTGAACCTCAGAAGATTATACAAATAGAAGGAGAGTCCCCATCAGGTGATAGAACAGATTAGTTGAGCTCGCAGATAATGATTCACATGTGTATCTCAATCAAGATGACACACAGTCAATAAACAGTCCCCTGTGTGACTGACTATCAAAGACACCGCCACCTCAAATGTAGAAAAAATTGTCTGCTTACCAGCAGTACTGGGCCTCTTTGTTATAAAAAGGCCAGTAACACTTTTGGCTGACTACCCCGCCAGGGTCTTTCAATGATGTTCCTGCGGACTCTCAGAGGACCTTTGAAAGAATCCCCCCGTTGGGGTGTCCTTGATGTCAGGCTCAAAAATAAGAAATGCTCCACATAGTGTAAAATCCAATGCAAAAGAAGTAGAGTTACACTCACATTGTCGTAAAAACATGCATAGAAATCTCTGGCCAGGATATACACAAGAACACCCGCGCTTCTGGGACTTGTGGGTAGCGATGATGTCAGCGCGTCGTCTGCCTTATGTGTTTTGTCAGAGATTGACGTCGTCCTGGGGCACGGGCGACGTGCTGCGCCATCGCCTCATATAACAAAGTTAGAAACAAGCCTCGTTCTGATTCCAGAGAGCTCGGCTGGACACCTATCCTGCCTTGTTCGGTCTGGACATACATTGTATAATAACTTTAATCCCATAACATACCTATCACCACAAAAACCTACCCCCATGTGATAATAGATACTCAGCATATCATCACATTAAAAACTATATTATACTATCAGGTTCAATGTTTTTCTGGTTTAGCGCAACTCTGTTTTTTATAAATGTTTGTTTCTCTGCTGGTATCACGCAGTAGAGCTGCTGCTTATTTTATTCTTTGTTGCTTCTATTTTTGATTACTTCCTAGCGTGGTTTTTTTTCCATATAAGATTATTATTTGGAACAGACTTCCAGCTGAGGTAGTAAGCAAGTCAACAGTAAGTGCATTTAAACATACTTGGGACAAAAGCAAAGCTTTACTCAGACAAAAAATAAATAAATCAAAATGGGGCAGACTCGATGGACCACTTCGTCCTTTTCTGTTGTTACTCTTCTATGTTTCCATATCAGCATACTGTATATCAGCATGATATGTATTGTGTGAGATTATACTGGGCTACCCTGGCTTTCATTGGCTGATCCATGCCAAAGTGATTACACAGCTTTACTCATCACAAGGTCTGGGATAGAACAAAGGGATAATAGGGAAGCAAAGGATAAATGGAGAATGTGGAGAGAACGATAAAAAAAAAAAAAAAACCTCTATGCATACCCAAAGATCTAAATGGGCCCTCAAAGTCTAACTCCAGCCATGCTTTTCTAGTTTTGGATAGAGTAGGGGAAATGCCAGTTTTTATTTGTCTGTGACAACATCGAGAATATTCAGTTTCCAGGTTTTTTGTTAAAGTCTAAAGTAAAACTAAAGGCAAATTTTTTTTTTTCATTTTAGACAGAGTGGAGATGAATTTGAATACCTATTGGATTTTTATTTTGTCTGTGCCCATTAGGGATATTTATCCTCTCTATTTGTCCTCTTTACCATTATCGTTGAAAGTGAAAGCAAAACGAAACCCCAAATTTTGGGTTGTTCCCAGAAAAGAAGTAGAGGGGAAATCTTCCAATGGGATCACTAGTTCTGGTGATGGGAGGGCCCAAGAGGTTTCCTAAATTTGTTGGGATTTCCTCTCACACCCTGTCTTGGCTATGGGATACGAAGTGGAGGTAAATCTTCCCAATTGGAAACCAGATAGCAAAACAAAAAAAAAAAAAACCTCAGGAGTTGTAACCCTCCCCTATCCTAGCCAAAAAAAAAGTTTTGCCTATAGTTCTACTTTTATTGAACAAGCTGAGGTTAGAAGCTGCACTAGATTTTACACTCTCCAGTTTTAGTAATTCAAACCCTTTGTTTTTCTCTAAATCTCAACAGGAGAGGTTTCCCAACACTCATAGAAACTCTAAACACACCTCACTCAATCCAAATTGAAGTAAAACATTTTGGCTGGAGTTGTGCTTAAACTGTTGGCTGAGAGGTAAAGACAGTACTTAGTAGAGACACTTTGAAAGCATCCCAGTGTTTTAAATATAAAATACTATAATGCCGCGTACACACGGCCGGACTTGCCAACAGACTATACTCCGTCAGCATTTCCGACAGAAAGATTTAGAACATGTTCTATATCTGAGTCTGTCGGAAATGCCGACAGAAAAAGTCCAATGGGACATGCACACGGTCGGAATGTCCGACCGAAAGCTCCCATCGGACTTTTTCTGTCTGGAAGTCCGGCCGTGTGTACGCGGCATAAGGCCCCTTTCACACGGGTGGTTAAATCAATTTTTCGGGTGGACATGATCAGAAGCTCCATGTATGTCTATGGACAGGCGCATGTAAACGGGTCTGCATCTGTTTACATCCACTTATCTCTGCATTCATCTAGGTCTGAATAAAAAATACAAAAGGTCTGCATCTTTTTCTGACCTAAACATGAAAGATTGGAGGCAGTCTGATGTAAACAGACACATCCGGCCACCCATAGATAAGATATTGGTCCAGAAAGCTTAATTTTTTAAATAGAGATAAACAGTGAATTGACACAGATGTCACAAACGTGACACCTATCCCATTCTGCTCTGATTCAGCAACAGACCTGTCCATGAATTCCCTGCTAAATGGACAGAACGGTGCCCATGTGAAAGAGGCCAAAAATAGAAGACATAAAATGGTTATATTTTTTATCTTGCAGATGAAGAATCACACCTGGAATCAGGTTTCTAGGAATAACACAGACATTCTCATTTCCTCTAGTTTGTATACACACCTTGCACATGGGTGGCTGCAGGACTCTGAAATGTGGAGTAAGGTTTCCCGGTCAGACACGGTTCTCTGTTGGGGGATTTCTGGTGGCAGCTCGGAGAGGATCCCTTGTGCAGCATTGGAGAGGATACCACAGATTTCAATGGAGCTGAAAAATTTGCAAGAGTAGGGGAGGATATCCTGCAATATACAGGGGAAATTTTAAAAAAAATTATGTTTTTCCTTTTGTGAAATCTGCTCGCTATGGACTGGAGACAATTTGTTAGACATTACATCTTTGGTAAATTGATTGAGATGTCTCTTTGCTGAATATATGGGGATGTCTCTTTGCTGGATTGAGATTTCTCTTTTCTGAATCTATGGGGATGTCTCTTTGCTGGATAGGGCTTTCCCTTTGCTGGATTGAGCTGTCTCTTTGCTGACTATATGGGGGAGATTAAATGTTGTTGTTTTTTTGGCGTTTCTTGTTTTCTTAGATCTCCTTGGGGTGGATAGTTTGAGGGGGCATTAAAAAGGTAGTGCAGTTAGTGTAAGGTCCTGCTCAAATAATTCCACCTTGTCATGAAGGCAGGCTTCATATTTTTTGGTCAGAATTCCTTATGCCGCATACACACGATCAGAATTTCGGCCCGCAAAAGACAGATGAGAGTTTTTTGTCGGAAAATGCGACTGTGTATATGCTCCATTGGACTTTTGCTGGCCGAATTCCAGCCAGCAAAAGATTGAGAGCATGCTCTCAATTTTTTCGGTCGGCAAAAGTCCCTATCCGAAAATGCAATCGTCTGTAGCAATTCCGACGTGCAAAATTCCTACGCATCCTCGGAAACAAATCGACGCATGCTCGGAAGCACTGAACTTAATTTTCTCGGCTCGTCATAGTGTTGTACTTCACCACGTTCTTGGCGGTCGTAAGTTCAACAAACCTTTGCATGACCGTGTGTATGCAAGGCAAACTTGCGCGGAATCCCGTCGGAAAAGCCGTCATATCTTTTTCCAAAGAGAAGTCCAATCGTGTGTACGTGGCATCACTGTTAAAAACACTGATGACTTGGAATACACTTTTCATTTTTATATATTAAATTGTAAGAGTGGTAAAATAAAAGTGGGTGCACTGAAGGACTGGTGGCATGAACGGTGGGCGGGCCCTGGGGAATGTTGGTGGTCAGGCCTAGGGAGGCCCAGGCCTAAAATCGTGTAAGGGGTCCCAAAACTTCTGATGGCTGCCCTGTTACATACTATATACTGTATGTATTATAATGTATACTGGGCACTGAGAGCTTCCTCCTTAAAGAGAACACTTGACATCATTAACCTATCAATAACATATGGTCCAGAATATTATCAGTGCAGCCAGGAAATTAGCATTTGCATAATGAGAACCACCCATGTTTCTTTCGGTAAAAAACATTTTTGAGACGTTCTGTATTTTGTCCCAAAACCAAGCCAGGGCTTATCTCAAGTAAACAGATTTTTAATTGTTTCACAATACTCTTTCAGGATACTCAAAATCTTGAAAAGCCAGATAGGCTCAATCAAAATGACTTGGCATGATCACCCATACCACTCAGCCCCACTGACGTATCCTAAAGTGCCTACTCTGGATTGAACCCACATTCTGTCTCAGGGAGTGCTACATTGGGCTCAGAATATGTAACCATCCAAAGGCTTGTCGTGGAGCCCAAACATAACTTTTTATTCTTAGATCATTAAAGCGGTATTAAACCCAAAATCAAAAATTAATATATTGCAGCTCACTAATTCTTAGATGTGGTAGCTGCATTGGTTTATTTAGACATTTTGTTTTTATTTTCGCTTGTTTATCCAGACAATAAATCTGTTATTTTTTTAACTTCATTTAAAAGATCAAACTGTCCAGCAAAAGTGGCAGGAGGATTTAGTCACTTCGGAGTTTTGGTTTGTTTATTTACAAGCCGTGACTTGCTTGTAAAGCAGCCACTCAAACCAATCTCGGTTTCATTAGCTACTTTGGAAGCCAGAGGAGAGATAAAATAAATGTAAGTAAAATAATAAAAAAATAAATCAAATACAGTGCAGTCTAACTGTATTACAGTAACAAATTAGTGGGTTTATGTGGGCTTTAATGGGATAACGTGGCACATTACAGCTACGCCTGGAAAAAAAAAAAAAGAATACTGGTGAGGGGTGATTGTATATTTCAAGGCTCCCTTGCTTGTTCTGATCTTTAACAGATCACTTCTATTTCTATCACCCAAAATGTTGGCACACGTCAATTTGACTATCACACCATAAAAAATCCTGCATGTGTGGATCTGTTCCCAGCTTTCCGTCCAGTTGTGGATCAATCCACTGGACCAGGCCCATATTTAGCACAGCTATTTGGCCGCTGACCAGCTTCTGTTTGTTGACACGTCTCCTAGAAGCTGTTTTGATTTTATGACAACATAGTAACCTGGACATTTATCATAGCAGCTGCCGCTATGGAATTGGGCTGCATTAAAACCTATGCGACCATTCCCAACTTCATATTATAGTATCATACACAACTGTGTTATTCTTGGCTGCCTAAATTTGAGCCATCTATGCTATTATACATAAATATAATGTTGGAGTAATTAGTTGATAGATGTGATAGATGTCTATAAAGAGATTGTTGAAGCAAATTATATATATATATATAGATATATATATATATATATATATATATATATATATATATATATATATATATATATATATATATATATACATATACATATATACGCACACACACACACCGTGTTCCCATATATATCTACAAAAACAATGTAAAAGTATTTAAGGTACTATAACTATTGTATATTGTATTAGAGAAATCCTATGGGTTTACCCAAAATGCTTGTATTGTCTTTCCTGAAAACTTAATAAAATTTTGTTGGATAAAAAAAAAAAAAAAGGTACTATAACTAATTTGTATCAGATACAAATAACGAGACAGGTTCTTAAAATTCTTCCTCAATCAAATACCCAAGACAATGGACAAGCAAATTCAACAAACTACATAATGAAAAAGCATAAGGCTATGGTGGTTATCATAAAACAACAACATTGTCAGTCAGGTGGAGTAGAGGTATAGCAGTAGAGGCGGCTAAGCCTAGAGTGGTGAGCCAAGGGAACAAAATATTGTTAAATTTTTATTTAAACTTTGCAAATCGAAACATGTAACAAATAAAAAGTAGGTGTTATCCAAATTTGGCTGTAAAAGTAGAAATACCAGTGTATGTCAAAACTGTTTTTTCGTTTTGGACAGAGGTTTTGAACTTCTGTCTGTTTTTTCTACTATCTGGATTTCCCCCCATTTTCTCTCCTAGTGACAACGGTTTCACCAGAGTAAAGCTTAAAAAAAGAACAGTATTTCTTACCTGCAAAGCTGCTGCCACACTGTGTTTCTCTGCAGAGCAACATGCTCTGGCGTTCCCAAAGTATGAGGGACTGATAGGGACTCCTGTGAAGCAGTGTTCATTTTGGCTTCAAATTTCGATTTAGTTTTAGTCATACTCTTTTGACGAAAATGGCATTTTGCATTTATTCGCATTTTTTTGTCATTTGCAATTGTTTTAGTTTTAGTCTTATTGAGTCGACTAAAATCTCCAGTACATTTTAGTCAACTGAAATCTAATGGGTTTAGTTAAATTGTAATGCATTATTTAAGCATTTTTCTAGAATTTCCAAACTCAACACTCATAAAATATCTAATATCCTGTTATTGTTTATAGTAAAAATGTTTGAACAAACTACACGCTCTGGACGGTCTGAGGAGGCCTGTAATACACAGTGCTCTGGATGGTGGTCAGTTGAGGCCTGTAATGCACAGTGCTCTGGACGGAGGTCAGGGGAGACCTGCAATGCTGCACAGTGCTCTGGACGGTCTGAGGAGGCCTATAATGCACACAGTGCTCTGGACAGTCTGAGGAGGAGGCCTGTAATGCACACAGTACCCTGGGCGATTCAAGGAGGTGGCTTGTAATGCATTGCACACAGTGTTTTGGACCGCCTGAAGAGGCCTGTAATACACACAGTGCTCTGGACAATCTGAGGAGGCCTGTAATTTACACACAGTGCTTTGGACAGTCAGAGGAGGCCTGTACTGCACAGTGCTTTGGGCGGTGGTCTGAGGAGTCCTGTAATGCACAGTCCTCTGGACGGTCTGAGGAGGTCTGTAAATGCTGCACAGTGCTCTGGATGGTCTGAGGAGGCCTGTAATGCACACAGTGCTCTGCACAGTAAGAGGAGGCCTGTACTGCACACTGCTCTGGATGGTGGTCTGAGGATTCCTGTAAATGCTGCACAGTGCTCTGAATGGTCTAAGGAGGTCTGTAATGCACACTGTGCTCTGGGTAGTCTGAGGAGCAGGCCTGAAATACATTGCACACAGTGTTCTGGATGGTCTGAGGAGGCTTGTAATGCACACAGTGCTCTGGACGGTCAGGAGGCCTGAAAATGCTGCACAGTTCTCTGGATGGTCGTCTGTCTGAAGTGGCCTGTAAAGCACACAGTGCTCTGGTGGCCAAGCACGCCACATCATTAAGCACGCTATGGTTGCTACCTTGCTTGCTGGGAGGGGAAACACTCACGGGCTTTACAGGCAGAGCTCTGAGGAAACCAGACGTTCACGTGGGTAAACGTCCCAACCTTACATTTTCGTTCTGTTTTGGTTCGCTGACAAAAATGGAATTCATTTTCATCATAGTTTTTGTCAATTGACGAAAATGTGTGATAATTTTCCTTTAGTTTTCATTACTGGAAATATGCTGCTGACAAAAATGTTTTCGTCGACAAAATTAACACTGTTGTGATGGTAGTTGCCTCCTTTATCAAGGACAATCACAGCAGTGCAATGAAGCCTGCAATACACCGCTTAAATTTTGGGCAAGTCCTGCTGAATCATTCACAATTTGAGCTGTGGGTGGCCCTGTAGGCACCACCTGGCTTGAGTAAAGTTGATTTTTCAAACTACCTTGTTTTGAGTGGATGGAGGAATCTATTCGTTTTCTGAGGTTCAGTCCATGGGAAAGCTATATGCATATTGCTAGCCAAACTGCCCCTGATTACTCCAACCTCAATATGAGGTTTGATAAAACTATGAATATAGGAAACCCTTTCATCCATTAAGTCAGTGTAGGTGGGCTAATTAATGTAGCTCTACACATGTTCTATATAATAATAACTAACAAGAGGTTTAGGTTTTAAGGAACTCCAGCCAAACTGAATCATTCTATGGAACTAAGATTATCTTGACCTTCTGTGTTTCCCAAGACAAGAATAATTTGTTAATCATTCCATTGTTGTTCTTGGTAAAAGAGGTATTTACAACTATATTTACATGTTTATCTTCATATATTATGAACATTATGTTCATGAACAGAATTGTGATGAAACCGTAGTCTCTTTAAAGAGAATTCCATTGGCAGACTTTTTTTTTGTATAATGAGAAACTGTTGCTGAGTTTCCAGGGTATGCATTTTATTTGTTTCACTGCTGTCCAATAAAATCTTGTTGTGTAATACTGGACTTTTCCTAATATATACCCATTTTTTTTTAACTGCTGTTTTGTGTTTTTGTTTTGTCTTCTCAACGGTCTAAATAAAATTCCCCAGTGTTAAAGCAAAGCCAGATTGGTGCTTTAGTGCTTACTCTGGCAATTTTGTCAGTCACTAAAAATATTTTTAGTAGCCAGAGCAGAATTTTTGCATAGTCAACACAGGCCATGGCTTAGGGGGGCAGGGGTGCTATGGACGGCAGACAGCCATTCATTCATATACAGTATAGTATATTACCGGTAGTCAGTAAGGCCTCGTTCACACAGAGCAGGGACATGCATGCCATATTTGTCTACTTGGACACCTGGCTGCAGGTACACAGCCTCTGTGCCCCAATATAACATCCGTGTGTGTGTGTGTGTGGGTGCGAGTTCCCAAACTTACCCTGGGTACATTCAGAGATTCGCATCTACACCAACATAGATGTCATATTGGGACACAGTGGCTGTGTCCGTGGAGCCAGGTGTCCCCATAGACAACAATGGGATGCCAACGCAGGGATGCAGGCAACACCGGTGCACCCCCATGCTGGCAAAACATGGCCCTGTATGGGACCCGCTTTTCATTGCTCTGTGTGAATGACACATGCCTAACACATTCCTATATAAAACTAAAGCACCCAAGCTGCCATCCCACCTGGCAGAGCAATCAAATGGGCACTCATTGTTATTGTCCCTCTACTGTTTGTATATTTTTATTTTATTTTCTCGTAAACGTTGTCATTGAGACCAAAAGTGAGGGGAAATCCAAAATTTCACCAGAATAAGAGATAAAGATAAGCCTTTCACCTGTTCTGGTGATAACTGTATAGGAAAAAAAAATGACCTCACTTTAGGGAGATTTCTTCTTAGACACCTTTCACATGGGTGGTGTCAATTCCATCTCAGCAGGTGATGGGTAGCTTATGACATCCGTGTCTGTTCTGATTTTTCCTCCATGGAGAAAACAGACTCATGTAATCCCTATGGATGGGTGGATATAAGTGGACTTGTTCATCTCTGGTCTGGTCCATAAAGCAGACCTGAACACAAACATTTTCTATTCTAGTCCAACAGACCTGAACAGACCCGCAGGCTTAGCTTATATAGGCAGAGACAAGTCCACTTGCATTCACTCACCCATAGGGATGTATTGCTGTCCGTTATGATCCTTATAATCACGGGTCAGACAGACTGCTTGTGTGAAAGGGGCCTCCAGGACAGGAACTAAGTGAGTTTAGAAGGAAGCTTTGGTTATACATACACATTAAAGCAGAACATGAACCTAACCAAACATTATTTTATATATATATACATCTATCTATCTATCTATCTATCTATCTATCTATCTATCTATCTATCTATCTATCTATCTATCTATCTATCTATCTATCTATCTATCTATCTATCTATCTATCTATCTATCTACACAGTGCCTTGAAAAAATATTCATACCCCTTGAAATTTTCCACATTTTGTCATGTTACAACCAAAAACATAAATTTATTTTATCGTTTTTTTTTGTGATAGACCAACACAAAGTGGCACATAATTATGAAGTGGAAGGAAAATGATAAATGGTTTTCAACATTTTTTACAAACAAATATGTGAAAAGTATGGCGTGCATTTGTATTCACTCAATACTTTGTAGAACTACCTTTCGCTGCAATTACAGCTGCAAGTCTTTTTTTATTTGTCTCTACCAGCTTTGCACATCTAGAGAGTGAAAATTTTGCCCATTCTTATTTGCAAAATAGCTCAAGCTCTGTCAGATTGGATGGACAGCATCTCTTAACAGCAATTTTTAAGTCATGCCACAGATTCTTAATTGGATTTAGGTCTGGAATTTGACTGGGCCATTCTAACACATGAATTATATGCTTTGATGTAAATCATTCCATTGCAGCTCTGGCTGTATATTTAGGGTCTTTGTCCTGCTGGAAGGTGAACCTCTGCCCCAGTCTCAAGTCTTTTGCAGACTCCAACAGGTTCATTCAACATTCCGATCGTGCGTGGGCTTCATCGGACCTTTTCTGTAGAAAAATCTGACAGACCTTAGAAATAGAACATGTTTCAAATCTTTCCGACGGACTCAATTCCTATCTAAAAAAACGTTCGTCTGTATGCTAGTCCGACGGCCTGAAAATGATGTAAGGGCAGCTATTGGCTACTGGCTATTGAACTTCCTTTTCTAGTCCGGTCGTACATCATCACGTTCAAAACGATTGGACTTCGGTGGGATCGTGTTTAGGCAAGTCTGTTTCATCGGAACTCCGTCGGAACTCCGTCAAAAAGTCCTTCGGAGTTCAGTCCAATGGGAAGTCCGTTTGTGTGTACGCGGTATAGGATTGCCCTGTATTTGGCTCCATCCATATTCCCATCAATTCTGACTAGCCTCCCTGTCCCTGCTGAAGAAAAGCATCCCCACAACATGATGCTGCCACCACCATGTTTCACGGTGGGGATGGTGTGTCCAGGGTGATGTGCAGTGTTATCTTTCTGCCACACATAGTGTTTTGCTTTTAGGCTATGTTCAAAGCTTGAGATATCCTTTTATAACCAAATGCTGCTTTAAACTTCTTCACAGCTTTATCCCTGACCTGATTCTGTTTGTTCACTAAGGTTCTCTAACAAACCTCTAAAAGGGCTTCACAGAACATCTGTATTTATACTGAGATTAAATTACACACAGGTGGACTCTATTTACTAATTAGGGTACTTCTGAAGGCAATCGGTCCCACCAGATTTTAGTTAGGGGTATCAGAGTAAAGGGGGCTGAATACAAATGCACACCACACTTTTCAGATATTTATTTGTAAAAAATGTTGAAACCCATTTATCATTTTCCTTCCACTTCAAAATTATGTGCCACTTTGTGTTGGTCCATCACATAAAACTTTTTCAAGGGACTGTATATATACACACACACTGTATATACAGTATCTCACAAAAGTTCCTACACCTTTCTCATTTTTGTGATGTTGTCATGGAGGAGTGGAAGAGGACTCCAGTGGCAACCTGTGAAGTTCTGGTGAACTCAATGCCCAAGATGGTTAAGGCAGTGCTGGGAAATAATGGGGCCACACAAAATATTGACACTTTGGGCCCAATTTGGACATTTTCACTTAGGAGTGTACTCACTTTTGTTGAGAGCGGTTTAGTCATTAATGGCTGTGTGTTGAGTTATTTTAGGGGACAGCAAATTTACACTGTTATACAAGCTGTACACTCACTACTTTACATTGTAGCAAAGTGTCATTTCTTCAGTGTTGTCACATGAAAAGATGTAATAAAATGCTTACAAAAATAAGAGGGGTGTACTCACTTTTGTGAGATACTTTATATACCTGTCGTTCAGCTTTAAAAGTAACATTGATGTCAGGTAGCAGGCATCAAAAGTCCTCAGGTCATAACATTACATATGAGGTCAGTGTATGCTACTTCTACCTATTAGTTTGTGTTTGCATTTAAAGTTTTGTAGATAAAGTTGTGTTTAATCATTATTTTGGACCACTGTGAGATTTATTTACCTGGTAAGTAATGGCAAATATATTTACAAACTCCAATATTTATGTCTCTTATTTTTATAGTTACATCTTATTAAAAGGCCATATTCATTTACTTCATTATTTTTGACCTTCACAAATTCTGTGTACAAAAATTATTTTGTAGCAGCAGAAAAAAATGTTGCAGTGAATCATCCAACCTACAGACAACGGCTACTGTAAAAACCTTTGAGTTTAATTAATGTATGAACTGGCAGCTCTTTACGAGGTTCTTAGCAACTTAACGATTAATTTAGTAGGTCATAAATTATTTCTTTCAAACCCCTGAACAGAATCTTAAAGGTCTCCATAAAAGAGGGCTTTAAGAGCAACTGTTAGTGCTTAGGCTGCAGGTTTCCTGAGTTGTGCAGACTTCACAAATACTAATGATGGGATAGGGATGGCCGTACAGGTTTCTGTATCTAACTCATGGTCTGCAATCATCACGACATGAGGCCTGACAGACTGACGGCTCTTTACAACTCTGGGCCTATGCCTCCCACCCCCAGAGTAAACAGCGTCCTGATGCGGTCACATCCTGCCTCGGCATTTGCAAGTAAATTACAAGATAATTTCAGTAAAATACTTAAATGTCCAGATCTCTGGGAAAAGGGAGTCCGCTGCTGTTTTTGGCATGGTCTACAATACACAGCTTACCCTTTAAATCAGGAACGGTGAACTCAGAATGAAAAAGTCCAGAATTAAGTAGGATAACTTCATAAGAGGCCAAATAGTTCCACTGAAGTCCAAACTTGCAATTACTAAAACATTCTGTACCACATTGAGGACTTATATACTTTTGTTTATTTTATTTTTTATTAGAAATGTAAAAAAATAAAATAAAATAAATAAAATAGCAGTCAAGTGTAAAGCTGTAAAGACTTACCTTGTTCGGTCTCACACTGATTGACCTGCTGCCTGACTCAAGCCATTGCACCACTCAACACCCCATTGCCTGGACACCTCATCCTAGCTACCAATTAGTCTCAGCGAACTTGGCATCCAGTTGCCTGACAACGCAGCTGCGATTGTGATCCTGTCTCTCAACCATGCAACGCCTGCAGCATTCTCCTCCCTCCTTGCTTTCCATTGGCCCTGAGTCTGCTGGCACCTGATTTGAACCTTAAAGAAAAACAGAGAGGGCGCACCGACCTTGTGCATTACCAAAGATAACATTTATTTGACTAGTAAAAACAAAGGTCATACTCACAAACAAGCATTTAAAAAAGGCTTAACATTACTCCAAAAGTTCAGAGCCGTGTCTTCCTAAGACATTTTGCCCTCTGTCCCCACCATTCTAGAGGTGAATGGCTGCCTTCCGTGGCCAGCACTGGGGCGATGGGCAGCTGTGAGCCTCTGCACGATCATGCTGCATGATCCTTTAGGCAGTGGGATCGTGCAGTGGGCCACCGTACCACTAGAGGGCGAGGGGTCGTAGGAGCCAGAAGGCTTGACGCACTAGGAGTTCCTGCGCTGGAAATGACGTTCATCATTACTTCAGGCGGGGCAGAAGTGACGTCTGCTGCAACCGGAAGTGGCGGGTGGAATGCAATTTCACTCGCACTTCCTGGTTGAGGTGCAACGTGCGTCCCACAAAAACTAGATAGTGGAACGCACGCTGTACATGCAGTATTCCACCATAATACTATAAATGATGGCTCCAGTTAAACGATGGAGGTGCCCCTGTTCTCACCCCCTAGCCTCTTTTTTCCAAAAACACCCGCCCCAAAGAGTCCCCCCCCAGCATCCCCTCCATCCCATCCATGGGCAAGAAAGGTGGATAACACGATACGGATAGATTTAACATCCTAAAAAAGGGTAGGTGTGTTTTGTGGAAAGATCAATTGATGCTATAATGTGACATGTGAGGTATTTGGTTAGAAAACGGGGGATGCACTCTGATGCCAGTTCAGGAACTTAGCCCCCCCCCCTCTATGAGAATAGGACATATTTGTATGGTTGGCAGTGTGATCTGGCATGCGATATGATTAGGTAGAGTGACACTGACATGGTGGACAGGGCCCACCCGGATGGGTGTGGTAGGTTCTGGTGGGCGTCCGCCCAGACATGCGAATGGCTCTATATAGAGGAGAAAGTCAGTCTGCTACCGCTGAGGCTCTGGTGAAGAAGGTACTTCCTCGTAACGCGTAAGCCGTTTTGCGATGCCATCTGGTTACTACTAATATCCGGTCCAGGTTGCAGGTGTCTGGAAGATACGGCTCCGAATCTTTGGAGTAATGTTAAGCCTTTTTTAAACGCTTGTTTGTGAGTATGAACTTTGTTTTTACTAGTCAAATAAATTTTATCTTTGGTAATGCACAAGGTCAGTGTGCTCTCCCTCTTTTTCTATATGTTTCAGCTTTAAGGACACCCATTGTTCTGAGGAGGGCAGCAAGACCTTTGACTTTCCACACTCTATCCAAAGGGTTGGCTACACCACCTACATATGGACTAAGGGCCTGAGCGCAGGAGATTGTTTTGTGTGACCTGATTTGAACCTCACTGACATTGCACCCGGTGCTTGGGGTAGGTTTAACCATGTGCCTCACTAGCAGCCATTACTGATCCTGAATCCTGCACCTGCCTGTTATCTGACCCTTGTCTGTGTACCAATCATGTTTCTTCCCTGCTGTCTCCATCAACCCTTCCTGTTTACTAACCAAATCTCCGCTTGCTGCTAGGACCGACTCCTTGCCTGCTTACTAACCACATCTCTGCCAGCTGCAAGGACTGACCCCTTGCCTGCATACTGACCACACCTCTGCTTGGACCAACCTCTTGCCATGTTCCTCTAATTAGTCTTCGGCTGAGACACATGTCCCACCATCCTATGTGGACGTATGTATCTTTATGAACCACACGTACTATTGTTCTACCCTTACTTAGTCTCTTAATCTACCTGGCCAGAGAGTATAGCATCATGAATTCCTGGGGCAACCAAGTAACAGTAGGCTTGCTTGCTTTAGGGGAATGGGGGTTGCTATAAGTGAAACTTCACTAGCCAGCTTTACTCTCTAATCACTTGTACAGGAGTGAAAATTACAAAAGTGAGGCCCGAGCAGAGTGTGATTATAAGAATAAAAATGTATATACATGTAAAAAATGATCCATGCCTTTGTCCTTAAAGCCCAACTCTAGGTACATTTTTTTAATAAAAGGTCCCTTTTTTATATATAAAAAACGCAATTAATACTTTAAAAAAACTCTGACTGCAATACTCGCATCCTCTCCAGCGCTGTCCCTCTCAGTAATTCCTATTCACTGTTGTCAGTTTTCTGGGTTTAGTAACACCCAGCGTTGTCTGTCATCCATCATCATTTATCAAAGACTGAGGACATACTGTGAGTGCAGATTATCACAGATCCAGCCCCTGAGGGGAAATTACCACAATATCCTGCAATTACATTGTAATGATGCAGAGAAGATGCACATTTACAACCACCCACTGCCGGAGAAGATGTGCAGAAAGTGTGTCACATGACCATCCTGAAGATATCTAAACAAGGTACGTATAAACAGAAAGCATACGATACATAAAGGGGGCATCATGGGGGAGGCCCCTTTGAATTTTCTCTTCACTGTGGTCAAAAAGAAATGTTGATTTGACCCCACTAATGGTTAAAAAAATCAAACAGAGGTTACTAAAATGAGAAAAAAAAATTCAACTAGTGTATATCCAGTTTAAATCTCCCAAAAGGGTTACCTGTTTTGGAGCCAACCACATAAGTGGAGAATTGCCCTCTTTTCCTGTTGCTTCTCTGGGACATGAACAAAAGTGAAATCTCCCTTATACGACACAGCAAATAGGACACAAAAATAACCTGATAGGGGTTTTTGCTTTTCCCTACTCTATCCAGAATGTAAAAAACATGTTTCACCTATACATATATACATATCTCATACTATATAAAGGTTTTTACGCATCATCAGAATCTTCCAAACCTTGTCACGACAAGGTTAACATGGAAATGACTTGTTTTTTAAAGATGGGTGTTGCCAAAAGTTGAGTTCCTTCATGCTCCAGTGATAAATGTCCAATCCTATTCACAGAACTTCGCCTTGAAATATTTAATAAATCAGGCTTCAAATTTATTTCTGAGAGCCAAAACTGTCTGGGAGCGCAAGTGCAGAAACATTAGAAAAACGATCCTTAATGACTTGTGGATTGCTTTGTTTTTGGAAATCCAGCCTATTTTGGAAAGACAAACTGACAGCAGAATAAAATGGCAGTTAGGCTTTGCGTACCTACCTCTCTAGAGCTCTCTCTGTGACTGACATCAGGCAGCTAGAAGGGGCCTCTATATCAGGACATCGCGAAGAAACTGGAGTCATTATTCCTGGTCTCACTATGTTGTGATTATTGGAAGACACATTATACAGACCTGGAAACAGGGAAATGCATTTTATTAGCACATTGCTATTGCATGACTTTCGTAGTATGATAACATGGACCTTTAATTTTTTAAGCATTAAAGGAAATCAGAAGAATGCACAGTTCAACTGTTTCACTGTTTTAAATGCTTCACGCAGTAATTCTGTTCTGTCACTGTTAAAGTGGTGTCCCCCCCCTAATGCCCTGTACACACGGTCGGATTTTCCGATGGAAAAAGTGCGATCGGATTGTGTTGTTGGAAATTCCGATCGTGTGTGGGCTCCATCTGACTTTTTCCATCTGAATTTCCGACACACAAAGTTTTAGAGCAGGATATAAAATTTTCCGACAACAAAATCCGATCGGTTAAATTTCGATCGTGTGTAGACAAATCCGACGCACAAAGCGCTCAGAATAAATGAACAGACTAAAGCTATTGGCTACTGCCCCGTTTATAGTCCCGACGTACGTGTTTTACGTCACCGTGTTCAGAACGATCAGATTTTCCGACAACTTTGTGCGACTGTGTGTATGCAAGACAACATCCGTCGGAAAAAATCCATGGATTTTGTTGTCGGAATGTCCGATCAATGTCTGATCGTGTGTACAGGGCATTAGTGTGCTGACCACGGTAATCATGGCTGCAGATCCATGATACCGTGGTCAGTTTACATGCCTCCGTCATCTCACAGTCTCTCCCTCTCCCTCCCTGCCTGTCAGCTCGGGAGTCTGTGTGTGCAAGCCATCTCCTCCGCGCCCCTCCCCTCCGGCTGCTATTTCACTGTGGCTGTAAAATTACTAATCACAAATCCTGGAATACCTTCTGGTAAGGCAGGAAATTTTTTGCAGTGTCTTTTTTTTAAAAATTATGCAGCAAAATACCTTATTTCAGAGCACCGCTGTGCATTCACGTGACCTCCCACCACTCTCCTCCCCTCCTTTCCTGGCTGACGTCAGAGTTAAATCTCAGCCCCTCCCACTGTAGTCCTCAGATCAGAGAAGGAGAGCACCGGGAGGTCACGTGACCACAAAAAATAAGGTATTTCGCTGCATAATTAAAAAAAAAAAACAATACACTGCACGGTATACCCTGCTGCAACAGAGCAGGGTTTGTAATTAGTGACTTTACAACCACTTTAAGATTCACTCACTGCTGCAAGGGTATATAGTCAGGTCTCAGACCTCATTTTTATCCACTGTAGTTAATGCAGTCAATGCAGCTTGGTTATGGACCTGCCACGGCCTGTGATTGGATAGTGAAGAAGTAGCATCACAATGATGGGGTTATCACTCTGCTCTCTGGAATTGCAATTTGTATTTTTAGATGGTTGTCTGCAAGGTCAGTAGAAGGTTTCTTAAAAAAAAAACAGCTTAACGTCAATAAGTCAGAATAGAAAACTAGGAGCTGCTTTGGCTGCCTTGTTCTTCAAAGCACAAGCTATGGGGGTTAAAACTAAGTAAGAAAGAACTAGTATAAACACCATGTAAAAAAAAACACAGAAATATTTATTGACACAATTGCACTACATTAAATTCAGAACAATATAAAAATACACATAACTAACTCCAGTCAAAAAAAAAAACTGTGTTGTCTATACACACATGGCACCATCATGTTCTCTCTACTTTAGCGAGGCACTAGTCTATTAAAGAAGCAAAGGCAACATGGGATTCAATGGACAGGAGAAAATGATAGAGATCCAAATATTCGTTAGATGAAAAATAAACTTCTTTAGATGAAAAATATTTGCTTAACGGTGTTGGAGGCGGCTCACCTGGGGTCATATGAAAGTTTGCGTATGGCATTGTTTAGGGGGCTTAGATCTGAACTACCATTGACTTTATCTATGAAGGCTACAATAAAAGCATGGGACATGGCGATACATTTGGCATCCCCAAGCTATCTGGGTCATTCACCCACAACGCCGCTGTGGATGAATCCTGTACTACAGCACTTCTACAACTTGCCTGACCCCATGATATGGGCAATAAAGGGGATTAAGACATTAGGAGACATAACAGCTTTTGGAGATCTTCTGACGTTCCCTCAGCTAAAATTAAGACACAATTTAGAAAACGCCTATCTATTCCGTTACTTACAACTTCGACATGCCTATCAGTCGCAATTCAGGGTACGTAAAGTAGAGTCTTTGACATCCACTCTTGAGTCAATGCTATCAGAGGAGGCTCTGGACAAACCCCTCTCCAAATCATACAAAGAATTTTTTAAAAGTACACCAAAAGCTATCACAAAGATCAGAAGTAAATGGGAAATGGAAGTTCCGGAGCTCCAGGGGGAGGACTGGGAGGAGATATGGGATCAACCATTTAAGCATTTGGTATCAGCCAGAGATAGGCTGATTCAATTCAAATTCCTTCACAGGTGCTATTACACTCCAGCAAGACTAGGAAAAATTTATGGGCGGACTTCAGCGGAGTGCTGGAGATGCACTTTTTCCCCGGCAGACGCCAGCCACATTTTCTGGACCTGCCCGCAAATAAAGGGATATTGGGAGGGGGTCCTCTCATGCGTCTCGGACCTCCTCACAATACCTATTCCACTGAGTATTAAGGTGTGCCTGCTGGGTTTGGTTCAGGAGGTGGTGCAGACTAGAGCCTTAAGAACACTGCTCAATATTCTGCTTTTCTACGCCAAAAAGGCCATCCTACTAAAATGGAAGGACCCCCAAGCGCCAGATGTCGCATTTTGGAAAAAGTTGGTAAACAATATGATGCCTTATTATAAATCTACGTATCAAGCTAGAGGTTGTAAAAATAAATTTAACAAGGTATGGCAGGCATGGTATGGAGATGAAAATACACTAGGCTAATCAAAATAATACGTGATTAACAACGACAGGTAGAGGGTAACTTACTATTGCGAAGTAACGCCAATTAACATAGAACCAGGAGGATTGATTGGAAAGCGAAGGATTGGGGAATTACATTGTAATAAATCACTCTGACCCGGCGGTGCAACAACTTTATGTAACAATTTTATTTTACAGGAGCTATTAAGTATACGCTAGCTACTTGAATTAGACTTGGGCTGTGACAGGGAGGGAGGGGGGAGGGGGATTCCAGGGGGAGGGAGGAGGGAATTAGGGGGTAAGACTCGTTGTTGGGCCCTGCGAGGCCAAATCTGGGCTCTGTCATGTTGGCAGCCTAGAGGTTGTTGTATAAATGAAAACTTCAATAAAAAGAATTTAAAAAAAAAAAAAAAATATTTGCTTACATCATCAAATTGGCTCCCAACCGGGCAGATCATCAAAGTCCTTACAGTACAGAATAGATTAGAGCATACGATAGGCTCAATTCACAAAGCTAACATACTAAGAAAAAAAAACCCTATTTTCAAACAATGGCAGTTATTTTTAGCTGAGTTCAAAGAATTTGGGGAATTACAATGAAAAGGCTGAAATAAAGATTCTAATCAGTGTAAGCTAAAGCTTATCTCCAAGGAATTGTAAAAATGCTCCCTGGCAGTGGAACTGTCCATGCACTAAAAGGGTTACACGCTTGTTTAGGTCTATGAGACCGGGATAAGTAATTTAACTTGCCTGATCCTCTGCTACTCCAGAAACCAACGCACTCTTCTACTCCCCTACACTCCGGTGGTGGACTGTTCTTCAGCATCCCCACATCCAATGCAGGGCTAGGAGCTCTACATGGTACTTAATGACTTCAGAGGACCTGCCACCGCTGCAGCGTAGTGGAGAAGAGAATGCAAGGACTGGAGGGAACTGGTAGGAGGGAAGATTAGGTAAGTACACACTATTAGATTTTCTGCAGATTTTTGTCTTCAGATTTACCAAAACCATATAATTTGAGGTCAAACCTTAAAGCCTTGTACACACGATCAGATTACTGGACGAATTTTCGTGAAGAGGGTACTCACCATCAAAAAATTTTCTGACAACAGAATTCAATGTCAGAAGTGACTTAATGTGTTGAATTATTTTGTATGTGTTCTTTCATTTCTGAGCATGCCTAGTCTTGCTCTTTAGATTTTTTTGGGGCAGAAAACTGTACTAATGAAAAGAAAATCGAACGTTGTGGTCACATCAGACAAAAAGTTTGGAGCCTGCACATCCAGTTTTTGTCTGACGAAAATTCGTAATCGGCTGTCAAAAGCCGCATACTAACGATCAGAAAATAGGCAGATCGTTCATCAGACGAAATTTAACTTCAAATTTTCTGACCGTGTGTACGGGCTTTAAGAGTTTCAATTTGTACGTAATCAGGCAGGCCCTTCCACTACATGGATTTGGTAAATCTGAAAACAAAAATCTGCAGAAAATCTAATAGTGTGTATGGGGCTCTAAGCTGCTTTTTTTGGTCTCCAAGACATAAATAATCTTTTAACTCTTGCAGTGCAGGATTTTTGCTTCCCCTGGAGTTCAGCTGTAAGGCTACTTTCACACTGGGGCGGGGGGATTAGCGGGAAAGCGCCACTAATTTTAGCGGCGCTTTACAGCTGTAACAGTGCCATTTTTCAGCCGCTAGCGGGGCGCTTTTAACCCCCGCTAGCGCCCGAATAAAGGGTTAATAGCGCCCTCAAATCTTTGCTGCCGAAGCAATTTGCAGGCGCTTCAGCAGTGGTACCCATTGATTCCAATGGCAGGGGTGGTGGAGGAGCGATGTATTCACCGCTCCCGCACCGCCCAAAAGATGCTGCTTGCAGGACTTTTTCTAACGTCCTGCAAGCGCACCGCTCCAGTGTGAAAGCATTCGGGCTCTCACATTGGGGCTGCAGGGGAGGCGTTTTTCAGGCGCTTTAGAGGCACTATTTTTAGCCCAAAAGCGCCTGAAAAAAACCCCAGTGTAAAAGGGGTCTTAGAGCTCATTCACTTGGGTGTATGGAATTTACTGAACTAAACACCAGATCCTGCCTGGAGAAATTTTCTGAAAAATGCGAAAAATATGCGCCTTTTACTAGTGTTCAGATGTGTTCAGACATGTGAATTGTTTAGATGTACTGTATATAACTTTTCATCCTTTATTCTAGTTATTTTTCAGGCTGGGTTCACACTTTTGTGATTTAGATGCAAGTTTCCACGCATCCAGTTTGCATGACCACCTATTAATGGAGCCAATTCACACATCTCCGGAGCAACCGCGGAGTGCATTGCACAGGGGTCCTGTGCGTCTTTGGCTCCATTTCAGGTCCGAATTCGGGCCTGATTTGTCCCTGAAACGGAAAACAGGGATGCACCGAACCCCTGCTGTGAGCCACATGCGTATTAGGTGTGAACCGAGCCTGAATCCCAGAATTCCCTGTGTATATTAAAATGAATGATTCTGGCTTTTTTTTTTTTGCATTTTGTTATGCAATTGTCTTCTGTCCAACAACTTAGAATACTGTTCAATGTTCAGTAGCTAAATACAAGGGGTCTTTTCCCCACTTTTTTATTTTCGTTGGAAACAATGAGGGTGGGAGTAAAAGTTGGTACAACACTGGGAAAAATGCATTGCAAAGGAAGGTGACTATGTAGATGTAGCACCCTGATGTTTAGGCAAGGTTGCTAATAAATGTATTTGCCAAGTGATAGTTGCCTTGGCCAATTGTTAGGAGGTCAATTGATTTCTCCCTATTTCTGGAATTGCTGCACTTCTCTCTTCTGTCGCTAGATGGCCAGGTATTTGGTGACATTAGATAAGACAAGGGCATGGCAAGGACAGACTAGGAATGAATGGGGTGTCTCAGCCAATGGGCAGGGATTTTCTTGGGTCCCTTGGTCTGCTGGGAGAACTTATTTATTTGGGTGGGATCAGGTGTCAGGTGATCAGGGTTCTGTGCCATCTGGACGGCTGTCTGGGTGGACGTGTGTTGTATTCCCCCGGGCTGCTAGGACAGAAACATAAGGTCTATCCCAGGGACATCTGGTTGCTAGGCTGTCTGAGGGCCTATCCAGAAGCAGGAGAGCAGTGCAGGGTTGGGACCGTGGGCTTGTAGTCCAACCAGAAGTAACGTTTCCGCCAACCGGGGAACCAGTTGTGGTTGGAGGTAGAGGGGAAGCTGTCGCCGCTAAGGGACCATCCACCTTGCTATCGGAACCACTGTGAGTAAGCTGAGGCCAGTACCAGAGCAGACTTCTCGCCAGCCGGGGACAGTGAAGAAGTGGGAAAACTTCAGCAAGTGCCAAGAGGTGACGCTTGTGGAGTGCCAAGCCCGGGACCTAACGTGTCAGCAGGGGTGAAGCTTGAAGAGTATCTGTGAGTGCCAAGCCAGTGACCAAGCAGTGAAGTGGGGGTGATGCTTGAGGAAGATACTGAGTGTTACAGTGAAAGAGCTCAGGGGATCCAGTGGCTAGTGGATCTGAGGTCTGAGAGAGAGACCGGGAGCTCGTTGAGTGAAGACCTACAGTGAGTGAGTGTGGGTTAAAGAGAACTGTTCGTGTTGCAGATAGTTGAATACCTTTACCATTAGTAACAGCTACATGATTGTTGCCAAAGGAGATAGCGGTCCTACCTATACAGAGGTGGTCATCGGCTGGAGACCTTCACCTGTATAGCTGTCTACCTATAGAAGTTTTGGAGTCTGCTAATTATCATTGCATCTACCTAAGGGTGTCCTGGCCCTAACCCTCTCTCCCACAGTTCTGTTTATAGAGAATAAATCTCTTTGCATTCAAAAAGTGTCTGGCGCCCACCTTGTCATCTTGCATTATACACACCATGCCTTGTAACCCACTCTACACTAAAGGATGTCAGCTCTCCATAACTCTGGAAGAAACTATAAGGCCTAAAGAGGCCCGGGACTTTGCTACATAGAAAAGAAATGTAATTTGTTTTTGAAATTCTTAATATAGTTACATAGTTACATAGTAGGTGAGGTTGAAAAAAGACACAAGTCCATCAAGTCCAACCTATGTGTGTGATTATGTGTCAGTATTACATTACATATCCCTGTATATTGCGGTCATTCAGGTGATTATCTAATAGTTTCTTGAAGCTATCAATGCTCCCCGCTGAGACCACCGCCTGTGGAAGGGAATTCCACATCCTTGCCGCTCTTACAGTAAAGAACCCTCTACGTAGTTTAAGGTTAAACCTCTTTTCTTCTAATTGTAATGAGTGGCCACGAGTCTTATTAAACTCTCTTCTGCGAAAAAGTTTTATCCCTATTGTGGGGTCACCAGTACAGTATTTGTAAATTGAAATCATATCCCCTCTCAAGCGTCTCTTCTCCAGAGAGAATAAGTTCAGTGCTCGCAACCTTTCCTCATAACTAAGATCCTCCAGACCCTTTATTAGCTTTGTTGCCCTTCTTTGTACTCGCTCCATTTCCAGTACGTCCCTCCTGAGGACTGGTGCCCAGAACTGGACAGCATACTCCAGGTGCGGGCGGACCAGAGTCTTGTAGAGCGGGAGAATTATCGTTTTATCTCTGCAGTTGATCCCCCTTTTAATGCATGCCAATATTCTGTTTGCTTTATTAGCAGCAGCTTGGCATTGCATGCCGTTGCTGAGTCTATCATCCACTAGGACCCCCAAGTCCTTTTCCATCCTAGATTCCCCCAGAGGTTCTCCCCCCAGTGTATAGATTGCATTCATATTTTTGACACCCAAATGCATTATTTTACATTTTTCTACATTGAACCTCATTTGCCATGTAGTCGCCCACCCCATTAATTTGTTCAGGTCTTTTTGCAAGATTTCCACATCCTGCGGAGAAGTTATTGCCCTGCTTAGCTTAGTATCGTCTGCAAATACAGAGATGGAACTGTTTATCCCATCCTCCAGGTCGTTTATGAACAAATTAAATAGGATTGGTCCCAGCACAGAACCCTGGGGGACCCCACTACCCACCCCTGACCATTCTGAGTACTCCCCATTTATCACCACCCTCTGAACACGCCCTTGTAGCCAGTTTTCAATCCATGTACTCACCCTATGGTCCATGCCAACGCACCTTATTTTGTACAGTAAACGTTTATGGGGAACTGTGTCAAATGCTTTTGCAAAATCCAGATACACCACGTCTACGGGCCTTCCTTTATCTAGATGGCAACTCACCTCCTCATAGAAGGTTAATAGATTGGTTTGGCAAGAACGATTCTTCATGAATCCATGCTGATTACTGCTAATGATATCATTCTTATTACTAAAATCTTGTATATAGTCCCTTATCATCCCCTCCAAGAGTTTACATACTATTGATGTTAGGCTAACTGGTCTGTAATTCCCAGGGATGTTTTTTGGGCCCTTTTTAAATATTGGTGCTACATTGGCTTTTCTCCAATCAGCTGGTACCATTCCAGTCAATAGACTGTCTGTAAACATTAGGAACAACGGTCTGGCAATCACCTGACTGAGTTCCCTAAGTACCCTCGGATGCAAGCCATCTGGTCCCGGTGATTTATTAATGTTAAGTTTCTCAAGTCTAATTTTAATTCCGTCCTCTGTTAACCATGTAGGTGCTTCCTGTGTTGTGTCATGAGGATAAACACTGCAGTTTTGGTTACTGAAGCCCCCCGATTCACTCGTGAAGACTGAGGAGAAGAATAAATTCAATACCTCTGCCATCTCCCCATCCTTTGTAACCAGATGTCCTTCCTCATTCTTTATGGGGCCAATATGGTCTGTCCTCCCTTTTTTACTGTTTACATACTTAAAGAATTTCTTGGGATTTTTTTTGCTCTCCTCCGCTATGTGTCTTTCATGTTCTATCTTAGCCATCCTAATTGCACCCTTACATTTCTTATTGCATTCTTTATAAATTCTGAATGCTGTGGATGATCCCTCAACCTTGTATTTTTTGAAGGCCTTCTCCTTTGCTTTTATATGCATTTTTACATTGGAGTTAAGCCATCCAGGATATTTGTTCGCTCTTTTAAATTTATTACCCAATGGGATAAATTGGCTAATGCCCTTATTTAATATGCTCTTAAAGCAAACCCATCTCTCCTCTGTATTCTTTGTTCCTAATATTTTATCCCAATTTATGCCTTTTAGCAAGGTTTGTAGTTTAGGGAAGTTGGCTCTTTTGAAATTCAGTGTCTTTGTGTTCCCTTCATGTCTCCTATTTGTGTGATTTATACTGAAACTAATTGACCTGTGATCGCTGTTACCTAAATTGCCCCGTATTTCCACATCTGTTATCAGGTCTGTATTGTTGGTAATCAGTAGATCTAGTAATGTTTTATTTCTAGTTGGTGCGTCTACCATCTGACCCATAAAATTGTCCTGCAAGACATTAAGGAACTGGCGAGCCTTAAATGAATGCGCGGTTCCCTCCGCCCAGTCTATGTCTGGATAATTAAAATCCCCCATTATGATAACACTTCCCATCCTTGCTGCTAATCCAATTTGTGATAGGAGATCCGTCTCCACTTCCTCCCTCAGGTTAGGGGGCCTATAGCATACTCCCAGTATTATTTTCCCCTTAGCTTCATCCCTTTGGAGCTCTACCCATAAAGATTCCACCTCCTCCCTAGCCCCCTCAGTGATGTCATCTCTCACATTCATTTGTACATTATTCTTGATATATAGGCATACCCCTCCCCCTTTTTTACCCTCTCTATCCTTGCGGTATAGGGTATACCCTTGAATGTTTGCCAGCCAATCATGAGAGCTGTTGAACCAGGTCTCTGAAATTCCCACAAAATCCAAATACTCCTTGTACAACAGTATCTCTAGTTCACCCATCTTGTCCGCCAGGCTCCTGGCATTGGTGAACATGCCACATAGTTTAGACCGGTCGCATATTGTCCTCGTATTGGGTGTTTCAAGATTGCAACTTGGACTTGCTACTATACTCACCTTGTGAAAAAAGAGTTCAAGTATAACTAAAGGCAATTTTCTTTTTTAGGGTTTTGGATAGAGGGGAGAGGGACTAAAATGCTTGTCAGTTTTCATTGCTGTCGGTGTCCCCGTTAAGCAGATTCACCCTTTCTAATTGTCCTGTTTACCATTATCATTGAAAGTAAAGCCGCATACACACGAACGGAATGTCCGACAGAAAAAGTCCAACGGAATCTTTTCATAGTCTATTCTGATCGTGTGTATGCCTCATCGGACTTTTTTTCTCAGAAATTCAGACGGACCTAGAAATGGAACATGTTCTAAATATTTCTGAACCCATTCCCATCGGGAAAAACTCTCGTCTGTATGCTGTTCTGACGGACCAAAAACGACGCACGCTCTGCAGCAAGTACGAGACGGAAGCTATTGGCTACTGGTTATTGAACTTCCTTTTTTTAGTCCCGTCGTACGTGTTGTACATCACCTCGTTCTGTACGGTCGGACTTTGGTGTGACCGTGTGTATGCAAGATCGCTTGAGTGGAATTCCGTCGGAGAAACCTTCGGAGTTTATTCAGACAGCAAAACCGGTCGTGTGTACGCGGCATTAAAGAAAATTTTAAATTTTGGGTTGTCCCCAGAAATATAAGGGGAAATCTTCCAATGGGCACACTAGTTCTGGTGACCTGGGGGTCCCCAAGAGATTCCCTTAATTTTCAGGGATTTCCTTTCACTTCCTGTTTGGCTATGGGACAGAAAGTGTAGGTATATTTTGCCAGTGGATCAAAGTTGGCAAAAATAAACCTTACAGGGGTTATAACTCTTCCTTACTCCAAAATGTGAAAGAAAAGATGTTTTGCCTATAGTTCTACATTAATCATTTTTTGCATTTCTTGAACAGATATAACAAAATGCTTTCAATGGTGCGTTTAACAGTTTTAAAAGGGAGCAAATAGGAAAGGCTGGATTTACATACATTTTAAAGGAGTTGTAAAGTCTTGAGGTTTTTCACCTTAATGCATTAAGGTGAAAAACATTCTGTGCTGCAGCTGCCCCCCAGAGCCCCTTACCTTAGAGGTTTCTTACCAGAACCTGATCGTTCCAGAGAGGAGAACAAGCCCAGCAGCTCCAGCCGCTGTCTCGGGACCTCATTGGATAGCATTGGACAGCCACTGGCTCCCGCTGCTGTCAATCAAATCCAGTGACATGGGAGCTGGGAGGCAGGGTCGGGTCCTGCGGTCTGCGTCAACTGACACAGCAGCAGGACTTGGGAGCGCACCCGCACGAGTGCCACCATTGAATGCGGCTCTCCGTGGGGGCACTCGCTGAAGAGGAGGAGCTAGAAGCGCCACCGGGGGACCCCAGAAAAGGAGGATCGGGGCCGCTCTTTGCAAAACCCTTGCACAGAGCAGGTAAGTATGACATGTTTGTTATTTTAAAAAAAAAGGAACCTTTACAATCACTTTAAGTCCAAAGTTATTTTCTTTTTTAATTTTTCTTTTATAAAATGCTTAATGTCCTACATAAATATTTTTTTCTTTTTAAATGTAGTTATTTTCTTTTTAATTCTTTTTCTAAAATGCTTAATGTTCTTCTACGCACAGAACAGGGGGTTCTAAATAAATAATGAGAATAAAAATAAACAGTGTACAGCAGTTAACAGCCCAGCTACTTGCTCTGAACAGTTCAGCAGAGTTAAGCTTTCTGATGCAAGAAACATTCAAGTAAAGAAAAGCCGGAGGCGGCTCTCCGCACATTAATATTGTGGTTTCTTTAAAATAAATAAAGAGAATAAGTGTTTTGAGCTGGTCTATAACCCTTACTATCCCAGTTAAATGTTTCCCTACTGTAAATGAGCAAACATCACTGCTAACTCGCCAGCAGTACCGGGTTAAAAGAATTTTCATTAAAAAAAATTTAAAAAATGTACAATTATGATTAATGGCTACACAACAAATGCTTTTCCATCTGTATATGATTATAACCCGATGGAAATTGCTGCATAGTTGATGATCATCAGAGCTCTGAAACATCATTTGATCTGGGTTAGTAGAATTTGAACATACCTGCCACCATGTCACGTGATCGAGCACCATTCATAATTTCATTGGTGATGGTTTTTGCCCACTTACCATCCAGAATGTGTTGTGCCTGTAAGAAAACTGTACACAGTGAGTACCAAGAGTGATAGCTAGTGACACACAACATTCTATATTTCGCCCAATCATTAGCTAAACTACAGAGGCTTGAAAAAGTATTCACACCCTTTGAAATTTTACACATTTTGTCATGTTACAATTAAAAACATCAATGTATTTTATTCTGATTTTATGTGATAGACATACACAAAGTGGTACATAATTGTGAAGTGGAAGGAAATTATAAATGTTTTTCAAAATTTTTTACAAATAAATATATGAAAAATGTGGTGTGCATTTGTATTCAGCCCCCCCTGAGTCAATACTTTGTAGAACCATTGTTTGCTGGAATTACAGCTGCAAGTGTTTTTGGGTATGTCTTTACCAGCTTTGCACATCTAGAGAGTGAAATTTTTGCCAATTCTTCTTCTTCTTAGCAGTATCATTAATCATGTTTAACCAGAATCGGTATATCTGTATATCCTGGTAATGAGCCCTGTTGTAAATGGCTAGTTGGATGTCATAAACAGCATTAAAGTGGATGTAAACCCCAATTTTTTTTTTAATCAAGACTCATATCTGTTACAGCAGAGGATGTCATTTTATCCGTGCCCAGATTGCTCAGAGCTGGATTAAGAAAGAGTTAATCCAGCTCTGAGCAATCCTCTTATCTTTCTTCAGTAAGATAAAAACAGACACACAGAGAACTAGGTGTCTGTTTCTTCCCCCTTGCTGTGACAGACAGGTGATTGCCTTATCTCATGCATGAGTGTGAGAGAGGCATTCTGTGTACTTCACATCCCCCCTCCTTTCTTCTCCAGCTCTCCCAGGATTGGCTGCTCCACACCTCAGCATGATTGGGCATGCTGAAATTATGTGGTGACTTTCTTGGGTTTTGACTGGATGTTAGTGATCATGGGACATAATCCACGAGACCAGCAGAAGTTCAGTGTAAGAAATATCGTTGCCTGGCCAAGGGGAGTCTAGAGGTGGGCAGGGAGTCTACTGACATCACGACTTAACCCATCGAGCCCTGGACAACAGACCTGCCCACAGAATCCGGAGTATTGCAGGGCTCCAAACTGCTAAAGGGGAGATATTTGACAGATAAGGATACATGCAGGAGGCATGTATATCCTAATAGATCAGCACTATGGAAGTAATTTAGAAATGATGAGAGTGAGTTTACATCCACTTTAAGCCAGAGATTTTTTATTACAAATTCTTTAGTTTAATTTTCAATAGTAAAAGAATACAAACAGAGTGCCAGGTACACGTACAGGGAAAAAAGATAATAACAGATTCCAGGAGGATCCTCAAAATCAAAACATAACGAATTCATAAGTTAGCACCCACAAAGAAGCATATATAGAAACAGCCATATTTGTCTCTGGAGTGAAGCGTGTTTACTGTAAAAAAAAAAAAGCTAACAGCATTTGCCTGTAAATATCATGCTTAAAAGTCATGTAGTAGGATAGGCGGCTTTACTTATAAAATACAAAATTAGAGAATGAAATCCCAACGGCCTTCAGGAGCTAGTGTATCCTGTATCTTAGGCTGCATTAATAATTGGTCGCTATGAAAATTTGGCAAAATGCACATCACCAACCACACCTGACTCAGTGGCAAACATTGGTATGTGAACTTCTTTGGTGCATTTGTCATGCCCTATGCGCGATGTGGAAATGTGTGAATATAAAAGTGTGCAAGAATGAACGTTCCTGCTACGCCTAATGTGAATAGGGCCTTAGTCAACAGTTAGGCCTCTTTGCATGTATACATACAAGGATTAAGGGATCTCCTGGGATATCCATAATATGTAGCTGGGTAAGAGGAAGACTAAGATAAGCTATGGAGAATAAAGTAGGAGAACAGCAAGAGAGAGAGAAAACAAAGAAAAAGAAAAAAATATAAAAAATACAAAAAGTGGTACAAAGTGTGGTAAGGATCGTCTGGTGTGGGGATTAATATGGAGAGGGGGTATAGGATCAGAGGAGAAGAGTAGATGAAGGGGAAGCAATAAATCACGACAAATCCCTGGAAGGTACTCAGGAGGTCCCTGGTATTCTTCAACAGTTTGGAAGTCTTACAAAACTGGTCTTATGTGGGATTCACCTCTACTATCAAACCTTCTATAGTTTTAATTTTGTTAACTTTAGTTATCCATAGTTCAACTGGCAGGGCGAAGGTTTGTTTCCAACATATCGAGTTACAGGCTCCCAAGCCAGAGATTTCTACTAAAGACATATTTTAAAAAAGTTGTTAAAACATTCCAGCAATACACATTGTGGTCCAGTGTTTTTTAAACAGTGGACCACAATCTATTTATATTGCATAAATCTTGATATGATAACACTACATTCATAAAAAGTGTCTTCCCAAATAAGAAAGCAACAATCAAGTAGGTACCAAACAAGCCTATGTTATATTGTTCTGTGTATGTGTGTAAGAGGGTTGATGTGAAGGGGGCTGGTGATGTGTGGGGGTTATGTGAAGAGGGGCAGTGCTGTGGGAGAGGGGGGTGGATGTGGAGGGGTGAGGGTGGGTGATGTGAAGGGGGCAGTGCTGTGGGGGGGAGGGGTGATGTGGAGGGGGTTGGTAAGGTGATGTAAAGGGGGGCAGTTTTGTAGGGGGCAGATGATGTAAAAGGGGCAGAGCATACTACTGTGTGTGTGTGTGTGTGGGGGGGGAATTGTGATGTGAGGGGGGGTAGGTGATGTGAAGGAGTCTTCACACAATTGTTCGATTTGGACCTCTGCTGGTAGCAAATTTGGCTGATCGGACCTCCGTAAAATTAAATTTAATACCCCTGTTCTAGACAGTGGGACTGATTTACTGAAACTGGATAGTACAAAATCTGGTGCAGCTCTGCATAGAAACCAATCAGCTTCCAGTTTTTTTTTTCAAAGCTTAATTGAACAAGCTGAAGTTAGAAGCTGATTGGCTACCATGCACAGCTGCACCATATTTTGCACTCTGTAGTTTTAGTAAATCGGCCCCAATGTGTACTTCCAGAATATTTAATGTCTGGTCTCTACCAAATCGTGATTTAATTCTGTGCAATAACATCATCTTTAAATATTGCTGATTTAGAAAATCTGTCCTTAAGGGATTGTCTGCTGAAATTTACTACAATGCTTCAACACCCCATAGCACACCCCTCAAACCCTGTGATTGGTCATGTAATTTCTATAAACACTCTCTGAAGGGTCAGTAAAAGCTATTTGACAGCTGACAGCTGCAGATCTCCATTTACCACTGAAATTATGAAGGCTTGTTAAAGGTCATTTATTGGAGCCGATGACCGTTGTACACCCTGTACAACCACTTTTACCTACAGGTAAGCCTATATTAAGGCTTACCTGTAGGTGCTTGAAATATCTCCTAAACCTCCACAGTTTAGGAGATATTTACTAAAAAGACGAGCGCTGATAACTATGCCACATGCGCCCTTTAGAAAGGGCAGATCGTGCCGTTTCTAATAGGGGTCATGCCATGATTGGCGGCTCCTGCGCGCATGTGCAAGAGTGACGGCACGCGACTCCGGCCAGTCACAGAGTCGGAGTTCGTGGCCCCGGAAGGAAGAGGGGCGAAGATGGACGCTCCCTGCTCGTGGGGACAACGGCGACAGCGCGGGCTTCGGTGTCAGGTAAGTGACACATAATGGGCTACTATGCCATGCATAGTAGCCCATTATGCTTTACCTTTGCAGGGAAATAAAGAGGAAGTAAAACCCTCCATGGTTTACTTCCTCTTTAATGGTTTGGACTTTGCTGAAACAAAAAAACAAAGCAAAATTTGCTAGATATTTTTCACATTTAACAAGCATTTATCTATTGCCGTTTGAGGGAGAACCCCACAAAAGGTATATTTTTTCTTGTGCCTGGAGTTGGGCTTTAAAATATTCAAAATATGTTTTTTTGAGAAGAAATAGAAAAATGGCCCAAGAAAATATGTATAGAAAAAATATTAAAAAACAGACAGTAAGAAACAGTAAATAGATGTTATTAAAGTGGAACTTTAGTCAGAAAATTAAATCCTGATAGATTAATTAGGCTGGTTTCTTTTGCAGGTATAGCCATGGAAAACATTAAAAATAAGTTGCCTATACTGTTTAGAATCCAGTAATACACTGTCTCAGCCTGCTCTGCACATGCTCAGTTGCTCTCTATTTTTAGGCACTGTCAAATTTGTAGAGGCCGATCTGCTAACAGCCCTAAAGCAAAATTAAACCCTCCTATCCTTTACAGCCAAGAAAGCAGCTTCTGTTTGATCTGCAACTGCCATGGTGCTTCATATGCAAAGTACACAAGCAAATGTGACAGTTAGCATCCCAGCACCCTAGGAAAGCAACTGTTTTTTGAAACTGTTAAATCAATACCTTTAGTTTCACTTTGATTTACTGCTGTTCAGGGGCTCTGGTCTTCAGCAAAATGGCAGCCTCCAGTAAGAAGAAACAGGAGCAATGCTGGAAGCAATTTACAGCCACACACTAAATTTTGGTAGCATAATTATTAATGTGAAATGTATGTTCCTTGCTAAAGAACATTCTTTTTTTTTTTATCAAGTTGTTATGGGTAAAGTTTCGCTTTTAGTCTATGAGTAGAGTAAAAATGTGTAAGTCTCACCTTATAGCTTGTTGCAGCAGGCTACCTCCATCTGTGCAAATGTTCCCCTGAAGCCTCCTCTCTAAGGTGCTCTCAGCCATGGCCAGAGGCTTACCTCCTCACATACAATGCAGGACTAATAGCCTTGCATTGTAAGTGAAAAAGCAGAGGGATTGCCCACAGCCCAAAGTCACAGTGAGAAGAGGGGAACGTCTGAGTGGAGAATATGGTAAGTACCATACGGCATCTTCCTCTACCTTTTCAGTGCAGGAATTGGGCTTTAAAAATAATTAAGCTAAATCTCTAAATGTTTTTTTTTTGGTTTTTATTGAATTCCTTTTCACTGAATGCAGGGCTTTCTGTGATTGGACTGCAAAATGTTCCCTTCTCTAATTACAGAAAAGGCTTTTTCTAAATACAAAGAGTGTCCTGCTGTGAACAGTGAGTCCGGAACTAAGAACCTCAACATCAGTCGTTTATCATTTATAGTACTGTGGGAGCTGAATGAAAGTATGGCCAGCCATAGACGGAGAAAATTTCTTTCCTGAAATCATGGGTTACTAGAAAGAAATCTGTTTGATTCCCCCATCAACACAGTCAGCGTTGATAGGGGAATTCTTCCCACTGAGCCATTGTACTCTCCTGGCAAAGGGCGGGGTGGAAGCCGTCCCCGCTGGGAGAACACAGAGGCTATTGCTAGCGGCTATAACAGCTGCTAGCAATAATTGCATGTTAATTCTGGCAGGCTGGTTGTACCCAGGTCAATTGATCAATAAACTTGGGTACATTCAGCCTACCCATACATGGTTTGAATCTCGGCCGGTTCCTGCTGAACCGGCAGAGACTTGAACCATCTATGGCTGGCTTAACAGTTTTACTGAACAGAGCAGTGACCAAATAGGGACAGGCCTCAATGGAGGCAGATTACATTTAAACAGCAAATAGCCAAAAATTGTTTTTCCCAGTTTTAAAATGAATGAGGTTTTTCTTGCTTTTGATTAATGAAAAAGCAAACATCTAAGCCCACGTATACAAAACGCAGTAGTACTTTATGAAATGTGGGCTAATCTAATAGAAAAGCAGTTAGGTCATACTGCTGCCTTATAAATGTCTTATAAATGGACCCCATGTCAATTGTGATTCAATGAAAAATTCTGGATAACATGCAAGTTTGAAAAAACAGTATGACTTTACTATGGGATTATGAATTCAACCAATATTATAGATTCTAAAAAACTGAGTTTCTCATTAGACTTGGTTCAGAGCAATAAATCAAACACTTTCTACAGTAATTGTCTTTATTGATGTAGTGTTGCTACCTTATTGCGCACCTGCTGCTCCTTCACTGTGTGGGCTTTCACATGTTTCCGTAATGAGCTGGGATCTGTGTATCGCTTGCAGCAACCAGGAATTTGACAGGCGTATGGTTTCTGCGTGAAAATATGAAAACATCAACAGTTGGAAAAAGATACTTGTGGAGACACTACTGCTACTGCATGGATTCTGTGTTTTTTGCTCTGGGGTCTACAAGTAATCCATTACACCGCATGCTCGTATGGTCACATATTCATGCACACATTTGTTTTACTAAATTGACAGGAAACCTTTCACAAATCTAGGTTAATCCAAACAGGTTTATGCAGAAAACTAGCACGCCATGTCAAATGAGCAATCTAGAGATATACAGTGGGGAAAATAATTATTTGATCCCCTGCAGATTTTGAAAGTTTGGCCACTTACAAAGAAATGAAGGGTCTATCATTTTTATCATAGGTGTATTTTAAATTATAGAGACAGAATATCAACCACAAATCCAGAAAAAACACATGATACAAATGTTATAAATTGAGTTGCAGTTCAGTGAGTAAAATAAGTATTTGATCCCCTACTAACCAACAATAATTCTGACTCCCACAGACTGGCTACAGTATGTGCTCATGTGGTACACAGATTAGCCCTGTAAACTTTAAGAATTTGCTCCTAAAGACACCTGTCCACAGAACCTCTTTCTTCCATTCAAACCCACTATCATGGGCAAGACCAAAGAGCTGTCAAAGAATGTTAGGGATGAGATTGTAGACCTGCACAAGGATGGAATGGTCTATAAGACCACCAGCAAGAAGCTTTGTGAGGAGGAGACAACTGTTGGAGCAATTATTCGTAATTGGAAGATAACCATCAATCTCCCTCGGTCTGGAGCTCCATGCAAGATTTCGCCTTTATGGGGTAAGAGTGATCATGAGAAAAGTGAGGGATCAGCCCAGAATTACACGGGAGGAGCTTGTGAATGATCTCAAGGCAGTTGGGACCACAGTCACCAAACAAACCATTGATAACACAATACTCCGGCCGCCATGGATTGAAAACCTGCAGTGCTCGCAAGGTCCCCTTCCTCAAGAAGGCACATGTACAGACCCATCTGAAGTTTGCCAATGAACATCTAAACGATTCAGAGAAGGATTGGGAGAAAGTGTTGTGGTCAGATGAGACCAAAATTGAGCTCTTTGGCACTAACTCAACTCGTAGTGTTTGGAGGAAGAAAATTCTGACTATGACCCTAAAAAATAAAAAAACACCATCCCTACAGTCAAGCACAGAGGTGGAAACATTATGCTTTGGGGCTGTTCCTCTGCTAAAGGTACAGGTTGACTTTGCCGCATTGAGGGGCCAATGGACAGGGCAATGTATTGTAAAACCTCCTGTCAGGGGCATATCAGTGGCCGTCGGGCAAATATGCGTGCACGCAGGTGCACGAAGGGCCTTTCCAGGGCAGTTCTGCTTAAAGCTCCACCAGGGGGCGCCGGAGCGCTCCCGCGCGTGCCCGTGCGCGCGCCCGTTCGCGCTAGCGCTATTTTGGCGCCAAGGGCCCTTTAAAAGAATGACAGATGCTTCTGTCAGGTGCTGTTCCTCTGCAGCTCTGCACCTGAGTTCCTGTATCCTGCCTGTTGTTGTATTGCTAGTGACCCGGCTCCGTCTGACCATTCTCCAGTCTCCTATCCGACCCGGCCTGCCTGACCTTGCTTTATCTTGTTACCTGTTGCCGAACTCCTGCCTGCCTGACTATTCTTGGATCATCCCTCTTGCTATATACTTGCCTGATCTCCTGCCAAACGGACTGTCTGACCTTGCTTTGCCTGTGTCCTGTGATGCTGCTTCCAGCCTGCTCTGCCAAGCTTCAGATCCTGCCGCTGCCTTCTCATCCACCTGCCTGCCGTCTGGCCTGCATCAGTCTACCTGCATCTGCAGCTCAGCCATCCCTGAGGGACGTCCTTCCAGTTCCAGTGTCTGCTTCTGCTGGAACCTGCATCAGGCCCTCCTACCCACTGTGCTCAAGAGACCACTGTTCCCACTTCCAGTGGCTACTGAACCAGCGTTTAAGAGAGGTCTCCTTCTACCAGTCGGGCTCAACTACCAGGTACCTAACAGTACGAACAGCACCTGACAGAGCCCGCAGGAGAGACCTCTCCCATCAAGGAGATCTGTACGCACCTAGCAGCACTCACCCAGGCAGTAAAGACTTTACAAGACAGTTACAACAGACTGGAGGGTCAAGTGCTAAACCTTAGTGGTCCTGGTGGTGTGGCCCCTGCTTCCGCAGCTGCTCCAGCACAGGCTGCTGCACCACCCTCTGTGGTCATGCTTCCACCTGAACCAAGGGTTCCTATCCCTGAGAAATTTTCTGGTGACCGAACCAAGTTTCTGGCCTTCCGCAGCGCCTGTCAACTTTATTTCGCCCTACAGCCACTGACTTTTTCCTTGGAGGATACTAAAGTGGGATTTGTCATATCCCTTCTCCAGGGGGAACCCCAGACCTGGGCCCACCGCCTGCTTGAAACCAACGCTATACAGATCCAGTCCTTGCCCGCCTTTTTTGAAGCCATTGCCCAGTTGTACGAGGACCCTCAGCAGACTGCCACCGCTGAGGCAGCTTTGTTCGCGCTCCAGCAAGGCCGTAGGCCGGCCGAGGACTATGTTACGGACTTTCGACACTGGAGCGCGGACACCCAATTGAACAACGCAGCTTTACATCACCAGTTCCGCATGGGGCTATCTGAGGGTCTTAAGGACGAGCTTGCCCGGGTAGGGATGCCTGATACACTTGAGGAGCTCATTATTCTTACCATCCAGATTGACCAACGCCTTCGTGAGCGCCGGTCTGAACGCTCTTCCCAACAAAAGCGCCTTGTGTGGATGACTGCAAGAGTTCCGGTTCCTGCCTCCCGGTACCTACCTCCTGCCTGCCCGAGTCCAGTCACCCAAACACCTGATGCTCCCGAGCCTATGCAACTGGGACTTATGCGTTCTACCCTGCCCCCAGAAGAACGGGCGCGCAGACGCCAGCTAAATCTTTGTCTCTACTGTGGTGGGGCGGGCAACTATGTGAACAACTGTCCAGTAAAGACTCGTAAGTGCCTTTCTTCTACTCCGACCAGTTTATCCGCTTTAACCGCCAATACAACTCAACTTGCTCTCCCTCTCTCATTACAGCTCCAGGGAAGAACAATCCAGGTCAACGCCATTATTGATTCTGGGGCATGTAGCTGCTTTGTTGACTCTACTTTCGCTACCCAACAAAACCTTCCCTTAAAGAACAAGACACACAGAGTTTTTTTGGCCGATGGGTCCCACATAAAATCAGGACAAGTCTCTCAAGAAACCCTTCCTCTGTCTGCCACCTGTTTATCTCAACACAAAGAGATCCTAACTCTGGACGTTATCTCATCTCCACTATTTCCAATCATTTTGGGCATGCCCTGGCTCCAGGCCCATAACCCTCATGTTAACTGGGTCACGGGCGAGATCAAGTTCCGGTCACCCTACTGCCAAAAACATTGCCTACCTGAACCCTCTAAATCTGCTGCTACTTTACTATGTATGGACATTGACCCAGACCTGCTTCAAAACATACCAGAGGCCTATTGGGAATTTGCAGATGTGTTCAGCAAGAAGGGAGCAGATTCCCTGCCACCCCATCGTCCCTATGATTGCCCAATTGAGCTGCTCCCTGGGGCTGAAATTCCTTTTGGGCGCATTTTCCCGCTGTCTGAAAAAGAACATTAAGGTATACATAAATGAAAACCTCGAAAAGGGCTTTATCCGACCTTCTACTTCACCAGCTGGTGCCGGAATATTTTTTGTCTCCAAGAAAGATCAGACTCTTGGTCCTTGTGTGGACTATCGGGAGTTAAACAAGGTTACGGTCAAAAAACGCTATCCGTTGCCCCTGATACCTGAACTGTTCCAGAAGTTGAGGTCTGCCATTATCTTCACCAAACTGGATCTGAGAGGGGCCTACAATCTGGTCCGCATTTGGGCCGGGGATGAATGGAAGACGGCTTTCCGGACCCGTTTCGGACACTATGAGTATCTGGTCATGCCCTTCGGCCTATGCAATGCTCCTGCCACGTTCCAGCATCTGGTCAATGATGTGTTTAGAGATTTCCTGGACATCTTTGTAATCGTCTATTTGGATGACATCCTAATCTTCTCCAGTTCACTTGATCAACATAGGGAACATGTCTGTAGAGTTCTGGACCGACTTCGTTTGCACAGACTGTATGCTAAGGCGGAGAAGTGCGAATTTGAACAGGAGGAGATTCAGTTTCTGGGGTTAGTGATCTCCCCAACCGGCATCAAAATGGACCCTCAGAAGGTGTCTGCTGTGTTAGATTGGCCAGCTCCCCTGGACAAGAAGGGCGTGCAACGCTTCATTGGGTTTGCAAATTTTTATAGGAAGTTCATTAGGGGGTTTTCTGCCATCATCTCCCCCATCACGCAGCTAACCAAGCAGAACTTTTGTTTCCACTGGAACCCGGAAGCTCAGGGGGCCTTTGAAGAATTAAAAAGACGTTTCACGTCAGCTCCGATCCTAAGCCATCCTGACCCATCCTTACCTTTTATCCTGGAGGTTGATGCTTCCGAAGTGGCTGTGGGTGCTGTCATTTCTCAACGACAGGGCAACAAGGACCTGATGCACCCCGTAGGGTTCTTTTCTAGAAAACTTTCACCGGCTGAGCGGAACTATGATATGGGGGACCGGGAGCTACTTGCTATCAAGACAGCTTTGGAAGAATGGAGGTACTTGTTAGAGGGCGCAATCCATCCGGTATTGATATATACTGATCAAATATTTAAGATCTGCTAAGAGACTAAAACCCAGACGGGCCCGATGGGCTCTATTCTTTACACGGTTCTGTTTCCACATTACCTACCGGCCTGGATCTAAAAACGTAAAACCAGACGCGCTGTCGCGCATGTTTGACAATCCTAAAGACTTTTCTGTACCTGACACTATTCTGCCGGCAAATAGCTTCCTTCTTCTTCAAACAGATCTCCTGTCCATGATCAGAGAAGCATCTCCAGAACCTTCAAGTCTCCAGGGATCCTCTTTAACATCTCGAGATGGATTATTGTGGAGAGGAAGTCAAATTTTCGTACCAGAGAGCGCCCGAGTCAAGGTACTGACATTATTGCATGACCACCCACTTGCAGGACATTTTGGGGTCCGCAAGACCCTTGAGCTGGTGCAACGCACTTTTTGGTGGCCTAACCTGAAGGAATTCTGCAGGAAATATGTTAACTCGTGTTCTGTCTGCATTCAGAATAAGACTCCCAGGAACAGAGCTTGGGGACTACTGAGACCGTTGTCTATACCAGATAGGCCCTGGAGGATGATAGCAATGGACTTTATAGTTGAATTACCATGCTCTGAAGGATGTTCGGCGATCTTTGTGGTCGTCGACCGGCTGTCCAAAATGGCCCACTTTGTACCCCTAAAAGGAACACCTTCTGCTGTTGAAACGGCCCGTGTGTTCATCAAGGAGATTGTTAGGCTGCACGGAGTCCCCGCAAATATAGTGTCCGATAGGGAGGTGCAGTTTACCTCACGCTTTTGGAGAGCCCTATGTGAAATCTTGAAAATTGAACTAGCCCTGTCCTCAGCATACCATCCCCAAACAAATGGGCAAACTGAAAGGACAAATCAGACACTGGAGCAATACATTAGGTGTTTCACATCTTTTGTGCAAGATGATTGGGTGTCCCTGCTGCCCCTAGCGGAATTCGCTTATAACAATGCCAGCCACTCTGCCACTGGTCAATCCCCTTTCTTTGCCAATTATGGTTTTCATGTATCTTTTTTACCAGATTTTCTTTCAGAATCCTCAGTTCCAGCGGTCCAGGACACAGTGCAGTTCCTCAGTCATAACAAACGGATGTTACGGGAAGCGGTATCCAAGGCACAAGCGGACAGCAAGAGGTTCTTCGATCAGAAAAGAAAAGGAGATCTAAACCTTCAGCTTGGTGACAAGGTATGGCTGTCTACCGATAATATTAGGTTGACTTGTCCTTCCAAAAAGCTTGCTCCTAAATTTATCGGGCCTTTCCCTGTGAAAAGGAAAATCAACGAGGTATCCTATGAATTGTATTTACCTGACTCACTTAAAATCCACCCTGTGTTTCACGTATCACTTTTGAAGCCTGCTGTAGATGATCCTTTTCCTGATAGGGGCACCAGGGTCCCTGAACCGGTTTTGGTGGACGGTAATGAGGAGTATGAAGTGGAGGCCATCCTTGATTGCAGAAAGAGATCTGGACAAGTACAGTTTTTGATTAAGTGGAAGGGGTATGGTCCGGAAAATAACTCATGGGAACCTGACAGTAATATTCATGCCAAACGTTTGATTCATGCCTATGTCTCTGCTCATCCTGAAAAGAAAAGTTATCTGGGCATCTGGAGGCTGCCCGTTGGGAGGGGGCAATGTCAGGGGCATATCAGTGGCCGTCGGGCAAATATGCGTGCACGCAGGTGCACGAAGGGCCTTTCCAGGGCAGTTCTGCTTAAAGCTCTACCAGGCGGCGCCGGAGCGCTCCCGCGCGTGCCCGTTCGCGCGTTCGCGGGTGCGCGCGCGCGCCCGTTCGCGCTAGCGCTGTTTTGGCGCCAAGGGCCCTTTAAAAGAATGACAGATGCTTCTGTCAGGTGCTCTTCGTCTGCAGCTCTGCACCTGAGTTCCTGTATCCTGCCTGTTGTTGTATTGCTAGTGACCCGACTCCGTCTGACCATTCTCCAGTTTCCTATCCGACCCGGCCTGCCTGACCTTGCTTTATCTTGTTACCTGTTGCCGAACTCCTGCCTGCCTGACTATTCTTGGATCATCCCTCTTGCTATATACTTGCCTTATCTCCTGCCAAACGGACTGTCTGACCTTGCTTTGCCTGTGTCCTGTGATGCTGCTTCCAGCCTGCTCTGCCAAGCTTCAGATCCTGCCGCTGCCTTCTCATCCACCTGCCTGCTGTCTGGCCTGCATCAGTCTACCTGCATCCGCAGCTCAGCCATCCCTGAGGGACGTCCTTCCAGTTCCAGTGTCTGCTTCTGCTGGAACCTGCATCAGGCCCTCCTACCCACTGTGCTCAAGAGACCACTGTTCCCACTTCCAGTGGCTCCTGAACCAGCGTTTAAGAGAGGTCTCCTTCTACCAGTCGGGCTCAACTACCAGGTACCTAACACCTCCCCTAAGCCAGAACACCGAAGATGGGTCGTGGATGGGTCTTCCAGCGTGACAATGACCAAAACATACCACCAAGGCAACAAAGGAATGGCTCAAGAACAAGTACATTAAGGTTAAAGAGTGGCCTAGCCAGTCTCCAGACCTTAATCCTATAGAAATTTATGGAGAGAGCTGAAACTTCGAGTTGCCAAATGAAAGCCAAGAAACCTTAAGGATTTAGAGAAGATCTGTAAAGAAAAGTGGACCAAAATCCCTCCTGAGATGTGTGAAAACCTGGTAACCAACTACAAGAAACGTCTCACCTCTGTGCTTTCTAACAAGGGTTTCCCCCTCCACATACTAAGTCATGTTTTCCTTGGGGATCAAATACTTCTTTTACCCACTGAACTGCAACTCAATTTATAAAATTTATATCATTTGTTTTTTTCTGGATTTTTGGTTGATATTCTGTCTCTATCATTTAAAATACACCTATGATAAAAATTATAGACCCTTTATTTCTTTGTAAGTGGGCAAACTTACAAAATCTTTTCCCCACTGTAGGCAGCTGAAGTTATATGCAAATCTCAATGTATTTTTCTCAGAAATTTGAGTATGGCCCCTGTTCCCATATCCTGAGCCCCCGTAAACCTTGATGAGTGACCCCACTAAGCAATTGCTAGAGAAGTGGAGATGAGCATTTTTTTCAAAAACTCTGATGAAGATTTTAGTGAATAATTCACTGTTTTGGCAAAATGCAGAGCCACTGGAGTCACTTAGGAAGGGAAATATTTTTTTTTAAAGTAGTAGTAAACTCTGCTTTTTTAGTTGTACCTACAGGTAAGCCTATAATAAGACTTACCTGTAGGTACAGTGAATATCTCCTAAATGTGCACCGTTTAGGAGATATTCATTCTTGCTGCACCAGATGACATTACCTACGCATGTGGTCTGAAGGGACAGCACACTTGTGCCATCCCTTCAGAGCTCTGTGCCATGGCCATGACCCTCGAGCAAATGCGCGGGAGTGACATTATCGTGGATCGGCCATTCATGGGGCCAGAGCCCACAAACCCAGAAGGAACACCAGGTGAAGATGGAAGCCATGTCAGCAGTGACAGCTTCGATTTAAAGGTAAGTATTTCATAAGGTGCTTGTGTCCATTGAATGTATGACTTTACCACCGCTTTAAGGATGCAATGAGGTATACATTGTTGCTGGGAAGCTCCATACAGCTATCTTGGACCCGTTCTTCTGCCAAAAAAATTATCTGCTTCATTGTGTTATATATTTTTTTTTACACAGACAGAAAAAAAAAGAAACTGAAAAAAGGTAAATACAAATTTTAAAGTGCACAGTGGTTTATCTTAAGTTGCCAGGAAATATGTAAAAATACTATTTAATACAGGTACACGTTTATAGAGATCACACAAGCTAGAGCATCTTTGGTTATAAAAAGACAACCAAAGAGTTTAAGGCTACTCCTAATACAATTTTTTGCACAGTGGACATTATAATGCCCCGTACACACGGTCGGATTTTCCAACGGAAAATGTGTGATAGGACCTTGTTGTCGGAAATTCCGACCGTGTGTAGGCTCCATCACACATTTTCCATCGGAATTTCCGACACACAAAGTTTGAGAGCAGGCTATAAAATTTTCCGAAAATTTTATATTTTCCAAAATCAGTTGTCGGAAATTCCGATCGTGTGTACACAAATCCGACGCACAAAGTGCCACGCATGCTCAGAATAAATTAAGAGACGAAAGCTATTGGTTACTTCCCCGTTTATAATCTTGACGTACGTGTTTTATGTCACCGCGTTCAGAACGATCGGATTTTCCGACAACTTTGTGTGACCGTGTGTATGCAAGACAAGTTTGAGCCAACATCCGTCAGAAAAAATCCATGGATTTTGTTGTCGGAATTTCCGATCAATGTCCGACCGTGTGTACGGGGCATTACAACCATATGCTTAATACTATAGCCTTACCTATGAATTACAAAGCGACTCTTGGTAGAAAAGGAACTTATTCACTTTGTATTGCAGGCACCTCAAGGTGCCTACATGACAGGTCTGCTCATTTGTCACATCTCAGAATAGCTTACAGCTAACAGCTTCTGCAGTTGTTAGCTCTAACCCACCCTGTAATGAGACTAACCATCACAGAGATAAAACAACAGTGAGTTGCAGAAGGTGAGAAGGGGCAGCCCAAAGCCAACAGCCAAAGCATCTGATTGCTGTTTGCAGAGAAAAGCATTGAAATATTATAGGATGTCAGGGCAATGGGCATAGGACCAGATTAGGCATGCAAACACCCGGAGACACCTAAAAAAAAGTGGCTTTAGACATACATTATGAAACCTCAATGCACGTAAAAAAATTATGAAATAGCTGCGCTACCCTTTATTACCCTAACAGTGCAAATACCAATACAAAGTGCATAATTTAAATAATATTAATAGCATAATATAAATAATAATATTGGCAACTTGGAGGAGTGGAAGCATTTTTGAATTAATCGTTTGCAAAGAGGCACATTATATATGATGAGCGAGTTTGGGGTGGAGGAACTTGACTGGCCTGCACAGAATCCTGACCTCAACAAGATAGAACACCTTTGGGATGAATTCGAGCGGAGACTGTGAGCCAGGCCTTCTCGTCCAAATCAGTGCCTGACCTCACAAATGTGCTTCTGGAAGAATGGTCAAACATTCCCATAGACACACTTAAACCTTGTGGACGGCCTTCCCAGAAGAGTTGAAGCTGTTATAGCTGCAAAGGGTGGGCCAACTCAATATTGATCCCTACGGACTAAGACTGGGATGCCATTAAAGTTCATGTGCTTGTAAAGGAAGGTGTCCCAATACTTTTGGCAATATTATATATATATATATATATATATATATATATATATATATATATTTATATATATATATTTACAGATTTACACTTTATATCACAGGCTCATTTTGTATTGTATTGTATGAGTATTATTTGGATTATGCACTTTGTAATGGTATTTGCAGGCAGGTGCATTTCTTTTACACTGTGTGAATGAATGAATGAATGAATGAATGACAACGCACATACACATATTGCAATGGTGCTCATATGTGTGAATCCTGCCATAGGTCAGTTTACACACATTCAAATCTTGTATTCATGGCTTGTATGTTACATATATAGCACAAGAGTGAATTGCATTACCTTTCTGTTATGAATTTACATTTCACACAAAGACAGAAAAAAAGAGAAGAGTATAGATTAGTAAAAGTAGAAAAGATATACAATTCAGATAGAATACTTTATAAAATTTGCAAGTATATTAAAAAATGCACCTATTTCTAAGACCAGCCAGATTAAAATTAATTTGAGTTTTTTTCTACATAATCAGACATATTTTATAACATTTTAAATAATACACTTTTGTTACCAGTGTGGTAAACCAACAGGTCCATGAATACTACTATGGCCTGGGGTAAATTTGATAATTTTATTTCAAATTAATATATTTTTAAACTCACATTTTATATATTTTTTTTCTTTTTATGTGCCATCCTAATTTTACAAAAAACATTGAATACAGGGCGCACCCAGGTGTAACAAAGGATTATACGTTTCTTAAAAAGAGAGCACACTGGAAGCTGCTTGCCTTCAGACTATCTCTCTTTCACATTAAAATGTCTCTCTAAGCCTCTATTCATATCTCAGTGTGATCAGCATTATCTCAGTGTATTTTTTTTATCTCTGTCAAAAAACACTAATACATTCCTTTATGTGCCTCTAGCATACACATGTGGAAGATTCAAAGATTCATAGCTTTCAGGTTAAGCATAAAGAATCTTATCTTGAAAGAAACACAAGATAGCCATTGCTAGCAACTTTATGGAAATGCTAGTTTCTAGGCCATCAATGCTCACCCCCCTGCCTCAATACTTTGAATCACTGACCCTGTACAGCTATCCCGATAAAGATTTAAAAAAAAAAAAAAAAAAAAAAAACAAGTATAAAGGCGCAAAGCAAGTATACCTCACATAACTGTTCCTAAATAGTCCAATGGCAGGGATGGTGTATATAAATATATATACAGGAGGAAGTCAATCAGGGCTGCCACCAAAAAAGACCAGAAGCAAGGTCCAATAGGCTGAAGAAAATAAACAAGGAAAAGGGGCGCCTCTGAGTATGTATCAATAATCATTTATTTACAACAAACAATATCCACTCACATGGAAGACTGTAGTACTGCGTTCCGGTGCGTCTCTGAGTAGAGCAGAAGCTGTAGGACCACAAGTCTCAGCCAGTCCGTGCAGTGCTGGTCTTACATCAGGTCCTGGCAGGGATAGATGATGGTGACTGGACACGGCAGGGGCTCCCTCAGGTCTCCAGATGGCGCTTCCGGATATAATGGGTTAAAAAAGCATAGACCAACGGTCTGTGGGTTCCAAGGAGGGGGTGAGGGGACGCCACAGCCGATCGCCGGGCGCGCTGCAGTCCAAGGCCCGTACGTCTCTGTGAGAGAGATGGTAACGGCCGTACAGGGAGCCAGAACGAGGCCTGGATAGCAAGCACAGCGCGGCGCCGGGTCGTGACGTCACGGCTATGCGACGCGTTTCCAAGTCTGCACGCTATTGGTGACAGGAATAGCGGCACTCCTTTCTCAAGCATGAGGGGCGGATGTTAAGGCAGTCAATTTGTAGTCTTTGAGAAGGGGAGGGGGCGGGGCTGAGGATGATAAGCAATGTCAGAATACACTGCAACTAAAAAGCACTACTAGATATATTGGACATGGGAGTGGAGCATAAGTTAAAAAGTGAATATAAGAAATTAAAAAATTATTACATAGAGTACCTATATGCATATAAACGTATGAACATGGATATACATAGATATACATAAAAATGAAGATAAAAATAATAATGATGACCAGTACACATCCACGGGCATAAATAAAAACATGGTGCATAAAATCCGGTACAAACCATGAATAAGAGCATATATATTAAAAGTTGGGATTATACTTTAAAATAATAATGATAATGATGGCAGGCAAATATCAGATAAAAAATATATATATATATGATGAAAAACACCTATATATGAGATACACAACATAAGCAAGAGATTAAAAAATGGTGATTATACGCACATGAATGTCAGCATATGATATTAGTACGGTCCACAAGGGAAATAAAGGGAAAGGAGCAAGGGGTGGAGATGAAAAGGGGGGGAGGGGAGGGGGGGGTAGTGAAGTGTTTGGGAACAGGGGGGGGGGGGAGAGGTTTGGGGTAGGGAGGAGGAGGTAGGTAAGGGGACGGGGGATGGAATATACTTACTCATGGACCCGCCACCCCCACAATAAAGATATGTTAGTGTGTATACAACCTATGATGAAAATGATAAGAATACAAGCAATGAGTATAAACACACTGTATATAAACAGATATAAGCAATATATGACTATAATATGGTGGCAATCTCGATGCCCTCATTCAAGCCCCCAGGCGAGAGGACGTCGAGGTTGTAAATCCAGAACGTTTCCCTTGCACAGAGCCTTTTGAAACGTTCGGCAGGAGTATATGATTTGGGGATTTGTTCTATTACCCATACAGTGAGACCCGTGGTAGATTTGTGGTGAAACCCAGCAAAATGTCGTGGGACACTATACATGTCCTTACCACCCTCTATCAGTCTCCGGTGTTGACCGAAACGCTGCCTGAGGGGGCAGATAGTTCGACCGACATAGATCAGTCCACAAGGGCACATGAGGCCGTAGACTACAAAATCTGAAGAACAATTGTAGAATTGATCTATCTGGTATGTTTTACCTTTGGAAATGAATGACTTTTGTCCGTGTTTGACAAAGGCACAAGTTTTACATAGGACTTTTTTGCATTGATACATGCCAACCAAAGGTATGAGAGTGGTGGCATGGTGATTGGTCGCAGTGGTTTTGAATTTGCTTGGGGCAATTTTGCTTTTCAAATTTGGTGCTTTTCGGTAAGTAATTCGTGGTACTGTAGGGAGGAGAGTTTTGAGAAGAGGGTCTTGTAGTAGAATCCCCCAATGTTTTTTCATGATGTTTTCCATTTTTTTTATATTCAAAGTGAAAAGTCGTGATAAATCTGGTGGAGTGATCTGTTGGGCAAGTATTTGTTTTGACTGGTTTACCTTTGGAATAGGATGCACATGCTTCATCAACTAGTTCTTTAGGATATTGTTTTTCAGCGAATTTGTTTTTTAATGAAATGCTGGAGGCTGCGTAATCACTATCAAGGGTACAGTTCTGTCTAAGACGGCAGAATTGTCCCTTTGGTATATTTTTCATCCACTTAGGATAGTGGCAGCTGTTAAAATGTAAAAAAGAGTTACCGGCAGTTGGTTTAATGTAATTTTTAGCAATAATTCTGTCACCCATATGGCCCAATTCCAAGTCAAGATATGCTAGGTGGGTAGAATCGAAGGTATGGGTGAAGGCAAGTCCATAGGGATTGTGGTTACAGTGGTCCACAAATGATGTAATCTAGTCTGGGGATCCGTCCCAGACCACGATTAGGTCATCTATATATCGCCCAAAAAAAATGATGTTAGCTGAGTGGGGGTTGTTTTGCCATATGAAGTTTTTCTCCCAGTATCCCATAGCCAGGTTGGCATAGGAGGGGGCGAAGTTGGCTCCCATGGCGGTCCCCTGTGCTTGCAGGAAGAACTCACCATTAAAATCAAAATAGTTGTGGGTTAAACAGAAATTGGTAGCCTCCATGATGAATGCGGCTTGTCTGGGGTTTAGAAGAGGGTCCTGGGCAAGAAAGAATTCCAGAGCTAATAAACCAAATGAGTGAGGGATGGAAGTGTAGAGTGAGGTGACATCCAATGAAAGCCACAGGTAAGTGGATTCCCACCTGTATGGTGCTAGGAGCTGTAGGAGATGTGAACCATCTCTTATATATGATGGTAATTCCTTAACTAATGGCTGTAAAAATTGATCAATGTATTGGCTGAATCCCGTGGTGACACTGTCCATCGCAGCCACGGGTCCATGAGTAAGTATATTCCATCCCCCGTCCCCTTACCTACCTCCTCCTCCCTACCCCAAACCTCTCCCCCCCCCCTGTTCCCAAACACTTCACTACCCCCCCCCTCCCCCCCCCCCTTTTCATCTCCACCCCTTGCTCCTTTCCCTTTATTTCCCTTGTGGACCGTACTAATATCATATGCTGACATTCATGTGCGTATAATCACCATTTTTTAATCTCTTGCTTATGTTGTGTATCTCATATATAGGTGTTTTTCATCATATATATATATATTTTTTATCTGATATTTGCCTGCCATCATTATCATTATTATTTTAAAGTATAATCCCAACTTTTAATATATATGCTCTTATTCATGGTTTGTACCGGATTTTATGCACCATGTTTTTATTTTTGCCCGTGGATGTGTACTGGTCATCATTATTATTTTTATCTTCATTTTTATGTATATCTATGTATATCCATATTCATACGTTTATATGCATATAGGTACTCTATGTAATAATTTTTTAATTTCTTATATTCACTTTTTAACTTATGCTCCACTCCCATGTCCAATATATCTAGTAGTGCTTTTTAGTTGCAGTGTATTCTGACATTGCTTATCATCCTCAGCCCCGCCCCCTCCCCTTCCCAAAGACTACAAATTGACTGCCTTAACATCCGCCCCTCATGCTTGAGAAAGGAGTGCCGCTATTCCTGTCACCAATAGCGTGCAGACTCGGAAACGCGTCGCATAGCCGTGACGTCACGACCCGGCGCCGCGCTGTGCTTGCTATCCAGGCCTCGTTCTGGCTCCCTGTACGGCCGTTACCATCTCTCTCACGGAGACGTACGGGCCTTGGACTGCAGCGCGCCCGGCGATCGGCTGTGGCGTCCCCTCACCCCCTCCTTGGAACCCACAGACCGTTGGTCTATGCTTTTTTAACCCATTATATCCGGAAGCGCCATCTGGAGACCTGAGGGAGCCCCTGCCGTGTCCAGTCACCATCATCTATCCCTGCCAGGACCTGATGTAAGACCAGCACTGCACGGACTGGCTGAGACTTGTGGTCCTACAGCTTCTGCTCTACTCAGAGACGCACCGGAACGCAGTACTACAGTCTTCCATGTGAGTGGATATTGTTTGTTGTAAATAAATGATTATTGATACATACTCAGAGGCGCCCCTTTTCCTTGTTTACGATAAAGATTTTACTCCAACGTTTCTAATTGGCAATAGAAAAGGTTTTTTGCCAGTTATTCAGTTTATCCAGTTCTTTGCCAGTGGTTCGGTATAGCAGGAAGGCGTGGCAGATTCCTTTATAAAATAAAAAACAGATCTGTATGCCCACCCTTCCTTAGCACATCATAGCTCTTAGTGGAAGAGGAAGACTCGTTTTCATAGAAGTAACCATTCTGACTTCAGAATCTGAAACAAACATGCCAGTAAAAACCCGATCCTCCATCTGAAAGTAAACCTTCAATTCACAGTCCTTCTTAAAGGATAAGTGCATTTTTACAGCGGCTTTTTACAGGCTTGATCTCCCTCTGCTGAGCATTTAGCTAATAACATATATATAACATATATATTAACATACCCTGCAGGGCTCTGGGGACCCTCAAGGACTCAAGGACTTTCCTTCAATGTCTTCCCAGCGAATCAATATGTGACTTTAAGGCCCACATTTAATTTTGGTTAGAAATTGCTATTGACAAAATACTCAGCAAAATGAGGGAGGCCATGAAAGATGGGTCTGACAAAAGTGTTGTTATCCTTTAATTTAAGTATTTCCACTACTGAGGCATAGATACTTTTCCTTCTACATTTTAGTCAGTCTATCAGTCATACAGTTACAACAACTACAATCCATTACATACACTGGCACAGAAAACATATTGTATTACACATGACTATGTTTACCGGTGTACCGAGCCAACATCTATCAGGTAACAGAACTGTGCGTGTTTTCTAACTTTTTTCATTTTTTTTTTTGTTTTGGCTCTGGTATAATTTTGGTGTTCCCCCAGCCAAGCTCTTGAAGAAATGGAATGAATAAATAAGTGTTTTACTTTGATTTTATTCGTGTTTTTTTTTTATTGTTTTGTTGTGCATAATTTGCATATTTAGCTGCATTATGTAAAATGTTCTCAGAGTCGTCACTATTAATATTCAGTCCAAATGTCTAAGTGGGTGTGCCGTGAGAACTGTTTTTTGTTTAATTATATGAATATGTCAACTAGTAAATGTAATTTGTGCTCCAGAGACAAGAACCAGCTGTATATAACCAACACATATGTATCTGGGCAAGTTTATAGGCAATTTTTGCACCTCGTATGCTGTTTGCAAGGATCCCTTCTTTCATGGTAGATATGGCTCATCTCCTTAAGGACATTTTGATTATTCATTTTTGTACAAGGCTTGGGATTTCCTGCTAGGGCTCACTTTGGTAAAATGTGTTATGTTTGTATTGTTCCTCCACAGCGTTGGGGGCTTGGGTTGGCATAGAAATAATGTCCAGTCTTCCATTGCTTCTCCTATTTAAAGGTCTGTGATCTATTATAGACCTGTAATACGTCACAAGCAGTGCTTTTATGGCTTTAGAAAATGAAAGGCTGTTGTCTGTGCTGAATTTTATTTTTGTTTTAACAATTTTGGAAAATATATTCAAACAAGGATACAAAATTATAATAACTACAGAAAGGTTAATTGTTTCCTATTTAAAGCAGAAAATTCAGTTATTTTTTTTCAAATTTCCATCTATTAAAGCCTCTGTCTGTGTTGTTTTAACTTTAGATAGTAACACATTTTTTTCTGCCAGTAAATACCTTATACGGCCCACTTCCTGTTTCTTGTCTGGTACAAAGCCTAGGCTTATGACATCATGCACAGCTCTCTCTCTCGCGCGCGAGAGTTTGCCAGGAAGGGAGGGGGGATGAGTCATAGGAGGGCCAATGAGAGCTGCAGAGCTGGAGGTGTGCCTCTGTGTGTCTGTGTAAACCCAGGAAGTGAACAGGCAGTAGCTTCAGCTGCCCACAGTTAAAATGGTTGCAGCCAGACTCAGTGGAGGGAGATTTCTGCAGCATATTTGGCAAGTACAGAATCACAGTATATATAAAATAATATGCAAAGTGGTGGCAGGGAAGCTTCAGAATGGCAAAGATGTTTTTATTACAAATTATTATATGCCGTTCATCTTTAACAAAAAGATGTTAGGAGTGAAACTGGGTCTAACATCATTAAATCTATATTAGTAGAGTTTTTTTACATTTTTAGATCATTTATTTGACAAAAAATTTTCTTGCACCTTCTAATTTTATTTTTTAGGAATAAATGTTTTTTAAATAAAAAACTAAACTAAATTACACCGGTGTGTATGGCCAGTTTAAGGAAGGTTGCCTATTAAAAAGCACAAAAAGGGGAGATTAGAGTGTAAAGCTTTGCAGAAGAGGCCTTTCTCCTTTTTCAAGCTCCTCTAGAATGGAAAGATCTTAGATCCGGGTGCTTATGTTACTTGAACATCAAACAAATGGAGGGGTGGGGGAATAGTTAGGGTAAAATAAACAACTTGCTCGGAGATGGGCTTTAATCCCTCTGTAAGCAGGGCTGTCGATAAGGGGGTACCACTGGTCCTCATGTATGAGGCCAGGGTCCTATCAGATCAACAGGGAAGCCCAGGCAGCAGTTGGAAGAGGATATAGACAGAAAGTGTGATCAGTGCAGCAGGTGGGGGAAATTGCTGGAACCGATCCCCCTGCAGCAGCTGAAAGCTGGCTTCTGCTCCTCTCCCTCTTGCCGGATTACAGTTGCTGCAGGGGGATCATTTCCAGTCATTTCCCCCACCCGCTGCACCGATCACACTCTCTGTCTACATCCTCTTCCCCCTGCTGCCCGAGCCCCCCTGTTTGTCCCATGCTGAGTGACCCTTCCCACCACATCGCTGACAGCTTTCCTTCTCTCCCACTTGCTGGCTGCTGCAGGCACACAGGGGTAACTTAAGGAAGGCGAGCAGCAATGGGGGGTGGTAACTATACAATATTTATCAGCCCTTCCCTAAATGAACACAGTGAGTGATCGATACCAATCACTCACTATGTTCATTTATAAATGAAGCATAGCGAGTGGTTCAGTTCAGTTTACGAAAGAACAGGAGCCTCTTTATAGAACACCTCCTGTTTATTCTTATGCAGTGCAGCTGAGGCTGCAGAGAAAGGCTACATTCTGTGTCCCAAAAGTGAGATACCAGGGGTCTGTTTATGTAAAAAATGTAATAAAAAAAATTGTAAAAAATTGTTAAAAAAAATAAAGGACTTATTCACACGTGTCCTCAGGGTTGGAGCTGCCTGTTACTCTAGGGTAGTGTTTCTCAACTCCAGTCCTCAAGTCGCCCCAACAGGTCATGTTTTCAGGATTTCTCTCAGATGAAATGGCTGTGGTAATTACTAAGGCAGTGAAACTGATCAAATCACCTGTGCAAAATAAGGAAAGCCTGAAAACATGACATGTTGGGGCGCCTTGAGGACTGGAGTTGAGAAACACTGCTCTAGGGGGACGCAGCACCTGTACAAACACAGCCACAGGTCCTACTTTTACAGGTGTGAAGGTGAAGTTGAGTGACCCCGAATGCACATTGTCTGTGTTCGGAGCGATACACCTGCACCCACATGCCTGTCAAATTAAGACCCGTGGCTTTGTTACTATAGCGTAACATAGCGTAACCCCATAGCGTAACCCCATAGCGTAACATAGCGTAACCCCATAGCGTAACACAGGCTGTCTTCACACAGCGCCAGGCAGTTCCAGCCACATAAAAAAACACAAATTCACACCGTACGGGCCACAGTGCCCACGTGAATGAGCCACAAGACCTCATTCACAGACAAAGCAATATTTATTAACTCAATACAATTTTATCTTTACAGATTTAGCAGGGATTTTAAAGGTTATGTTGTGTTTGTGTCCGCCAATCATCATCTTAGTATTTTTAGTGATAATTTCATTTTCATATTTGGGGGGGAGTGGGGGGCCCTGTAAGGTAGGCTGTACAGGGTCCCGTGATCTCTAACAGCAGCCCGGTCTGTGAGTGATGATGTTGAGTTGTATTTCATAAAATACATTCATAAAAACTTTCATAAAATACTTTTGTTTTGATATTCACATTTTTTCTATTGCCTGTCATACTAAATTTCCAAAGTGTATTTCTCGTATTTGTAAAATCTTTATTTTCACTTTTTCAAGAAGAAAAGACAGTACAGACATTCCTGACATAAGAATTCGGAACCAGCAGTTACAGAATACGTCCTAAAGGCATGCAATCCAAATTAAAGGGTTTACATCTCTATTAAAATTGCAAATCGATACTGAAAGCATGCTTTAAATGATACTAGGAAAGGCCATAGGGAATGCAATGTAAAGGGAAAGGCATATTTCTCTTCTAATAATTCTCTGTATGTTAGATTGTTCAGTCTGCATTCATACTAAATGGTTGCTGAGAAAAATTGAATTACCAGATAAGCCAGCTATAGTTTTCAAACAACCTCTGCTGGCTCAGGAATACAAAAGGTTTTGCAAACATTAAAGCTAGCCATACATTATACAATTTTCGTATTCAATTTCCTTTAGATTTACCTTCAACTATGTAGTGCAAGGGCCTGCCTTTTTGAAAGTGTTTAGGTCTGACCTCAAATTATATGGTTTTGGGAAATCTAAAGGAAAATTGGACAAGAAAATTGAATAATGTATGGCCAGCCTAACACATGTTAAAATAATTTACATTAACTAGATCACATTGATTCATGTGTATATTTAAAAGAATCAAACATATCAAAGATTTCCATTCACTATCTACTCATTCAGCAGCACTCACATTTTCAAACCCCCCCCCCCCTCCTCAGTCCCTTTCTTTGTCCCCCTTACTGTGTCCTGATGAGTCCTCTGATGCTTTGCTCTGTCACTGGAGTTACTGAATGCTTTTTGGCAGCCAGGGTGCTGACACAGGTAAGGACGTTCTCCTGTGTGACTTCGCAGGTGAATCTTCAGGTTCTCCAGCCTTGAAAATGCTTTGCTGCAGCCTTCAAACTGTAATAAAGGCAGAGGACACTTACATGGGATTCCAAATAATTACATATTTGTGTGGTTGCTGGCACTTTACAGGAAAAAGGTTACAAATTACGCTTTTTAATGTGTTTAACCACTGCAATACCGGGCATTTTCACCCCCTTCCTGCCCAGGCCAATTTTCAGCTTTCAGCGCTATCACACTTTTGAATGATAATTGCGCTGTCACGCAACACTGTACCCATATGACATTTTTATTATTTTTTTCCCACCAATAGAGCTTTCTTTTGGTGGTATTTAATCACCGCTGGGTTTTTTATCTTTTGCTCAACAAATAAAAAAAAGTCCGAAAATTTTGAAAAAAAATACGTCCTTAGTTTCTGTTATAAAATTTTGTAAATAAGTAAGTTTTCTCCTTCACTGACGGGTACTGATAAGGCTGCATTGATGGACACTCATGATGAGGCACTAATATGCAGCACTCATGGGCACTGATAGGAGGCACTGATAGGCGGCACTGATGGGCACTGATAGGCAGCAATGATGGGCGCTGATGGGCACTGATGTGTGGCACTGATAGATAGCACTTGATGAGAAGGTACTGACAAGCATTACTAATGGGCACTGATTGGCATCCCTGATGGGCACTGATTGGCATCCTTGGTGGGTACAGGTTGGCATCTCTGGTGGGCACGGGTTGGCACTTGGGCATCCTTGATGGGTCTGCACTGATAATCAATGCACTGATTATCAGCACAGACCCCCCCCTGTCAGGAGAGCCGCTTACCTGCTCTCCTCCACTCGTGCCTTGTCAGCACGAATAGAGGAAAAGCCGATAACTGGCACTTCCTGGTTACAATGTGATCAGCTGTGATTGGACACATCATAGCCTCTTTACCGAGATCGGAGATGCGGTGTTTCAGAGCGACACACCACACTACTGGTCGCCACACTGCGCGCTCTCGTGGGCGCACGCGAGCGGCTTATCCTGCTGGACATCAGATGACGCGCAGTCAGGATAAGGAAACCCACCGCCGGCCGTTATTTCGCTATAGGCTGGGCGGAATGTGGTTAAAGAAAACTGTACAGAGGCTCTGTTTCTGTACCTTCTCTTCTTCTTAAAAAAACAAAACAATAAAAAGAATCTTTAAAAAAATAAATAAATAAATAAAAGAAATCTATATAGGCATAAATATGTAAGCTGACATTACTCAGAAAGTGTTAAAGCTATTGGACTGACGTGAAAACCAGGTTACTAGCATTTTTTTAAGAAGCTCTTTATTTATCCCAGGACAGGTTTCCTTTAACTGGAATGTAGTTTATTTTTAACACCCCCCCCCCCCCCCCCCGTAATTGTGGCATTACCTGTGTGCCAGTAGCATGACACACAGGGCAGCTGCTCTAGGCAGAATCACGTACCTGTACGTGATTCTGCACTTCCGGGTCTGGGGCGCGCACGCGTGCCGCTGGCAACCTGCTCCCGCTGTGGTTAGACACAGCGGGAGCCAATCAGCGGGTCTGGTGGACACGATGTCCGCCGAGACCCGCGATAGTTCGGGACACAGGCAGAATGCCGATCTGCCTATGTAAGCAAGGCAGCTCGCCGTTCTGTGCTAAGCAGGAACACGGATCTCTGCCTTCCCAGAGTACAAGCACCCCCACACAGTTAGCAAGCACTCCCTAGGAACACATTTAACCCTTTGATTGCCCCTGATGTTAACCCCTTCCCTGCCAGTGTCATTAGTACAGTCTTTAAGCATATTTTTTCGCACTGATCACTTTATTAGTGACACTGGTCTCCTAAAAGTGTCAAAAGTGTCAGTTAGGTGTCCGATATGTCCCCCGCAATATCGCAGTCCTGCTATAAGTAGCTGGTTGCTGCAGTTGCTAGTAAAAAAATGAATAAATAAATAAAAATTCTAAAAATATATCCCATTGTTTGTAAATGCTTTAACTTTTGCACAAACCAATCAATATACGCTTAATGGGTTTTTTTGTTTGTTTGTTTTTTTCACCAAAATTGTAGCAGAATTGATTTTGATTTTCTACATTTTTTATTGGGTATGTGTTATAGCAGAAAGTAAAAAAATATTGTTTCTTTTTTTTGTTTATAGCGCAAAAAATAAAAAACGAAGAAGTGATCAAATACCACCAAAAGAAAGCTCTATTTGTGGGAAAAAAGGGACATACATTTCATTTGGTTACAGCGTCGCACGACCAGTTGTCAGTTAAAATAAGGCAGTGCCGTATCGCAAAAGATGGCCTGGTCATGTAGGGGGTAAACTTTCCGGAGCTGAAGCAGGCATATTAGAATCAGCATTCGTAGACGGGGATTCTACCCAAATATCCCATACTGTGTCGAACTTTGTGGCGCAGCCACGTGAAAGGTATGTAGCCTTATAGAGTGGTAAAGCTAAATTAACCAGATTTTTCCACAAGTTTAGGGAAGGAGCTGAGGAGGATACAGTAGGATAGCTTTATGGGCATAATAAAGTAATACACCCAAAAGAGTTCTGGAGGCCCTACGAGGAGCTAGAAGGAGCATCTGAATGGTGGTGACAGAGAGAATGAATGAAGTCACAGCCGTCCAGAAGATCTGGATTTGGGGACACTGCTAGAAGACATGGATGAAATCCGCTGAGACTGACCCACACCTCCTGCATTTGGCTGGGACAGATGGGTATATCCTATGCAGACGCATGGGGGTAAGGTAGACTCTAAGCAGGATCTTTAACTGGATGAGCCTATCCCTGGTGGACACGAATTGTGAAAAAGAGCATTCCCACATCTCCCCCAATCTTCCTCATCTAACTCAGGGAAGTCAATAAGCCACTTAGTTCTGAGGGACTCGAGCCCTATATGAATCAATGGTAGTAACTCTTTATAAATGGTGGACAGAGGTTTGATCATGGTCTAATCCCTATCACTGAGCAGGCGTAGAGAGCAACTGGCTGGTTATCAAATTGAGTATTAAAGGCATGTCTGAGCTGTAAGATATGAGTTAGGTAAACCATGCTGGTGCTTCAACCTATCAAAGGTCTGCAACTGACCCCAAATACAGACCTGATCTAGATTGGGTATGCTTTAACTAGCTGGGAATCCATATCCAGGTGAGTAGAGAAGCAGGATAAATAAAGAAGTGGCACACAAAGTTGTTATTTTGTTTTTAAACTCTCTCTGCCTCTTTCACATTTACTGGATATTTTTGGTTATATACAATAACAAAATTAAAGGAAGGTTGAGGCTGGAGGGAGTGCAGGGAGAATCAGAAAAGTAACCAGCTAAAAGTGGGTGAACTGATTGGGAGCTCTGCATCCTACCATAGTTATCACATTTTGTACTAGATTCCATGGTAAAAGTTTGAAGTCTATAAAAGGGGTGTTCTAATTCCCCTCTGTGTCTGCGGCAACATTTCCAGCAAATGGTGAATATGGAAAAGGTGCCAATAAACACCTATAGAAAGATAGAGACTTTAAAATAGGATTTCTCAACCAGGGCTTCGTGGAGCCAGGTTGCTAGGGATTCCTTGAGCAAGAGAGAGTTTCCAACTCCCAGTAACCACTGATATCAATTATCTTTTTAGCTGTGTATAAGGGGGGGGGGGGGGGATTTTCCCCCTGGTCAACAATGAGTTTTCTCTTCCCATCGACCAATGTGTAAAGAACTTTTGTCCCATTGGCCACCAATGTTTGGGACCACTACAGCAACTACCAAAATTAGAAGTCACTTTTCCACTGACCACCAATGTCAGGGACACTGAAATTTTCACTATTGGTGTCTCTTTCCTGACCATTATTATTATTCGTTCCATTTCATGACTGTTACTAAAACATTTTTTTCATATAGAGCAGGAAAGTGTTTAAAAAAGCTATCTGCTCTGGGTTTTTGAATACAGGAAGTCCCCAAGTTACGAACATCCGACTTGCGAACGATTCCTACTTACGAACGGGACGGCGGGCACATTCGACGGAACCTTTTCAACGGCGGGCACATTCGACGGAACATCGGAAAACGACATATCTGCCGTTCTGCCCATGCTGTTCCGACTTACGAACATATTCGACTTAAGAACAAACCTACAGTCCCTAGCCCGTTTGTAACTCGGGGACTGCCTGTATGCTACATACACTACTACTTTATTCTTTTTGTATTATTATATTTACAAACTACTGAGCACATAAATGTGCCATGAGCTAGAGAATAATAATTTATCATGGGGTTTCTCGAGACATTAAAATTATTTCAAGGGTTCCTCTATTAAAAAGGTTAAAAAAGGTTGTTCTAAAGGCTAAGTTCACCTTTAGGAACATGTTACATATTACACTTGTATGTTCACCTGCTTCTGTTCACCCCAAGAGCCCCCTCCCAGTATGCAGGGATTCTTTCAGCACAGCCTCGTCATTCATTCTGTTAATGACTAAACTACAAGTCCTGTCTGCTACTGTGGCAGAGAAACTTGTAGTTCTCAATGGACTATGAGTGCGGTAATCAGTGCGCATGTAGCCCATTGACACTTCTACCAGCTTTTTAATTGAAAGCCCATGCATAGGTATGGGCAAGAAGGCTGGAGGAAGAATATGCAGGAGCCTTACACTGCACCTGTGATTCACTGATCACAGGTACAAAGCTCTGCAGGCTCCTGTGGAAAAAAAATAACAAATGCGCATTTTTTTTCCTGCAAAACATTATTATTTTTTCTTAAATGTAACCTTAGCCTTTAAAAAATGTAAACACCCAATAAAATTTTATAGAAACTTTTATCAATGTGTTTTCAAAGGTCATTTTCAACATTTTTAAATCTACAGATTTTAATAAATGAATACTTGGTAATCTGTCCGTGAAGGTCCTTGTTCAGGCACTTCCTGTTGTAGATAACATTGTCCATCTCTCAACCCTCATTCACACTACTGTAACGAAACATCGTGCATCTGTGCATTTTATGCTTATTTTTGAGATTTGCATGTAGGGTAGCCCATTCATTTCAATGGGCTGCACTACACGAGACAAATACAGCAAAAAAGCTCCTGCATCTTTTTGAGCTTTGTGTGTGCTCTAAGGTCCCTTACACATGGGGCCTTTCTAGACATCTCAAGTCTCCCGAGACTGGTGGGATACTCCCGCATTAGACAGGAGGCTCACGGACATCCGCGAGTGCGGCACAATCTCCCAGCTGAGCCTGCACTGCCACTCAGCCAGGAGTAATCACAAACAGCGGCTGTCTCCCGCTGTGTCATGCAACTGCAGTCTTAACTGTTCAGCGGCCGTCCATTGTAACAAAGCCCCGTCTCATCATCCATGATAGACGGAACACTGATTAAATTTCCCAGCATTGTATCAGTGTTCAGTTGACCGTCTATCATGGACAAGGAGGCGGGGCTTTGTTACAGTGGACAGCCGCCGAACAGTTAAGTCTGCAGCTTCATGACACAGCGGGAGACACCCACTGTGTGTAATCAAGGTACTTGCGAGGCTGCAGATGGGCACTGATGAGGATACAGATGGGCAAAGTAAGGGCTGCATTGTTGGCACAGTGAGGCTGCAGATGGGCACAGTGTGGCTGCAGATGGGCACTGATGAGGATACAGATGGGCACAGTGAGGCTGCATTGTTGGCACAGTGAGGCTGCATTGTTGACACTAATGAGGCTGCAGATGGGCACAGTGAGGCTGCATTGATGACTCAGTGAAGTTGCATTGATGGGCACTGACAAGGCTGCATTGTTGGCACAGTGAAGCTGCATTGATGGGCACTGACAAGGCTGCATTGTTTGTACAGTGAGGCTGCAGATGGGCATAGTGAGGCTGCAGTGTTGGCACTGATGAGGCTGCAAATGGGCACAGTGAGGCTGCATTGTTGGCAGTGATGAGGCTGCAGATGGGCACAGTGAGGGTGCAGATTGGCACAGTGAGAGTGCAGATTGGCACGATGAGGCTGCAGATTGGCACAGTGAGGCTGCATTGTTGGCACTGATGAGGCTGCAAATGGGCACAATGAAGGTGCATTGTTGGTGAGTGTGACACAACATTATCTTTTAAAGTATTATTTTATTATGGCATTATATTATTAATTGTCTTTAAAGTATTACTTTATTATAGTATTTTATTATGATTGGGGGGGGGTGGGGTGTTCGGCATGGAGCGTGACCTCCCTGAAATGAGCTTGCCACCTCCCTGTAAAAAGTTTTTGCAGGTCGGAATGTCTGCCTTTTAGCTGCAGTGCACACCACCCGTGACTTTAGGGTGCCAGGGAGGGACAATTACAGCATCCAGCCTCACTGCAGGCAGCCTGTAAAAGTTTATGACTGGAAGGGGCTGAATGCTGTACAGAGCAGTACCAGAATTTGGGGCTCTGTTCGTTCAGGGATGGAGTTTCGGAATGCAGGAGGTTCAGCCTCATTCAGCCACAGCTTACTATAGACTTTACCAGGCTGCCTGCAGCAGTGATGGACGCCAGACCTGTCTCTTCTGGATGCATTAAAGCAATGGAGGGATGCTTTGCAACTGAACAGCAAGGGGCCTCACTGTGCATTTTTCTGCATGTCCCTGTAGCTTCTTGCTTGGTGTATTTGGGGTGCCTTTAAAAATGAATGGCACCACAACCATGACACCCAGTTTTTGTGTACTTCGTGATCACGCAGTTTTGCACACACTCACACCATGCACTAGTGTAAATGCAGGCTGAATTTTGTTCCTGCATGGTTAACCTGTCACATGGACTATGAAGGAGACTACAAGGGGCTGTTTCAATGCACTTTATGAAGGCATGGTCTGCTGCTGTCCACATCAGGAAACTCAACCTGAGAAATGATGTGCAGTCAACGTTGGAATGCATGCATATAGACAGGAAGCGGCTGCAGGAGATCAATAGATCTGAGATGCAACAAATGATTAAAAAAAAGGTGAAAACAAGTCCTTTATTGATATACCATGCTTTAGCAAACTAAACTAAATGTCATTAAGTTAATGTTAACATCTACTAAACTTAACCACCTAGATAAAAGTGCACAGCTATTTGACTTAATTTACTGTAGTTGAGCTAGGGGGTATGGCTTGGAATTCTCTGTACCGGAATAATGATATGATGATCACACGTATGACATGAATTGCTTGTAACTGATATTTCCATCCATTCATCAACCCACAGTCGATCAGAAAGGCTTTTCTCAGTTTCTGTCAACCTATAGTTCTAATTGAAACAAAGCGTCACATGCATAGAAGTCTACAGGAACAAAGAAGACAGGACAAGGAACTGCTCAAAATAAGACTATGGAATAGAATGATCACATTGGCATTGCTTTGTCCCTTCAATCCTCTGAAATAAAGTGGCGTTCTCCTTTAAATGGGAAAGAAAATGTCTGTTTCTGTGTCTGAATAGAGAACTCCTGGGAAAATGAAAGGGATCATGATCATTGTGCTCTCAATTACACAGTTTAATGGCAAAAAGAAGTGTTTGTTCCAGAATATGAAACGGTCTAAGCTTGAAATGATTAAAATGCAATAATACACAAGCATCCGTGGCATTTTTTCATAATGCAATCCCCTTCTACCAGCTACAATAAGCAGAGGATGCCACATCCATGGTTCTTGTCATTGTAATAAATCTCAGTTTTTCATATCATTCTTTCAAGGTTTTTTGGAGTGTTACTAGGTACAAGTATAAGTATTGTGGCGGGCATATGGATCTTGAACTCTTGCTAGTTAGGTGAAGAAACGTTATCCGGGAAAGACAATAAAGAGCCAGTCTAGCCAAAACAAACATTTTAAAGTAGATCTAAAATCCCAATTTACTTGTGGAGAATCTCTACATGACTCATGAGCCCTCTGAGCAGTTAGGATTGAGTCCCCTCTCTTCGATTTTGGTCAGTACCCTTGGTTGGTGCCTCGGTCTGGTCCACAACGCCAAAGTGATAACTACGTATCTTGTAGAAAGAAAATACAAAATACTGTATCTCTCTCTCTCCTTCTCTTTTCTTCTTTCTTCACCCTCCCATTCCTGCCCACCCTTTTGTTTTTGGACATTTTTCTATTACCATTATTTTGCTAACAACCAGTTAACTGTGTTAGCTTTTTATGTATTGTTGGCATTTGTACATCACTTTTTTTTGTCCCCTTCCCTTTTTTCTTTTTGTTCCCCTTATGCCACGTACAGACGATCGGACATTCCAACAACAAAATCCTGCATTTATTTCCGACAGATGTTGGCTCAAACTTGTCTTGCATACACGCGGTCACACAAATGTTGTCGGAAATTCCGAACGTCAAGAATGCGGTGACGTACAACACGTACGACGAGCCGAGAAAACTGAAGTTCAATAGCCAGTGCGGCTCTTCTGCTTGATTCCGAGCATGCATGGAATTTTGTGCGTCGGAATTGTGTACACACGATCAGAATTTACGACAACGGATTTCCAGCTCTCAAATTTTGTTGGTCGGAAATTCCGACAAAAAATGTCCGATGGAGCCTACACACGGTCGGAATTTCCGACAACAAGCTCACATCAACAATTGTTGTCGGAAATTCCGACCGCGTGTATGCGGCATTATTGTTACATGAAAAAATTACTGAATAAAAATATATTCAACCTAAAATCCCAATTTACTTTTGCTTAGTTAATAATACTGTAAAGAATAATTTAAGCAGAACTAGGGACCAAACCTTTTTTTTTAACTTTGGATAGTGTTAGGGAGGGTTATAACCTTAGCCCCCTAGCTACAACAGGCAGTGAGAATAAATCCCTACATAGTGAGGAAAATTACTGGTTGTCACAAGGGATACCAGAAGGGATACAAGGGATACCAGAACCAGTGTCCCCATTGGAAATTTCCCCTCTACTCCTGTTCTGGAGACCACTCAAAATTTGGCATTTTCTTTCACTTTCACTCTTGATTATGGTCACCAGAACAGAGAGCGAAGATGAATCTCCCTAACAGGGACAAAGATAGCAAAGAAACAGGATAGGTTTTCCAATCCCTCTCCACTCTATCCAAAACTAAAAAAAAGGTTTTGCCTTTAGTTCTACTAAAAAGTGTTTTTTTTTTTGTGCTGTTTTGTTGTCCATTTGGGGTGATTTCCTTTGGCTTTATGCATTGGAAACATAGCAGGATGTGAGAGGATATCTTTTTAAGTGAGAGAAACAGGAACAGGTGTTCCATCCTCTTCTTGTGACAACTGATTTTTTTGGATTTCCCATCCAATCATCACCAGGGCAAATATAGAGGGTAAATCTCCATAGCAGGGTCCCAGGCAGCAAAAAAAAAAAAAAAAAAAACCTGACAGGCGTTTAACACCCCCACTCTTTAGATACACTCTAAATTTAGTTATTCCTACAATTAGTAGGAGGCTGCTGGTCACAGATAAGGTGGACTGCACCAGAACTAGTGTGACAGAGGACAAGAGCATGTTTACTACAATCAAAAAAAGCATGGTTTGTTACCAATAACAATGTTAACAATGTCACAATCAACAGCCAAGGGTTGAGAACTATAATGGCTGGTAAACCAAGACAACAAATGAACCAGGAATCATACAAGAAAAATTATGAGCTTTAAAATGGTGGAACACTGTAGACTTTCACAAAAAAATGGTTCTATTAGACAGAGCAAAATGTTTGAAATGGTTGAGTGTGTTTCTAAAATTACACAATTAAAAAAAACTAATTATAATTATAAAAAATGACATTGCAGAATGTTCACAGAGTTATCTGATTACCCTTGAAGATCAGAATTTTTTTTAATAGAGCAAATTGGATCATGCTTTATAATGGTTTTATGTCTTCCTCTGGATCAACTGCAGGTTTAGGGTACTAAGAATGCAAAGAATTTTTGTTGTTGTTGAACCTTATGGACATAGACATGCATGGACCTGACACCCAGCCACTATTGCAGGAATGGATAGCCAGATACTGGTCCATAAGCAATACCAGGTCACCCCGTTACTTGAGGAACTCTTTCCTATATCCAAGTAAGGAAATCAGGATCTGAAGTGTGAAAGAACAGGAACACACAAAGACAGCAGAGACTGAACAGAAAAAACTGAGACAAGAACAGAGTAATGCCCCGTACACACGGTCGGATTTTCCGACGGAAAATGTGTGATAGGACCTTGTTGTCGGAAATTCCGACCGTGTGTGGGCTCCATCACACATTTTCCATAGGGCTTTCCGACACACAAAGTTTGAGAGCAGGACATAAAATTTTCCGACAACAAAATCCGTTGTCGGAAATTCCGATCGTGTGTATACAAATCCGACGGACAAAGTGCCACGCATGCTCAGAATAAATAAAGAGATGAAAGCTATTGGCTACTGCCCCGTTTAGAGTCCCGACGTATGTGTTTTACGTCACCGCGTTTAGAACGATCGGATTTTCCGACAACTTTGTGTGACCGTGTGTATGCAAGACAAGTTTGAGCCAACATCCGTCGGAAAAAATCCTAGGATTTTGTTGTCGGAATGTCCGAACAAAGTCCGACCGTGTGCACGGGGCATAAGAATGATGGATGGACTCCAGGCAGAGAACAGGGGGGGTTAAAGTAGAAATCCAGCCAGAACTTTCAGAGATTCTAACCCTTCCTTACTCTATCCAAAACCAAGAAAGGTGTTGGCTACAGGTCCACTTCAACAGAAAGCTTCAGGACAGGACAAACACAGGGCTAAAATACTGGCAATGGGGTATAATACAGGCAGTGACATACAGGGACAATACAAAGTCTAGAAGTTTAAGAAGACCTATGCCCCAGCTAGAAACATCAGTGATCAGAATCTCAATTGCAGATTTTCATCATACAGGAATTGTTGCCAGGAGTCCCGAAACACACATTTTTCAGGTGCTGGTGCAAATTACATGCACCAGTACAGACCATTGCATGTGCATGTTGAAACTCCGTACTGTACTGGGGAAAAAACAAAATACATGGAATGTCAAGCACATGCGTAACCCTTTTTTGATCTGGCCTATTTAACACTTTTTTACTTTCAATTTTTTTTTTTTTACACAAAAGTTTTTAAAGTATAGTCTTGCCTTTTGCCTGATAGCATACTTAAAAAAAATCATTTTTTTTTTGTGTCTGAAACTGTAAACAAACTTCCTTCAATTCACTTGACACATTCAAAAATGGACACAGCTTTAAATTTGAGGCTCCTGATAATATGGACATGGATCAGAGAACAAACTCCTCAATATTATTACATAGAAACGGACTTCAGAAAGAGAAAAAGTTTGCCTTACCCTGGAAATGGAAATGCTTGTAAATTATACACTTGGGTAATTGGCTAATTTAATGTTGTGTTTCCTCTGGGACTACTTGTTAATTAAAAAAGTAAACTGTCAGGCACGTGTATAAGAACTGATTTCTATAATAAGACGTGAATTAAACCCTTTTGAGAATTTAAGATTTGTTTTATGTAGTTTTTTTTTGCTCAGTTTCTGTGCGCTTGCTTCTAGGTAATTTATTTTTCACTATGTTTCTGTCTGTTTATGGAGTTTTGAAAGTAACAATAGCAAAAAGAAAAATATTTCAGTCAGTTAGTCATCCAAAATGTACATAATCATGTTACCAAAGTCAAAGGTAATCATAACTATGTACGATATAAAGAAAAAACAGTCACGTCATTTACCCCACATTGTACCAACAAACTTTTTATTTTTTTTTAAAAGCTATTTCACGTGTTTTAAAAGTATATTTATTCTTTACAGAAAATCATAGAAGAAGATTGATGGGAAATCACTTGAGCACAGTGGGGGGAGGTACAGCATGGTGCGGTGGCAGTAAACACTCAGAGTCCAGTTTCAGAGAACAGAACTTGTATTAATGTAGGATCCAATAATTCACAACAAACCTGGTGGGAAAGCACGTGACCAGGGACACTCACAGACTATATCAGCAGTGTGTAACAGAGCAGGTCTCAGGGGCATCTGTCTTGAGGGGCAGAATGTGGCCTGGCCCATCTGTACCCAAATGGGCAGGTTCCCAGGAAGGATGGCGTGTCCCTATCCTTACCCTACTCATCTGGAACCTCTCCATGCCACTAATTACTGTCCCTGTCAGAAGGGTGACCTGTCCCGCCCCTACCCACACACGAAATGCATGCCAAGCCTGGGAGCCAGGGCCTTAAATAGGTTCTGCCTGACCCAAGATGGCTGCCAGAGTCACATGGGGTGGCAGCATCCAACCAGATTGGTTTCTCATTGACCCAGGAAACCATGGAGGAACCAAGTTCCTCCTGACTTCCCCTCCAACTGCAATGTCACTGCGGTCGAACACCACCTACAGTGGAGGAAATAGAATGCAACTGTCTACAACCGCATCTCCAATTAGTAAAACATTGTAAACTGACAGACACACCCTGTTGTCCTCTATGGGCTGGCAGGTGGTCCGTTTCCATCCGACTGTCAACTGATCTGATCCATCAGACAGATGGAGAATGGATCCCCAGCCATCTGTTTTTAGTATAGGATTGGATATCGGTGGGGTGTCATCGGACACATGTCCGTTGATATCTGCCGCTCTATAGAGAGCAATGGATGGTCCGCTCGGGTCTGCCTGAAAATCTGACAGGTGGACACGATCGGCTCGTCTGTGTCAAATGGGCCTAAAAGGAGTGAAAACTGTTAGAAAAATGTTACATAGTTCTTCTATAAATGCATCATTTTAACATAACAGATTGAAAATATTTTGTAGATAATTATTCAATAAATTTGGTCAGTAGTTTCTCAACGCATTTCGTGTTAAGATATCTGTGTTTCCATATTGTTGTCACCTTAAAAGTCCCACTTTGCATGTGACAAGTGTTTAAAACATTATCCTTTAAAAAGAATCAATCAGGAATGGGCATTTCTAAGAATCTGAATAACAATCCTAACTTTGTTATAATAGTACAGCCTTACCTCTCAGAGACAGGTATCGGTGTACTGTTATTCACTTGAATTCTCTTCCTGTCAAAGCAGAAATGTCAGCCCAGAATCTGAATCTATGGTCCCAATGGAGGCTGATCTGTCAACTTCCTGAGCCCAGAGCTGAAAACTGACACAACATTCTGAAGTCTAAAATTATCAGTTAACTCTAAAGACTAAAATTCTCAATTAACAGTGACTTTTGGTCTTCTTTCTTGTAATCCTGACAGCAGCTTTGCTATATTTTTTTTATTAGCATGGAGTTCAGACAGGAAAAAGGACAGCCTTAAAGTGTTACTAAACCCAGAACCCTGCATTCACTATATCTAGTCTCCCAAAGTACACAGAACATGGAAATACAATAGTTTTAGTAAATATAAACGGCTAAATACCTTTTTTTATCAGCAGTTAGAGAAGTCTTGTGACCAGTATCAGAGTCTAGTTAAAGCTTGTGGGATGAGTTTTCCTTCTCCCCTGACCCTCTGTCTGGACAGTGCTGATTGGCCTTGTGTTGATCACATGCACCCTCCCAAGCAAAAGGAAAAAAAAAATCTCTAGCAATACACACCAAACTGAGCATGTGCAGCCTGTCACCTAATGCTCTGTTCTATCAGGAGATAGGTTGGAGTCAGTCAAAGAAGAGAAGGATCAGAGAAGACAGGATCACACAGCCTTTAATACATAATGCAGAGGATTAACCCCTTAGGTTCCAGTATAACAAGCATGCTTTACTGCATATACACATGGATTTTACTGTTGTGGGTTTAGTAACACTTTAGGCTGGCCATAGATGGATAGAAATTCAGCCAGTTCAGCAAGGACTGGCCAAATTTCTATCCATCTATGTCTGTTCCCGCTAGAGAGAAGCTGATATAACTAGCGATTGGCTTCTATTGAACAGGAATGTTGGAAATGTTTAAATCGATCAGCGGCTGCAGCACTGATTAATGTATTTTGACAACGGAGAAGTCCAGCTGTATGATTGCATAGCAGGGGAGGATGCCTTCATTTACCTTGAATGTGTTGATGGGGAAATCCATGCAATTTTTTTTTTTTTTATCAGCCGCTCACATTAGCCGCATTTTGTTTACAGGCGTTTTTCATTTTTGGCTATTTTGAAAAAAAGTATATATATATTTTTTTCAAACGCTTCTAAATGCAAACGTGGCAAAACGCAGCATGTAAAAATCGTTCAGGAGAGGTTGTAAAAACGTCCTGTGTTTATTAGGCTTGAGCTGTTTTTTTAAGCTCTCATTTACATGCCTCCTCACAAACACTTTCTAAGCTTAAGCTCTTTGATGGGAAATAAAGCCCAATGCCATTGGTTTGGCCGCAAAACAGTACCAATCTTTTCTGGCCACAGATGAGTTAAACAGGCTGTAGCGATGCCTCGGACCACCATGGAAAATTCACAGCCTACAGAAGCTGGAAATATGGTCATAATCCCTTCTAATTAATCTAATCACAATATTTAACTAGCGGGGCTCCCACTGAAGCAGCTAATTAAGTCTTCTGCCATCAGGCCATGTTTTGATTAAGTGATGCAGCCCTGGCCATTAGAAACATAGCACAAGATATACAATGAGTGTATACATTACGTCAGCACCAAACAAAGCTTCTATTGAGTACAAAGCTGGCCACGACCCATTCACAGTTTTGTGTGGGTTTCATTTGGGTATTAACAAATTATCATTTTACTGTGGGTGGTTTGCAGACAAGCCATAGTGGCTAAATCCACTCAGAGGCTGCACCAACAACATGACGCCTATGTACAGTAATGCATGTAGAGTTTAGAGGGATCCCGTAAATTATCTAATTGTCTCCCCATGCTAGATAAAAGTTATTACTTCATTTTATATTTTCTTGCCACTCAAGTTTTGAGTTGCACAATTTAGGAACATGTATCTAATTTGGTTTCATGAGGAGAAATACATTTAATGCCAACTCCACCTAAAATTGGTTTCCTTTCAGTTACAGGTGGATGCCAATGGGCTAAATCTTCTTGTATTAATGAACACCTCTTGTAATGATATTTTCAAAAATATAAGCAGCAATTTTTAAATATTTTGTAGCATTCTTTTGGGGGGTTATGAGAAATGACCCTCCTTTAAACCTGTAGGCCGGGGATCTCCAAACTACCACCCTCCAGCTGTTGCAGAACTACACATCCCATGGGGCATTGTAAAAATCTGATATACACAGGCATGATGGGAATTGTAGTTCCTGAACAATTGGAGGGACATAGTTTGGAGACCCCTGCTGTAGGTAAATAAGAGAACCAGAACCTTCGCTAAGTGGAAGAGTGGGATTGATATTAAAGTTGGCAGTGCCTCCACCCAGGACAAGGCCTCTGTCAACAGAGGGGTTTCTCTTCCTGGAAAATGAATCAATAATCAAATCAAAGCGATTGGAAGGAGAACAACTACTGCAACCAGAATGTAACATTAAACTGGAGCTTTAACCAAAAGAGGAAATCCTGTTTTAAGGCCTCCTTCCCCTCGTCTCTTTATGAAATGGCACTATTTTGGGGGGGGGGGGGGGGTACCTGTTTTTGACAGGTACCAGCCCCCACTTCCGTTCAGATCACCTAGGCCATCCAAACAGAAGTTCTCCTCCCCCTTCCCTCCCCGCAGTCTTCTGGGACACGTCACAGGTCCCAGAAGACTGCGGGACCATTCACAAAGTGCAGTGCTGCTCACACATATGCAGTGGGCACCCAGCTGTTAAGACACAAGCTGTCACAGCTGGGTGCACACAGTTGAGATGGCAGTGCCAGGGACAGAACACTGATCGAAAGAATGGCTAGGGTGAGCACATCGCTGGATGCTGGGACAGGCCAGTATCTGTTTATTAAAAGTCAACAGCTAAAGTTTTTGTAGCTGTTGAATTTTAATAAACACAAATATAACTGGAGTTCCTCTTTAACTATAAGCATATACAGTAGATGCACACCAGTATATGAATAATACAAGCTTTATATAAGAAAAAAATGAATAACAGTTCATGCATTCAATGTACAAACAGGCATTATTAGCAAAGGACCCAATAGTCCTGGTGGAATTGTGCACATATACCTGAGTATATATAGCTATTAATAGAGATATCTCCAGGTGAATGTTGCAGCAAAGTCCCATTGCAGGGGCCCCTGAGCTGATGATGCAGTGTCTGTCTTTGTGATACATAATTTTACATTACAGTGTGATACTAGTAGCTGACAGTAGAGGGCAGAGCATTCCTACAATTTTTTTAGCTGTGCTATGTGAATAGGAACATGTAACATAAATAAAGTAGGTGGTACCACACCTACCAATGCTGGGCCGAGCTGGAACGTCATCATGTAGAAGCCAGTTGCATGATCGATCACATATTTTTACATAAGGAGATATACTCTTAAGCTTGGAGGCAATGTACAAATTTTGCACTTTATTGTATGTATGCGTTTGCATTGATTTTTGTATATTTTTATTTTACATTGGACACATAGGGATTGTTATATACCAATTTATAGTGCTGTTACTTTTGGTTTGAAAGAGAAGTATGGGGTGTTTTTTTTCCCGAAATCATACTTACCTAGGTGGACGCAGCAGCACCGTCAGCTCTAAGACTGAGAACTAACGATCAAACACCGCTGATCACTCAGTTCTCAGTGCTCTGTGAGCAGAGAGCTGGTAATTGCCAGTCATCACCTCACTGCTCTGCCACCATGCCTCACTGAAGCCCAGGGCTGTGGAGCTGTGGAGGGGGTGGGAGCAGCTGGCTCAGCCTCTCAGCGGCTCGCTGAGAAGGCTGAGCCAGGTGCCAGTCTAGGCTCCTGGGTGGATCCGGTCCATATAGTCCTGATCTTTTCCCATCCTGGACTGGCTCTGTGACATTAGCTGACAGAGGGCTTCATCCAAACCACCCACCCATGTTGAGGGCATGTGGCCTGGTATGGTTCAGGAGGGGGGGGGGCTTACTTGTCCTCTCCCTTTCCTGACCTACCAGGCTGCATGCTCGGCTAAGGGTCTGGTATTGATTTTGGGGGGTGTCCCCTCCATATCCATACCAGACCGAAGGGTGTGGTATTTTCTTTGGGGGGGGGACCCCAAGCCGTTTTTTTTGTTAATTTTTTTGCCGGCACTAGTTTTTTAACATTCAGCTGATGGCTCATTGGATGTTAAGGACACGGCGGCCGGCTTCCCGGCCCGCTCCTTAGCAACCAGCTATATACAGTGAATGTAAAAAAACAACACACAAGACGCAAATCGTGGTAAAAACGCAGTACTCGCATTTTGGATGCAGGTCCATTGAAGTTTATTACATGCAAAATGCTGCATTTTGCAGGGAAAAAAGTCCCAGACCCTTTCCAAAAACGCAGAGGCACAAAAATGCATTGATGTGAACATGTTCCATAGGAAGCCATGATAAAAAAAATTCCCTTCTGCAAAATGCAAAAAGCATAAAAAAAAAGCATTAGTGTGAATCAAGCCTTAGAGCCTGGTAAACAAAGGAGGAAATCCAGTCTTTGGTATTGTCCATGGGTTCCAGACTTCAGGCAGTCATTGCCAGTGAAGGATTCTCAACAAAATATTAAAAATTTACATTTTATTTATGATTATATTCATTTGTCCAATTACATTTGAGCCGCTGAAAATGGGGGGGACTGTGTAAAAAAAATGGTTGCAGTTCCCAAAGTTTGTACTTGATATCCATGTTCAACCCCCTGAATTAAAGCTGAATGTCTGCACTTCAAATTCATTTGGATTGTTTCATTTTAATTTTATTCAGGTGGCACAAAGAGCCAAAAGTATGAAAATTGCGCCTGTGTCCAAATATATATGGACTTGGTTTTGTACTTACATTCCCAATTTAAATGAGGACTTTGTTTTATACGTCCATAGTGTTTCTTAATACTTGCTTATGTTGTTATCACGTGGGTGCTTGTTCTTCATTAACCTATTGCACCTCTTGTTCCCTTTAAACCTCTTTCCCCTGTTTTGTACCCCCAATTCACATTTTCTTTTAATAAGAAAAAAAAAAAAAACTTAAAAATTGTGGATTTAGATAGCACATATACTGTATATAGTTATATTGTTTTCCCCAAAGGTTTGGGGGTATTTATCTAATTTCCCAAAGAAAACTATTAAATCCTTCTTACTTGCCTAATTTATTTCTAAACACACAGTACACCATCCTGCTTGTGTTGTGGTGGGTAGGCAATCATGACCCTTTCAAGTGATCTACTTCCAAACGTAGCACATGCTAATGTAATTGAAGTATAACCACTGCCCAAACCCTTTCTTTAAAGCGAATTTCAACTTATGCAGCTAAATTGGGATATAAAACATCTACACACCCCTGTTAAAATGTTAGGTTTCTGTGATTAAAAAAATGAGACAAAGATAAATAATTTCAGAAATGATTCCCCCTTTAATGTGACCTATAAACTGTACAACTCAGCTGAACAAAAAACTGAAATCTTTTAGGTGGAGGGAAGTAAAAATAAATAACTAAAATAATATGGTTGCATAAGTGTGCACACCATTAAACTAATATTCCTGATATTCCTGCAGCTCCTTTAATGTTGCTGTAGGCCTCTTGGCAGCCTCCCTGACCAGTTTTCTTTTCGTCTTTTCATCAATTTTGGAGGGACGTCCAGTTCTTGTTGTTCTGTTGTGCCATATTTTCTCCACTTGATGATGACGGTCTTCACTGTGTTCCATGGTATATCTAATGCCTTGGAAATTCTTTTGTACCCTTCTCTTGACTGATACCTTTTAACAATGAGATCCCTCTGATGCTTTCGAAGCTCTCTACGGACCATGGCTTTTGCTGTAGGATGCGACTAAGAAAATGTCAGGGAAGACCTACTAGAACAGCTGAATTTTATTTGAGGTTATTCAGAGGCACTTTAAATGATGGCAGGTGTGTACTGACTCCTATTTAACATGAGTTTGAATGTGATTGCTTAATTCTGAACACAGCTACATCCCCAGTTAAAAGTTGTGCACCCCTTATGCAACCACATTATTTAAGTTTTTTATTTTTACTTTCCCCCCATAAAAAAATTCAGTTTGTTTTTCAATTGAGTAGTACTGTATATAGGTCACATTAAGGCTGGGTTCACACTATAGAACGCAGCGGCTCACAGCAGGAGTCCGGTGCATCCCAATTCACCGTATCAGGTCCGATTTCAGGTCGAATCTTGGGTTGAATTTGGACCTGAAACAGGTCAAAAGACACGCAGGGCTCCTGTGCAATTTGCTCTCCATAGAGAGCCGGTCCCAATCTCCTGCTATGCGAATTGGATGCGGAAAGACCCACATCCAATTCGCAATAGTGTGAACCCAGCCTAAAGGTGGAAAAAGTTCTGAAATTATTTATCTTTGTCTCATTTTTTAAATCACAGAAACCTGACATTTTAACAGGGGTGTGTAGACTTTTTATATCCACTGTACTTCATATTTGTTTAGTAATGCCATTGAAAAAGCATAACCTATAAAATTATGAAAAATATTGCTGCTTACATTTTAGATGCTCTTCTGTATTTATGGGGGAGCTGAGTTTGTCATAATTACCCCTGTCTGTACTGTGCTGGCAGATCACCTTATCTCTTGTAAACTAGATATAGGCTGTCTGTCCTAGAAAGGGCAATGATTTAGAAGCTGGCCTCCTGCATTGAATGCCCTTTGGACAGAGTCACTCTGAAATTATTATTATTCAGAAATGCTCACAGCATTTCTGAAGAAACCTCTAAAAGAGCCATTTTCAACCAGGATTCCGTGCAACCCTATGGTTCTTCCAGAGGTTGCTAGGGGTTCCTTCACCTGTGGTAGATTGTCCTTCCATCATGTCCTGCCTGTCTTTCTGCTTCCGGGGTCCTGTGTCCTTCCCTGGCCCCTCTCAGCGCTGCTGGGTTTCTCCTTTCCACCTCCCGTCGGCTTCTGCGGGGGATCTGTCAGGATTGACAGTGGGGAAGGTGCCGGTAAATTTTTCATTTACTGGTCCCTTCCTGGTTTTAAAGAATTGAGTAAGTGATCTATTTTTTTTTAATTCATTCATAGCTGGGAAAATGCCTCAGTTTAATAATGAACAGGAAGCTCTGTACAGAGCTATTCCTGTTCATTCATTCTGTGCAGCTGAGACTGTAGAGAAAGGGACTGATCAATCTGTTTTCAGTCTCAAAAGTGAAACATCAGGGGTCTGTTTAGACCCCTGATATTTCACCAAAGCCCCCCAAGGGAGGTCCTAAAAAATATATAAAATAAAAAATAAAATTGTAAAGCTTTCAACACGAAGCTTTGACTTCCTGGCAAGGTATGCTGGACCTTCAGAGTGCATTCGCCAGTGATGTCACTGGCTGCATGCAGAGTGAATTTCTCCTAAATGGTACACATTTAGGAGATATTAATTTTACCTACAGGTAAGCCTTATTATAGGCTTACCTGTAGGTGAAAATGAACAAGCGGGCTTTACTACCACTTTAAATGGTAAAAAATTATAAAATAATATAACGAAAATAAAAAACTACTGACACCAATGGCGAAACTACCAGGGCGAACTTGCGAATGGGCTCTGGAGTTCCGCCACAGTGGGGAAACCCTAGGACGGCAGGAAGGTGGCCCGCTGCAAGACCGTAATAAAGGGTCCCATGATGGGAGTAAAGGGCCCCAGGATGAGTGAAAACGGGGGGCCCTCCATGATTTTTTGCACCAGGGCCCTGAAGGTTCTAGTTACGCCTATGCTTTTAGTAAGGGTTCCTCAAGATATGAAAATTATTTTAGGGTTCACCTGGAGTAAAAAGGTTGAGAAAGGCTGAAGGTAGGAGAAAGGTAATAAATATGTTTTTTTTTTTCTTTGTATGCTGTGTAAATGGGAATACATAACAATTATGTAGTGGGGTTTTCTCAAATTTGACTGCAAAAGTGGAAATACACTTTCTCTGTGGTCCCATTGGGGAGACTGTCTGTTATTTATGGTCTTGGAGATAATGTTTTTTCAGCACACAATGAAAAGGGACATCTCCAAGACTGATACCCCCAAAACAGCAAACAAAAAAAAAACACTTCTTACCATTAGAGTAGGGGAAGACTACAGCTTTCTTTGCTCTGTCTCTTTTGGAGATTTTTCCTTAACTCCTGTCCAGGTGACAACATTGTCCAGACGTGAGGAAAAATATCCCCAACCTGGCCTCAGAAAGCAATAAAAAGCTAACAGAGTTTCTATTCTATCCATGAGCCATCCAAAGTGTTTAAAAAAAAAAATGGGCTAAAATGCAGGACGTAATCAATAGCCTTGTTCCTAAAAGACTGATGTTCCTTTATCTAATTTGATTTGCACTTCAATGAGGGAAGTCAGAACATGTTGATCCTAGGCTATCACCTCAGGACATACATTGGGGGACAAAAAAATCTCCCCAAACGCGTACCAGTCAGAAACGAAGTCCTGCCAAGGGACCCAAGCTTTTCGCATTTTATTCAAAGGTAGTCTGGAGGGGATTTCCGCTTTCAGTAAATGTTACTGAAAAACCTCTTAATATACGTGGTTGAAGTTTTAAATTTATTGCTCCAGTAAATGACACGGACTGGCGGTAGTTAACACGCAAATGTATTGTGCAATGGGTTCACAGTAGCTTGTAACTGCAGCAGTGTGTACATAGCGTCCTATGCAGTTTGTGTGTGTGCTGTCATTACATCACTGTTAAGTCAACCCCCCTTCATCCCCGGTCCTCTTATAAAGTCCATGACTTGGAGAGGACTCCCAGAGGCAATATATTTTGAGCTGTAGGGGCTGGTACCCTCCAGATGTAGTCATTCCACACAGCACAAGGTAGTAATTATTTGCAGGCCAAGGTGAGATTTACAGTTAGGAAAGCTGAGACAATGTTACATTTGGATTCTATTTTCATTCTCTGAACCATGAGTGATCAGTATTTATGGCTGATGTGCAATGCGTTATTATGTACGCAATGAGCTCTTAGCACAGTATGTGCTGTTGGGCATGCTACACATGTTATTTATTATATGTATATGTTCTGTGATCTCTACTTTTCATTTTCAACGCCTTATCTATATTATTTATAATACGGGCACTGAGAAAAACAAATTAATCATGTAAAAATTATTAAAAGTAAATTCAACATGTTTTCCAGAAAAAAAATTATATTAAGGAAAGGACTGCCAAAAGACAACTAAACAGATGGTCCCTTTCATTTTCTATCCAACTCCAGACAAAGCCACGGGGCAGCCAAGGGTACTATTCCCAGCAAATACTGTCTGAGAAAGACTAGTCTCAGAGCTGGGCTCAGACTTCTCACAGCCCCAGAAGTTAACAAGCTGAATGCACTAAATACGGTAACTTAAAGCTTTAGTAAACCGCATCTATTTTTTTTCTTTTAAACCCTGCAAGGTAGAGGCATAATTTGGTAGTATGCATCGCATACTAGCACATTATGAAACACTTCCCTTAGAATAATGCCTTCCAGCGCTGTCACCTCTGACAGGAGCTTCTATCTTCACCAGTTTTCCTTCCAAGCCTGAATTGCCGTGCCGCAATGACGTCACTTCCGCGTCTGTGTGTGGGGGTCACGGACCGCGGCACAGAGCTCTGAAGGGACAGCACGGGTATACCGTCCCTTCAGAGCACATGCACCAGTGATGTCCCCGGCTGCATGCAGTGAGAATATCTCCTAAGCCGTGCAGGTTTAGGAGATATTTACTGTACCTACAGGTAAGCCTTATTCTAGGCTTGCCTGTAGGTACAAATAAAAAATAAGAGCTTGCTTCCACTTTAAAACGGAACTTCACATAAAAATTCAAGTTACGCTCATTTTACTTGTCCTCCCCCCTCTACTGTGAATTAAAATCATGACTTTTTTTCAAGGGAGGGTACCTAGTTTTGACTGGGGTACCCGCTCCCACTTCAGCCCCCCAACATCCCTGCCCACAACCTCCTGGGACATGTCACAGGTCCCAGGAGACTGTGAGACCATTGAGAAAGCGCAGCTTGACTTATGCATGTGCAGTGGGGAGGAGGCTATAAGACGTAAAGCAGGGGTCCTCAAACTTTTTAAATAGGGGGCCAGTCCACTATCCCTCAGATTGTTGGGGGGCCGAATCAATGCAGCCGCACCAGTGCCCAGCAATGCAGCCTGACCAGTGCCCAACAATGCAGCCTGACCAGTGCCCAACAATGCAGCCTGACCAGTGCCCAACAATGCAGCCTGACCAGTGCCCAGCAGCGCAGCCAGCCTGACCAGTGCCCAGCAGCGCAGCCAGTCTGACCAGTGCCCAGCAGCGCAGCCAGCCTGACCAGTGCCCAGCAGCGCAGCCAGCCTGACCAGTGCCCAGCAGCGCAGCCAGCCTGACCAGTGCCCAGCAGCGCAGCCAGCCTGACCAGTGCCCAGCAGCGCAGCCAGCCTGACCAGTGCCCAGCAGCGCAGCCAGCCTGACCAGTGCCCAGCAGCGCAGCCAGCCTGACCAGTGCCCAGCAGCGCAGCCAGCCTGACCAGTGCCCAGCAGCGCAGCCAGCCTGACCAGTGCCCAGCAGCGCAGCCAGCCTGACCAGTGCCCAGCAGCGCAGCCAGCCTGACCAGTGCCCAGCAGCGCAGCCAGCCTCTCCAGTGCCCAGCAAGGCAGCCAGCCTCTCCAGTGCCCAGCAAGGCAGCCAGCCTCTCCAGTGCCCAGCAAGGCAGCCAGCCTCTCCAGTGCCCAGCAAGGCAGCCAGCCTCTCCAGTGCCCAGCAAGGCAGCCAGCCTCTCCAGTGCCCAGCAAGGCAGCCAGCCTCTCCAGTGCCCAGCAAGGCAGCCAGCCTCTCCAGTGCCCAGTAATGCAGCCTGACCAGTGCCCAGTAATGCAGCCTGATCTGTGCCCAGCAAGGCAGCCTGATCTGTGCCCAGCAAGGCAGCCTGATCTGTGCCCAGCAAGGCAGCCTAACCTGTGCCCAGCAATGCAGCTTATCCTGTACCCAGCAATGCAGCCTGACCTGTGCCCAGTTATGCAGCCTGACCTGTGCCCAGTTATGCAGCCTGACCTGTGCCCAGCTATGCAGCCTGACCTGTGCCCAGCTATGCAGCCTGACCTGTGCCCAGCTATGCAGCGTGACCTGTGCCCAGCAATGCAGCGTGACCTGTGCCCAGCAATGCAGCGTGACCTGTGCCCAGCAATGCAGCGTGACCTGTGCCCAGCAATGCAGCATGACCTGTGCCCAGCAATGCAGCGTGATCTGTGCCCAGCAATGCAGCCAGCCTGTCCAGTGCACGGGGATTAGTGAGAGGAGCACTGCGGGACTTACCGCTATGAACAGGCAGCCGCGAGGCGAATCCTTGTGAAGCTTTCCCACGCTGGGGCGGGCTCTGTGTCTCCGCCCCCACTCTGGACAGTGCCCGAAATTAGTACCGTTTCCCCCTATGAAGCGGGGTCCGCAGGGAAAGCATCTCTCCGGGCGGACCGTTGTGGGGGCTCCAGTGCCTGAAAGGCAGGGAGGGCCGGGTAAAAGACCTTGGCGGGCCGTATTCGGCCCGCGGGCCGTAGTTTGAGGACCCCTGACGTAAAGTCTCAACTTGCTTCCTACACTCAAGATGGAGGTGCCAGGGACCAGAAGACTGGCGAAGAACTGGCCCAGGTGATGACAGGGCTGGACCCTTAGGCTGGTGAGTACCTGATTAAAAAAAGTCAGCAGCTACAGTATTTATAGCTGCTGACTTAAAAATTTTCTGCAAACAGCTGGAGTTCCTCTGTTGCATGAGTAAAACTGGCCATACAGGGCAGGGGCGGATCCAGGGGGGGCAATGGGGCAATTGCCACCCCCGAGAAATCTGTTGCAGGCCGGGCAGGTGAGCTCTGCGGGCGGCTCCGCCGCGACCGGCTCCAAGGGCGGGCGGCTTCACCACGGGCGGATAAGAGAGCAGGCGGCTCCGCGGGAGTGTCGGGCAGCTCCGTGTGAGGGCGGGCAGGCAGGCGGGAGAGAGAGCGGATTGGCCGGGCTGCCGGGTGGCTCCGTGTGTGGATGGGCGGGTGAGACTCAGGCTGAGCAGGCTAGGTGTGTGAGTGGGGGTGGCTGGCCAATCAGCGAGCTGACAGGCAGGGGAGCAGAGAGATGACATCATCTCTCACCGCCCCCACATCTCTGCATTAACTTCCGCCCTCACTGTGCAGGTAGCGTGGGCAGCAGGGAGATTACATTATCTCTCTGCTGCCTGTCTCTGGGACAAGGAAACAAGAAACAAGCAAAACACCACCTCCTGGCATGTGACAATCCACATCTGGTGGCAAGTGACAATCCGCATCTAGTGGCATATGACGTGGCAAGTGACAATCCGCATCTAGTGGCATATGACTTGGCAAGTGACAATCCGCAATGTGTGGCATATGACGTGGCAAGTGACAATCCGCATCTAGTGGCAATTGACGTGGCAAGTGACAATCCGCAATGTGTGGCATATGACGTGGCAAGTGACAATCTGCATCCAGTGGCAGGTGACGTGGCAAGTCACAATCCACAAGGTGTGGCAAGTGACAATCCGCATCTAGTGGCAGCTGATGTAGCAAGTGACAATCCGAAACATGTGGCAGGTGTCAATCTGCATCTGGTGGCAGGCAAGTGACAATGCACAAAATGTGGTAGGCAACGGTGGCAAGTGACACGCTCGGGGTTCCCACTGATTCTGCATTATGGTGAGTTGAATGATTTCATTTTATATTACAATGTATTAATAGAAATAATGCGCTTCAATCAACCTGACACCATAACAACCATGGTGCTGGGATGAATAAAGCACCAACAACAGCCATTTCCCCGATAAATTGTCCGCAAAAAAAATGTATATTTCTGGCAGTGCCCCTCCCAAGACTAGGCTCTGGATCCGCCCCTGATACAGGGTAGGGATTTTGTCTGGTTCCTGCTGAACACATATTGTAAGGATTATAGCTCACCCACATACGTAAAGAAACAAGCTAAAAGGGCTCTTTCTAGGGCCAGATTTAGACCTTGGGAGGCCTGGGGCACTTCAGGTTCTGGGGTCCCCTCGTACACAGATTTGGTTTATATTTTCAATGACAGTCAAATATTTTTAAAATTCATGACAGAATGTCATTCTGAGGTCATGCGTGCGCGCACACGCACACACACATGCACACACACACACACAGTCATAGCGCTCTATGTGTGGTTCACGTGAGCTGCCACAATAGTTTTTTTTTTAAATATATACCAATATACCAGTCCAGAGTAAAAACGTTTACAGATGATGGCTGACAAAATATTACTTTCTAAAATAAATTTAATAGAGAATAGAAAGTAATGTTTTATTATTATATATTTTTATATTATTTTATTATTATTTATTTTATTATTATTTTTTTATAATATTTTATATTTTTTTGTATAGAGGGGGGCCCCTTCTGTCAGTGGGCCCAGGGCAATGACTTTGATGACCCCTTATAAATCCTGCACTAGCTCTTTCACGCGAGTGGGACGGGAAACAGTATAAACAGGCAGCTGAGGTGCTATTTTCACTGCCCCTGGCCACACCCTCGAATCCAACCATAAAGATGCACAGGGTGATATGCATGCCAAGGCTGTGATGCTTTGCTATGTGGCTGTGACATTTTTAACTCAGGCTGCAGAGTTTGACAGGCAGCACTGCCTGTCAAACCTGCCCATTGAGTTCAATGGGGCCGCTTTACAATTATGAGTCAAAAGCTCAGCTTGTGGTTTTGACATGGTCTCTCAATGTAAAATTGTCGTTCAGCATGAAGAGGAGCCAGCTGCTTCTATACCTCCCCTCCGAAAGGCAAGCATTACTGCTAATATGAAAAAAGCCTAAAGGACACTGTTCAAAATTACTGGCATAAAACTGTAGTGTTTATCTAGGAATGCATATGGCAGTGTTTTTTAAACTATGGGTTGGGATCCAAATCGGTCCCAATCCAAGGTACCACCAGCACACCATTTTGTATTTAGGGAACCAAACTTGGTAACAGACATGTTTGGAATGGGTCATAAATTAACCATGAGTTAAAGCCTAAAATCAGCAGATCAATTGCAAGTAAAAGAACACTGACTATAAATAACAGCACAAACATGTATAGGGAGCTAAAGTGGGGGACGGAGGTGACTAAGCAGACAGCGGATTGGAGAAAAGCCAATGTAGCACCATTATTTAAAGGGCCCAAAATATATCCCTGGGAATTACAGACCAGTTAGCCTAACATCAATAGTATGCACACTCTTGGAGGGGACGATAAGGGACTATATACAAGATTTTAGTAATGAAAACAGTATCATTAGCAGTAATCAGCATGGATTCATGAAGAATCGTTCTTGTCAAACCAATCTATTAACCTTCTATGAGGAAGTGAGTTGGAAACCTCCTGAGTTCAGACTGCAGCAAGGCAGCCACTCTACGCAGGACCAGGAAACAAATGGAAATCACTGGAGTAGCGCTGTCTACTTCAGTGATTTCCAGCTTTCAGGGGCATTGGCCAGGTATGGTATAACCAAAGTTACATGGGTCCAAGCTGGACCAATGCAACTATGTATTAAATATCCATACATGGAATGCATCCTTAAATAACACAATAGGGACCATTCACACTATTAGGCAATAGCCCAATGCAGTCCCAGAGCATAGACAAGGCAATTTGCCCTAAGTCTTACTGTTTCAGTTCAATACACTTCATTGGTGTATGTGGAAGAAAAGTAGGACAGGATGCATTTTTACACAGCACAGTGCATTGCGATGCACTGCACCGCAGCACAGTGTGCTCTGATGCATAAAGTTAAATAAGATCTCATAGTGTAATATTTTAATAAAGTTAAAAGAATAAAGGTAAACCGTGCAACGTGTTGTACCATTTCACCGCCACTTCACAGAGCACACCAGCAGGCGGAAGTTACACAGAGCATACCATTTGCTTTATGGTATTATTGGGCCCTGGATTTTCATGTCTATGGATTGCTACTTCATGAAGTAACTATGTAATTCTAACACATCAGTCCATACGAATAACAACAACCACTCTTCATTCATAGATTAGAAAGCTGAATGTTGCAGCACGCACTGCCAGGGCAATGGATGTTACTCCATTTCCACACACAAGCATTTTAGGTTCACTTATTTCTGCTGTCTCAGACAATCAAAATTCCATTTGTCTGGAACATTGAATCTAAGAAAGCAGGAAAATTAATCTTCAAACGTGAAGGTCTTGAAGGCATTGCCTCATTATTATACTTGGACCTTTTTCTGATTATTATGCAGATAAACCTCCAATGCAATAAAACTAAAACAACACACACTAAGTATGAAACATAACAGGATATTGCAGGGAGATTAGAGCTTCCTCTTACTACTGAATGTCTCAAGCAGGCCATAGAGCAGACCCCGGCTTATAGTAATTTTTAGGGGGAGATGAGAGGAGGGATCTGGATGCTACGGACCAGCAAGGGAATCCTTGTGCAGACAGATGATGGGGAGGAGGGTCATAATTGCCAGCAGATGGAAGGATGTGCTGTAACCACCGGGCTTACCTTCGGATCACTTTGTAGGACTATCATAAAAGGATTATCTGGCATTTTATAAGACAGCTTTTTTACAATATAAATGTCTCATTTGTTTCCTGTTTTCAAGTTGCCCAAATTCCTCTGTCTATTAAAACACATAAAATGTCTGTCATTTGGAAGGATATCTTCTGCCGTCAATTGTACTAAGGACTATTTACTGTCATAATTAAAATGCCCTACTGCTGCTATTAGACTGGGGGGGTAATCTATCCTCGTCTTTTACCTTACACAGGGGTACCCAGCAGGGCTGCCCTCTCTCTACAGCCCTATTTGCCATCACCATGGAACCAGTGGCTTAGGCTTTATTTGTCTCTCCAGATATTAAAGGCCTATGGATTGCCTGGCTGAAGGAGAGGGTGGTCCTGTATGCAGGTGACCTTCTGCTGTTACATAGTTAGTAAGGTTGAATAAAGACACCAGTCCAACCTGAGTGAGTGTGGGTGCGTGTCTACAGTTGTCCCTATCCCTGTACATTGTGTCTCATTAAGATGCTCACCTATTATATTATTATTTATTTAAGGTACCCATATAGCACCATCAATTTACACAGTGCTCCACGCATACATCGCACACTCACATCGGTCCCTACCCTCAAGGAGCCCACTATCCAAGGTCCCCAACTTACAATCATATACTAAGGCCAATTTTTGGACAGAAGCCAATTAACCTACCAGCAAGTCTTTGGAGTGTGGGAGGAAACCGGAGTACCTGGAGGAAACCCACGCAGGCACAGAGAACATGCAAACTCCAGGCAGGTAGTGTCGTGGTTGGGATTCAAACCAGCGATCCCTTTTACTGCTAAACGAGAGTGCTACCCACTAAACCACTGTGCCACCACTGCTGTTTCTTAACAATGCATGCCCTTCGCTGACCAGAGCTCTTCAGATTCTAAATACCCTTACAACCATCAAGGATCTTAAAGTTAATTAGTCCAAGTCTCTGTTGTTTCCAGTAGACCTCAAGGCCTGTCAATCTGCCCCATCTACATTGCAATTACAAAGGGTTGATGAGTTCAGATACCTGGGAGTGCTTGTTTCTCTGCAGGTATCTGACTATATTAATCTTAAAGTGATACTAAAGCTTAGTTTTTTTTTTTTTAATAACAAACATATCATACTTACCTCCACTGTGCAGCTAGTTTTGAACAGAGTAGCCCCAAACATCCTCTTCTGGGATCCCTCGGCGGCTCTCGCGGCTCGTCCCCACATTACATAACCCCTTAGGAGAAGCGCTCTCCCAAGGGGGTTACCTTGCGGGCGCGTCCTTAGAAGCCGAATGTATGACTCGGCCCCGCCCCCCGGGTCATTGGATTCGATTGACAGCAGCGGGAGCCAATGGCTGCGCTGCTATAAATCTATCCAATTAAAGCTGGGACTCCGTGGAGAGAAGGACGACGCGTCCCAGCCGAAAAAGATGAAGGGGCTCAGGTAAGTAAAACGGGGGGCTGGGGGGGGCGGTGACTGCCAGGTGTTTTTTCACCTTAATGCATAGGATGCATTAAGGTGAAAAAACACAAACCTTTACAACCCCTTTAATCTTCTTCCGGTGTATCAAACTGCCAAGGCACAGCTGAAAGCATGGGAGAACTTGCCCCTGTCCCTACTAGGCCATATCAACATGATAAAAATGAAAATTCTTCTGAAATTCAGTTACCTTTTTCAACACTCTCCACGGTGGTTACCAAAATCCTTTTTTACACGACTTTACCAACTTTTTTCTCCTTTTTGGGGGGCTCTTGTCCCCCCAGATACAAACTGATCCCGTTGATGCCTCTGACTTCTAGAGAAGGATTGGCCCTTCCTGACTTCCATAAATATTTCTTAGCTTCACAACTGATGAAGGCCCAGTGGTGACTGTGCCCTGATAGGTCTAATTCCTCTATGGTCCTGGAGGCAGCAGTAGTACATTCCCTGGAGGCCCTCCAGAATCTTGTATTCCAGCGAATCCTGCAGCCCCCTTTTCCTTGACCAATTGCAAGCCCACCAGTCTCAAAGCCTAGAAAGTGGGCTTAACCTGTAAAGGCTTTCTGTGAACTACTATCTCCCCAAATACACCATTGTGGCTCAATCTGACCCTACCTTCCTTTTACATGTTTCTGACCCACAGGCCTGGGGCTAGTACAAAAAAAAAGTGATCTCCCACATTGTTGATAACTGTTCTCCAAAGTACTGCTGTTGCCACCATCAGGAAGCCTACCCTAAGAAAAAACATGTGGCAGCTGGAGGAGTGTATGTAGACAAGAAGAGGTTCCAGGAGATCAGCAGTATTTTAGATGCAACAAAGTGTGAAATGAGATGAAAACATTTCATTTTATGAAACAAAATGACAATTGTTTATGATACAGAATGCTTTAGCAAACATAATTTCATTCATTTAGGGTCTACATTTACTTTAAAGTATATTTGTTGGAAGATATGTGTACTCACCATGCACTTGTTTGGCTTCTCCCCAGAGTGAACTCTCATGTGAATGAGCAGCTTGTAACGAGCATTGAAAGGCTTAAATCGTCTTACACAGCCAGCCCAGAAGCATGTGAAATCTTCTCCTGTACGCTGGTCAATATGTGTCTTTTCAATGTGTCTCACCAGTTCCTCCTGCTGTTCATACAAAGCACTACAGTCTATCCAACGACACAGTTGTATCCCTTCTGCTCCAAGCTTGTCCTGTTCATTGGTTAGTGCCTTAGGGGACATTGCTGAGGGAAGATGGAGGGGTGATAGAAGCCCCTGCTGATAGCTATCCTCTGGTTCTTGTTTTAGGAAGCTGAGCTTACTACAGTCATTTGGGGTGGTGTTGAGTTGGAGGTTGGCGGTGACCCCTGAGCAGGGTATGTGTACCTTTTCTGGGGGTTTTAATTCACCCTCATCTGAACTAGAAAGGATACCCAAAGCAGAAGATGGCGACCCACAAAGACCTTCTGGCAGTGAAGCTTTCGGTGGGCTGCTGATAGGGACACTTCCAGAACTAAAGAGCACCCTTGTGGGTGATACACAAACCTTGTTCATATAGGAGGGCAGAGAGGTGTTTGAAGAATGAATAATTCCCACAATTTCAACGCTATCACGGGAGCATCCACTTCTCCCTGCAGATTGGAAGCGAGCAGATGGAGAATTGTTGCTGCCTGTCTCAGCGCTTGGAAAGGTACTGTGCACCGAGTCTAAAAAGTATGATGACAGGCGGTTTTTAAGTCTATTTTGTGGAAGATTGTTGTCAGAAATGAGAGCCGCCCTTAGCTCTGAGATGCCAGACAAGCGAGAGGGCGAAGAGAGGTGTGAGAAGTCACAGAGACCCTCCTGCTTGATGCGGCTGGCAGAGTGCGTCCCATTCAAGCACACAGAGGTGTGGAACCGTGCAGACCTGCAGGGAAAGAAGACAGAGAATGACCGTAAAAAAAAAAAAGGGTCACCAAAAGATTTGGCTACTATATAACACAACCTTTCTCAATGTATTTACCCTAGACAAACCCTTAAAATGATTTTCAGCTCCTAGGAAACCCCTGCAAATAGTTATATCTACAGTTCACAATATATTAGAGTGATGAGTAAATTGTAGATACAGGAATAAACAGAATAATAAATAATGTGCTATAACGAATGAATTTAAAGTGTTATCTAAGCTCTAAGCCAAAAATATAATATATTGCAGATTACTAGTGCTTGGTGTGGTAGATGCAATTGTTTTATTTTTTTCAAACTTCTTTTGCTTTATTCTCATCTGCCAATTTTGCAAAAAAAAAAAAAACACACTTCCTGTCTCTGGGTGGCTATGTCACCCCTTCACTGTATCTATGGAGGGAGCCATGGCTGTTACCCTAAATTGCTCTCCTGATATATAATATAAATATGAGCATTTCTCTTCATCTCCATTACATAGGATGCAGGGCAATTGGTAGTTTATGGAAGATAGCTATAATAGATAATAGGTATTTGCTGAAAATGTGTAGGTTTAGTTATCTTTTACACCCCTTGTTGTACATGAATACATTTATTTTCATCAATAATCCTAAAAAGAAATGAATATTAAAGTGTTACTAAACCCACAACAATAAAATTAGTCTGTATATGCAGAATAGCATGCTTGCTATATTGTGGAACTTAGGGGGTTAATCCTCTGCATTGTGTAAAAAGGCTCTTTTGACACTATATGGACAGAGCCTTCCCTCCTGCACTGTCTATCTTGGCAAAGCCATATAATACAGTGAGGGTAGCCATCCTGCACATGCTCAGTTTAGTCTCTATTGCTGGAGAGAACATTTCCTGTTTCACAGTTGAACTGTTCAGGTCACATGATATTGACATCACACATGTGGGCGTGTATACAGGCTGTAGTGGAAATCTCCTCCTAGCTGAAAACTCAGCACTGGACAAACTGTGCAGTTTATCATGTGACCGTGGTATACGGATAAGCAAAAAAGGTATATAGTGGCAGCATTTTAATGTAAAAAGGATATTTATAAGCTGTGGGCACTGTGGGGGGGGGGGGGGGGGGCAGAGGAACTATTTACATACTACTGGGTTTAGTAAAACTTTAATAATTGTCAGAAATTGTAGTGTCCTCTTACACTAGAGGCCAGGGGAGAAGTACCCTCTTATCTTAGGCTGGGTTCACACTATATCCAATTCGCAATAGCAGGAGAATGTAACCAGTTCTCTACGGAGCTGGTTCACATATCTCCGCTGCAGGGCTGGTGCGAATTTGCACAGGAGCCCTGTGCGTCTTTTGGTCCGTTTCAGGTTCAAATTCAGCCCAAAATTCGGGCTGAAATCGGACCTGAAACAGTGAACCAGGATGCACCGGACCCCTGCTGGGAGCCGCATCGACATCCAGTGTGAACTGAGCCTTAATGGTATATATTGATGGTCAGTGTAGGTGGAACATCAAGAGCCACCACTGCTCACAGCTCAAAGAACTCCAAGGAACCACTGAAAGAACACTAGGGTTCCATGGAACCCTCATTGAGAAAAGCTGATATAACTTAATCATGCTGTTCCTGTTATTACATACACTATATTGTCAAAAGTATTGGGACACCTGCCTTTACACGCACATGAACTTTAATGCCATCCCAGTCTTAGTCTGTAGGGTTCAGTATTGAGTTGCCCCCCCCCCCCCCCCCCTTTGCAGCTATAACAGCTTCAACTCTTCTGGGAAGGCTGCCCACAAGGTTTAGGAGTGTGTCTATGGGAATGTTTGACCATTCTTCCAGAAGAGCATTTGTGAGGTCAGGCACTGATGTTGGGCGAGAAGGCCTGACTCGCAGTCTCTGCTCTAATTAATCCCAAAGGTGTTCTATCGGGTTGAGGTCAGGCCAGTGAAGTTCCTCCACCCAAAACTCGCTCATGCATGTCCTTATGGACCTTGCTTTGAGCACTGGTTCAAATCATTTGGTGGAGGGGGGATTAATTTGTGGGGTTGTTTCACTGGTCCCTTAGTTCCAGTGAAGGGAACTCTTAAGGCATCAGCATACCAAGACATTTTGGACAATTTCATTCTCCCAACTTTGTGGGAACAGTTTGGGGATGGCCCCTTCCTGTTTCAACATGACTGCGCACCAGTGCACAAACCAAGGTCCATAAAGACATGGATGAGCGAGTTTGGGGTGGAGGAACTTGACTGGCCTGCGCAGAGTCCTGACCTCAACCCAATAGAACACCTTTGGGATGAATTAGAGTGGAGACTACGAGCCAGCCCTTCTCATCCAACATCAGTGCCTGACCTCACAAATGCTCTTCTGGAAGAATGGTCAAATATTCCCATAGACACACTCCTAAACCTTGTTGACAGCCTTCCCAGAAGAGTTGAAGCTGTTATAGCTGCAAAGGGTGGGCCAATTCAATATTGAACCCTACGGATTACGGAATACTTTTGACGATATAGTGTATCTTAGTATCTCATATATTCTTCACAAATCATGTGACCAGATCATGTGACCAGGTAGATTTAGCCCTAATTAGATATTGACTGGAATCACACTTTGATGTGTTAGTGTAATTTCAGAAGTAATTTTCAATATTTGTAAATATGCAGCTTGGAAGCTTCCTGATTCGCTAAAAGCTTCCTGATTGGCTAAACTCTCCTAAACTCATTTAGCCCTATGATTGGCTAAACCGCATTGAGGTTTTACTGTGTCACTGCGATACACTTCCGCCCAAACAAATACCTGGGAATCGAGCTGAACGCAGAGAGCGGTGTTATTCTTTAAGTGGACCCATTTTCCCCTTAACAAAATCACCTGCTACACACGCCGGGTGCCAGGACGATAGGCACCCTAAAATGTGAGTGGAATTTTAATATTGTTTTAAGAAATAAATCTTTTAAAACGGCATTGCGCAAACAGGATTTCTTTCTGTCATTTCCAGGCATTTTTCTACATGAGACGTCAGCCAACGGACTTCCACAGGGGTATCCCCACACGCTTGAAAGACCACCCTAGAGATAGGTGGTCAACTCCAGGGGTGAGGGCACATCCACGTGGGGCATCCAGTCTGAGCACATTTGAACACAGATTCATTATTGAGCACAAGCACTTTATATCACCACTATTTGGGACTCTTTAAGATATATAGCAATTTATTTACCGCAGCTGGTGTACTATTGTGCAATTTACTTCATTACTTTGGTTATTTTATATTTCCAGTGGCTCTTAGGTTTATTATTATTTGTTACAGGAGTTTTGTGTTTTGCCTGTAGAAGCAGCTTAATGTTATTCTATGTGTCCATGCACATTAGGACGATTTCAGGCATATTTTGAGCTCAACGTTTAGTGCCGGTTCACACAGGGGTGACTTGACAGGCGACCTAGCCGCCTGACAAGTCGCCTCCCGTTCTGTACAATGGAACCGTTCTAATAGGAGCGACGCAAGTCGCTCCGACTTAGAAAAAGCTTCCTGTACTACTTTGGGGGCGACTTGAGGCGACTTGCATAGACTTCTATACAGAAGTCGTTTTGCAAGTCACCGTGGAAGTCGTGTGCAGGTCGCCTCGGTGAGGCGACCTGCAAGTCGTGCCGCCCCTGTGTGAACCGGGGCTTAGAGGCAGGAAAAAAAAAACCTTCTGGTTTACATTTTTGATTGGAGCTTTCTGGCAGAAAAAAAACGCGAAACTTTCTTAAATTCATCTAAACTGTGTACAAAAACGTTTTATATTAGCGTTTTTCTGCCAAGGAAACTGGTGTTTTTTTAAGCCCAGTGTGCATGGATCAGTAGTGAGTAAATGCTCATATTGTAGCTATTATTATTATTATTAAATTCTTATGCCCTGTACACACGACCGGTTTTGCCGTCGAAATAAACTCTGAAGGTTTTTCTGACGGAATTCCGCTCAAGCTGTCTTGCATACACACAGTCACACCAAATTCCGACCGTCCAGAACGCGGTGACGTACAACACGTACGACGGGACTAGAAAATGGAAGTTCAATAGCCAGTAGCCAATAGCTTCCGTCTCGTACTTGCTTCAGAGCATGCGTCGTTTTTGGTGCATCAGAACACCATACAGACGAGCGTTTTTTACGATAGTAATTTGCATTAGAATTCTCCTTGTCAGTATTATTCTCAACCTATTATAATTATTATTACCTCCCTGGAATGGCTACTTAACAATTTTGTATCTATTATTATTACATCTCTGGTTATCTTTACTTATCAACACATTTTCATAGCTTCTGCTGTAATTACTATTTGTTGCATCTACCATGATTCTAATACCAACATCTTATTTTAGCGATACATCTTTACAGTCTCTGCTGAAATTGCCCCAAATATCACTTTGCTTAATATTACCAACTCAAACTCACTCCTTCACAATTATACACCTTTTCTATTACTTTATTGTTTACTATTATCTTATCCCTAATACGAATTTCCAATAAAACGTGTGTAATGGAAATAAGCGGAACTAAAAAAAAATGCAGCTGAGATCATAAAGCTCCACTTGCATGGTCAGACTACAAAAAAGTCACAACCATCTCAAAGATGTAAATCATTAAAAAAAAATAAAAAATCAATAAAGCCCTTTTCAAATCTAGACACAGAGCATCACCTAAAAATAAAGTTTACAATTTTACAACTACGCAGCACACAATGCAATATTCATATTACATTCCTCCTGAATAAATCCCAATGTCGCGAAGCTCTTACTAACACACTTACTGTTGCTTCCATCTACATCACACCATCCAGTACAGGTAGATCTATACAGTATTATCTTGTCTTTGATGTGGAACCTGACTGCTGAGACTAAGAGGAGGCCATGAGACCAGGACAATGAACTTGCTCCTGTTCAATGTGTCTCTTCGTCCTGGGAAAAGCATGAGGGATGAGATGGAGAAAGAGGTCGGATTTCTGATGTACGAGCATCTCTCATCCCCTCATTATGGGAAGCACAATATGGTAACGAGTATCCGTGCTGACCTATAACCTATGCTTTATACTCAGCCTCCTAATTACTTTTGTTTTATAATTGCCTTCACTGACAGAAGATAAGGCTCTGTAATTACACTCATTTTTTGGTACTGAGATATTAACTGGACAATCCCATAACCCCAACTACACACCAACTGGCACCAATCCTCAATGATGCTAACTCATCAGCTACTCTCTCCTTATCACACAACCATTGAGTGTGAACCTGCAAAAAGCCCCGGCACTTTGGCCTTGTCTACCAGTTGTATTTGCCAGAATGTCTACACTATGTCTACACTGCACAAGTCAGAGCACCTCTTCAAACTAACAATAAAGTATATCTGAAGCCAAAACTTTTTTTGCTGGTTTTACAGTGCCTTGAAAAAGTATTCACACCCCTTGAAATTTTCTCCATTTTGTCATGTTACAACCAAAAAGTAAATGTATTTCATTGGGATTTTATGTGATAGACCAACACAAAGTAGCACATAATTGTGAAGTGAAAGGAAAATGATAAACGGTTTTCAATTTTTTTTTACAAATGAATATGAGAAAAGTGTGGCGTGCATTTGTATTCAGCCCCCCTGAGTCAATACTTTGTGGGGATGTCTCTACCATGTTTGCACATCTAGAGAGTTACATTTTTGCCCATTCTTCTTTGCAAAATAGCTCAAGCTCTGTCAGATTGGATGAAGAGTGTCTGTGAACAGCAATTTTCAAGTCTTGCCATAGATTCTCAATTGGATTTAGGTCTTGACATTGACTTTGTGTTGGTCTATCACATAAAATCTCAATAAAATACATTTACATTTTTGGGTGTAACATGACAAAATGTGGAAAATTTCAAGGGGTATGAATACTTTTTCAAGGCATTGTAGCTTCATGACTGACATTCGTGAAGATCTCAGTGAAGATCAAGGTAGGCAAAAGTAAAAAGAACCGTTACAAACTCTGGAAATTCAAAACATATCATGAAAAGGTGCGTAAGCAGAAGTCACCGTAAGATCTTACACCCAGAGATATAGGTAGCTGAAGTTATTTGTCCTTTAAAAATGTTGACATAACTCATCTTATGTCTTTCTAGTGGTCATTCAGAATGCCCATGCAAACTGGAATAGTCATCAGGAGGAGGAAATGAATGAAGCCAAGCTTGACTTTTACAGCAAAAGTTAAGATCTGCATACCACTTTACCTATATATCTAGACCTACTGATGCTTAGGGATCTATGTATAAAAAATTTGCCACAGAGATGTATTTAACATTCACACAGGTGCCACAAATGATCAATATATTGTTTGTAATATGATTATCTTCTATGATTGTCAGTTCTATCAAGTGGCCATAAAGTGGTATCTTCCTGAAATACACCATTAAAAATCGACATTATACCCACTAGGTAGGGATGATGAACATAGGAAATAGTCATAACTTAAAGAGCCAAACAAAAAGTACCCTCTACATGGAACTTTTTAGGGCATCAATCACTTCAATGGTATATATAAAAAATATATATTTTACTGAAAAAGGTTAAAAATATGTTCCATAACAAAATACAATATTCGAAGAGATGCAGTTAACATAACAGATAACTATTAGATCAATCAACACATTTGGTTTGATGAAGACAATATTAACCCAATGTGTTTTTGGGTTAATTTGGGTAAGTACCCGTTTTTAGCAGTACTCTCGCCTAGGTGAGGTGCCTAGGCAAAGATAATGCCCCCTGCTGTACCCTGCCAGCTCCCACATGCACAGCGGAGATCTGGCTGTAGTTCCTCGGGAAGTCACAACCGACTTCCGTATTCAAGATGGTGCCAACGGGGGCCAGCAGCAAGAAGAACCAGTTGCAGGAAGACAGCACTGAACTCCAGGCATTGGTAAGTACCCGATTTTTAAAAGTCGGCAGCTACAGTATTTGATCTTCTGTACAACCACTGTCCCCATACATGGATCGAAATTTGTCTGGTCCCTGCTGAACAAGCCAAATTTAAATCCATGTATGGCCAGCTTAAGACATGCATACAGCATCCACACTGCAATTTTTTTTTATTCATAGACCCCTTTGTATTTTCTACACATACTGTATGTTCAGCCTGAATTGTCCATGTTTGTGTTCACAAGTTTATATATGTATGCATATTCTATAATGAATTAATTATAGCACATGTTGGAGAGGAATGCTCATCAGAATGTACATATATTACCTGTTGTCAACATACTCCGTAGTGGAAGCACCATCATATCTGCTCATATGGTCACCAAGAGTTGCAGAATTCCCAACCTGGCATAAAAAGCTCTCTCTGCCCTCCAGGATCTCACTGGTCATTCCTTCAATTCCCATCATGCTCTTCTTCAAATTATACTGTGCAAATCCTCCATTCACTGAAAGAGAGACAAATTCTATAATCTTTACATTTAGTATCAGTTGTCTTATTTAATAGAAGAAGCAGTTATGTTTTTTGATTTGTTCATGATAGATCTAATTCAGTAATTAAAACTGCATTCCAGATATTGATACTTTTGCATAGTTACTAGGTGTGCAACGGATCAAAAAACTCACGAATCGGATCGATCCTCGGATCAGAGTCAAGGATCGAATCATTTTCGGATCAGCAAAAAAAACAAAAAACACACAAATCTTGTTACACCCACCGGAGTTTTAGATTTAAAAGCTATTTTCAAACACAAAACGGAGCTTATATGCATAAATACAGTATTTGTAGATTGGACAGACTGTTTAGATGTTAGATTTTAAAAGCAACAGCAAACCTGCTGACCTTACATGGTTGCTAATGTGACAGAACACCTCTGATTTTCACATTTAACATTAAATGTGAAAATCAAAGGTGTTCTGTTACATTAGCAACCATGTAAGGTCAGCAGGTTTGCTGTTGCTTTTAAAATCTAACATCTAAACAGTCTGTTCGATCTACAAATACTGTATTTATGCATATAAGCTCGGTTTTGTGTTGAAAATAGCTTTTAAAACTCTGGTGGGTGTAACAAGATGTCCGCTTGCCCCCTTCACTCTATCATTACTGTACTGTGCAGGAGTGTGGGGTGTAGCAAGATGGCGGCGACGAAACGTCACTTCCTGACGAGACAGCGGCCGCTTCCGGGTGTACCAAGATGGCCGCCGCTCCGGAGCTAGGCCGAAGCCGCTGCCTTTCCTATGGCCGAGGCCGCAGAGTGCTCCGCGCATCGCGGGTGTGCTGATCCGCGGAGGTTGACCCGTACGGATCAAGGATCGGCAACGATCTGTTGCACCCCTAATAGTTACATTGGTACAGCTTGTACCCATTTAAAGTGATCGTAAACGATCACCTTGTAAAACAATCCATTCAGTTTAACCACTTCCTTACTGGGCAGTGGGCACTTAAACCCCCTTCCTGCCCAGGCCAATTTTCAGCTTTCAGCGCTGTACCACTTTAAATGACAATTGCGCGGTCATCCTACACTGTACCCATATGAAATTTTTAACATTTTTTTCACACAAATAGATCTCTCTTTTAGTGGTATTTAATCACTACTGGGGGTTTTATTTTTTGCCAAACAAACAAAAAAAGACCAAAAATTTTGAAAAAAAACCAAAACATTTTTCATAGTTTGTTAGAAAATTTTGCAAACAGGTAATTTTTCTCCTTCATTAATGTGCGCTGATGAGGCTGCACTGATGGGCCCTGATAGGCTGCACTGATGGGCACTGACAAGGTGGTACTGATGGGCACTGATGAGGCGGCACTGGTGGGCACTGATGAGGCTGCACTGATAGGTGGCACTGATGGGCACTAATAGGTGGCACTGATAGGCGGCACTGAAAAGCACTGATAGGTGGTACTGATAGGCACTGGTAGGTGACACTGATAGGCAGCACTGATAGGTGGCACTGGTGGGCATTGATAGGTGGCACTGGTGGGCACTGCTTAGCAGTGCTGATATGCACTGGTAGGTGGCACTGGTGGGCACTGGTAGGTGGCTCTGGTGGGCACTGCTTAGCAGCAGTGGGTCTGGAGTGTGCGGGCTCTGTTTACATCATGTGATCAGCTATCATTGGCTGACAGCTGATCACGTGGTAAAGAGCCGGGATCGTCCCCTTACTCTGCTCTGTGATCAGCCGAGTCTCATTGACTCGCTGATCACAGAGCAAGACGCGCGCGCCACACAGGGGCCGTGCAGGCAGCTCATGCATCGGAGGATGTACATGGATGCCCTCCCGGCGATTTAGGCCCGGGCTGCGGACGTCTTTCGGCTATAGGTTTAAATTGAAATGAAAGGCATTTGTGCATACATATTAAAAAAAATGTAAAAATACCCGTTTTTTCCTTTTTTTATAAGTGATCACATTCCCTCTGTTCTCAGCTGCATAAGGGTTGGTTCACACCACAAAAAAGTCTGGTGCGTTTTGATGTGTTTTTGATGCCTTCCAGTGCATTTTGGTATGTTTTTGATGCATTTTACTGCACTCCAGTACAGTCCAGTGCAGGAAAAATGCAGCATGTTCTACTTTTTAGTTCTGGAACTGGAAAACCCTGGAACTGACTGCACTGGTGTGAACTATGCCACTGGAAACTATATAACCTACTTTCCATGCGTTTTTGATGCAGAAAAAAAAGGTGTGGACTGCATGTGGTGTGAACTGGCCCTAAGAGCTGGGGGAGGAGAAGCAACTGAACAATCATCTTCCCAGTAAAAGGCTGTCGGGGTGATGTGTGTCAGGACAAGTCTGATCAATGGAGGAGAGTTTCCAGCACAGCTAGATGGTGTGCTCTCCTGTTCAGTGTGGTCAGTTTTTAATAGAAAAGCAGAGGGACTGGCAGGAACACCAGGGATTTCACACACAAGAAAACAATACAAAGAGAACAGGATACTTTTTCTGATTGGATGAAGTAGAGATCCTGACATTATCATCTCTCCACCTTGTCTAATCATGCTTTTTAACACATGCCATTGACATGGATTTCGATGCCTTTTCATTGATTTTAAGGTGTAAATCCAACCTTAGTGGTCAATAGGACAATTATAAGACAAAAACTTTTATTTTAAAGAAAGGAAGAGATATGAAAAACTTTCCTGGAATTATCAGGGTACATTTTTAAATAAAGACATGATATTAGAAAATGTAATAGCTCTTGTCATGTAAAACTGGCCATAGATGGATAAAAATGAGAAGGAAAATTCCTACGAAAATTCTCTGGACATTCTCAGAACATTCAAATGTCGTACCAAAAATTTTGTTTGCTTTTAACATTTGGCTTTGGAATGAATGGACTTTACCGAAATAAAAAAACACATACAGTTCGAAATTTGTTCATTTGAGAAAAATTTTCCATCATGTTCCTTTGAATGGGGTCCCCCTCCTCCCAGTTTTATCAAACTTCATATGTCAAATCTTACACACTTGTATATATTTTTGTTTTGTTCTGTTCTACGGATATTATTTGTATCTTGTCATTGTATTTCAGATAATATCCAGTTTGTTCCTCCTGAAGAAGTCTCCTTTCCCAGTTGACATCATCAACTGTGACATCATCCCACACGAGCAGGCTGGTGCTCACCGCCGCCGTGTTTGTTTCATGCTGACCTAAAGCTGCCAATTTGTAAGTGTATACTGGGTTGTTTAAAATAAATGTTTTAAAAGTATTACACTACGAGGCTCTCCTATTCTCTTCAAACATTTTGGGATCACTGCTACCGGATACTAAGCATTGGTTACTTTGGAGTCACCATCACCCCTTCCCTTGAATCAGATCTCTCCTCCAGCCTGATTGCTGAGTTCCATGGATTTTAATCAAGCTCATGTGATCTCTATTAGCTGAGATCCACGGTTTCTGGTAAGAGGCGAGTGTGTATGGTGAAGGGAATATTTGGACTTGGTTTTTTGTTTGGATCACATCTGACAGATTAGCCCCTTTTTCTATTGATCACATTACCCATTTGGGTTTGGATTTTGTCAACTCCTTGATGTAGAGTTTGTGTTTTTTTGTGGACTCATGTATGGCCTCTTTTCTTCTATTTATTTAATATTTTTCTTCACAGGTGTTTATGCTTGAAACTTTTACATTCATATCTTGTTTTTTATATTATTTGCACCATTTTTGTGTGGTTCAGACACTATTTTCATTCATGATTTTCACCATTTGTTTGGTATTAGATTAGAGCAGCTATATTTTTAATATTATTTTATTCTATGTGCATTGTGTCCCAGTCTATAGTCTATTTCTTACTATTCTCTTGGAGACTGTTAGGGGAACTGTCTCCTTTCCAATTTCGCATTCGTTATCCGGGTGATGGTACCCCCATTTGGTATTTGAATGTAACCCTGTTAGAGGCTTGTCCTTGATATCTGACCCCACTAATGATTAGAAAAACCAACTTTCTTAGAACCTTCTTTTCCTAAGAATTTTCCTTTGAAGTTCTACCCATTTATGGACCGCCTAATATAACTATTGGTTTACAGAACCAACCCAGGAAATAGATGATGGGGTCACCTGGACATGTCCAATGTCTTTATTATCCCTCCAAATGTCTTTTTATCTGACATAGAAGAAAAAAAATGTGCGAACATCGACTCCTTGGGGCGTTTTTCTGCAGTTGTGGTTTTGATTAGAAAGCAGATCTGTAAATATATTGCGTATGTCAGAGCTCAGAACACGTCCTTATGACAAATGATCTGTTTCCTGAGGCTTACAGTTTTGCTTTCTTCAAAAGAAATGATTAAAATAATGGCTGCCTCCCACTCACCAAGTCATTTTCACGTTTTATAAATACCCCAATCCTTTCATGACTGCATATCTAAACATGCCTTATAGGCAGAAATCTGTTTGGTTGCATGATAACACCCCACACTGAATGACTGGCCTGACATTCATGGTTGTGTTTAATCTTGCAGTTATCAAATGCATATGAGAAAGCAATCTAAAAGCAGTAGCAGTGATAATATTTTTCTATTGCATTCCTTTGTTTTTGAGTCACTACAAGGGTCAGTCAATCACAACAGGGTAACCACAACTGACATATTCATTGTGAAATGCTCCAGGTTGAGACAGATTCCCTTAAAATTTAAAGCAAAGCTCATGTTTGCATTTTTTAAATACCGTTTTCTGGATACTCAAACATAGAAAACCCTAGCTCTTATTCAATACTCACCTTGCCTTCAGTGGCATATCCCCATCCAGTGCCGCCAGTCCTCTTCATTCAACCTACTTCCAGTGAGTCCGGGTTGTCATAGACACACCCCCCGGGAGTGGGCTGGGCTCACAGGAAAATGATGCACAAAACTGCATCTACTTGAGTCTGCTCAATGCACCATTCAGGATTGCACACCGCTGTTATACACTGTGATTCACTGCAGAGTGACACAGCCTTTGATACTATTTTGGCATATGCTGCAACTATTAAATATGATATGGCATGCTTCTATAAGCTTCGCCCACCCTTCCACACTCATTCTCAAGGCTGCTATTTTTTTTTAAGTTTCCAGGTATGCCTATAACATAGCAAATCCTCACTTTTTGAGTTTACATCCACTTTAACTCTAATGTTCCTATATGTTCATACTAAGAACTGGAATAATTTGGCATCAACCTCTAATCAGACGTACTGAAAGGGGGCACAGTAGGGAAATAACGTAACATCACTAGGGATGAGCAAACTTAAGAGTCTTTATTTACCTGACATTTCTGTGGAAATCATGGGATTTTAGCAAAAGTTTGGCATTTTAACTATATTTATTGGAGTTAACGAAGGAGGCAAAATGCCAATTTTGGTGTTTTGGGTATAGTGGGTTATAAATGGCTCCTGGTGTTTACAGAAGCTCCTTTCAACTATCCTGGATCTGTTCTTGTGCTAAAAAAACAGTTCCTCATTAGGCTCATTGTTTTAAGTTTTTTTTTCACAGAAAAAAAAAAAAAAAAAGAGGACAAAAAACTTAAAATACATTTAAAGAAATAAATACACAAAAAACAATTACATATGGGGAAAAGCACAAATGCAAAGAACCCTAAATCAAATAAATGAAGCTACCTTCTATAGAAAAAAACTAAAGAATATTTTCTTAAGAAATATTTTCCTATGCAAACTTAAGAGTTTCCACTGATAATGCAACCATTAAAGCAGACCTTCAGTCATTTTTTCATCTTTCCATCTATTAAATCTTCTGCCTTTGTTTTTTTTAACTTTAGATAGTAAAACATTTTTTTCTGCCAGTAAATACCTTAGACAGACCACTTCCTCTTTTTTGTCTGGTCATTAGGCTTATGACATAATGCACAGCTCTCTCTCACTCTGGTGAGAGTTTGCCAGGAAAGGAGGGGGAATGAGTCATAAGAGGGCCAATGAGAGCTTCAGAGCTGGAGGTGTGCCTCTGTGTGTCTGTGTAAATCCAGGAAGTGAACAGGCAGCAGCTTCAGCTGCCCACAGTTAAAATGGCTGCAGCCAGACCCAGTGGAGGGAGATTTCTGCAGCATATTTCTCAAGTACAGAATCACAGTATATATAGAATAATATGCAAAGTGGTTGGAGGGAAGCTTCAGAATGGCAAAGATGTTTTTATTACAAATTATGTGAGCAGTTCCTCTTTAAGTTCACATTTAAATAATTCATTCATGCCCCAATCACTCAACTCCCCTCTAAACACTAATTCTTTGTGAGAACTCTTTGTCAGATAAGATGATACATTTTTGGACCTCCATCCTTAACTAACACAATAAAAAACTCTGTTACAGGTACCATCAACAAGCAAAGAAGTGATGGAGGTGCTACCATAAGATATATCAGTTTCCCCTCTCTGTAAGCTGGGACAAGGCTTATCCTGTACATGTAAACGTTGATGAAAGTTATCTTCCACCCTTTGTCCTGACAGAATTGATTTGAACGTTTGACAGTGGAGAGTTTCATGTGACATGGGTCATAGAGGGAAAACACTGAGTCCGGCTCACTGAATTGATGCTCCTCTCCAGATGACAGCTGTTACTATGAGCGTACCGAGCCTGGATGAAAGGTCATATTATCTAGCCAAATAGTAAATGCTACGAAAACAAAAACCACACAGTCTGCTAGATCACAAGGCTTGGGGTGGCTTGAAAAGGAAAATATAATACATTTTGGTCATTTTTATTGATTACACATTCATAATAATATGTTTTAGTATTTTATTAATTTTTTTGATAACATTTTTTTACATATAATAATTTTTCATACATTTCATTCTTCTGAGCACCCCTATTGGTCAGTGAGAACACTTATCACATTATAGTGGGATTATGGTTGAAAGGCAGGAAGAGGTAGGGCCAACCCTAATTTTTTTTCTTTTTAGAAAAGTCAACTTAAATTTGGCTGTGTATATATATATCCCTTTCATGCCTAATGCCGCGTACACAGGAGCGGAATTTTCGTTGGAAAAATCCTGGATGGTTTTCCCGACGGAATTCCGCTCAAGCTTGGCTTGCATACACACGAACACACAAAAGTTCGCTGAACTTTGGACCGTCAAGTATGCGGTGACGTACAACACTACGACGAGCCGAGAAAATGAAGTTTAATGCTTCCGAGCATGCGTTAAATTGTTTCCGAGCATGTGTAGGAATTTTGCACGTCAGAATTGGTATAGACGATCGGAATTTCAGATCGGAACTTTTTCCGACCGAAAAATTGAGAACATGCTCTCAATCTTTTGCTGGCTGGAATTCCACCAGCAAAAGTCTGATGGAGCATACACACAGTCACATTTTTGGACCAAAAGCTCTCATCGGACTTTTGCTGGTGGAATTTCCGCTCGTGTGTACGGGGCATAAGCCTATTTCTGACATTTGGTGTTTACAAGTCAAAATCTGTTTTTTTTTGCTAGAAAATTACTTAGAACCCCCAAACATTATATATATATATATATATATATATATATATATATATATATATATTTTTTAGCAGAGAATCTAGAGAATAAAATGGCAATTGTTGCAATGTTTTATGTCACACGGTATTTGCGCAGCGGTGTTTTAAACACAACTTTTTGGGAGAAGGGACACTTTCATGAATTTTAAAAAAACAAAACAGTAAAGTTAGCCCAATTTTTTTGTATAATGTGAAAGATGTTACGCCGAGTAAATAGATGCCAAACATGTCACGCTTTATAATTGCACGCACTTGTGGAATGGCGACAAACTACAGTACCTAAAAATCTCCATAGACGACGCTTTAAATTTTTTTTTACGGTTACCAGGTTAGAGTTACAGAGGAGGTCTAGTGCTAGAATTATTGCATATGCGAGCGCGACTTCCGTATGCGTTTTCTTTGCTGCGCGAGCTCGCGGGGACGGGGACGCTTTAAAAAAAAATAAACATTTTCTTATTTATTTTATTTATTTTTATATTATTAAATTGTTTTTAAAAAAAAATAAATAAAACTTGATCACTTTTATTGCTGTCACAAGGAATGTAAACATCCCTTGTGACAGTAATAGGTGGTGACAGGTACTCTTTATGGAGGGATCGGGGGTCTAAAAGACCTCCAATCTCTCCTTTGCACTTCAAAGTATTCAGAACGCTGAAAACGGCGATTCTGAATACTGTATATTTTTTTAAATTCGGCGCCATTGGCAGCCGAGTAAACAGGAAGTGACGTTGTGAGGTCGCTTCCGTGTTTACATTCAGGAGACTGGAACAAAGTCGTTTACGGCTGACTGTGGCTAGACGCCGGAAGTGCTGGATCGCGGATCAGGTCTCCCGGTGGGACGGAAGGCCCGGTCAGAGCGGCGGGAATCGGCGGGATGTCTCCTCCCGCTCCCCTGGGATAACAACTGAGCGGCTTTTAGCGTGCGCAAATGCTTCTGGTGGCCTATTTAAACCTGCGATTGGCCTAGCCTCATTGCTGGATTGTCTTCAGCTCTGATCCCTATGTTCCATACTCCTGAAAAAATACTGATCTTGCTACTGACACAGCTATGTCTGCCAACTCAGATTTAACTTGTCTGTTATGTCTATTACTGATTTGTGTCCTGGATTTTGATTGTGATTCTATACCTACCTACCCGGCTTTTACCAAAAGTAGCTTGTCTCCTGACTCCTTGCTTTTGCTCATCCAACCTCAGCATTTCCAGGTTCAAGTTTGCTGAACCAACTTCCTGGCACATGCTCCCTTCCGCTGCCCTAGCAGTCCCTGTCTCCACCAACAGGGGTGCTTAGACAATAGGACAATGTCCTATTGGATGTCCTAGTGAATGAAACGCGTTAGGCAGGTCCCTGGAGTCACAAGCATGCTATGAGCCGTGGCAGTTCATGTATTTTATACTTTGATGCTTGTTTTTATCTACCTGTTGTAAGTACAACTTTAATAAATTGTTTCATATTCCTTGACGGGCTTCACTATGTCCTGCTTTATTTTTATACTGGTGGCATCGTCCCTATGATGAGGGAATGTGCGTAGTGAACCTGAATACTGGATGTCCTGAGTAAGTCCTATTTGGGGAGAAGTGATTGATGCAAGCCCTTTCATCGGTGCTGCCACAGCGTGGAGCCATCCATTGAGTGTTTGATGTTGGTGTTGCTTTACAGATCCTGGTTACATGCCCATTTTATTCTCTTTCTGGTAAGGAGATTGGATTTGACACTGTGGTGTGGTGTGGTGTGGTGTTTTGCAATTTCACACCAAGGCTGGTGCAGGGGTCTCATCTCTTCCTTTCATCTAATGGACTGCTAATTACCCATTTTTTCAGCGCTGCATGTGGACTTTTTATGCATTTATATTTGTAAATCAAATCGTGCTAGATGCTTTTAATCTGATTTATGATCAAACTTTTTGGTAGCGCAGATACCTCCATATATGTTTTCCTGGACTGAGATGTTGGCTCAGAGATGACACAATCATGTAAATCCTGGTGCTTGGGCAGTTCTTGGCTATGTTCACAAATGTCTCCTACAGATCAGCTCCTCTGAAGCCTCTCACCTTGTGACTTACACACTTTCAGTGTTGTAGTATTATCATTGGGGAAGAAAGGACTGAGGAAATTACATCATTTTATAGCATAGGCAAAGTCACTTGACTGGGGCTCAAGCGCTGCTTTGTAAAGATAAATAGGGCAGCTTTTTAGAAAAATAAACTGTTTCTGTATGTTGCGACATGGGAGGAGTTTAATCATGCAGACTTTTAGAGATATTGAAAGGTTTAGTTTAACTACATAAAATACATTAAAGCAACTCTGTTTCTGGGTTAAAAAATTGTAAAAAGCAGGACGTGCAAAAGAAGAGGGTTTACACTTCCCAATCCAGCTGCCTGTTCCACTGATTTTCGCTTTCAGGAGATACAGCAACCTGAAGAATCTTCACATTCTACATTTCTGGGACTATTGGATGTCTGATGCCTGCGTCCTCTTCTGCACTGCTTCCTGTAGTTTTGTAAGACCAGGAGAAGGAGCCACAGGTACCTGACATGCCCAGAACTGTGTCAGATGTAAACATGCAATTGTTGTAGCACTACCCCCATAGGAGCCACTTGGTAGAGTGGGTTCTTTGTACTTTTGCCTCGGCTCTAAACAACTTCTGCCCATCTGACACACCATGTTAAACAAATGGATACTACTATATTAATTGGAGCACAAATATAAATATCATGCACACAACTATTGCTCAGTATCAGAAAGCAAACACCAAACTGGTTAGTGCTAAAGAAACCCAATATATTGTCACGGGTAAATGGTAGAATGTGCATAAATGAGCAAGTAAAGAATTTAGTCATTCGCAGTTCACTAGACATTATGATCACTAAGTTATAGCAGCATAGAATGCAGTTCTATGACGTTAAATTAAAGTAAACCTGGTAATTCACACATTTTCCAATAAACAATTGCATAGGTAGCAGTAACAGCAATGGTGATCAATGCTACAATAACTTCTCAGTAACTAGTAGGCTTGTAACCGTTCTAGAGTGCACTCTATATGGATGGCTACGAAAGAATGTAAGGCTCCCTATAGTACCTCTTACTATGGGCAATAGGCAAAGTTCTTGTGAAGCAACTATTTGGGTGAGCAGTCCTTAGCACTAGTTCCTCATCGGGCTACTGTTGGGGCCCATTCTTTACAGTGAAGCACATAAATACAGTCCCAATAAAATCTTCTTGCAGTAATTAAGGCTGCTAGTTAGATGGCCAGTCTCTTTGTGCTCAGTCTATATTATCAATGACAGGTTAATGGTAGCAATGCCCTCTAACCAGTCCCAAAGACACAGCAGTTTTGATTCTACATTTCAGATGTCAGCTCACTTCTGAATCTGCCTGGAGCAACTCCAGTTCTCAATACACTGGACAAGAGCACTCAGTTTTCATTGGGTTTAATTTAATACTGCTTTAAAAAGAACCTTTATTCAATTCTGGAAATATTAAGTGAGCAGATACAAAAACTGTAATTGCTTGGACTTTAGGTAGGCGGGGGTTAACAGCTTCCCTGGTTAGGAAGGGTATGGTTAATTATGTTCTTCTTCTGGTGGGCTTTGCTGGATTCAACCCACTAATTCCGTGTGCTATAAAAGGAACAGGTGGTCCGAACCTAGGGGGCCCCAAGAGACCTAGGATCTTGAGCCAGAGAACTGTGTTCCTCACCGCCATCGCCAGAACCTGGATCATCAGTACCATGCTGGAATCAGAATTGCCACTGTTAAGGGAGACTGCTGGGGCTCACAGTGCTGCTTGAAGACACCCATATTGGACTCCACCAAGTATGGATTTTCATCCTATGCAGGTAATGAAGTTAGAGGCTAGGGATGTAAGGAAAATACTGCGCTTGACATTGAACTGGTATTCTGTGATTCTCATCATGCTGCATAATTTAAGAAAAACTTCTGACACTTTGCCTTTGCCTGGTCTGGCATTACTAAAGGGGTGTAATGCAAGTAGCCAGCACATATAGCCCACACTTCAGATCAGTGTGAAGATAAAGCAGTTACCAAGGGTAACAAAGGTTTCTCTAGCAGCCTGTCGTAAGCATGTACATGTGGCAAGTGAGATAGCCTCTTGCAGCGAAGGAGATGTTGTTGGCATTCCTTCTAATGGGGCAGATCTGCACAGCCCTCAGCCTGTACACAGGTACAGAAGAGAAAGATTTAAGTGAAGTGCATGCATGGAGTTCGTGCTAGGTGCACGTTGAGGACCCATAACGCTACTGGGAATGAGGAAGCAGTGATAAGCTGGACAGTTGGAGAGGGCAAGGGCACTGCATGTCCCTCCTAAATGCTCAAGTGACTGTGGTGGTGGATAGTACATTGAGAAAGTTTATTAGAGTTCATCCGTCTATTTATGCAAAGGTACCCCATGTGTAAGGCAGTGACAAAAGTGCCTAGCGTAGCCCAGAAGAACCCACCCGGGAGTAGGCCTCTCATGGGACCCTTTCTTGGCACCCAACAAGGAGGGGAACATAGAGGATGGAACTTCCATCACAAGACCCCTACCCTATATACTGACTTAATAAACAGACACTCACCTGCCAAAGATCCAGAACCATCCTAACTCGAGCCGTTTCTTCAACGGTCTTCCTGTCCCCGACGCCAGCATGTCAACTGAGGGAAGCCAGCTGTGATTCCTTGCACCTTCAAATCTGGCTTCCCACTGTGCCATGCTGCACTTCTTGTGACCTGTGACATGCCCCAGGATGTTGCGCTGGAGGGGGGAGAATTTCCAGTGGATCCGCCACAGCAATCCGACCGAAAGTGGGAGCGGGTACCTGTCAGAACCAGGCACCAACTCCCCCCCCCCCCCAAAAAAAAACTTTCAAATATGGTGGTGGGGAGGGTGGGTAGAGCAGAACTTTCTCTTTTGGGTAAAATTCAGCTTTAACAAGCATTTATTCTTTGCAGTATGGGTGGGGCACTGCAAGGTTTTTTTTTTTTTTGTACCCGGAGTTAGGCTTTAATGTGTTTTTGAAAAAAAGGAACAATTGCCAAAACGAAATTGTTAATTGTTGGCTTTGTATCTGAAATACATTTAATGCTGGTACATTTTCTTCTTAATTAGGAGCTTGCCAGAAATTAGATGCAGATATGTGTAAAAGAGAGACTATCAAGAATCTAGCTTATTTCTTTCGTCATGGTCTTTTCTAATACACCCACACTTTGCTTGTGCTGGCAATGTAATCATAAGTAACAGAATAATATGTTCTTTTGTTGCAAACTTTGTTTTTAACATAAACAATTACATATCAGGTACAAAAGGTCACCAGTGCTGATATATGTGTTAAAAGGCAAGGGTTCTGTACACATCATCCTTGGCGGGGGGGTTTAGTTTGAACATTTATTATGTGTGCAAATGGTCACATATATTTGTATAGATGTAAGAACTCAAACCAGAAGTGTCTGTTTCTTAATGCACAAGGTCCAGTGCCCAATATTCATTCTGTAAGCAGTGCTGTCAATCAGCATGACACAGCATGACACAGTGAAGTAGCAAGGGTGTCAGTCAGGTAGGAGAAAGTAAAATGGCTGCTATTTAATATCAAAACAAAGTAGGAAAATGTACTCACTGATTTAACTTAAAGTATATACTGTATAAAGGGAATTGTTTATTTTTTGTTGTTTTAGAGTGTGGAAGGGTTCTACAAAGCTTTTAATCCCAAAACAAGGGAGACAATGACTGACATGGTCAATTCCATGCAGAATTTTTCGGCCAAACTGAGCTATCGGGGGAGAAGAGCCTTGGTGTAAGAGGTAAAGAAGAACCCAAAGATCACTGTAGCTGAAATCCAGAGATGCAGTCGGGAGATGGGAGAAAGTTGTAGAAAGTCAACCATGACTGCAGCCCTCCACCAGTCGGGGCTTTATGGCAGAGTGGCCCGACGGAAGCCTCTCCTCAGTGCAAGACACATGAAAGCCCACATGGAGTTTGCTAAAAAAAAACCTGAAGGACTCCAAGATGGTGAGAAATAAGATTCTCTGATCCGATAAGACCAAGATAGAACTTTTTGGCCTTAATTCTAAGCGGTATGTGTGGAGAAAACCAAGCACTGCTCATCACCTGCCCAATACAGACCCAACAGTGAAGCATGGTGGTGGCAGCATCATGCTGTGGGGGTGTTTTTCAGCTGCAGAGACAGGACGACTGGTTGCAATAGAGGGAAAGATGAATGCGGCCAAGTACAGGGATATCCTGGACGAAAACCTTCTCCAGAGTGCTCAGGACCTCAGACTGGGCCGAAGGTGTACCTTCCAACAAGACAATGACCCTAAGCACACAGCTAAAATTACGAAGCAGTGGCTTCACAACAACTCCATGACTGTTCTTGAATGGCCCAGCCAGAGCCCTGACTTAAACCCAATTGAGCATCTCTGGAGAGACCTAAAAATGGCTGTCCACCAACGTTTACCATCCAACCTGACAGAACTGGAGAGGATCTGCAAGGTGGAATGGCAGAGGATCCCCAAATCCAGGTGTGAAAAACTTGTTGCATCTTTCCCAAAAAGACTCATGGCTGTATTAGCTTAAAAGGGTGCTTCTACTAAATACTGAGCAAAGGGTGAATATTTCGGACCATGTGATATTTCAGTTTTTCTTTTTTAATAAATCTTCAAAAATGTCAACAATTCTGTGTTTTTCTGTCAATATGGGGTGCTGTGTGTACATTAATGAGGAAAAAAATGAACTTAAATGATTTTAGCAAATGGCTGCAATATAAGGAAGATTGAAAAACTTAAGGGGGTCTAAATACTTTCCGTCCCCACTGTAGATTAACAGTAGCTGATATCTATGGTAAGTCACTATAATATATAGCAACTCCTCTACGAAAGGCAAATAAATAAAAAGATTTCCTAATATTTAACTGCCATATGCATCATTGCAAGCTCGAAAGCCCTCAGGGGTTTATAGTATATACCAGTGGTTCTCAACTTCTGTCCTCAGGATCCACTAACAGGCCAGGTTTTATGTATTACCTTGGGGAGATGCAGACTAGAATGCTGCAATCACTGAGCAGCAAATTATATCAACTGTCATGTATTTCAGGTATCTTGCAAACCTGGCCTGTTAGTGGGTCCTGAGGACAGTAGTTGAGAACCACTGGTATATACAGTACGGTATATATATTGGATTGTGATCACCCAAACGTTTTCAGGAAAGTCTTACTACCTCCCTCCAAAGTGCAGCTCACCATCTCAGTCTCCCTTGCATCTGCACCATCTCTACTACCCAGATTAGAAGCCCTGTGGCATCTAGGTAGTAGTAATTCCATATGCAGGGAGGCCTCCACGAATTCCATGCGAAAAACATAGGATAATTTAGCTGTAAATAAAGAAATAGTAGGTTCTGGGTGTAACGACACCCCGAGTATGAAAGGGGTTAAAGTCGTTTAGGACATTTCAAACCCAAACACAAAGGCAGCTACCGAACACTCCAATCAGCCGAACAAGGAACCCATACAAATAATCCACCCCAAAAACGAGACACGGCTCTGTCTTCAGGTCCCAAGCAGGAATGAATCTTTATTCCAAAAAACACATGTTATACAGATCCCACTCCAAAACTTTTCCCCCCCACCCTTGGAAAACAGGGCGGGTTAAACTGTCCAATAACAATGGACACACAGGTCAGGTGTGCTTAACTTCTAATCAGTAAACAGTCTTAACAGGGGGGCTGCTGGAAGAATCCCCCCACCCTCTTTCCTCACAGCAATACACATCCTGTGATCCAAGGCAGACAAACACAATAGAACATTGGAATACAGCCCCACCCCAAACTAGCAAAGCAAACAGTACACAACACAATGAGACAGCACACTTTATATATACACACATATACAGCATTGAGTCTCTGACTAGCACAGATCACAGCGGGGCTCCCACTCACCCTGTGCCCCACCAGCGACTCCCGTCACATGGCTCCCTCCTTGTGGAACACTCCGGCAGACCCGGCTTGATCCTTCTCGGGTCAACTTGGGGATGTCCGGAACTAGGAGGCCGGAGTGACGTCTGTTTGCCGGGACAACCCATCAGCATTGCCATTTTGCTTACCGGGTCGGTAGCTGATGGTGAAATTGTAAGGTTGCAGGGCTAAGCTCCACCGCAGCAACCTGCCATTGTCTCCTGAGACCCGGTTAAGCCAGACCAATGGGTTGTGATCAGTGACTAATGAAAATTCCTGTCCATACAAATAAGGGTTCAACTTTTTAAGGGCCCAAACCAGGGCCAAGCACTCTTTCTCCACTGCTGCATAGCTCACTTCCCGGGGTAATAGTTTTCTGCTCAGGTATGCGACAGGGTGTTCTCTTCCATCCTCCCCAATTTGGCTCAGCACAGCCCCCAGTCCAAACATGGAAGCATCTGTGTGGACAAGGAAACGTTTGTTAGGTACTGGGGCAGCCAAGACAGGGGCATTTACAAGTGCTTGCTTGAGGGCTAGAAATGCGGCTTCACAAGCTGGAGACCACAGGACCTGCCTAGGTAAATTCTTTTTCGTCAGGTCAGTCAGGGGCTTGGCGATAGCACTGTAATCAGGGATAAAACGCCGGTAGTACCCGGCAGTCCCCAAGAAGGCTAATACCTGGGTCTTAGTACGGGGTGTGGGCCAGTTAGCTACTGCCTCTACCTTGGCTGGCTCTGGTCTCTGGTTCCCACACCCCACTCGGTGTCCCAGGTACTGCACCTCTGCCATACCTAGATGGCACTTGTCTGGTTTCAAGGTCAGGCCTGCGGCCCGAATCTTGTCCAGAACCACCCCTACGTGAACCAGGTGCTCCTCCCAAGACCCACTGTAGATCGCAATGTCATCCAGGTATGCACATGCAAAATCCTGAAAGCCATCGAGGAGCCGATCCACCATACGTTGGAAGGTAGCTGGGGCATTTTTCATCCCGAATGGCATGACCTTAGACTGGTACAGGCCAAACGGGGTAACAAATGCCGACTTGGGGATAGCATCCTCGGCCAGGGGAATCTGCCAATAGCCCTTACACAGGTCGATTGTAGTTAAATAACGTCCCCTGGCTATACGATCTAGCAGTTTGTCTACCCTGGGCATTGGGTAGGCATCAGTGGTGGTCTTCTCATTGAGTCGCCTGTAGTCCACGCAGAACCGGGTAGTTCCGTCTTTCTTAGGCACCAGGACTACAGGCGAGGCCCAAGGGCTGTCAGAGGGCTCAATGACTCCTAACTGAATCATCTCCTGTATCTCCTTCCGCATTCCTTCTCGGACTGCTTCAGGGATACGGTAGGGGGGCTGACGCAGGGGTGCTTGTCCAGGGGTCTCTACCTTATGCACAGCCAGGGTCGTGTAGCCTGGTTTTTGGGAGAAAGTCGCCTGTTTCTCCCACAGAAGCCGCTTAGCCTGTTCCTTCTTTGTGGGGCTTAACTGGTCCCCTAGCTGTACGAGGCTAATTAGGTCAGTCTGGGGGTCTCTCTCTAATAAGTCAGGGAGGGGTAAACTTTCGGAATCGTCCGCGGCAGGCGCACATACTGCAGCCACATCCTCCTGCCGTTCCTGATACTCCTTCAGCATGTTCACATGAAAGGTTCGCTGGATTCTTTCATCTGCACAGCTGGCAATAACATAGGTAGTATCACATACCTGGGCTACTACTTTATATGGGCCCTGCCAAGATGCCTGCATCTTGTCGGTCTTCACAGGCTTGAGCACTAAGACCTTCTGCCCAACCTGGAAGATACGCTGTCGGGCACCCCGATCGTACCATCTCTTCTGTCTCCCCTGGGCCGCCTGGAGATTCTCCCTTACCATCAGAGACAGTTGTGCCATGCGATCCCTGAGTTCCAGAACATAGGGCACTATGGGGGTTCCCTCCCGCTCTGTCTCTCCCTCCCAGTGTCCTCTAATGAGATCGAGGGGTCCGCGAACCCTTCTCCCATAGAGTAACTCGAAGGGAGAGAACCCAGTAGATTCCTGGGGTACCTCTCTGTACGCAAACAACAGGTGAGGCAGGAATTTCTCCCAGTCTCTGCAAGCGTCCGAAAAGGTCCTCAGCATTTGCTTGAGGGTCCCGTTAAAGCGCTCGCAGAGACCATTAGTCTGGGGGTGGTAGGGTGAGCTCAGCAAAGGCTTAATATTGCATACCTTCCATAACTGCTGGGTGAGCACAGCGGTAAACTGGGTTCCCTGGTCAGAGAGGATCTCCTTAGGGAAACCCACTCTAGTAAATATTTTAACCAGGGCATCAGCTACGGTCTCTGCTTCAATGTTGGACATAGCTACTGCCTCTGGGTAACGGGTGGCGTAGTCAACCACGGTGAGAATATACTTCTTCCCGGATGGACTAGGCCTGGCCAAGGGACCCACAATGTCAACGGCTATGCGGTAAAAGGGCTCCCCAATAATAGGCATGGACATAAGTCTGGCCTTAGGGTGGTCCCCCCACTTACCTACCCGTTGACATGTGTCACACGTTTTGCAGTACTGTCGCACATCCTGGTTAAAATTGGGCCAGAAGAAATTCTGTGCAATTCTATGGGCTGTGCGGCGGGACCCTAGATGTCCTGCCAGTGGTACATCATGCCCAATTCGCAGAATCTCCAGCTGGTATTTCTTAGGTACCACCAGCTGTCGTTTCTGCGAAGGGACTTTATTTCCCGGGGATGGCTTAGGGATCCTATACAGTCTATCCCCCACCCATTCATAAAGCTCCCCATCTATTCCCTTTTCCTGAGTATCTGCCTTAGCCCTATACTTATGTAAGGTCGGGTCCTCCCGGGTTTCCCTCCCGAATGCTTCTGGGGTATCCCAACCTAGGGGAGCCTGATCTAAGGTACATGTCGGGGAAGATAGTCTTACCTGGGTCTCAGCAGCAAGTGGGCCGGTTCCAATAGCACGGGTCTGGGCACGGGTAGTCACTGGGTTGGCCTCAGCTGGGCCCATCGGGGCGTAAGCAGAAACGAGGGGGGCCAAATCATTCCCCAGTAGTACATCCGCTGGCAAATCCTTCATCACCCCCACATTCACATGTCCCGAACCAACCCCCCAGTCCAGGTGAACACGGGCAACGGGTAGCCGGAAAATAGTGCCTCCTGCTACCCTTACTGCTACAGTGTCCCCGGTGTGTTGGCTCTCTGGGATGAGGTTCTTCCGTAGCAGGGTCATCGTGGCGCCAGTATCACGTAGGCCACTAGCTACCTTTCCATTAACCCGAACGGTCTGCCTGTGTTGCTGCCTGTTGTCCTGGTTAGCTGCTTGTACTGGATCAGCCTCGTGCAGGATGCCCCACTGTTCTTCCTCCTCAACGCAGTGAGCCGCAGGCATGGATGTGCAGGGATTCCCCCCTGCTGGCTTTCTCCACGACTGGGACTGCCTGGCTGGATTCGACGGACAGTCTGGCTTTTTGTGCCCTAGCTGTTTACACCCGAAACACCTGATGGGTTGTGAGTAGTCCTGGGAGTTGAACCTGGGCTGCTGAGAATAAGTGGCCCCTGGAGGTGGTGCTGTAGGGCGGTACGACTGTGGTTGGTAGGTGCCAGCTGGAGGGGGTGCCGCTGATCGATAATCCACCCAAGCTGTTGTCTTGACCACTGGGTTATCCAGTTTGCGGGCGTCGGTGTATTCGTCTGCCAGGCGAGCTGCTTCAGACAAGGTGCAAGGTTTTCGGTCCCGGACCCACTCTCTGACTTCTGGGGACAGCTTGTCAAAGAAGTGCTCCAGCAGGAACAGCTGCAGCACCTCTTCCCCGGATACTGCTTGGCATCCAGCGACCCAGTGGGATGCCGTGCGGTGTAGGCGGCATGCCCACTCGGCATATGAGTCTCCAGTCTGCTTACTCGTCTCTCGGAACCGCCTCCGGTATGCTTCTGGTGTGACGGCATACCTGGCCAAAAGTGCTTCTTTTACAAGCCCATAGTTCATAATATCCTTGTCTGGGATGGCCCTGAACGCTTCACTGGCCCGGCCGGACAATTTCCCAGACAAAATGGTAACCCATTCCTCTGTGGGCACCCGGTGTAGGGCACATTGCCGTTCAAAATCTGCAAGGTACCCATCAATCTCCCCTTCTGCTTCAATGAAATTTTTAAAAGCAGCAAAATGTACCTTTCTCCTTTCAGTTGGTGCTGCTGTGTCTCCCGCTGCTGCAGCACCTCTTTGCTGTAGCCAATTTGCATCCACAGCCGCTATAACTCGGTCTATGATCTCCGCTGTAGGGTTAGGGCCATAATGTGCCAGTCTTATTTTTACAGCCCGATCAAAACTTTCCTCTTCGGGTGTCCTGTCTGTTATGCTGGGTCTTTCGGCTATGTTGGTTCTTTCAGCTCTATCCATTTCGACTAGTTCTGCGATAATGTCCCTCTTCTTACGGTTGTTGGCCGGTCGGCCCCGGTTCTCCAGTAAGTCCTTGAGGGTAGAGCGCTTTAGCCGTTCATACTGTGCTTCCATTGGCCTGTGTCCTCTTGTAGCTGTCCTTCTGGGCTGTGGGAATGATCCCGCTGCTTGCCACCAGTGTAACGACACCCCGAGTATGAAAGGGGTTAAAGTCGTTTAGGACATTTCAAACCCAAACACAAAGGCAGCTACCGAACACTCCAATCAGCCGAACAAGGAACCCATACAAATAATCCACCCCAAAAACGAGACACGGCTCTGTCTTCAGGTCCCAAGCAGGAATGAATCTTTATTCCAAAAAACACATGTTATACAGATCCCACTCCAAAACTTTTCCCCCCCACCCTTGGAAAACAGGGCGGGTTAAACTGTCCAATAACAATGGACACACAGGTCAGGTGTGCTTAACTTCTAATCAGTAAACAGTCTTAACAGGGGGGCTGCTGGAAGAATCCCCCCACCCTCTTTCCTCACAGCAATACACATCCTGTGATCCAAGGCAGACAAACACAATAGAACATTGGAATACAGCCCCACCCCAAACTAGCAAAGCAAACAGTACACAACACAATGAGACAGCACACTTTATATATACACACATATACAGCATTGAGTCTCTGACTAGCACAGATCACAGCGGGGCTCCCACTCACCCTGTGCCCCACCAGCGACTCCCGTCACACTGGGTAGATCCACTTTTGTAAAATAGTCTCAAGGGATATGATAGTAAGCAGTTGCTTGCAGCCCATTCAGAATTTAATGCCCAGGAAATTAATTAGACCAAAAAGAGCCAATTCGGGAGTTAGAGGTAAGTAGTTTACCAGGTATATGGTAACATGATGCACTATGGAGTTCCAAAAAAATTTAATCCTGGGGTACAACCAAAAAGCATGGAACAGGTCCACGTCTAATTGTCCACATTTCTAGCAACAAGAAGAGGTTCTTAGGTCTATAAGGTATCTACATGACTTTTAATAGGCATCACTGTATGTGGATTGTTAGGTACACTAACTGAATTTAAAAATATTAAAAATTACTTTTGAAATAACATTAACATGATCAACAGTGTATGAGATTTTAGTGATTAGATTTAAATAAACTTTAAAATAAAGACCGCAAAAACAGCTCACAATATATATGCTCTGAAAATACAAAATACTTTCCCTTTAAAGCTACAAATCCTTTATCCGTGTACAGCTGCAATTTATCAAAATCAGCCCCGCCGAATAGTCCTATTAAAAGGAGTTTTCAAGTGTAAATACTTCTAAATTACATTTATACTACTGGCACATTATTAAATAACGTCCTGTGAATTTTTCCAAATGTGGGACACAAAATGCTCGAACATAAACACATTGTTGCATAATCCATAAATGTCAATATAATTTGTGTCAACATGGCTATGAAAAGATTGATTGTGTCCATGAAAAGATACAGAAATAAAATAAGAACCCATGCTGGAAATCACTCCGGAGCGAATTAAGCCATCAATTTAGTATGCCATGATAATTTCTTTAGAGTTCTCAGATTTCATCTAGATAAATCCTTCATCTGTGCCAGGAAGACTGTCTAATATCACAATATTCTTTGTGTTTTTGGCACCTGCTAAAAGAAATCAATTACCCAGAACCGACGTATTCCAGTTATTAATACGTTCTTAATAATTTGGCCAGCAGGTTTATGTGTATTAATGGTTGGAACCTGTTCTTAGTACAGGGTGGAGAAAAGGCCCAAAATGGTGCAGAAGGGAAAATCTTACTGCAAGACAAGTTCTTTTATCATGGAAGACCAACCACCAGGCCATTTCACACCAGCTTCAAGGCATTATGAAAGCCACAGGGATTCACAAATTGGAAACATTTTTTTTATTTCTTGAGGATACTTAACAATTCAACTTTTTGTTGCTATCCCAGAATTCTCTTTGACTTTTTGTGCTAATGATTCACAGATATCATAAAATGCCAAGCTCTCTTATGCTCAAAAAAATATGGGCATTACACGTTCTCACATCAGAATGTTCACCCCCAGAGTTGTAATTGAAAGAAAATGGATACCACTTAAAGATAATCTACATCAGCTCACTACTTCGATGGTGCTCAAATGAAGAACAGGGCACTCTTGGACAGGACTCAATTCATCTTGGCCACCCCACTGCTTTATAGTCACAATAAAACAGGAATACCTTTGTTAAAAAGGGTGCTATATGTTGCTCAATCTTTGCACGCAACAGGGTTGATTTACTAAAGGCAAATAGACTTTTTATTTTTCAAGGGAAATTGCACTTTGCAATGGTATTTTCCCCAGAACTTAGAGAATGTAGTGAACTTTCCCTTTGAAAAGAATACCCAATCACATGCAAGGAAAAAAAAAAAAAAAAAAAATTTTAGTTTGCACATTCTTGGATAACAGAGATCACTGAAGGTCCATCTCATTCACTAAGCTCCATTCCTAGCAAAGTGCAACTTCCTATAAAAAGTGCACAGCCTTTAGTAAATCAATTCCTCTGTGTCAAATTCTAACACTGCTTGGAATCTTCATTGCATGCAGGTTGTCTGCCAATCTTAGGTCCCTTTCACTTTCCATTTTGATGGATCGCTCTGTTGATCCCCGCTGAGCAGGCAGATGACAGGTCCGTCTCCGCTCACTGTGCACAGAAAGACCTGTCAGGGTCCCACTCTCCTCCAAGGGGAAATCGGATGAAAACGGACCGCCTGTCCATTTTCATTTGATCCCATCCGATCCGATCTGCCAGACGGATGGAAAATAGGACCACCATCTGTCTGTATTTGGTGAACAGGGTCCGATTAGATATTGACAGATGTCAGCGGACATAACATCAGCCCTCCATAGGGCTGAATGGATGGTCCGATCAGGTCCGCCTGAAAAACTGACAGGCGTACCTGATTGGACAGCCTGTGTGAAAGGGGCCTTAAGGAGAGTAGGAGTTTATTGATGACATTAAAACTGAACTTCGAGATAATCAAAAATTGTCTAAATACAAGTGTCGTGTGTATTTAAACTTGCATCTTGGTGCATTTTGTGTATTTCTTCCTGATCTTTGCAGTAATCCAGTGTGAAACTTTGCCTCTGTGCAGAAGCTTCTGTAAAAAAAACGGTCACTGCTGCTGCTCTCCTTGGGCAGGGTGACTGGTCTTGTCTCCACCCTCTGCCATAGTTTCCTACAGGCAACCTGTAGTGGGCGGAGCTGCTGGGCCCCTCCCACAGCTCTGCTCTCTGCACAGGCTTTGTACAACACAGTGATGATTAGACTGCTACTTTTACAAGGCAATATCTGGTTTTGCAAAGTTCCATTTGGTGAACACAAAGTGGAGGAATGTATTTAAATGAAAGTTTTTGTGCCTGAAGTTCAGTTTTAAGTACTGTTTTAATGAACACCTAAACATTTAAATATGGGCTACAATGAACTCAAACCTGACCTGTGATTTAAAATGGATTTACAATGATGAGGGGAGGAGGAGGGACCAGACAAAATCCGATCAGTGTGTGGCCATCTTTGCTCTAAAGAACTCAACCATTTGACTTTGGACGAAGAAACATGTTTCAAAACTTCTGTTGATCAGTGGCTGCAGCCGCAGATTAGTGTATTCTGACTACACGTTGGGGGGATTCCTCTATCCACGTAGTCGTAATCTGTTAGCAGGCTGAATAAAAAAGACTACCTGTGTAGAGCCATGTGTATGGAGTGGACCTTTCTGACATGTTACACTAACCCTAAACATTTTCAAAGAAGCTCTAATCATCTGTAAAGATGTACCTATGTGACCATACAGTATTGAATATGGCAACTGAAAGTGACTGGGATAATTTAGAAATAAATTCAATTACATCTTTGTGTATGGATACAATAAGTTATTGTTTTAACTATTCATAAAAAATATGCATTTTTTAAAATAGGAACTCTATATTGAAGGAGAAGTACAGCCAAAGCTCGTTCTGCACTCCTGTGACCCGTTTTCAGCAGACAGCAGGCTGAAGTCTGCTATCGGCTGATGTCACAGAACCAGTCCAGGCTCAGGAAAGATCACAACCATATGGTCAGGCTCCGCCCACATGCCTGGACCAGCACCCGGCTCAGCCTCTCAGCGAGCCGCCCCCGCCACCTCTACAGCCCAGCGCTCCAGTAAGTGCGAGAGGGGGTCAGAGGAGACAGCTGCTTACTGACAGTCACCAGCTCTCTGATCAAGGAGGTATGAGAACCGAGCGATCGGCGGTGTTTGATCACTCGCTTCTCAGTGTTAGAGCCGGCGGGGTACAGATGCAGCATCCACCTAGGTAATGATTCTACAAAAAAAAGTTCCCATACATCTCTTTTAACCACTTTATGACCATAAAAGTTTTACTTCTACAGGGTGGCCGCTCTGTACAGAATCATGTATATACACGTGATTATGCACTTCTGGGTTTTGGGTGCGAGCGGGCCCCCCCGGCGACCCGCCAATCGTTCGGTACTCTGACTTATTCCAATTAATACTGAATCCCGACAGCTCACCAAAGTCGGCAATTAAATGCATTACATTCTTCAATGAGCTGTCGGTGTCTCCCAAATAAATCAATGTGTCATCCGCGAATAGTGAGATGACGTCATGATTAAGGCCTCGACGGAAGCCTATGATGTTTTGTGATGCTCTGATGTGTATAGCTAGAGGTTCAAGAGCTAGGGCAAACAACAGGGGTGATAAAGGACACCCCTGTCGCGTGCCCCTGAAGAGCCTGAAGGGTTCCGATACATCCCCATTGATACGCATTCTCGCCGTCGGATTATTGTATAGCAGCTGAACCCATTTCAGAAAAGAGGGACCCACCCCAAATTTTGTCAGTGTTTCCCACAAATAGGGCCATTCAATGCTGTCGAACGCTTTGGCAGTGTATAAAGAGAAGATGGCCCTATTACCTGGGTTGTCTGTAGGCAGTTGTAGGTTGAGAAACAGTCTGCATAGGTTTTGAGATGTGGATCTATTTGGTATAAAACCCGACTGATCTCTATGGATCACAGTTTGAATACACTTGGCCAATCTGTTGGCCAGGACTCTGGCCCACAACTTAATGTCAAACGAATGAGATAGGTCTATATGCATCTGGGGATAGGGCGTCCTTATCATCTTTCAAAAGTACTACAATAAGTGCCTCACTCATAGAGGGGGGGGAGCCTCCCAATTTCAAATGCCTTGTTATAGACTTGCAAGAGTACTGGGATTAATTGTGCAGCGTAGCGTTTAAAAAATTCCGCTGGCAAACCATCGGCACCAGGTGCTTTTCCATTCTGTGCATGAGCCAGCGCCTCCAGGAGCTCCTCCTCAGTCAATGGGGCATTCAATTGTTTTGCATCTGTGGTGGACAAGCATGGTATAGGGTATTTATCTAGAAAGGAGTGGATGTCCTCAGAAATTGAAAGAAATTTTTAAAGACATCCATAATGGCCTAAGTGGAGTAACAGGGTGTGCCCTGTGTGTCCGTCACTGCCACTATGTGTGAGGGGCCTTGTTGGGACTTGACCAGTAGGGCCAGCATATGACCCGTATTTTCCCCTTCTTCAAAATATTTCTGTTGTAAAAAGAATCTTGTTTTCTGCCAACTGAAGGGACTATTGCTTGAGCATGGACTGGGCCACAAGCCATTTTCTCCTTGTGTCATCAGTAGGGTCTGCTACATAAAGTGCTTCCGAACTCTGTGCTTCAGCTAGTACTAGATTTTCCCATTCTTTAGTTCTAGTTTTGATATGTGAAATTTCTCTAATGAATTGCCCTTGTAAATAGGCCTTGGCTGTCTCCCATACAATATCAATGCTCGTAGATCCTATATTCTGTTTGGAAAAGGATATAAGAGCTTTTGGGAGTGGATCAGGTTCTGGTAGTAGTGACAACCAAAGGGGGTTAAGCTTCCATAGACTATTACCTCTGATCGCTCCCACTCGAATATCAATCGTGAGCGGGGAGTGATCCGAGATCTGTCTTGCGTGATACTGTGAGGAATCTACTAATGGCAACATGTGTTCATTACCTCGTCCTAAATCAATCCGTGAGAGGCTGCCTACTGAGGCTGACTGGCATGAAAACATCTTAGTGTCAGGGTTATGCATCCTTCACACGTCTGTGAGGTCCATCTCCACAAGAAGACGGGCAAACGGTGTAGGCCCATTCCTTCTCCGTGATCCATCTCCAGTACTGTTACTTAATTTGTCCTTCCCAGGATCAATATAATTATTAAAGTCCCCTTTAACTAATACCGGTATGCCCGGGAAGCGGGACATGAAGTTAGCTAAGATTGAAAGGAGACTGGCTGAGAATGAGGAGAAATGTACAACCCTGCTAATACACATTTTGTTCCATACAAAGAGCATAAAAGGAATACATGACGACCATCCGGGTTAATTTTAGCTTCCAGGAGGGAGAATTAAGTATCTCTTTTAATCAGGAGACTCACTCCCGTCGCATACACTGAATATGGAGTGGTATTGGTGACAAAACTGTCTTTGTGCAAATATCGGTGTGGACGTCGAGGGAAGATGAGTCTCCTGCAAACATATCACATCAGCGTTCAAACACTTGATCGCGTGAAGCACGGCCAATCGTTTAACTGGACTATTTAAACCCCGGATATTCCAGGACAGTATTCTAGTTAGCTTAGACATCGAATCAAAATATCAATAGGTATGGTTAGAGATCCTACTTGTATTACGTGTTCATATGGCAATACCTTGTGACAATTAGCATTTAAAGTCTGTGTCCAAATGAAAACATTTTGAAAAGTATCTCGATTTAGTAAAAAGTTTAGCGGTCAGTCCATATTTGTGGCAATGTTATGGAAAGCAGGAACCGCAAATAGTAAATAAGGTAATGGAGAAACCATGGTGAAAAAATAAAAAATAGAAAAAAGTAACAACAAAAACATGGTGGAATTGGCCAACAGGGCCTCACATACTTGCCAGAAGATGACTGGGGGTCTGTGCCAGGCCTCCCAGGGGGCAACAGTGGAAGCGCACTTCAGTGTCTTATAACTTCTCAACAGCGAGAACAAGCGCCGTGGTTTCAGAAAAACTATTTGGAGAGCAGACAGCTATGTCCGCCTTGACAAGCTGTCAGTGGGGAAGATAGGGGAAGAGAGTCTTGTGTTCAGCTTTAGCGCGCAATAGTTCATGATGGTGCCCGGCGCCTATTGCGTGCTTCACAAATTGTTTGTTCTCCTCGGTCCAGCCATTGTGCAGCTGCTGACGGGGAATCAAAAAATTGCACTGAGCCCATCAACTCTCAGACGTGCTGGGTACAGCATAGCATATTTCAGATCAAGATCTCTGAGGCGAAGTTTGACATCAATAAACTTGGCTCTCTGCTTCTGCAGATCCGCCGAAAAATCCGGGAAGAGGGAAACTTTAGAATTATCCATTTTCAGTGCAGCAGGTTTTATTCTGGCATTATGCAGAATTGCATCTCTGTCCTTGTAGTTGAGGAGTTTAAATAGGAAGGGCCGTGGGGGGACTCCTGGTGGAGGAGGCCTAGCTGGAACTCTGTGTGGCCGTTCCACGGTGAACATGGGGGAGAACACCTCTCTGCCAAATGCCAATCAGCCATTGTTCAATAAACTCCACAGGGTTTTTCCCCTCCATTCTTTCAGGGAGACCTATAGCTCTCACATTACACCCTGTTCAAAATTATTATGCCAATGATATTTTTCTCATTTACCTAAATAATTGATGTAGACAACAGTCAGCATAATTCTCATGTTATCAACTATTAAGAGTACAATTCAAATTTTATGGAACAAACCTCCTAATGATAACAGTTTTTTTCTTCAAAATAATAAACTTACAATGCACTGTTCCAACTTATTAATTAATTATACAGGTCACATTACATTTTAACATAGGACCCCTTATTTGATAGCAGCTTCACAAGTCTTGCATCCATTGAACTTGTGAGTTTTTGGACAGTTTCTGCTCAAATTTGTTTGCAAGATGTCAGAATAGCCTCCCAGAGCTGCTGTTTGGATGTAAACTGCCTCCCACCCTCATAGATCTTTGCTTGAGGATGCTCCAAAGGTTCTCAATAGGATTGAGGTCAGGGGAGGATGGAGGCCACACCATGACTTTCTCTCCTTTTATCCCCATAGCAGCCATTGATGCAGAAGTATTCTTTGCAGCATGAGATGGTGCATTGTCCTGCATGAAGATGATTTAATTACGGAAAGCTCAGTTCTTCCTTCTGTACCAGGGAAGGAAGTGGTCAGTCAGGAACTCCACATACTTTGCAAAGGCCATCTTTACACCTTTGGGGACCCTAAAGGGGCCGACCAGCTCTCTTGCCATGATTCTGGCCCAAAACATGACTCCACCACCACCTTGCTGACGTCGCAGCCTTGTTGGAACAGGGTGACCATCCACCAACCATCCACTACTCCATCCATCTGGACCATCCAGGGTTGCACGGCACTCATCAGTGAACAGGATTGTTTGAAAATGAGTCTTCATATATTTTTCTGCCCAATGCAGCCGTTTCTGCTTGTGAGCATTGGTTAGTGATGCACAGTTTTATGCACAGTTGCAAGACACTGGAGGACTCTACACCTTGATGTCCGTGGGACTCCAGAGGCCCCAGCAGCTTCAAATATCTGTTTGCTGCTATGTAATGGTGTTTTAGCAGCTGCTCTCTTGATCCGATGCAAGGATCTGGCAGAAATCTTCCTCAATGTGCCTTTATCTGCACGAAACCCATCTGTGCTCTGAATCAGCCACAAATCTCTTAATAGTGCGATGATCACGCTTACGTTTTCGTGGAATATCTAATGTTTTCATACCTCGTCCAAGGCATTGAACTATTTCACTCTTTTCGGCAGCAGAGAGATAATTTTTCTTTCTCATATTGCTTGAAAATGGTGCTCTGCTTAATAATGTGGAACACCCTCCTTTAGTAGTTTTTCCTTTAATTAGGCTCACCTGGCAATCTAATTATCACAGGTGTCCGAGATTGTTTTCAGTGATCAAAAGAGCCCTGAGACACAATGCCATCCATGAGTTAAACTGAAAAACAAAATATTTAATCTTTGTGACACTGAAATAGAATTTGCATAATAGTTTGGAACAGGGTGTATTTCTTCTCATCCTATTCTCTAACTCTTCTAAGCGAGAAGTATGTTGTGTCAGCAGGTGATTATTGTATGTTAGGTCTCTCTGCATGGGCGCCATGTCATCTTCTACGGAGCTCACTCTCCCCTCCAGGGCTGATGTTCTTTCCCTTAACTTTTGAGTATCTTGGTGTAGAAAGTTTATTTCTGTCTTTACACCCTTTATTTCAGCTGTGAGGGCTGCTATAGAGATAGTGCAAGTGTTTACAGCCGTAAAACTGTTTTCACCTTCCGCATTAGAGCTGGTGGGGATATTAGGCCTAGCATGGGTATCTTCTGGAGTACTTACTGCGTCCCATGCAAAGCCGGCCCCGTTAGTGTCTTCCAGCGGCACTGTGTCATCAGCCTCCGATATTCCACCAGATGAATCCTCCGGAACACTGGAGGAGGTTGCAGGATCTGTGGAGAGCGGCATGGAGAACAACTTTTCAGCCGCCTCTCTGTGTATGTCCTTTGCAGAGAGCTGAACGAGGGCGCCATTTTGGCCCATGAGGACCTGAACTGATTTTGCCGTTTTGTAGCGGCCATCGGGATTGCGATCGTTCAGTCCTCTGACAGAATGACAGCCTGCCTATGTAAACAAGGCAGACTTTCATTCTGTGAGTACAGAAGACATGGATCCTGTGTTCCTGAGAAAAGCAGGAATACTGATCCATGTCCTCAAGTAGTAAAAGCATCTCCCTTACAGTTAGTAAGCACTCCCTAGGCACACATTTAACCCTTTGATCACCCTGATGTTAACCCCTTCCCTGCCAGTGTCATTAGTACAGTGACGGTGCATTTTTTAGCACTGATCACTGTATTAGTGTTACTGGTCTCCAAAAAAGTGTCAAGGGTGCCAGGTGTCCGATTTGTCCGCCGCAATATCACAGTCCCGCTTTAAGTTGCTGATTGCCGCCATTACTAGTAATAAATTAATTAATTAATTAAAAAATAAATAAAAATATCCCATAGCTCATAGACGCTGAAACTTTTGCACAAACCAATCAATATAGACTTTTTGGGATTTTTTTTTACCAACAATTTGTAGCAATATACATATTGGCCTAAATTGATGAACACATTTCATTTTTTACTGGATGTGCTTTAGAGCAGAAAGTAAAAAAATATATATATATTTTTTTTAAAAAATTGTCTGTCTTTTTTGTTAATAGCGCAAAAATTAAAAACTGTATAGGTGATCAAATATCACCAAAAGGAAGCTCTATTTGTGGGAAAAAAAGAACATACATTTTATTTGGGTACAGCTTCGCATGACCACACAATTGTCAGTTAAAGCGACGCAGTGCCGTATCGCAAAAAAAAGAAATCAAATTCCTGCTAGATATTGCAAATTAATGCACACTAGCTGCGTCTAAGACACACAAACCCAGACTAGGTGAAACAACAGAAAACATGTAAACGATTTTTGTAATGTCATGAAGGGAGTAAACCTTCCGAGGCTGAAGTGGTTACAGCTAAACTCTGGGCACGGAAACTTCATTTAAATAAAAATCTCAACAGCCTCAAAAAGATATAAATTCCAATTGTGTTCACCAGATGCCTTTGCAAACCCAGATATTACCCTGTAAAAGTAGCAGTGACATCATCACTGTGCTGTACATAACCTGTGCAGAGAGCAGAGCTGTGGGAGGAACCAAGCAGGCGCCATCCACTACAGGCTGCCTGCAGAAAACTACAGGAGGGGGGCGGAGACAAGACCAGAAACCCTTCACATAGAGAGAGCAGCAGTGACCGGTCTTTATTACAGGAAGCTCTGCATAGAGGTAGAGTGTCACACTGGATTACTACACAGATCTGGAAGAAATACACAATGCACACTGAGATTCAACGAAGAATACACATGACTCTTGTATTTAGAAGATATTTGACTTTCCCAGAGTTCAGCTTTAAAGTTATAACTCCTGGAAGTCCTACTTGAATCTCCTCCATGGGGTCAGGAGAAATCCTCTTCTTGATTTAACACTGTTGCATGTGTAGCGCTGGTAGATTTTTAATCTACTGCTGATAGGTAAATCTAGTGGGTTACTTGTTAGGTGAAGTTAGGTTTGCCTCTGTTCCAGCTTGGCTGAGTTGCGTGTAGTTTCACACTGCACCGGTGGGTGTCGTTGTCACCATGGGCCAGTGTTGGAAAGGCAACGTGTTGAAGCGTATGAGTGCTCCTCTGTCCCAGAGACAACTCGGTGGAGGCGGTCCTCCGAGTTGCATTCTGGGAGAGGGTATTTATGGGTGGGATGCCATGTTTAGGGGTTCGTTTTCAGCCACCTTCTGGCCCTCCTGGCCGACAGGTATGCATTAGGAATAACACCTCGTGGTCCTCCGTTCCGGAGGCCCACGTAGCTGCGGTGTGTGGGTGGGCCCAGAGGCCTGTCTAGGGCCTACCACAGCGGCAGAGGAATGGTCCTGGGCTGTCTATCCTGAGTGAAGAAGCTGGACAACTGAGGAGATCCCAGGGGAGGACCCGTCATGGAAGGATCATGCAGAGTGCTGTTCTGGAGAGGGGCCTGGTGACTCAGTTGGAGGACGTATCCTGAAGTAATCTTACTGCACAGTACTGCCGGGTTGGCTTAAAGGTTTAAGTGCTGTGTCTGATATTCATCGTAAACCATTACATCCTGTGGCAGAGGATCGTACAGGTTTTGTTCCAAACAAGTCTGTGGCAGAGACTTTTCTTCGTGCTACGTACTGGCTGCTAGGCAAGTGAGAGAGGCCTATCCAGGCGGGCAAAGACTGAATCCCACAAGGGGAGTGCATTCAACTACAAGTGTTCAATTCCTAATAGTGTTCTAAAGAATACTAAGGAAAGGTATTTGAGCTTCCCTACAACTTTCCTTCTACCTCTTTCCTGCTACTTCCTTTAATACCTGTTCATTAAAGCATTGAAAAACATACTCAAGTGTTTGGTGCCTACATCGTCCAGAGGTAAACTCAACGGGACCCTAGACCCGGTGCCGGTGAAACAGAGGTGGCAAGAGTGAAGGTAACAGCCCGCTTTAAACCAGCAGCTCCACCGTGAGTTATTGCTACATGTGGGGGCGTCGTCTGGGATTTGTTGGCCATCAACTTCCCGCAACCTAGAGAAGTGTTTCACTGGGAGTTTACGGTGTAAGCTGGACTTTGTCAATTTCTCAGGAGAAGAAGAGGTTAAAGTTGCAGGACTTTATTTCTGACTGCTTGGGCGGCGGGCGCCAGTGAAAGCCCGGGAGCTACGTGATCAGAGGAACAAGTGGGAGGAGCCTAGCCTACTTGATACCGCGTGGGACGCGTGTGTGTGTGTTGGCGCCAGAGAAGAAGAGAGGCCTTGTGATCGTGCTGAGAAGATCATAGTGTGGCCATGTCTTTTTCGGTGATGCAACCAACTGTGGGACCTAAGATGTTCCCTACCAGCACCGCTGCGGGTGCTATGCTGACCGGAACCTTGCTTACGGATACCGGCATTCGTCTGAAACCGCAGGGGAGGTTTGTTCTTTATACAGTCGGAGATATTGAAGGACTGGGCATGCTTTGCCACAAGTGTGAAGGACTGGTCATACATCCCTGTCCATTTGTTCGCTGCCCGCAATGTGGAGAATATTTGTTTGTGGTGGAGCAACCTACCATGTCGCCCCGTGCTTATCGTATGGACTGAGCTACAGGTATCGCCACAGTGGAAGCTGCTACTACTGCTGAAAAAGAGCGGCAGGCCGTGATTTAGCCTGTTGTCACCTAAAGTGTTCCTGAGAGAGATACTGTGGTAACTAACTCATCAGCAGACATCACTTTGATTTCCGCGTCCACTGCGCTTATCCCCGTTGTAGCTGTCCAGAGGAAGGTGGGATACGTAAAGGCTTCCCGCGGCCGTGGTCGAGGCCTACCCCAGAGACTACCCGAACCTGAGAAGTCCACGTCAGGAACGGGTGAGAGATCAGAGGGGAATGTATCTGGGACTTTGTGTAAATATTTGCTGGCAGAAAAGTTGAGAGATTCGGAGACAGATTCCATGTCGGATCTCTCCGGTGATGATGATTTCTTTGAGACAATGTCACAAGAACTGTTATGGGCTCAGGGTGAAGATGTTGCTTCTGCCTTGACTTTCTCAGAGTGGACAGCCCTGGATTCTGGGAGAACATCACCTTGTGTGGAGCCACACAGTACTGTCAAGGAAACATTGCCTAAAGTTACTACTTTGTTGCCGACACCCGTCGGGCCTATGGTGAGCAAGTCATTGAACTCTTGTGTGCCCCCTGGTTTGGGAAAAAATAGATCGTTGCCTGAACTTGCACGTTTACAGAGAACGCTTAACAAGCATGTGGCCACGGAATATGGTCTTGAGTTCCCATATGTTACCCAGGACATTATGCAAGAGATTGAAGCCAACCGGGAGCTTTGGTACAGTGAAGCTGTTTGGGACTATTTGTCTGTGCCTAAGCCTTTCCGGAAAACTGGATATTCTGTCGCTATAGATGAACGATATAAACTGTATATATCTCATGTGTGTGTTAACTTGTTTCCTTTCAGGAGAAAGTGGACCTCCTATCAAGCTGTTAGGCTTTTCAGCTAGATAGATAGTGGGGTTGCAACAGCCTTAATGTGGTTTTGTTTACGGATGTGAACATATTGAAAAAAAAAATGATGAAATCGTAATGTCTCTCTACTGTTTTCCTTTCTTCTTTACGTTAATCCAAGTTGTCACCATGGGCCAGTGTTGGAAAGGCAACATGTTGAAGCGTATGAGTGCTCCTCTGTCCCGGAGACAACTCGGTGGAGGTGGTCCTCCGAGTTGCATTCTGGGAGAGGCTATTTATGGGACAGACGCCATGTTTAGGAGTTAATTTTCAGCCACCTGCTGGCCCTCCTGGCCGACAGATATGCATTAGGAATACCACCTTGTGGTCCTCTGTTCTGGAGGCCCACGTCGCTGCGGCGTGTGGGTGGGCCCAGAGGCCTGTCTGGGGCCTAACACAGCGGCAGAGGAATGGTCCTGGGCTGTCTATCCTGAGTGAAGAAGCTGGACAACTGAGGAAATCCCAGGGGAGGACCCGTCATGGAGGGATCATGCAGAGTGCTGGTCTGGAGAGGGGCCTGGTGACTCAGTTGGAGGACGTATCCTGAAGTATTCTTACTGCATAGTACTGCCGGGTTGGCTTAAAGGTTCAAGTGCTGTGTCTGATATTCATCGTAAACCATTACATCCTGTGGCAGAGGATCGTACGGGTTTTGTTCCAAACAAGTCTGTGGCAGAGACTTTTCTTCGTGCTACGTACTGGCTGCTAGGCAAGTGAGAGAGGCCTATCCAGGCGGGCAAAGAATAAATCCCACAAGGGGAGTGCAATAAACTACAAGTCTTCAATTCCTAATAATGTTCTAAAGAATACTAAGGAAAGGTATTTGAGCTTCCCTGCAACTTTCCTTCTACCACTTTCCTGCTACTTCTTTTATTAACTGTTCATTAAAGCATTGGAAAACATACTCAAGTGTTTGGTGCCTACATCATCCAGAGGTAAACTCAACGGGACCCTAGACCCAGTGCCGGTGAAACAGAGGTGGCGAGAGTGAAGGTAACAGCCCGCTTTAAACCAGCAGCTCCACCGTGAGTTATTGCTACACATGGTTTCCTGGATAGCACAGCAGCTGCCTTGTTTGCCTGGAGCTGCTCATTTGACAAATCTCTATCATTTCCCCATTACTAAACAGGCATACTATGATCCCATCTTTTTAATATTAGTGAATGATCCATGTCACTACCTGGAAATGGCACGGACAACTTCTTTTCTTTATTTCAGGGAAAATCCCGTTCATCTTTCTGTATCTAGCGAAGCAGCAAGAGTTCTTCACGTCACACATTGCAGAAAATAAAAAGCAGATGTGCCGGGCCGGTGGTTCCGCAGCAAACTTTCTTTCCAGAATTTAACACTGCTACACTACATGTCAAAAAACTGAACACAGCCTGGCAGGGCTGCCAAGCCACAAGACAAATGAAGTTTAAAATCTCCGAAGATATCAGATGTGCAGAAGAGGAAAAAAATAACTTGCATTTCCTTTGCGGTTGTTTCATGTCTGGCAAATGCAAACAAGTGCAGACATATTAGACAAACTGTGGCTCCTCTACTCTTGGTGAACTGTATTCTTGTAAAGCAGGCTGGGATCTATAGATGAACCATAAAGAAAGACCCAGAATAAAGGCAATGTGTGCCATTGAAAGCTTGAGAGACCCAGGTGATGGGATTGTCTTCTCATAAAACTCAACAATTTAAAGTGACAGCTCATCTGATTGTGGTCTAGATATGACTTTTTATTCATCAAAATTAAATGGTCTATCAAAGGGTTCATAGCCAATGTGTTTCGGGGGTTATGCACAAATTCCCATTCATCAGGGCTTTGTAGTCTGTGGTTAGAAGTTTGCCCAGTTAAGTTGTCTGGCAGCCAGTTGGCACTCACTTCCTCTGATTCTATTTAAGTTGACTCTCCCAGGGACACAGTTGAGGCTCCTCTGGGCTACTATAGCAATCAGAACCCTAAAATTATATTAAAACCTCAGCCTTTACTTCCCTCTCGTAGGACATCCATGGATATCCTTGGGTTGAAGTAGTTATACCGGGATGATGCCTGCACCTCCCGGCGACTCCCTCTTTAGCAGAAGTGATTTGAGTGGCTGAACAGCCAGTCGATCACTTCTGCGGGTGGTAGAAGGGGGTCCCACCCCTCTCCAGCCGTGCCACTGCCTTTCCCAGGCTCTACTGTCCAATCGCGGTGACCGGGAGCGATGGCTGCATGGAACATAGAGGGAGGAATTGACATTTTTCCTCTCTCTGTGTGACCCCGGAAACCGGGAGCGTCAAGTATGTCGTCACTTCCGGTTGCGCCTCTTTGTTAATCTGCCCGTTAGCGGCAAAGAAAGCTGCCAATCAGACCGGTCTGTGTCTGATCGGCTGTATGGAGGCCAGAGGAGAGATTTTAGGTCTAATAGACCCCATATCGCTACATAAAGAGGACCTGTCACGACCCATGCTGTCACAATGGATGTTGTTCATCCCTTGTGATAGCAATAAAGTTAATCCAAAAAAAAAAATTAAGAAAAAAGTGTAAAAAAAAAAGGTTTTGTATAAAATAAATAATACTAATACCACAGTCCCCCCGTGCTTCCGCACAAATGCAAATGCATACATTATTTGTGTAAACGGTGATCGCACCAAACATTTGACGTATTTTCACGAACGTCAGACCTAGAACAATAATTCTAGCATCAGACCTTCCGTGTAACTCTAAACTGGTCATCTGTAAAGGTGTTTAAAGCGTTGTCTATGGAGAATTTTAAGCACTGTAGTTTATCGCCATTCCACGGGCAGACGCAGTTTTAAAGTGTGGCATGTTAGGCATCTATTTTCTCGGCATAACATCATCTTTCACAATATACAAAAAAATTGGGGTAAATATTGTGTTTTATTTTTTTTTATTCATTAAAGTGTATTTTTTCCCAAAAAATTGTGTTTGAAAAACCGCTGCGCAAATATTGTGTGACATAAAAAATTGCAACACCCATCATTTTATTCTATAGGGCCTCTGCTAAAAAATATATGTATAATGTTTGAGGTTCTAAGTAATTTTCTAGCAAAGAAAAGTCGTTTTTTTTACATGTAGGAGCGAGGTGTCAGAATTGGCCCAGATAAGTGGTTAAACACTTTCAGCAGCTGATAAAATTAACTGAGTATGCAGCTTCTTTTATCCTTAACTACTTAAAGTGGGGTTCCACCCAACAAAAAAAAAAAAATACATGAAAAATCCTAAAAAAAACCCCCAAAAAAACATTTGGATATTTTTTTTTTAACTTACCTCTAAATGCCTGTTGCTAGGTGGTCCCTCGTAGTCTGCCTCTTCCAGTGCCTGGGCTAATGACATCACTTTCCCCTCGGCACAGGAAGGGCTCCGCTCTGCTCCCTCCCTCCTGTCAATCATCTGGGACCCATTACAGGTCCCAGGTGACTGAGCGGCCAATCACGGCGCGTGGCGCCGCTCGCGCATGCGCAGTGGGTGCCAGGCTGTGAACCCACAGCCCGGGCGCCCACAGTTGCAATGCCGGCGCCGCTGAACGGAGGGGGAGACGAGCGGGGCTTCGATCTCCCGCATCGCTGGACCGGTAAGTGTCCAGGTAAGTGTCCAATTAAAAGTCAGCAGCTGCAGTATTTGTAGCTGCTGACTTTAAATTTTTTTTTTTTTGACTGGACCTCGGGTGGAACTCCTCTTTAAGGACTGCCCACCGCAGTTGTACATTGGCTGCCAGCTGCCATAACCCCGGTATCCTCTTCCTCAAGAGCGGACGGTCCTCTTTCAGATATAAGTGGTCTCCGCAGTGGATTCGCCATGAGATCACTTTTATCGGGAGCGGGAGAGGGGCTCCCCCTTCCCACCGCGCTCGGGTTGTCTTCACCGCTTACCAAAGCTGGAGACGATCGGGTCCTCTTCCCTTACAGGCTGGATGCCGAGTGAGGGAAAGATGGCCCCCGCCATCACAGTTTTAAAGGGGACATTTTTTTTTATTGCAAAAAAAAAATAATTTTTTTTTTTTCCATTTTAGTGTAAATATGAGATCGGAGGTCTTTTTGACCCCAGATCTCACATTTAGGAAGTCCTGTCATGCTTTCTTTCTATTACAAGGGATGTTTACATTCTTTGTAATAGGAATAAAAGTGATCCAATTTTTTTTTTAAGGACACTTTTTCTATAAAAAATAAAAAGTAAAATAAATAAGAAAAAAAAATTAAAGCGCCCTGTCCCGCCGAGCTCGCGCGCAGAAGCAAACGCATACGTAAGTCGCGCCCGCATATGAAAACGGTGTTCAAACCACACATATCAATACACAAGGTATCGCCATGCTCACTAGAGCGAGAGCAATAATTCTATCATTAGACCTCCTCTGTAACTCAAAACTGGTAACCTGTAGACATTTTTAAACGTTGCCTATGGAGATTTTAAAGGCTGAAAGTTTGGCGCCATTCCACGAGCTGGCGCACTTTTGAAGCATGACATGTTGGGTATCAATTTACTCGGTTTAACATTATATTTCACAATATAAAAAAAAATGGGCTAACTTTACTGCTGTCCTATTTTTTTCCAAAAAATTTGCACTTGTATTAGATGCACAATAACATTGCGACATAAAGTATTGCGATGACGCCATTTTATTCTCTAGGGTGTCTGAAAAGTATATATATAATGTTTGGGGGTTCTAAGTAATTTTCTAGCAAAAAAAATGATTTTAACTTGTAAACACCATGTCTGAAAAATAAGCACAGTCCTTAACCACTTGAGCCCCGGACCATTATGCTGCCTAAGGACCAGAGGTCTTTTTCCAATTTGGCACTGCGTCGCTTTAACTGCTAATTGCGCGGTCATGCAATGCTGTACCCAAACGAAATTTGCGTCCTTTTCTTCCCACAAATAGAGCTTTCTTTTGATGGTATTTGATCACCTCTGCGGTTTTTATTTTTTGCGCTATAAATGGAAAAAGACCGAAAATTTTGAAAAAAAATGATATTTTCTACTTTTTGTTATAAAAAAAATCCAATAAACTCAATTTTAGTCATACATTTAGGCCAAAATGTATTCGGCCACATGTTTTTGGTAAAAAAAATGTCAATAAGCGTATATTTATTGGTTTGCGCAAAAGTTATAGCGTCTACAAACTAGGGTACATTTTCTGTAATTTACACAGCTTTTAGTTTATGACTGCCTATGTCATTTCTTGAGGTGCTAAAATGGCAGGGCAGTACAAACCCCCCCCAAATGACCCCATTGTGGAAAGTAGACACCCCAAGGAAATTGCTGAGAGGCATGTTGAACCCATTGAATATTTATTTTTTTTGTCCCAAGTGATTGAATAATGACAAAAAAAAAAAAAAAAAAAATATTTACAAAAAGTTGTCACTAAATGATATATTGCTCACACAGGCCATGGGCCTATGTGGAATTGCACCCCAAAATACATTCTGCTGCTTCTCCTGAATATGGGGATACCACATGTGTGGGACTTTTTGGGAGCCTAGCCGCGTACGGGGCCCCGAAATCCAATCACCGCCTTCAGGATTTCTAAGGGCGTAAATTTATGATTTCACTCTTTACTGCCTATCACAGTTTCGGAGGCCATGGAATGCCCAGGTGGCACAAAACCCCCCCAAATGACCCCATTTTGGAAAGTAGACACCCCAAGCTATTTCCAGAGAGGCATATTGAGTCCATGGAATATTTTATATTTTGACACAAGTTGCGGGAAAGTGACACATTTTTTTTTTTTTTTTTTGCACAAAGTTGTCACTAAATGATATATTGCTCACACAGGCCATGGGCATATGTGGAATTGCACCCCAAAATACATTTAGCTACTTCTCCTGAGTACGGGGATACCACATGTGTGGGGCTTTTTGGGAGCCTAGCCGTGTACGGGACCCCGAAAACCAATCACCGCCTTCAGGATTTCTAAGGGTGAAAATTTTTGATTTCACTCTTCACTGCCTATCACAGTTTCGGAGGCCATGGAATGCCCAGGTGGCACAAAACCCCCCCAAATGACCCCATTTTGGAAAGTACACCCCAAGCTATTTGCTGAGAGGCATGGTGAGTATTTTGCAGCTCTCATTTGTTTTTGAAAATGAAGAAAGACAAGAAAAAACTTTTTTTTTTTTCTTTTTTCAATTTTCAAAACTTTGTGACAAAAAGTGAGGTCTGCAAAATACTCACTATACCTCTCATCAAATAGCTTGGGGTGTCTACTTTCCAAAATGGGGTCATTTGGGGGGGGTTTGTGCCACCTGGGCATTCCATGGTCTCCGAAACTGTGATAAGCAGTCAAGAGCGAAATCAAAAATTCACGCCCTTAGAAAGCCTGAAGGCGGTGCTTGGTTTTCGGGGTTCCGTACGCGGCTAGGCTCCCAAAAAGTCTCACACATGTGGTATCCCCGTACTCAGGAGAAGCAGCAGAATGTATTTTGGGGTATAATTTCACATATTCCCATGGCATGTTTGAGCAATATATCATTTAGTGACAATTTTGTGCAAAAAAAAAAAAAAATTGTCTCTTTCCCGCAACTTGTGTCGCAATATAAAATATTCCATGGACTCGACATGCCTCTCAGCAAATAGCTTGGGGTGTCTACTTTCCAAAATGGGGTCATTTAGGGGGGTTTTGAACTGTCCTGGCATTTTATGCACAACATTTAGAAGCTTATGTCACACATCACCCACTCTTCTAACCACTTGAAGACAAAGCCCTTTCTGACACTTATTGTTTACATGAAAAAGTTTTTTTTTTTTGCAAGAAAATTACTTTGAACCCCCAAACATTATATATTTTTTTAAAGCAAATGCCCTACAGATTAAAATGGTGGGTGTTTCATTTTTTTTTTTCACACAGTATTTGCGCAGCGATTTTTCAAACGCATTTTTTGGGGAAAAAACACACTTTTTTAAATTTTAATGCACTAAAACACACTATATTGCCCAAATGTTTGATGAAATAAAAAAGATGATCTTAGGCCGAGTACATGGATACCAAACATGACATGCTTTACAATTGCGCACAAACGTGCAGTGGCAACAAAATAAATACATTTTTAAAAGCCTTTACAGGTTACCACTTTAGATTTACAGAGGAGGTCTACTGCAAAAATTACTGCCCTCGATCTAACCTTCGCGGTGATACCTCACATGCATGGTGCAATTGCTGTTTACGTTTGACGACAGACCGCCGCTTGCGTTCGCCTTAGTGCGAGAGCAGGGGGCGACAGGGGTGCTTTTTTTTTTTTTTTTTTTTTCTTTATTATTTTTTTGCTTTTTTATCTTATTTTTAAACTGTTCCTTTCATTTTTATTTTTTTTTAATCATTTTTATTGTTATCTCGGGGAATGTAAATATCCCCTATGATAGCAATAGGTAGTGACAGGTACTCTTTTTTGAAAAAATTGGGGTCTATTAGACCCTAGATCTCTCCTCTGCCCTCAAAGCATCTGACCACACCAAGATCGGTGTGATAAAATGCTTCCCCAATTTCCCAATGGCGCTATTTACATCCAGCGAAATCTAAGTCATAAAATGCTCGTAGCTTCCGGTTTCTTAGGCCATAGAGATGTTTGGAGCCACTCTGGTCTCTGATCAGCTCTATGGTCAGCTGGCTGAATCACCGGCTGCATTTTCAGGTTCCCTGTTGAGACAGGAGAGCCAGAGAAAAACACGGAAGACGGTGGGGGGGGGGGCATTCCCTGCCTATCACAGTTTCGGAGGCCATGGAATGCCCAGGTGGCACAAAACCCCCCCAAATGACCCCATTTTGGAAAGTACACCCCAAGCTATTTGCTGAGAGGCATGGTGAGTATTTTGCAGCTCTCATTTGTTTTTGAAAATGAAGAAAGACAAGAAAAAACTTTTTTTTTTTTCTTTTTTCAATTTTCAAAACTTTGTGACAAAAAGTGAGGTCTGCAAAATACTCACTATACCTCTCATCAAATAGCTTGGGGTGTCTACTTTCCAAAATGGGGTCATTTGGGGGGGGTTTGTGCCACCTGGGCATTCCATGGTCTCCGAAACTGTGATAAGCAGTCAAGAGCGAAATCAAAAATTCACGCCCTTAGAAAGCCTGAAGGCGGTGCTTGGTTTTCGGGGTTCCGTACGCGGCTAGGCTCCCAAAAAGTCTCACACATGTGGTATCCCCGTACTCAGGAGAAGCAGCAGAATGTATTTTGGGGTATAATTTCACATATTCCCATGGCATGTTTGAGCAATATATCATTTAGTGACAATTTTGTGCAAAAAAAAAAAAAAATTGTCTCTTTCCCGCAACTTGTGTCGCAATATAAAATATTCCATGGACTCGACATGCCTCTCAGCAAATAGCTTGGGGTGTCTACTTTCCAAAATGGGGTCATTTAGGGGGGTTTTGAACTGTCCTGGCATTTTATGCACAACATTTAGAAGCTTATGTCACACATCACCCACTCTTCTAACCACTTGAAGACAAAGCCCTTTCTGACACTTATTGTTTACATGAAAAAGTTTTTTTTTTTTGCAAGAAAATTACTTTGAACCCCCAAACATTATATATTTTTTTAAAGCAAATGCCCTACAGATTAAAATGGTGGGTGTTTCATTTTTTTTTTTCACACAGTATTTGCGCAGCGATTTTTCAAACGCATTTTTTGGGGAAAAAACACACTTTTTTAAATTTTAATGCACTAAAACACACTATATTGCCCAAATGTTTGATGAAATAAAAAAGATGATCTTAGGCCGAGTACATGGATACCAAACATGACATGCTTTACAATTGCGCACAAACGTGCAGTGGCAACAAAATAAATACATTTTTAAAAGCCTTTACAGGTTACCACTTTAGATTTACAGAGGAGGTCTACTGCAAAAATTACTGCCCTCGATCTAACCTTCGCGGTGATACCTCACATGCATGGTGCAATTGCTGTTTACGTTTGACGACAGACCGCCGCTTGCGTTCGCCTTAGTGCGAGAGCAGGGGGCGACAGGGGTGCTTTTTTTTTTTTTTTTTTTTTCTTTATTATTTTTTTGCTTTTTTATCTTATTTTTAAACTGTTCCTTTCATTTTTATTTTTTTTTAATCATTTTTATTGTTATCTCGGGGAATGTAAATATCCCCTATGATAGCAATAGGTAGTGACAGGTACTCTTTTTTGAAAAAATTGGGGTCTATTAGACCCTAGATCTCTCCTCTGCCCTCAAAGCATCTGACCACACCAAGATCGGTGTGATAAAATGCTTCCCCAATTTCCCAATGGCGCTATTTACATCCAGCGAAATCTAAGTCATAAAATGCTCGTAGCTTCCGGTTTCTTAGGCCATAGAGATGTTTGGAGCCACTCTGGTCTCTGATCAGCTCTATGGTCAGCTGGCTGAATCACCGGCTGCATTTTCAGGTTCCCTGTTGAGACAGGAGAGCCAGAGAAAAACACGGAAGACGGTGGGGGGGGGGCATTCCCTCCCACGGCTTGTAAAAGCAGTCTAGAGGCTAATTAGCCGCTAGGATTGCTTTTAAATGAAAGCCGACCGCTGGCTGAAAAGAATGATACCAAGATGATACCTAAACCTGCAGGCATCATTCTGGTATAACCACTCAAAGTTGTGAATGGCGTACCTGAAGACAAAAAAATGGTTAACAATAAAGCACAGTAAACGGTAAAGTATAAAAAATTGCATACCTGAAAAGCAAACATGATAAAACATAATAACAATAAAACATTGCAGAATAGAATACAGTAAAAAAGAGCAGAACAATAGAGAGAATAGAGAGAGAGAGAACAATAAAACGACAACTATTTTTTTTAATTTTATATATATATATATATATATTTTTTTTTTTACACTTTTTTTGTAACTAACTTTTATAACTGTAACCGGTTCCAGATTCGGGTCTCTCAAAATGCGATGGCATCTTGGGAGACCCTGTGAAAGTGTGCCTAGTCTGTGCAATGCTGTACCCTACGCTAATACTCAACTAGTGCATGGTAGCGTTCAAAACATTCACCAATGCAAAGACCAGGATTGTCAGGACAGGAGGGACAATAATAGCGGGTGTCACGCCTATATCCGCGCTAGCTGCAGACACAATATCTTTTTTGGGGGCGTTCGCTGGGTAGGGGTACTCGGGAGGACATAAAGAAAATGCCTCTCATGCAGCCGACTGCATTTGGTTGGGGATGTGAATGGGGGAAGTACGGGCGCTGCAGAAGCGGTGGGTTCCCAATTAGGATTGGCGAATGCAGTAGGAAGGGCACTATGGGCACGACGGGCCTGTGTTTGTCTTTTTGGTGGCAGCGGGACACTACTTGTGCTTGCCACCTCACCAGCTTGAACTGCACTTATGGGACTCGCCACGTCACCAAGTGTTACTGCAGTGCTGGTTTGACTACGACCGGGGTGTACTAGGCCGCTGGCGCTTGCCAGTTCACCAAAACGCTACCAAAAAATCTGTTGGCGATCGCAGGGATCAGGCCTGACTCTGCGAACGTTGCAGTTATGCGTTTTAGTCTTTTGTAAGTGACAGTGATCGATCGATACTGCACTTGGGTGGGCTGGGCTGGGTCGGGCGGAGGGGCAAAACGCAGGTGCTAGCAGGTATCTGGGCTGATCCCGCTAACACTGCGTTTGTGAGAACCCTAAACTGCTGGGGATGCTAGTATAGATCTGATCGAATCAGATATTGATCCGTTCAGATACTATACCACTAAGGGTGGTGTACAGTGCGTGCGTGGGTGTTAGCGGTACTGGCGCTAACCTGACGCTGCCTGGGGCTGGTGCTTGCCAGTTCACCAAAACGCTACCAAAAAAACTGTTAGCGATCGCAGGGATCAGGCCTGACTCTGCGAACGCTGCAGTTATGCATTTAGTGTTTTGTAAGTGTCAGTGATCGATCGATACTGCACTTGGGTGGGCTGGGCCGGGCGGAGGGGCAAAACGCAGGTGCTAGCAGGTATCTGGGCTGATTCCGCTAACACTGCGTTTTTGGGAACCCTAAACTGCTGGGGACACTAGTATAGATCTGATCGGATCAGATATTGATCCGTTCAGATACTATACCACTAAGGGAGGCGTATGCTGCGTGCGTGGGTGTTAGCGGTACTGGCGCTAACCTGACCCTGCCTGGGGCTGGTGCTTGCCAGTTCACCAAAATACTACCAAAAAAACTGTTAGCGATCGCAGGGATCAGGCCTGACTCTGCGAACGCTGCAGTTATGCGTTTAGTGTTTTGTAAGTGACAGTGATCGATCGATACTGCACTTGGGTGGGCTGGGCCGGGCGGAGGGGCAAAACGCAGGTGCTAGCAGGTATCTGGGCTGATCCCGCTAACACTGCGTTTTTGGGAACCCTAAACTGCTGGGGACGCTAGTATAGATCTGATCGGATCAGATATTGATGCGTTCAGATACTATACCACTAAGGGAGGTGTATGCTGCGTGCGTGGGTGTTAGCGGTACTGGCGCTAATCTGACGCTGCCTGGGGTGACGCATATCACCGCCGGGCGATCAGGGGGCTAAACCTTTATTCGGTAATAAACGGCGGGTGCCCTGACACTATAAAAAATAAACAAACTAACCAGCGTCAACCGTAACGGTTATACGGTGATCAGTGGTGAAAGGGTTAACTAGGGGGCAATCAAGGGGTTAAAACATTTATTCGGTAGTATATGGGGGTCCCTGACGCTATAAAACGCTGACGGCGAACCTAAATATTTATGTCCCTAACTAGCGTCACCAGCGACACTAATACAGCGATCAGAAAAATGATCGCTTAGTGACACTGGTGACAGGGGGTGATCAAGGGGTTAAAACTTTATTAGGGGGGGTTAGGGGGGTACCCTAGACCTAAAGGGGGGTAACAGTATCTGTCCCAACACTGTAACTGTCACAAACTGACACTATGCAGTAATCAGAAAAAAAAAAAAAAAACTGCTGGTGTCAGTTTGTGACAGGGGGGGGGGGGGGTGATTGGGGGGGATCGGGGGGCGATCGGGGGGGGGATCGGGGTGTTTTGTGTGCCTGGCATGTTCTACTGTGTGTGTGTGTGTTGGTGCACTCACATTGATGTCTTCTCTCCTCGGGCCGGAACGGAAATTACCGAGCCGAGGAGAGATGACATCATTTCCTTTGCTGCTGTTTAGCATACAGCAGCAAAGGAATGATTCGATTGGCCGGCGGCGATCGCGAGGGGGGGGGGCCACGAACGGATGGTCTCCCCCTCACCACCGATCGCCGCTGGACAAACGACGACCGCCTCGGGCACCGGGGGGGGGTCCGATCGGACCCCCCACCCGCGGAAGGCAAATCACGTACCCTGTACGTGATTTTGCCTGTCCGTGCCACTTTGCCGACGTACATCGGCGTGAGGCGGTCGTCAAGTGGTTAAAGTGGAGGGCCACCCTAAAATAAAAAAGTGCATCAATATTTAAAAAAAAATAAAATAAAAAAACATTTGAAAAAAAAAATGTTTAACTTACCTGAAATCCCTATTGCTAGGCAGTCTTCCTAATCTGCCTCTCCCTATTCCGCGGCACTTCCTCCTCTTCGGCAAGCGGCCCCGTTGCCTTCTGGGACATGTGTGTGTCCCAGAAACCAACGGGGCCATTCACAAAGCGTCGTGCGACTCGCGCATGCGCAGTAGGAAACTGTCAGTGAAGCCGCAAGGAATTTCCAATCGTGTGTACACAAATCCGACGCACAAAGTGCCACGCATGCTCATAATAAATAAAGAGATGAAATCTCTTGAAATTTGAATCGGTTAATTGTTTTTCGACTGATCCAAATTCTAAATGTTCTGAAAAGTTGGAATTCGTTAGAAAATTAATAAATGGATTGTTTTCTGTTACAAGGAATGGAGAAGGGGCATCTGCTACTTTGACTACCCTGGGGTGCATATTTCACAATACCAGACCCATATAGCTATGGGATGGATGAAAAATCATCTATTGAACCTTCAATATGCTAAATGATGGATGTAATATATGTTAATGAGACATACTAATAGGGAGGCTGCAACCTCCACTGTGAATGGCTCCTGCTGTAACTATTGTACCTTGTCCGTTTCTGAAAAATGTTATAAAATTTATATTTGAAGAAAATTAATAAATGAAAATTTAACAAAGAAACAAATTCTATAACGAAACGAAATTAGTAACATAACGAATAACATTCGAAACTCAACATGTCTCTATTAGATGTACCAAGCTAGTAGAGACATACCCAAAAAGACTTGCAGCAGTAACTGCAGCAAAAGATGGTTCTTCTACAAAGTAATGACTCCGGGGGGGCTGAATACAAATGCACTCCACACTTTTCAGATGCTTATTTGTAAATAATTTTGAAAATCATGTATCAATTTCCTTCCAACTTTGTGTTGGTCTATCACATAAAATCCCAATAAAATACATTTATTTATTTTTGTCTGTTAAATATACCATTGAAAGCATTTTTTTACATCCATTGGATATGAAAAAAAAAAAAAAAACTATTGCTGACTGTTATCAATTACATTGTTTGACGAAGACTACAGAAGTATGCCCCTGCTATGGACAATAAGAAAGGAGCAGGGGTTACAGTGCCTTGCAAAAGTATTCGCCCCCCTTGGCTTTTTACCTATTTTGTTACATTACAGCCTTTAGTTCAATGTTTTTTTAATCTGAATTATATGTGATGGATCAGAACACAATAGTCTAAGTTGGTGAAGTAAAATAGAAAAATATATACATAAAACTAGTTTTCAGAAATAAAAAACTGATAATTGGCATGTGCGTATGTATTCACCCCCTTTGTTATGAAGCCCATAAAAAGCTCTGGTGCAACCAATTACCGTCAGAAGTCACATAATTAGTGAAATGATGTCCACCTTTTTGCAATCTAAGTGTCACATGATCTGTCATTACATATACACACCTTTTTGAAATACCCCAGAGGCTGCAGCACCTAAGCAAGAGGCACCACTAACCAAATATTGCCATGAAGACCAAGAAACTCTCCAAACAAGTAAGGGACAATGTTGTTGAGAAGTACAAGTCAGGGATAGGTCATAAAAAAATATCCAAATATTTGATGATCCCTAGAAGCACCATCAAATCTATCATAACCAAATGGAAAGAACATGGCACAACAGCAAACCTGCCAAGAGACGGCCGCACACTAAAACTTACAAGCTGGGCCAGGAGGGCATTAATCAGAGAGGCAGCACAGAGACCTAAGGTAACCCTGGAGGAGCTGCAGAGTTCCACAGCAGAGACTGGAGTATCTGTACATAGGACGACAATAAGCCGTACGCTCCATAGAGTTGGGCTTTATGGCAGAGTGGCCAGATAAAAGCCATTACTTTCAGCAAAAAACAAAATGTCACATTTTGAGTTTGCGAAAAGGCATGTGGGAGACTCCCAAAATGTATTGAGGAAGGTGCTCTGATCTGACGAGACTAAAATTGAACTTTTTGTCCATCAAAGAAAATGTTATGTCTGGCGCACACCCAACACATCAGATCACCCAAAGAACATCATCCCCACAGTGAAACAGGGTTGTGGCATCATCATGCTGTGGGGATGTTTTTCAGCAGTCAGGACTGGGAAACCTGTTCAGAGTTGAGGAAAAGATGGATGGTGCTAAATACAGGGATATTCTTCAGCAAAACCTGTACCACACTTGAGGCTAAGACGGAGGTTCACCTTCCAGCAGGACAATGACCCCAAATACACTGCTAAAGCAACACTTGAGTGGTTTAAGGGGAAACATGTAAATGTGTTGGAATGGCCTAGTCAAAGCCCAGACCTCAATCCAATAGAAAATCTGTGGTCAGACTTAAAGATTGCTGTTCACAAGCACAAACCATCCAACTGGAAGGAGCTGGAGCAGTTTTGCAAGGAGGAATGGGCAAAAATCCCAGTTGAAAGATGTGGCAAGCTCACAGAGACTTATCCAAAGTGACTTGGAGCTGTGATAGCCACAAAAGGTGGCTCTACAAAGTATTGACTTTAGGGGGGTGAATAGTTATGCACATTGACCTTTTTCTGTTATTTTGTCCTATTTGTTGTTTGCTTCACAATAAAAAAAAAATATCTTCAAAGTTGTGGGCATGTTCTGCAAATTAAATGATGCAAATCCTCAAACAATCCATGTTAATTTCAGGTTGTGAGGCAACAAAACCAAAAATGCCAAGGGGGGGGGGGGGGTGAATACTTTTGAAAGGCACTGTATGTTGTCCTTTTTATGTTTCTGTTGCTGTGAAACAGAAGGGAGAGTGAAAGTTGGCATCCTGGGACTGGAAGTGTGTTACTGGCAAAATCACCAAGTGCAAATAAAGAAAAAAAAAAAAAAAAACGAATGCAGCCACCACATCTAATATCTGAAAAAGTGCAATATATTACATTTTAGTTTTTGAGTTTAAGCACACTTAGTATTTCTCCCCAGACAAGTTTGTTCTCATGTACTAGTACCTTCTAACCTTCCAACATTCACCATCTTCAGCCACTTTTCACCAACCTAGTCCTGCTGGTCACATCACTTCTTCCATAAATCTAATTTCTCCCCAAGTAGATTTGGGTGTGTCAAAGTTTCACGGTCAAAACCAACTTGTCTTAATGCAAGTATTCTTGTTCCAGTGGAAGAAATGAAGACGTTCTGAGTAGCATGTCTCATTTTCCAATTCTGGTACACATGAACACATGACGTGCTTGAGTGGAGAAAACCATTTCATTGTCATTAGTTGCCACTCATTGAACCTAAAGTGTATGGATCACATAGTGCAAAGAACACAATAATAAAACACAGCAAAACACTGAGCTGATGGTAGAAGCAATAATGGATGACTCATCTACCATCCTACCCTTCAGCAGTTGCTCGGTACACGGTAGAAATAATGAACATTTGATAGGCAGCAATGTAACTGATCCATTTATCGTGCAGCTAAACCGAATCACTAAAATTTCATATAAGGTTTAACATGTTGATTCAATTTCAAAAGCTGTTTTCAATTTTAAACCCGTAGCTTTCATGAAAAAAATTCCAGGTGATCCTGTCTTAAAGGTCCTTGTTCAGGCAATTATTGTTATGAAGTGAAAACTGTCTTTCAAATGTTCTCTTGCGTTGTCACCCTATCACGTGCATTGCAATAATATCCATAGTTACATAGAGAAGGGGGGTATCACCGCTCCAGGAGGATCAACCAAAAGTAAATCTCTTCATCAGTAAAGAAGCCACAGGTGCTGGCAATGCATATAGCAAATAGATAAGAAGTAGTTCTAGACAGCCGCACTCTGAATATGCCTTTTATTCAAAAACTACAAACAAAAATACATGCCACAGCAGACCAAAAAAGTGACGCGTTTCACACTATATATGGTGCTTAATCATAGCCAACAATCACAAAAATAAGAATTGTATAAATACTCTTTGTTGTGACCCATGTGACCATGCCCAGAGACCATATAATTAATTAATTGATTAATTGATAAATGAACATGTGAATAGAATCCAATTCCATTGGCCATCAAGGGTTTCAACATGTGCTGTGAATATAAATAATCTTAACCTCTAAATGTGATTGAAATAAAAATAGGATATAAAATAAAATGCCAAAATAAATTTGTGTGCAAAATGTTTGTGAAATGGAAGTGGAAGCCATGTGAATAATGAATAATGTGAAAATGTGAAGAATTTGTGAAGAACACCTAAATGAGCGTGAAAATAATAAATACCGTATTTATCGGCATATAACACGCACAGGTGTATAACACGCACATTCATTTTAAGAGGGAAGTTTCAGGAAAAAAACAAAAATTTTAAATAAGGAACTTTGGAGCAAAATAAGGGTCAGTGCCCATCTGCAGCCTCATCAATCCACATCAATGCAGCCTCACGATTGCCTTCAATGCAGCAGCCTCACCATTGCCATCAGTGCAGCCTGATTGACACTCACCTGCAGCCTTGAGGGGACAGGGAGGGGGTGGGACGAGCGCCGACAGATTACATACAAAGAGAATCTCCTATGATAGACAGAACAGTGGTCCAATGGCGGCCCAGGAGACGGAACTTTCTATTACAGAGGCTGCCAAGTAAACAGGAGATTCTCACTGTATGTAATCTGACAGCGGTCGTCCGGCCCCCCTCCTTGTCCCCTCCGAGGCAGCTAAAATTGAAGTATTGGCGTATAACACGCACACGCTATTTGCACCCGATTTTCATGGTAAAAAAGTGAGTGTTATACGCCAATAAATACAGTAAATATGTGTATATATATAATAAGTTAAATTAAATGATGATGTTATTGTGTGGATGCGTAAATCAGTTTAAGTAGATCAATAATATGTAAATGACTAACAAACCAGTGTAGATAAACATAATATATAAACATTAATTTCTACGTGTAGACTTCACTAAATTATTCTGATAGAGTTTATTTATCATCCATCAGATTTATGTGTGTATATACTAATGAAAGTATAAATACAAGTGTCAATAGATGTGTATATGTAAGAAAGCAGGAAAATAATATATATATGTATATATATATATATATATATATATATATATATACACACACACATACATATATATATATATATATATATATATATATATATATATATATATATATATATGCATATATATAGACCAATGTGAATTAATGTGAATGAAAACATGATCAAACACATGTGTGTATATTATAGAGTGCCAATAAATATCGGCGTAAAGAAATAAATATTTATTCATGCTCCCTTAGTGGGCTCATGTAATACCTCTTTCTGCTTATGCATGAATATACCAAATTGTGTAGGCTTTATAATAATAATCTAAAATAAGTACATTAATACAACATATACATATAAAACAACCATTATATTAAAATAAAAGCTTATACTTATAGTAGGTATCTTAATTCAATAACATAAATCATATAGACAAATATGAACACTTAAAATCTGCACCAAAATCTATAATGTGCACTAATGGACATCTAATGCCTCATTTCCACTGAGCGGAACGGTTCGGTTCGGTACGGTACGCTATTTTGAGTGTATCCATTATGAAAGCGGCCCATACAACCGAACCATACCGCACCATTCATGGTCCTGCTTCAGATGTGGGGCCAAAGAAAATGGTACGGTTCGGTAAGGGCGAAGCTACGATACATTTCACTGATTGGCGGACGTGTGACACCATACTAGGCATTTTTTCTAAACCCACATATGGCCCCTGGCTGTCCGACTTGCAGTGGAAATGCTCACCTGAATAGGCCTGACCATTCTAACCCTTTCAAATTGTACCGACCCAAATCGTTCCGTGGAAACGAGGCATAACCCACTCCGTTCTGTGTGCACCAAGCTTATTTAAAGCAAGTCAATGAACTATTTTATATATGGTACACATATTAAGTATCATTAATGTAGCTCTCAGAACGCTCCAAAAAACAGTGGAGAAGATGTACATATAATCCATAATTACATAGTTACATAGTTAATCAGGTTGAAAAAAGACACAAGTCCATCCAGTTCAACCATAAAAATAAATACCGTATTTTTCCGTGTATAAGACGCCCCCATGTATAAGACGCCCCCCACTTTTCCAACCCAAAATTAAGAAATCAATATTTTAAACAGGTAAAACAGAACACAGTTTTATTTAGTAATTACCGCAGGTAAAGTTTACATACCAGTATATTATGCAGCATATCACTTTATTCAGCCTCTGTTGCATCAATGTTCTCTTCTTCATCACTAGTGCCAGACAGAATTTCTTCAGCTTCTTGTGCATCACTGCTGTCTTCTGAGTCACTGTCTATATATGTGAGATCATCCTCAGTTCCGTCCATTTCATTGCTGATTCCACATTTCTTGAAAGACTTCACAATCACCTCTTGTTTGACGCCATACCATGAGTTAAGGACCCAATTGCAGACCTCAGTAATGGTTGGTTTTTTCACTCTTCCTGCCGGTGTCAAGTTATCACCTGCTTTTTGCATCCATCTACTCCATTCTTCTCTCATCAGGACTTTAAAAGGCTTGTTTATTGAGACATCTAGTGGCTGTAGCTGACCTGTAAGTCCACCAGGAATAACTGCTAGGTGTGTTCGCAAATCTGATGCAACCCTTTTGGTCTTTTCTGTTAAATGTGCTCGGAATTGATCAAAAACAAGCAGAGCTGGCTTCTTTAAGAGCCCTCCAGGTCTTCTGGACCAAACCTTTGCAAACCAAATGGCCATAATGTCTTCATTCATCCATCCCTTCTCTTGAACTTGCACAATAATGCCAGGTGGTATGGTCTCTTTAGGATAGGTTTTTCTCTTGAAAATAAGCATAGGAGGCAGTTTAGTACCATCTGCACAGCATGAAAGCACAGCAGTATAGTGTGTCTTTTCATGGCCACTTGTTTTAATCGCCACTGTTTTGATTCCTTTCACATCAACAGTTCTGTTGGAAGGCACATCAAAATTGAGAGGAACCTCATCCATGTTTGCAATCTGACTTGGTTCAAAATCATATTTTTTCCTAAGTTGTATGACATAGGAGTGAAACTGTTGGATTTTATCCTCATAAACTGGTGGCATTTTCTGAGCTAACTTTGTTCGTGTTCTCATGGCCAACCCTTCTCTCCTCATGAAATTGAAGCACCATTTTGCCTTTCCTGTAAAATCAACAATGTTCATTTCACTTGCAAACATTCTTGCCTGACATTGAATAAGTTTGGTTGACACACATAAGCCACTCTGGCGCTGCTCTAAGATCCAAGTTTTAAGCCTCTGCTCCAAATTTGGCCATTTTGCTGGTTTTCCCCTTAAGGCCTTCTTCTTTTTTGGCATCTTAAGGAGTTGCTCTTCCTGTTTTCTCCACTGTCTGATCATACTCTCAGTGGGGGGAGGTCTAAACTGTCTCTCTGCAGCTCTATTCCCATGCTCTTTTGCATAGCTAACTACACTGAGTTTGAATTTTGCAGAATAAGACAATCTCTTACTTTTATTATTCTGTGACATCTTGTCAAAACTCTCCGCTCCGCTCTCCGCTCCCTGATGCATCCGCGCAAGCTCCACGTCGAACGGGATCGCATCAGCGCCCTCTCGACCTCTGCCCCCACCTCCAGCTGACGTCACTAACATTCGGCTTGTGATTGGAGGAAGCCGCTATGACCAGCTACGCACCCGCGCGGCTCTCTCACAGGCTGACTGACCGTGTATAAGACGCTGCTCGATTTTCAGTCAAAATATTTAGAAAAAAGTAGCGTCTTATACACGGAAAAATACGGTAAATAAAAAATAATATCATACAATCCCATATACACAATCCTATACCCACAGTTGATCCAGAGTAAGAGGATCCCTTCAAAATAAATTTAATAGGACTTTAACAGGACCAATACAACACATCTTTTATATAGAAACGTTTAAACAATTCTTTGTTTTAACCAATTAAAACCACATATTAAAAAAATAATATCCATTGTACATGTTGTTGACATTCCACTTTACGTCTTTCATATACAGATGTCACTCATCATGATATACACAGATGGTTACAACAATTTATTCATATAGATCACTGGTTCTCAACCCTGTCCTCAAGTACCCCCAACAGGCCATGTTTTGGAAATTTCTCTTAGATAAAATAGCTGTCCAAAATACCAAGCCATTGACTCTGATTTAAAGCACCTGTGCAAGATGAAGAAAAACCTGCAAACATGGCCTGTTGCAGGTACTTGAGGACAGGGTTGAGAACCACTGATATAGATGACAGAGGAGGTCTCCACATTCAACGTGTTTCACAGGACAATGCCTGCTTCTTAAAAAAACATATATTCTCTACTTATCTATTTTTTTTCCTAAAGAAGCAGGTGTTGTCCTGTGAAATGCGTTGAATGTGGAGACCTCATTTAGCATCTTTATGATTGTTATTATTCCAAAAAAAGTAAAAGTGAAATAATAATGTATAAGTGAATCCATAGTATTATTTGGTGAATCCCACATCAGAAATGTCTCCACCACCAGACAGACACACAGGGCTTACCAAATATATATGACTCTCAAATGATAGAGAAGTCATATAATGCACAGTATAGATAGATGTAGCCGTTGTAACACCAGGCTTCTAATTCGCCTCCAGCGTCCAGACATCCCAAAGAGGAATCTGCCTCACGTACCAAACTGATCTATGCCCTGGAAGACATCATCTGTGATGAAACGCGTTGTGCAGAGTCACATGTTGTGATATCATCACGTACCCGTAAGTGTCCCTGGAAGTGCGGCTTTCGGTTCTCAAGGGTGTATATTCACAGCTCTGTTCATTTGTTTACACTTGTGAGTGCATTTTAATGAATTATTAATAAAAGTTAAAAATAAGCGTTTACGGGGTTTTACACTATTTGGAGTGCTCGGTCTCCTTTCTTCTTTTAACATGCCTGCATGCAATGAGCGAAGATTGGTGTGGTACTTGTGAGGCCATTACCTCTTCAGGATGTCCGGACGCTGGAGGCGAGCTAGAAGCCCAGTGTAACAACAATTACATCTACAGTATACTGCGGATTATATGACTTCTCTATCATTTGAGAGTCATATATATTTGGTAAGTTCCCTGGTGTGTCTGTCTGGTGGCGGAGACGTTTCTGGCGTGGGGTTTACCAAATATTATATTGCATTCACTTAAACATTATTATTTCGTGGACTCTTTTGCACTTTTGCCTTTTTTGAATAATTTATGTTTATGTATTTTCTGAATAACAAATGTTGGTATTGGATATGTTATTTATACATTTATAGTAGAGCAGCAGATTGACCTAAAGCATTTTTTTGCTATGTTAAATGTCTCATAGCGTGCTTGCAGCTTCGTAGTTTCAGATACGGCTCTTGCACTAGCCTGGTTACTTTTTATTATAAAATGTATTTATTATTATTATTATACAGGATTTATATAGCGCCAACAGTTTGCGCAGCGCTTTACAACATGAGGGCAGACAGTACACTTACAATACAAATCAATACAGGAGGGATCAGAGGGCCCTGCTCGTTAGAGCTTACAATCTAGAAGGGAGGGTCAAGTGGAAACATTTATTTATTTGAAGATTATACCAAAACAATAATGCACAGCCATGGCTGATGTGAAGGAATGTGCACAGTCATGGCTACAAGAGACTGGAAGGGGATCAGCATTACTGAAATGCAAGAAAATGCAAGAAAAGTACCGTATACGGCTTGGTTCATATACATGTGGTTTCCCTGTGGCTACGTTTGCTCGTGCATAGCAGCCCATTAATTTGAATGGGCTGCTGTACCCACTGAAAATGCAAGGAAAAGGTCCCTGTACCTTTTCAGAAAACAGTGCAAATGAACAGTGCGATGAAAACAGTGCAATGCGGTTTCAAGTGCATGGGTGGGATCTTTAGGATTATTTGTATCCCCATATACCTCCTGAATGGCAGCGTGTTTTTCTCAGCGGGTGGTTGCGGGTGCAGGAACAGGTGCGGTCCCACAGCAGCAACCACCCACACAAGTGTGAAGCTAGCCTAAAGCCTAGTAAACACCACCGTTTTTTGCTGGGTTGAACAACAAAAAAACTGACAGTACAGGTCGGAGCTACTGTACTAACAAGCCACTGTGAGTACAGTGATCGCCCCTGCTGTTCTATTGTGTTCTGACAGTGGGATGCCCCCCCCCCCCCCCCCCGAACACTCTGGTCAGCCATTGGCTGAGAGCGCTCATTGGGAGCCAGTTGCCAGACCTTTTTCAGTCATGAGCCTTCGACAGAAGCTGGTCAGACCGGCTGCCATACACATGGGCCGAATGTTGGGCGGTTTCTATTGACATTCGGCCCGTGTGTACTAGGCTTTAGGCCTCATGCACACGGAGGGGTTGATTTACTAAAGACAAATAGACTGTGCACTTTGCAAAGAGCAGCTGCTCCAGAGCTTAGTAAATGAGGTGAAGCTCTGCTAACTTCTATCATCCAATCAAGTGCAAGCAAAAATGCAATTTTTTAAATTTTTCTTGCATGTGATTGGGTATTCTTTGCAAAGTGAATCTTTACGTCTTTTACTAAGTTCTGGGGCAGCTGCCCTTGCATCCCTTTTTTTCCTGCTCATTGTGCACAAGGCATATGAGGTGAAAACAGTATTTTATATTTGAGAATTTACATTTTTTGGTATACTGTAGCTCAGGGCTTTTTTTCAGCGGGAACGCGGGGGAACGCAGCTCCGGCACCTCTAGCACTGAATGTATCTAATGGCAAGGGGTGCTGGGGTGTCCTGGAGGGTCTACTGATGCTGGTTGCTGGGGGATCTATTGTTGCTGGAGGGGATCTGATTTTGTGTGGTGGCCTATTGTTGCTGGGGAGGTCTATTGTTGCTGGTGGGGGATCTATTGTTGCTGGGGGGAAGTTATGTTGCTGGGGGGTCAACTGCTGCTGGAAGGGATCTACTGTTAATGGAGGGATCTATTGTTTCTGGCTGGGTCAAGGTACATCTGATCACACCATCTGTTACTCTTTGAACGACAGTTGACTAGAAGACCCAGGGGGACTCCACTGTTGAAAAAAAATCATAAAAAAAGCTAGCCCAGAATTTGCTGAAATGCATATTGACAAAGTAAAATACTTCTGGGAGAATAACTGTTCTTTGGACAGGTATGTAAAAAACTAAAGGTTTTTGGTAAATCACATCGCATTAACACACATTCCTGTCTTCTACAGCCAACTGTCGACTTTCTTTTAGAATTGATTTGGACAACTGTAAAGCTAACTGATCACTTCCATGAATATCCCTCACATTTTGCTGCCATCCCTCCATTGCTTTGCCCAAAGAAGAAGATATTCAAGCACAATCTGTGCTTGATTAGCTTCAACAGAGTGCAGGGGAAACATGAGGGGTTTGGTACACCCCTAATGTTTCAATAAAGAGAGCCACTGCTGCTCCTCTAAAGCATTTGGGCCCCAGCTATTATTATTATACAGGATTTATATAGCACCAACAGTTTATGCCACGCTTTACAACATAAGGGCAGACAGTACAATTACAACATAATTTAATACAGGAGGAATCAGAGAGCCCTGCTTGTTAGAGCTTACAATCTAAAAGGGAGGGTCAAGAGATACAAGAGGTAATAACTGTGGAGGATGGGCTGGTGGAGAAAATAGATCTGCAGTTGTTAGGTGGAGACCAGATAGGCTTCTCTGAAGAGATGAGTTTTCAGGGTATTATCTGAAAGTAGACAGAGTAAGAGATAGTCGGACAGATTGGGGTAGAGAGTTCCAGAAGACTGAAAGTGCTCTGGAGAAGTCCTGGAGGTGAGCATGGGATGAGGTGACAAGGGAACTAGAGAGCAGGAGGTCTTGGGAGGAGCAGAGAGAACGTTTTGGTTGGTATTTTGAGACTAGATTAGTGATGTATTAAACAATAGCTGCGCTAAAAAATGAACATGGTGTATGAGAAATAGTCAAACTAATAACAATATAGCGTGCGCAAAATTAAGTGATAACAAAGGAGGAAGAAGGTTGCATAGAAGTCCAAACAGCCTGCCGTTAGCTGGGTTCAGAATAGGAAAGTGCAATCTTCCATCACCAGTGACTATGAAACACCAAACCAAATGCACGCTTACCAGAGGCAAGCAAGAATGAGCTTGCGGCTATAAACCCAGCCAGGGCCTTTGCATGGGATATCAGGAATCACACTCTCAGAAACCACTAATCCAGGATCGGCACACCGTTCGGTGGATGGAAGAGGCCCTCAGGGCATGAAAGAAAAAGGACTTCCCATAGTGTGACACCGTAAATAAAAATTATTAGTAAAAAAGAGTAACACTTACAAAAGTAGATAAAATTCAAGCCGGCTTGCGATCGCCCGTGACACTCTGGGAACCACACGCGGTACGTCAGTGCGTCCTGTCTGCCCGACGCGCCTTTTGTCCTACAATGACGTCGTCTGGGGCACGAGCGACGCACTGACGCATCGCGTATATATACATACCACTGGGAACCAAGCCTCGATCTGAGGTGAGGACAGAGGCAGGTCGTATTCAACATGGCGGACAGGGAATGAAGCAGTCCGCCATCTTAGCTAATGGCAAAACAAAATATATGGGAGAAAAAAAAGTAATTAAAAATAAATATATGGACATGAATCCAGGGGTTGTATTAGAAAAAAGTTGATGGTAAATTAGATTAGTGATGTCATAAAATATGTATTTGTAAAATGAAATATGATTTCAATTTACAAATACTGTACTGGTGACCCCACAATAGGGATAAAACTTTTTCGCAGAAGAGAGTTTAATAAGACTCGTGGCCACTCATTAAAATTAGAAGAAAAGAGGTTTAACCTTAAACTACGTAGAGGGTTCTTTACTGTAAGAGCGGCAAGGATGTGGAATTCCCTTCCACAGGCAGTGGTCTCAGCGGGGAGCATTGTTAGCTTCAAGAAACTATTAGATAATCACCTGAATGACCGCAATATACAGGGATATGTAATGTAATACTGACACATAATCACACACATAGGTTGGACTTGATGGACTTGTGTCTTTTTTCAACCTCACCTACTATGTAACTATGTAACTATGTAACTATATGTAGCTGGGGGCTGAGTTGTGGATGGCTTTGTATGTTATTGTTAGTATCTTGAATTTATTGGGTGAGCAAAGGCCAGTGGAGGGATTGGCAGGGAGGGGTAGCAGACGCTGAGTGGTTTACCTTGGCAGTGTTACTGCAATGGTAGAGCTTGCCTAATTCAGCTTTAGGCCTCATGCACACTGGTCATTTTGCTAACTCTGCTAGTCTCCATTTAGGTGTGTCAAGCACTTCGCATTAATTAATTTCGTTGGCCAGAATAATGAATTATTCTGGTCACTGAAATGAATTAACGATCGAGCGCTAAACGCGCCTATCACTTAGGAACGTTTAGGAGCAGCAAGCATTTTCTCTGCCAAAACCCTGCTGCTTCTGAGCGCACTGGCTGTGGGGTTTTTTTCTGCCTCTAAAAACACCCCTGTCTCTAAACTTCTCTAAATGCCTATCTATGCATGGACACAGAGGCTAACATGGAGGGGCATTTGGAGGCAAGAAGAAAAAAAAAACGCTAACCACCCCTAGGAGTAGCAGAAAAAATGTCCAGTGTGCATGAGGCCCTAATAAAGCAATTATAAGGGGTTTTCTAAAAGAAATAGCGGAAATCTTACAGTCACAGTACGACAAAGGTGTCTATGACTTGCAGACTGCAATTTATAGCTTGCCTTCACCTTCTTTATGTGCAAAATGGCAGCATCCAATAGGGGAATAACTGGGTCTTGAGACAGACTTGCGTAGCATGGTTGAATTGCTAATAAGCTGAATAGTTCATATTTGGCAGCAGTGTCTGTACACAGAGGAAACAGAAAGAGTAACTTAAAAAATAAACCACTGGAGAAACCCCAATAATAGCGCTTCCTATGACATAAGTTGCACCATTTTGATGAAGTAATGAATAATGCAAAATAAAAATAAAACTGAAGTTTCCTTACATATTCCACAACTGGAAAAAAAGACATTTGACAGTCTATTAACCTGCTGGGATCTGGTCTGTGTGAGGTCTGCGTATGTCCAATTTAACTTAATCTTGCTGAGTTTTTACAAGCCTAGGAAACTATTTCTCTGAACGTTTCTTTAAATGAAAAAAATCAATAGGTGCTATAAACTGTTAACCTTGATATATTACTTACCGCAATTTAAAGAGCTTCAGGTTAGAAATAATATGTACAAAATCCAACGTATCTCCTCATAAACTCTCTACGAGTGCGGCTATTCTGATTTATTAGATGTGCAGGTCTGAGCAGCGTGTCATAAATTAAAGGCCTTTTCTTTTACATATGTAGCACTGCCAAAGGTGATTCTATGTTTTGAAAATGTCTCGGCTTGTGAGGGTGAATTTTGTATTTGTGACCAAGAGCTTCACAGAATTGTATAAAGTGATGTTGGCAGGATGGTGTGTGACAGCGCGGCTCCTCAGTTATATGGAAATATGACGGAACACTTCAGGAACGCAAGGATCCAAATAAGCCAGACTTTGTGTACAGCATCTTCACAGCCAGGGGAGAAGGGCATATTATTTATATGGCAGCAACAAACAAGCACAGTGCTAACAAATCTCAGCACCCTGGAGTCCATTGATATCTCCCTTATGACCACTATTACTTTGCTGAGCCCTATTAGTCACCATAGTCTCATAATTTGGTACCCCTTGAAGTGAACCTCTGCATTTCCCATGTAGTGTATTTTTCTTAGACGATTGCTGCAACTGTATAAACACCCGTGGCAGTGTTGAAGTTTGTTACATTTGACGGGCTGCTCATGTGTTACCTTTTAAGCCTAGTACACATGAGCCGAATGTCGGACGACATTGGCTGGTTCAATAAAAAACTGACCAACATTTGGCCCGTGTGTATGGCAGCTGGTCCAACAGAAGCTGGCCATTGGGCCACATTCTGTCGAAGGGTCATGACTGAAAACGGTCTGTTAACGGCTGAGAGCGCTGCCTGGAGTGTTCTGTCTCCGTGTCAGAACACAATAGCACACTGGGTTGAACGAGAAAAAAAAAAAATAGTAGTGTATGCTAGGTTTTATACTGTATTATAAACACATGTGGGGAAAGAACCCACTTAGTTGTTCAAATTAAGGGGGCAAATCGCAGTTTCCTTCTTCAAAAAACCTTTATTACAAAATAAGTTCAAATTCAATTGACACACACAATACACAATTTGCACAATAGTAAAATAAAATGGACAACGTCACAGATTAAAATACACGCGGGGTCTCAGCCATACACGCACTCGCATACCAAGCTGGCTGCCAGAGACCAGACAATCGTGAGACTAACATCAAGGGTCAGAGGGTCTCCTAGGAAACTAGTTTTGTGTTTCAAGGTAATTAAACTTATTTTGTAAGAAAGGTTTTTGAAGAAGAAAACTGCGGTTTGCCCCCTTACTTTGAACAACTAAGTGGGTTCTTTCCCCACATGTGTTTGTTTAATAAAGTGGTTTTGTTCTGGGGGCACCACCAATTAATGTTGGTGAGTCAGTACTCCTTATATGACTGCTCTTTAGTCTCACTGGACCAGCTTGGATCCCGTTGCTTTTTAATTATTATTACATTTTATACTGTATCATTATGGTTGCTTTAAAGTGGGAGTAAACTCCCATGCATAACTTTTACCTATAGGTAAGCCCAACGCTGTATCCTGGCCTAGACCAACAAGGCCCAGGCCTAGGGCAGCACTTTGCAGGGGGGGGAAGCACAGAAAGAGTCCCCGCCGGCTTGCGCTACACTGTTTAATGCCCTGTACACACGGTCGGATTGTGTTGTCGGAAATTCCGATCGTGTGTGGGCTCCATCGGACTTTTTCGGTCGGAATTTCCGACACACAAAGTTTGAGAGCTTGCTATAAAATTTTCCGACAACAAAATCTGATCAGTTAAATTCTGATCGTGTGTACACAAATCCGACGCACAAAGTGCCACGCATGCTCAGAATAAATTAAGAGACGAAAGCTTTTGGCTACTGCCCCGTTTATAGTCCCGACGTACGTGTTTTACGTCACCGCGTTTAGACCGTTCGGATTTTCCGACAACTTTGTGCGACCGTGTGTATGCAAGACAAGCTTGAGCCAACATCTGTCGGAATGTCCGATCGTGTGTACAGGGCATTAGTGTAGCGCCAGTCTTATGGGGCGGACTGGGCTGAGGGGCAAATTAGTCTAGCGCCCCCATCAAGCGGCCTCACTGCTTCCGGTATGCAGGCGGCTGGCATTCCGCAACTGTGGGGGGCAGCTTCTAATTTTGACTGTCCTCTCATCCTGGACCGCAAACCTTCCTCACTGTGTTATATGTTTTCTGCTGCACCATTGGCATGCTTATATCTTCTTAGTCCTCTCCATAAAATTATCAGAAATTTGTGCTTAAAGTAGAATCATAGGCAACCCTTTTTTTTCGAAAATTTCAGGGCGGGTCTTAAACAGCAAGGGATGTGGCCTTGACAGGAAGGGGTGGGTCATATTTAAATTAGGGGGTGCACGAGTTTAGTCAGGCTTAGGGCAGCAAAAACCTAAATACATTACTGGATAAGCCTATAATAAAAATCACCTAAACATGCACTGTTTATGAGATTTTTACTGTACATGCAGCCGGTGACATCACCGGTGCATGCTTTGAAGAAACAGTTACCCGGGCCATTTCTTCAGAGTCCTGTGCTGTAAACTCACACAGCCGGGTCTGCGAACCTGGAAAGAAGACCAGGTGAAGTTGGGAGTCCGCCACTGGAAGACATCATTCTAAGGTAAGTTTACCATAATGTGCTTGTATGTGATGCATTCCAGCACATTATGGCTTTACCTTGCAGGTTGCAAAAAAACAAAAAACACAGCAGTTTGCTACACTGTCATCTTTTTGGTGCCGGCTTTTGTAAAGTGATTCAAGTTGAAGTTTGTGTGAATTTTTTTTATAAAAGTGTTGAAAGAATGGAAGGGGGGGGGGGGGGGTGCCACACTACTTTGTACAGTCCTCTGAAAGATTTTATTTTGCAACAGCCATTGCATTTCGGGGACTTAGCACTCATCCTTCATTGAGGCAAAAAAGTTTCCAGAGGTTTCTGCAGACAAGAAGATGTGACACAGCATAAGATAATGACATCTGACTTCCACCGGGTCTCACACCTTGGGCTTACGTTTTATTGAATGGTTTCTCAGAGTCCATCCAGAAGCATTATCATTAGGCCTACAGCTTTAGTGTGCTAACTCACCTGTAATAAAAAATTGTCACAATTTGTGCAGGAAGCTGGATCATAGAGAAATCTTCACTGTAGGGATGCCCTGTCCTCTTCCTGCCTCTGAATTTCTAACATACAGAGGGTTAATAGCTCTCTTGGTTAATTCAATAGATAAAGTTCCAAACAAGGACCCATCATCGCCTGAACCCTTTTTTATCTATTAACAAAAGTTCTTTTATAGCTTTCACTGTACCACGATCTGTGAATGGGAAGAGAATCCTGTGACTAATCAGACTTTTCCCCATTCACACATCGTGTTAAACGCAGTGTACACACTAAAGCAGGCCATACATGGTCGAATTTCAAATGAATTTTCTTTTCAAAATCAGAAAGTTCTTTTTTTTGTAAACCGATGATGTCACCATTGATTTTCGAAATTCAGCCGACCAAGCCTTCAATTTCACCTCATGTTGCTACAAAAAAGAATCTTCTTTTCTCTCCATAAATTTTCTTTTCTTATTACATTTCTCGCATGATTCTCCCATCATTGATTAGAAAATCGTTTGTTTTTCTAAAAATTTCCAACATGTCCGATTCCTCAAATTTGATTGCCGCACGAAAATCGTCCTTTGCTGAAGCCCACTATTGGTGCGAAATTCGTACGAAAATTCTTAGATACGATTTTCGAAAGAAAATTCTTTTGAAATTCAAACCGTGTATGGCCAGCTTTAGAAACAACTTTTTCCAATGGAGGAGGAGGGTGAATTGAATTTAGCCCTGCAACCAGAAGATATGAACCCCACACTCACTGGAAGTTCAGAGGCAGGAAGGGGATGGGTGAACCCTGCAATGAAGATTTCTATAGGATCCAGCTGTCTACATGACATGGGACATACTCATATTACAGGTAAGTTAGGTCAATAAAGCTGCAAGGCTAAAATTAAAGTTTAGCTAAACTTCAGCCTAAAAGTGATTGTAAAGGCTCGTTTTTTTTCCTATAGAAATAACAAAAATGTTATACCTACAGTGCCTCGAAAAAGTATTCATACCCCTTGAAAATTTCCACATTTTGTTGTGTTACAACCAAAAACATAAATGTATTTTATGTGATAGACCAACACAAAATGGCACATAATTGTGAACTGGAAGGAAAATGATAAATGATTTTAATTTTTTTTTTACAAATAAATATCTTTTTGGGGATGTCTCTACCAGCTTTGCACATCTAGAGAGTGAAATTTTTGTCCATTCTTCTTTGCAAAATAGCTCAAGCTCTGTCAGATTGGATGGAGAGCGTCTGTAAACAGCAATTTTAAAATCTTGCCACAGATTCTCATTTGGATTTAGGTCTGGACTTTGAATGAGCCATTCTAACACATGAATATGCTTTGATCTAAACCATTCCATTGTAGCTCTGGCTGTATGTTTAGTGTTGTTGTCCTGCTGGAAGGTGAACCTCCGCCCCAGTCTCAAGTCTTTTGCAGACTCTAACAGGTTTTCTTAAGATTGCCCTGTATTTGGCTCCATCCATCTTCCCATCAACTCTGACCAGCTTCCCTGTCCCTGCTGAAGAAACGCATCCCCACAACATGATTCTGCCACCACCATGTTTCATGGTGGGGATGGTGTGTTCAGGGTGATGTGCAGTGTTAGTTTTCCGCCACACATAGCATTTTGCTTTTAGGCCAAAAAGTGCAATTTTGTTCTCATCTGACCAGAACACCTTCTTCCACATGTTTGCTGTGTCCCCCACATGGCTTCTCGCAAACTGCACACGGGACTTTTTATGGCTTTATTTCAACAATGGCTTTCTTCTTGCCACTCTTCCATAAGGCCAGATTTGTGGAGTGCACGACTAATAGTTGTCCTGTGGATAGATTCTCCCACCTGAGATGTGGATCTCTGCAGCTCCTCCAAAGTTACTATGGGCCTCTTGGCTGCTTTTCTGATTAATGCTCTCCTTAACCGGCCTGTCAGTTTAGGTGGATGGGTTTGCAGTTGTGCCATACTCTTTCTATTTTCGGATGATGGATTGAACAGTGCTCCATGAGATGTTCAAAGCTTGGGATAGTTTTTTATAACCTAACCCTGCTTTAAACTTCTCCACAATGTTATCCTTGACCCGTCTGGTTTGTTCCTTGGCCTTCATAATGCTGTTTGTTAGTTAAGGTTCTCTAACAAACCTATAAGGGCTCCACAGAACAGCTGGACTATATTTACTAATTAGGTGACTTCTGAACGCAATTGGTTCCACTAGATTTTAGTTAGGGGTATCAGTGTAAAGGGGGGTGAATACAAATGCACGGCACACTTTTTAGATATTTATTTGTAAAAAAAATTGAAAACCATTTATCATTTTCCTTTCACTTTACAATTATGTGACACTTTGTCTTGTTCTATCACATAAAATCCAAATCAAATACATTTACATTTTTGGTTGTAACATGACAAAATTAGGAAAATTTCAAGGGGTATGAATAATTTTTCAAGGCACTGTACCTGCTCTGTTGCAGTGGATTTGCGCAGAGCAGCCTGGATCCTCCTATTCTCGGGTCCCTCTTCTGTGCTCCTGGCCCCTCCCTCCTGTTCAGTGCCCCCACAGCAAGCAGCTTGCTATGGGGGCACCCGAGCTGAGTCACAACTCCCTTTGTCCATTCAGACACGGAGTCCCAACCCGGCCCTGCCCCCTCTCTCTCCTGATTGGCTGGCTGACTTTGACTGATTGGCTGAGACACAGCTGCTGTGTCTCAGCCAATCAGGAAGGGGAATCTCAGACAGCTGAGACACTCATGGACATTGCTGGACAGAGAGGGACCTCAGGTAAATATTAGGGGGGCTGAGCGAGGGGGGCTGCTGCACACAGAAGGCTTTCTATCTTAATGCATAGAATGCATTAAGATAAAAAAACCTTCTGCCTTTACAACCCCTTTAATATATAGAATTGTATTATTACACAAATGCACTGCATACAGTTACAATATCAGAACAAAATATTTTTCACAATAGCAGCCCTTTAATATTTTTGCTTTGTAGCACCAGAGCTCTGGGTCTGCTCACACAGCCATCTGAAACTTTGTCACTCCAATAGGTAAAACAGTTTAGAAAGCTTCCGTAGTTCTGGAATTATTGTATGCAAGTCCATTGCACACACATGCAAGCTGAATAAAAGCAGACATTTCTGTAATATTTGATTTTAGGTTAATGTTATCCCATCTTTTCAAGTGCTGGAGTTAAGGGACATTAAACTGAAAGCTTCACTAAAATGGGGGACTTACAGTATGTATAAGGATCTCTGCTTTGGGTAAAACTGTGTAACATATTAGTACTATATAAAAATGGTAAAAAAAAATTATACATTATGTACACTAAATTTTCACTCAGACGAAAACAGAAAGCATCACAAGATGGACAGCTCTCTAATTAAGTCATTTTTTTCTCACTTTAACAGAGAATAAAACTAAGTAGCTCTACAATTTGCCAGATGAGCTCAGAATTTCCTTGCAGAATTCAGCTTTTCATACTTGGTAGCATTTTGTACGTGCCTCGAATGAATGACGTACCTTTCATGCTCCAGTCCTGCTCTCCATCTGTCAGCACTGTGCTAAAAATGTGCCAGGCGGTGAGAGACTTTATTAAATGGTTATAATCTCCAGCTTGCCACACCTTTGTAGTTCATATACCTAACCCAAAGGTTCCTTGGCCCTAAGACTTCATATTTATATTCCATGCCATACAGGTAAGAATCATTTTATATGAAAATTCACAAGAAGGGGGCTTTATTAAGGCTATTAAGGCTTTATTAAGGCTAATTCCAGAAACAATTAAATATTAGGTCTTAAACTTCCTACAGGGAAAATGGAAAACCATAAGCTAAACTACAAGAATATGCATAGCAATTACTCCTAGTCCCACCCAAGTACTTTTTTTTTATGACTTCTGAAAATCGCCATGTTTCTGGTGTTGTTTCTGAAATAGGAGCATCAGTAGTAGGGATGAGCTTCGAGTTTGAGTCGAACTCATGTTCGACTCGAACATTGGCTGTTCGCAAGTTCGCTGAACAGCGAACAATTTGGGGTGTTCGCGGCAAATTCGAATGCCGCGGAACACCCTTTAAAAGTCTATGGGAGAAATCAAAAGTGCTCATTTTAAAGGCTTATATGCAAGTTATTGTCATAAAAAGTGTTTGGGGACCTGGGTCCTGCCCCAGGGGACATGGATCAATGCAAAAAAAAGTTTTAAAAACGGCCGTTTTTTCAGGAGCAGTGATTTTAATAATGCTTAAAGTCAAACAATAAAAGTGTAATATCCCTTTAAATTTCGTACCTGGGGGGTGTCTATAGTATGCCTGTAAAGGGGCGCATGTTTCCTGTGTTTAGAACAGTCTGACAGCAAAATGACATTTCGAAGGAAAAAAAGCCATTTAAAACTACCCGCGGCTATTGCATTGCCGACAATACACATAGAAGTTCATTGATAAAAACGGCATGGGAATTCCCCAAAGGGCAACCCCGAACCAAAATTAAAAAAAAAAAAAATGATGTGGGAGACCCCCTAAATTCCATACCAGGCCCTTCAGGTCTGGTATGGATATAAAGGGGAACCCCGGCCAAACAAAAAAAAAAAAAAAATGACGTGGGGTTCCCCCTATATTCCATACCAGACCCTTCAGGTCTGGTATGTATTTTAAGGGGAACCCCGCGCCAAAAAAAAAAAAGAAATGGCGTGGGGTCCCCCCAAAAATCCATACCAGACCCCTATCCGAGCACGCAACCTGGCAGGCCGCAGGAAAAGAGGGGGGGACGAGAGTGCGCCCCCCCTCCTGAACCGTACCAGGCCACATGCCCTCAACATTGGGAGGGTGCTTTGGGGTAGCCCCCCAAAACACCTTGTCCCCATGTTGATGAGGACAAGGGCCTCATCCCCACAACCCTGGCCGGTGGTTGTGGGGGTCTGCGGGCGGGGGGCTTATCGGAATCTGGAAGCCCCCTTTAACAAGGGGACCCCCAGATCCCGGGCCCCCCCCCTGTGTGAAATGGTAAGGGGGTACTTACCCCTACCATTTCACTAAAAAACTGTCAAAAATGTTAAAAATGACAAGAGACAGTTTTTGACAATTCCTTTATTTAAATGCTTCTTCTTTCTTCTTTCTTCCTTCATCTTCTTCTGGTTCTTCTGGCTCTTCTGGTTCTTCCTCCGGCGTTCTCGTCCAGCATCTCCTCCGCGGCGTCTTCTATCTTCTTCTCCTCGGGCCGCTCCGCACCCATGGCATGAGGGGAGGCTCCCGCTCTTCTCTTCATCTTCTTCTTCATCCTCTCCTCTTCTTTCTTCTTCTCTTCTTCATTTTCTTCTCCGGGCCGCTCCGCATTCATGCTGGCATGAAGGGAGGCTCCCGCTGTGTGACGGCGTCTCTTCGTCTGACGGCTCTTAAATAACGGGGGCGGGGCCACCCGGTGACCCCGCCCCCTCTGACGCACGTGACATGACGGGACTTCCCTGTGGCATTCCCCGTGACGTCACAGGGAAGTCCCTGTCAAGTCACCGTGCGTCAGAGGGGGGCGGGAGTCACCGGGTGGCCCCGCCCCCGTTATTTAAGAGCCGTCAGACGAAGAGACGCCGTCACACAAGATGAAGATGAAGAGAAGAGTGGGAGCCTCCCCTCATGCCATGGGTGCGGAGCGGCCTGAGGAGAAGAAGATAGAAGACGCCGCGGAGGAGATGCTGGACGAGAACGCCGGAGGAAGAACCAGAAGAGCCAGAAGAACCAGAAGAAGATGAAGGAAGAAAGAAGAAAGAAGAAGCATTTAAATAAAGGAATTGTCAAAAACTGTCTCTTGTCATTTTTAACATTTTTGACAGTTTTTTAGTGAAATGGTAGGGGTAAGTACCCCCTTACCATTTCACACAGGGGGGCGCCGGGATCTGGGGGTCCCCTTGTTAAAGGGGGCTTCCAGATTCCGATAAGCCCCCCGCCCGCAGACCCCCACAACCACCGGCCAGGGTTGTGGGGATGAGGCCCTTGTCCTCATCAACATGGGGACAAGGTGTTTTGGGGGGCTACCCCAAAGCACCCTCCCAATGTTGAGGGCATGTGGCCTGGTACGGTTCAGGAGGGGGGGGCCGCAGTCTCGTCCCCCCCTCTTTTCCTGCGGCCTGCCAGGTTGCGTGCTCGGATAAGGGTCTGGTATGGATGTTTGGGGGACCCCACGCCGTTTTTTTTTTTGGCGCGGGGTTCCCCTTTAATCCATACCAGACCTGAAGGGTCGGGTATGGAATTTAGGGGGAACCCCGCGTCATTTTTTTTTTAAATTTTGGCCGGGGTTCCCCTTAATATCCATACCAGACCTGAAGGGCCTGGTATGGAATTTAGGGGGTCTCCCACGTCATTTTTTTTTTTTTTAATATTGGTTCGGGGTTGCCCTGTGGGGAATTCCCATGCCGTTTTTATCAATGAACTTCTATGTGTATTGTCGGCAATGCAATAGCCGCGGGTAGTTTTAAATGGCTTTTTTTCCTTCGAAATGTCATTTTGCTGTCAGACTGTTCTAAACACAGGAAACATGCGCCCCTTTACAGGCATACTATAGACACCCCCCAGGTACGAAATTTAAAGGGATATTACACTTTTATTGTTTGACTTTAAGCATTATTAAAATCACTGCTCCTGAAAAAACGGCCGTTTTTAAAACTTTTTTTTGCATTGATCCTTGTCCCCTGGGGCAGGACCCAGGTCCCCAAACACTGTTTATGACAATAACTTGCATATAAGCCTTTAAAATTAGCACTTTTAAATATTAATGTTCGTGTCCCATAGACTTTAACGGTGTTCGCGTGTTTGAGCGAACTTTTTTCCTGTTCGCATGTTCTGGTGCGAACCGAACAGGGGGGTGTTCGGCTCATCCCTAATCAGTAGTAAGTTTTTTCATATAATTTTTAAACACCATGAAAGAGTGTATTGGTGAATTTTTGTAGCAGATATGTATTTGGCACTGATGCTCTTAGCCCATGAGTTTATTGAACACAAATTTATCATGCTTGAAAGATTTGGTTATTTATTCCTAATCTCACCCTAAGACCTCAAACTAACCACCAAACCCAGACTTTCTAAATCAGTGTTTCTTTAGAGCCGTGTTTCTCAACCTTTTTTCAGTGAAGGCACCCTTAAAAATTCTGGAGAAACTTGAGGTGCACTCCAAAATTATGGACAGTCTTGAGGCACCCCATTCTAAAATGGTAGGTTTGGTCTTAAAGCGGGGTTCCACTGTCTACAACGTTTTTTTAATTTTTGGAAAATGACAAAGATTATTTCTGTGAAATATGTTACTCACTTGTTCCGTTTTTGTTAATTTCGGATGTCGGTTTTCTCCCAAAGAATGAACTTTTAAACATTTCTGCTGACTGTTCTCATCTTGCCTGTGGGCATGTGAAACCCACAGGCATCCTCTTCCGGGATATTGTGCCGCTGATCGACCAGCATGCACCGCCCGTTGTATTCCCGATCTCGCGCATGCGCAGTAACCTTAAATCGGATCTCCGTAAACAGCTCATGTTGCCATCACAACGGGTGGCGTCGTCGGAAGTCCCGCCCCGTTGTGATGGCAACTGAGATAATCAGCGTCACTTCCAGGATTGAAATCACGCGATAACTCGCGCCAGGCCGCCGCACTGACTCCTGGGAACAATGACACAAGCTCCCAGGAGCCAGTGCGGCTAATAGGAAATGACGAGTTAGCCGCACTAAACCCGCCCATATCCGCAGGCTGTCATCCAGGAACTAAACAATTTGATCTGAACAACAAAGGTACAGTGAAAAAAAAAAAAAAAAAAAGGTCCATTTTTTCATTAGGACATTGCGGTAGTCCTCTTGAGCTATTGTCATAAAATCGGGTGGAGCTCCGCTTTAAGTTAAATCTGTTTGTAAGTCGGAACAGATACATTTTTTAAGTGTAGCTCCAGCCAAAAAAACTATTTGTAAGCTTTTTGGATAGCATAGGGAAGGGTTATCATCACCCCTGTAACATTTGTTTTCCTGTCTGTGCCCCTGTTCAGAAGATTACACCTCACTTTCTGTCCCAATGACAATTGGATTTTGAAAATTTTGGGTTGTTGTGAAAACAAGCATTGGTGATAAAGCATCAGTGGAGGTACCTTTTTCCCATAATAACTCTTACAGGAGTACATTTCCCTTTCTAGGGGTAGATTTCCTCTCACTTCCTGTTGTCTCCCTCCGTTTGTAAGTAGGAGTCGTTTGTAAGTCGGATGTTTGTAACTAGGGGACTGCCTGTATTCTGATAGTTTTACATAATGCAGCAACATCAATACACATGGGACACCCAATGTTAAAGGTGATTTATTCTTCCAAAGCAAATACACTTTTGCAAACTGGTGCTGACTAGTATTCAAATGTTTCTCTTCTCCCTCAGTTTTTCTCCATCACTTAGCTAATGAGACCCCAAAGCTGATGGCGAGGGGCAAGGGAAGCTCAAACAAGGATAATATGCAGGCAACTGATATCCTCCTTATCAACTGATGATGTCGTTGGTCATTAGGAAGTTTCCAGCTAGAAGGTTGTAATGGTGTACAATGAAAACCTATGGCTTTGTGTAAGTAAAAGGCAGCCTTCATCCACCCACTGGCTTGTATACAATTTTGGGGAAATTTTTAGGCATTTTGCCAAGGCACCCCTGAAGAAACCTCAAGACACCCCATAAATGTAGTAAAAGTAGATAAAACCTTTAGCAAATTTATTTAAAAAAATATTTAAAAAGCCATCCTATAGGGCAGGGCTTTGAGAGGACCATACAACTTGAATGGCAAGGAACTAGCAGACAATTTAACATGAGTATCCATCAATACAACCCTAATAGAATCAAACTGCAAGACACTATTGAGATTGTACATGGTTCCAAGAAAGAAAAGCAAAGGCACATTTTCAGACCTCTCCTCAGTGTTTCAGAGGCTTTGGCCAGATGGGCACCATGTTCCACATTTGGCGACAATGCCCCAAAATAAGCAAGTTTTCGATTAGGATTTTGAATTTAAAGCTTGCTAGAGCTAGAATGAATCTTCCAAAATTACAAAAAGCTGTTTTATTTCTTAAATTCAATAAGGAGATTCCTAAACACTCAAATAGCCTATTGGCATACATCTTAATGGCTGCCTAAATAGCAATAGCAAAAAATTGGAAAAGGGTTAAAGTGGTTGTTAAACCACCATGATACAATTACAGTATCCTCTCCTTATAAAAATAATGCAGCTATATACCAATTGGCGCTCACATGACCCGCCAACTCTCTCGGTCTGACAACTTCAGCGGGCGGGGCCGAGGATCCCCACTAACGTCACTCAGAGAGGCGGTGGGTCACGTGAGCGCTGATCAATGATCTGTAAACAGGGGTATAGCTGCATTATTTTTATAAGGAATAGACACAGGAGCACTTTACATGAATAAACAGAGGAGTTACTGTAAAAAATGTGCACTAATTTGAGCAGCAGAAGGGGAGGGGGCGGGCACAGACACGGAGCTGACAAGCAGGGAGGGGGGAGAGGACGGAGGAGAGCCCAGAGGAGGACAGAGGAGAGAGTGGATGACGGAGCCACATAAACTGACCACAGTGTCAGAGCTCAGCAGCCAGGAGGGCAGAAACTGGCAAGATCAGCCAGTTATTTTATATGGCACAGGGGGCCAAATGACACAGCGCAAGCATTGTGCTGTATAACATGCTTTAAATGAGCAGGATCTTTTTATTTTTTTAGGGTAACAAATGCTTTAAGGTTCCCATTGAATTTGTTATTCAGAAAATCAACTGTATCGTGGTCAGTGATATGCTGACAAGTGTGCTACATAATTTACAACAGAAATTCAATAAAATGTGGAAGCCATGGATCCAATATTCGTCACAAGAGTTGTTAGTCCCAGGAGGAGTGACCCCCTTCTCTTTCACCTATTTTTATTTTCTCTTGACTACTGCTACTTCGTCATTACTATCTCTAAAGCCTAGTACACACAGGCCGAATGTCGGCTGACATTGGCCGGTTCAATAAAAACCTGCCGATATTCAGTCCATGTGTATGGCAGCTGGCCCGACAGAAGCCAGCTTCTGTCGGACGAGCATGCTGGAAAACCATCAGCCGACCGGCTCCCGTTCAGCGCTCTCGGCCAATGGCTGAGAGCGCTGACTGGAGTTTTCTGGTGGGAGGTGCCCCCCTGTCAGAACACAATAGCACAGCAAGGGAGATTGCTATACTAACATTGGATTGTTAGTACAACGGGTCCCAACTGAGCTGTGAGTTTAAATAGAAAAAAAATTAGTAGTGTGTACTAGGCTTAAGGCAGACCCCTGGTTGACTAAAGAGGATAAGCCTGTTTATATGTAAAATTAGGCCTTCTTTGGCAATTCCATAGCAAGGCCCCAACAACTGATCCATCTGCATAGAAAATAATTGCTACAGATAAAGTATCTCAGGAGAATTGCACGTAACTTTTGTACCTCTATTTACGGTATCTCACAAAAGTGAGTACATCCCTCACATTTTTGTAACTACCGTATTTATCAGCGTATAACGGTGTATAACACACAGCCCAATTTAAGAGGCAAGTTTCAGGAATTTAAAAAAAAAACAAAACAAAAAAAAACACTTTTAAGCAAAATAAGGTCAGTGAGCATCAATGCAGCCTGATCTGTGCCCATCTGCAGCCTTCCATTTACTTCTCCCATGTGCTCCTAACTGACCCCAATGTGTTGCAAGCATTTAGGTGTGACTGGCCTCTCAGCTGCTCCACCATCCAGCAAGAATTAGCCAGTTAGCAGATCACTGTGCCAGTGATCCCAAACTAGCCAGGCATGCTTATTTTCTCACCTCTGTAGAGCACTGGAATCTCTCCCACTTCTATCAAATACAGCTGATTACTGCCCTGAAACCATAATTTAATCTGTGAATACAGATGCGGCACTGTGCAGGAAGTTCCTCTACTGTAGTTAAGCTTTCCTGAGCAACCGAGCTGAGCCGAGTGCCAAGCCGAATGGCGAGCCGAGTGCCGAGCTGAGCCGAATACCGAGCCGAATGCTGAGCCAAGCGCCGAGCCGAATGCCGAGCGCTGAGATACGCTGTCGGCGTATAACACGCACCCGCAATTTTCCCCCTATTTTTAAAAAGTGCGTGTTATATGCCGATAAATATTTTATTATATCTTTTCATGTGACAACACTGAAGAAAGTAGTGAGTGTACAGCTTGTATAATAGTGTAAATTTGCTGCCCCCTCAAAATAACTCAACACACAGCCATTATTGTCTAAACCGCTGGCAACAAAAGTGAGTACACTCCTAAGTGAAAATGTCCAAATTGAGCCCAATTATCCATTTTCCCTCCCTGCTGTCATGTGACTTGTTGGTATTACAAGCTCTCAGGTGTCAATGGGGAGCAGGTGTGTTAAATTTGGTGTTATTGCTCTCACTCTCTCATACTGGTCACTGGAAAGTCAACATGGCACCTCATGGCAAATAACTCTCTGAGGATCTGAAAAAAGAATTGTTGCTCTACATAAAAATGGCCTAGGCTATAAGAAAATTGCCAAGACCCTGAAACTGAGCTGCAGCACGGTGGCCAAGACCATACAGTGGTTTAACAGGACAGGTTCCTTTTAGAACAGGCCTCGCCATGGTCGACCAAAGAAGTTGAGTGCACGTGCTCAGCGTCATATCCAGAGGTTATCTTTGGGAAATAGACATATGAGTGCCGTCAGCATTGCTGCAGAGGGGTGGAGGGGGTCAGCCTGTCAGTGCTCAGACCATACACCGCACACTGGTCTGCATGGCTTTTGTCCCAGAATGAAGCCTCTTCTAAAGATGATGCACAAGAAAGTCTGCAAGCAGTTTTCTGAAGACAAGCAGACTAAGGACATAGATTACTGGAACCATGTCCTGTGGTCTGATGAGACCAAGATAAACTTATTTGGTTAAGATGGTGTCAAGCCTGTGTGGTGGCAACCAAGTGAGGAGTACAAAGACAAGTGTGTCTTGTCTTCAGTCAAGCATGCTGGTGGGAGTGTCATAGTCTGGGGCTGCATGAGTGCTGCCGGCACTGGGGAGCTACAGATCACTGAGGGAACCATGAATGCCAACATGTACTGTGACATACTGAAGCAGAGCATGATCCCCTCCCTTCAGAGACTGGGCCACAGGGCAGTATTCCAACATAATAACAACCCCAAACACACCTCCAAGATGGCCACTGCCTTGCTAAAGAAGCTGAGGGTAAAGGTGATGGACTGGTCAAGCATGTCTCCAGACCTAAACCCTATTGAGCACCTGTGGGGCATCCTCAAATGGAAGGTGGAGGAGCGCAAGATCTCTAACATCCACCAGCTCTGTGATGTTGTCATGGAGGAGTGGAGGAGGCATCTAGTGGCAACCTGTGAAGCTCTGGTGAACTCTATGCCCAAGAGGGTTAAGGCAGTGCTGGAAAATAATGGTGGCCACACAAAATATTGACACTTTGGGCCCAATTTGGACATTTTCACTTAGTGGTGTACTCACTTTTGTTGCCAGCGGTTTAGACATTAATGGCTGTGTGTTGAGTTATTTTGAGGGGACAGCAAATTTACACTGTTATACAAGCTGTACACTCACTACTTTACATTGTAGCAAAGTGTAATTTCTTCAGTGTTGTCACATGAAAAGATAGAATAAAATATTTACAAAACTGTGAGGGATGTACTCACTTTTGTGAGATACTGTATATCATGTTTATAATCTATATTATATTATTATCATGTTTTTTACGACAGACAGATATACTTGTTTGTTAACTGTTATTGTCTGTAAAACCTAATGAAACATATTGAAAAGAAAGTGATGGCACAGTAGCAGTGTATCATAGATGATATTAGCAGTCCTCTGATTGGTAGTGTAGGATATTTTATCTACCCATAGCGCAACAAAAATTACAGTTGCCATCAGTGAAAATTCTCCACAGTGCCACCAACACAACAACAAGCATTTTGGTCCTGCCCATTGATGCTCAGTTCAAATAGTCATCGGTGATACTTTGAAAGCATTAATAAAGACAGTCCAACTACCCATCACAACAGTCTTCTAAAAACTGGTATATATGTTCTGTTTATTGTTTCATTTTAAATCACTCCTGTACCTTACCTATTTTATGTTCTGTACCCTATCCTCAAAAATTGTATAAAGAAATATTAAAGTTAACATACCCACCACAGTGAAAAAAAAACATCAAATGCTACTTGGACAATTTGTCAACCATGGTTTGACAAAGGGGTAGGGCCCAAAACGCATAACCACACCCCCTTATGGAGTGATGTCATCACCGATCCAAGCCGAGCTAGCTGAGGACACCCCGAAGCCGCTACACACACAGCGCTGCTTGTGTTCCAGCTTCCCAAGCCACAGCGTTTCCCTCCACATCTGCCCAGCAGCTTCCCTAGCAAACTCTGCATAACACTAGCTGACTGCTGAGCAAGCCGAGGACACCTGGAACCACACCAAGCTGCTTGCTTTCTAAGTCTTCATGTACACATAATCTATTATGACCATTGGTCAAAATTTTCCTATCCTGAACATGATTCTTCCGCGTTCAGAAGAGGGAGGTTGAGGAAGGTTAAACCTTCCCTAACCGCAGCAGCTCCTAAATGATCCTAAAAGCCTATGTGTACATGGACACAAAGGCTTTTATAGAGTTGAGTTTAGGAGCTTTGGCAAAAAAAGCCAAAAGCTCCTAAACTCAAGTTTAGAAGCTGTAGTGTTGTGTACAAGCCTAACTCTCCAAGCCACAGCACTTCCCTCCATAACAACCCAGCAACGTCTGGAACGATCTCTGCATAACATCAGCCACTTGCCTGACGATCTCTGTCAGTGATGAAAAGTCCTCTTTGGATGACATGCTGACTCTTCCTCTACCACATGTGAGTGCATTATTATATTTATACTATTCACTAGTTTTCACAGTCTACACTCAGATGGAGGTGTCCTCTGCTCTTTTCTGCTTTTATGTTTACTAAGTTGACTCAGGACCTTATACAGAGGAGGTGCCTCTTTCCTTTGAGTGGCCATATTCTAGAACTTCCATTTCCATTTCCCTTACACCCATCCTAGTGTATCTCTGGGAGGCTACAGCAGTGCCATAGTCTTTCCCTTTATTGAAGTGAGAAGCTGATTGGCTACCGTGCACAGCTGCACCAGAATTTGCACTATCCCGCTCTCCAGTTTTAGCAAATCAACCCCAATGTCACTAGAAAAGGTATCTTCCAACACCATATATTTACCCTACTTACACTCCATTGCAGCTTCTTGCTCCTTAGCTGCCAGCAACACTACCCAGCACTTCTGAATATGGGGGACCATGTGACCTGCTTCCCTGTTACAGTGCCCAAGCCAATTGCTAGGCCCTGATCATTGTCACATGATCAGGGGAGTGACGTTACAGTTTCCCTAGGTCACCAATGCAGTCTGCAGAGGGGCAAGTACCTGTAAGGGAGAACAGGTAAGGTAAGTATGGGGGAGTCAGAGGGATCCCCTTTCCAGAGACACTTGCCTTGTCATTTTTAGTGAGGTTGTAGTGTGTGGGTGTGTGTGTGTGGTAGAATCAAACTTTTAAAATAATTTTTTTATAGCATGCAATAAAAATGACAAAAACAAAAATCTGTCAGAAAACAATCATTATAATCATCACAATCTTGATCGTAATCTGGGCTAAATGTACAAATGTCACACTTTCCAGACTAGCAGTTTGAAAGAAAGTATGACCATTTAAAGAGCATCTAAAGCCGCGTACACACGAGTGGACTTTTCGACCGGACTGGTCTGACGGACCGAGTCCGGCAGACAATACGACTGTGTGTGGGCTTCATCGGACCTGCAGCGGACATTTTCGGTCAAAAATCTGACGGACTTTATATTTGGAACATGCTTCAAATCTTACCGACGCACTCGAGTTCGGTCGAAAAATCTGCTCGTCTGTATGCTAGCCCGACGGACAAAAACCGACGCTAGGGCAGCTATTGGCTACTGGCTATCAACTTCCTTATTTTAGTCCGGTCGTACGTCATCACGTACGAATCTGTCGGACTTTGGTGTGATCGTGTGTAGGCAAGTCCGGCTGTTAGAAAGTCCGTCGTAACTCAGTCGAAAGTCCGTCGGAAAGACCGTCGGACCTTTGTTGTCAAAAAGTCAGATCGTGTGTACGCGGCATAAGAGCAGAAGGGACATAAATGGATAGTTAAAAATCAAAGATTAGGAAGATCTGCAAGACCATTGTAGTAAATGGGCAGGTATGAAGAGAAAAGGGAACCAGTCTAAAGCGGGCAGGAGGAAGGATATTCGCAAGGCACAACTTATACAATCCAGGTTTTTCTGCGATTCTGGCTGTGGTTCTCTTGACTGCTTCCCAATCCACAACAAGCTTGAAGACTTTAATGTTTCAAGTTAAATGAAAGCTGATTAAAAAAGAAAATATGTTTTTAATAGACTGAAACTGGCTGAAGCCACACAACGTCCAACAGTGGGAATCCGTGCCCAGCAAACTGGCTCCGCTTGGCCCAAACAAGGACTACATTAATAAGAAACACACAGCAACCGCACAGAACGAACTAATGTGCAGCAGAGCCAGAGAAAAGGCTTGTAATTGTTCGGAATAAATCTCTCCAACAGTAATGGATGGGGGGGGGGGGGGGCAAATTTGCAATAGCGATTTTTATTCCTCCATGGGATCAGATGATGGGTTGTGAATCTCAATCTTGATATAAAGTCCTAAGCAACTACTGTGTTTACACACAAACAAAAACAGGAAGGCTATTAAAGTATTACCCTTAACAGGCCAAATGTGGCTGCTCAGCCAACAACAAACATCGCTCAAGAGTCAGGGGACCCTCTACTGCCTGGTCTATGAATGGTTTGGGCAATGATACTGTGTCTAGGACAGTGGCTGGCAACAGCCAACATTTAAAAATAGATAACAGGGATCTGTGTGCTGCTACTCCGGTGTATATAAGGCTTTCAAGCACAATATTGGCTAAGACGACGAGTATGCTGCATACAGTTGTGATATACTGTAGTAAAATAAAGTGGTTGTAAACCCCTACATACAGTGGGTATAGAAAAGAATCACCCCCCGTTTAAAATACAGTGGAACCTCGGATTGTGAGTAACACGGTTTACGAACGTTTCGCAATACAAGCTATTTTATTTTTTTTAAATCCTGACTCGCTTTGCGAGAGTTGTCGTGCAAGACGAGCAGGATTCCAGCTGCTGGGGTGTGTAGTATCGCATTCGGTCAGAAGTGCAGGGGCGCTGGTGACGCTTGGAGACACTCGAAGACACTCCGTTCCTGAGTGTCTCCTAGCATCTCTGAGTGGTCTCCGAGTGTTTGTGAGTGTCTCTGGCGTGTGTAACGTGGAAAATCCGCGCTTCCCCCAATAAGTGTTAGTGAAAAAATAATATATAAAAATATAATAAGTAGTGAATATGTAAATGGTGCTGCAATCTAAAAAAACTGGAATATTCAGCTATAAAGATATGTGTAAATTGGAAATAGATGCGCTACCAAAAAAAGAAACAGTGTGTACAAACTCAAACTGCAATTGTTATACTAAGTAAAACATACAATAATGTTTAAAACCCCACCAAAAGGAAACCAAGCAAATGTTCATCTGCATGCATAAATTTAAACCCAAGTTGATCCAACACCGTGATATGAAAAATATCCAAAAACTAATAGGGCATACACAATAATCCATAAAATAAATCCTTGACCATAAACACCCGGGTTTCTTCTCACAGCATAGTCCCACCCTGTAGCCACGGAAGAATAAATGCCAGATGGCCGCTTACCAGAACCGTAGGATCTCTATTACGGAGATCAAGCTGGCACAAATAGGAGGGATCATTCACGTAGGGACGGCAGCATCAGACATCCATCCAGATCCTCTCCTCCACTGGTAAGTCTAAACTTCCGATCCACTCCGTGGCAGTCACGTTTGGGGGTAAGAACTTTCAGAGGGTGAGTCAAAACATTTCCAAAAAACAAAACAAACACTGCACCACAGATAACAAGCAGGTACTTCTAAGCGAAAAGACACAGCCGCGGCTCACGCCAGCTGGCTGGTGTGTGGTGTAATGTGACGTCCTGTCTGCTAGCTCCGCCCGGTGCTGCATTTCTCCGTAGGAGGCATCCACAGGGACAGAGGCTAGTGAATTTATGCATGCAGATGAACATTTTCTTGGTTTCCTTTTGGTGGGGTTTTAAACATTATTGTATGTTTTACTTAGTATAACAATTGCAATTTGAGTTTGTACACACTGTTTCTTTTTTTGGTAGCGCATCTATCTCCAGAGTGTCTCTGGCGCCCCCGCACCTCATGCGGTACTGCAAAGACAGGCAGTGGCTGTGGAACGGATTATCTGAGTTTCCATTATTTCCTACGGGGAAACTCGCTTTGATATACAAGTGCTTTGGATTACAAGCAATCTTCTGGAGATATTATGCTCGTCATCCAAGGTATTACTGTAATCACATTCTGTTGCTTTGCAGTCTGAAATTAAGACAGACACCATTTTTGTATTAATTTACTAGTGTAACTTATAACATCCAAGTGAAAGATATACCAAAAGCATGTCAGAAAAAAATAAACAGAATTCAAAAACAGAATCACTGAGTTGGAAAAAGGATCACCCCCTTATGTCAGTATTTTGTTGAACCACCTGTTGCTTTAATGACAGCCGTGGCCAAAAGTTTTGAGAATGACACAAATATTACTTTTCACAAAGTCTGCTGCCTCCGTTTTTATGATGGAAATTTGCATATACTCCAGAATGTTATGAAGAGTGATCAGATGAATTGCAAATAATTGTAAAGTCCCTCTTTGCCATGAAAATGAACCTAATCCCATAAAAAAAACACTTCCACTACATTTGTTAAGAAGGCTTTTTGGCACCCAAGAATGTCCAACAAGTGCCAGGACCGTCTCCTACAGTTGATTCAGCTGCGGGACGGGGCATCACCAGTGCAGAGCTTGTTCAGGATTGGCAGCAGGCAGGTGTGAGTGCATCTGCATGCACAATGAGACAATGACTTTTGGAGGATGGCATGGTGTCAAAAAGGGCAGCAAAGAAGCCACTTCTCTCCAGAAAAAACATCAGGGACAGACTGATATTCTGGAAAAGGTACAGGGATTAGACAGCTGAGGACTGGGGTAAAGTAATTTTCTCTGATGAATCCCCTTTCCGATTGTTTGGGGCATCTGGTAAAAACCTTGTCCGGAGAAGAAAAGGTGAGCGCTACCATCAGTCCTGTGTCATGCCACCACTAAAGCATCGTGAGACCATTCATGTGTGGGGTTGCTTCTCAGCCAAGGGAGTGGGCTTACTCACAATTAAGGAACACAGCCACGAATTAAGAATGGTACAAAAACATCATCCAAGAGCAACTTCTCCCCAACCATCCAAGAACAGTTTGGTGAGGAACAATGCCTTTCCCAGCATGGTGGATACCTTGCCATAAGGCAAAAGTGATAACTAAGTGGCTTGGGGAAGAAAACATCAAAATTTCATAGCCAGGAAACTCCCCAGACCTTAATCCCATTGAGAACTTGTGGTCAATCCTCAAGATGCGGGTGAAAAAACCCCCACAAATTCTGTCAAACTCCAAGCATTGATTATGGAAGAATGGGCTGCCATCAGTCAGGATGTGGCCCAGAAGTTGATTGACAGCATACCAGGGCGAATTGCAGACGTCTTAAAAAGAAAGGCCAACACTGCAAATATTGACTCTTTGCATAAACTTCATGTCATTGTCAATAAAAGCCTTTGACACTTATGAAATTCTTGTAATTATACTTTAGTACAGGGCCGGTACAAGGGGTGGGCGAGAGGGGCGGGTGCCCTGGGCGGAGTGTGAGAGGGGGCGGATTTCTCCCCCTCCCTCTGCTCGCTGACTGAGCATAATATGAGAGCCGCTCCGACCGATCTGCTCCCTCCCCCTCATTGGCAGGGAGGAGAGCGACTTCAGGAGGGATTGAACCAGCAGGGGGAGGGGCGGACAAGCCTCCCATTATCTTGGTAACTGTGAAGAAACAGACTGATTTCTCCCGTCCATAGGACAGGAGAATCAGTCTGTAAATACTGAGACTGTGGCTGCAGCTCTGTAGTGTCTGTGACACTTACACAGCCCAGCGAACCATCACCTCCCCCCTCACTGACGGGAGATCAGGGAGGAATACAGCTCCTCCCACCTCTGCTCCTCCAGTGACTTCCCGCCCCGCCCACACTATCCCCGACGTGCAGATGTATCTGAAGAGAAGGGATGTGTGGGCGGGAGATATGAAAAGCTGCAGAATCCTGTGTGCCAAAGATGCCTGATCTTCCAGCCTGGACCTGGGTGAGTCATGTGCACACTGCAGTACACAGTTATCACTGAACTGTCCTTATCTCCATCCCCCATCTGTCTCCCCCCCTCATGTTCTTTCAAGATATTCACTAACTTTCACTTTCACTTAGACATTAGATGGTACAAATTTCTTTCCAGTAACCACAAATTTCAGGAAAGAAATTGACACGATTCCCCTGTCAGCTCAGTCAGTGCTGACAGGGGAATCCCTTCTGCTGAGCAATTGTATTGTCCCCACAAACAGTGATTATCACTAGCAGATATAGCAACCGCTAGTGATAATCATAAGAGTATCTGGCAGGCTGGTTGTACCCAATTTGATCAATCAACTTGGTACATTCAGCCTGCTCATTAATGGTTCTAATCTCAGCCAGTTCTCACTGAAACAGCTGAGATTTAACCACTTGCTTACTGGGCACTTAAACCCCCCTCCTATCCAGACCAATTTTCAGCTTTCAGCGCTGGCGCACTTTGAATGACAATTGCGCGGTCATACAACACTGTACTCAAATGAAATTTTTATACTTTTTTTTCCCCACAAATAGAGCTTTCTTTTGGTGGTATTTGATCACCTCTGTGGTTTTTATTTATTGTTAAAAAAAAATGTAAAAAGACCGAATTAAAAAAAAAAAAATTTTGTTATATTTTGTTATAAAATTTTAAAACAGGTAATTTTTCTCCTTCATTGATGTATGCTGATGAGGCGGCACTGATGGGTGGCAATAATGGGCACTGATCAGTTACACTGATAGGCAGCACTGCTAGGTGGCATTGATAGGTGGCACTTGTGGGCATTGATAGGTGGCACTCATGGGCATAGGTAGGTGGCAATGGCAGGTGGCACAGATGAGGCATAATTGCCTCCTCCTCTTCGGGACCGATGTCCCTTGCAGATGAGCCGGTGATCAGCTTTTTTTCTCCTCGCGCTATCAGCGTGAGGAGAAAAAAAAAACGATCACAGAGCTTTTGTTTTGATCATGTGATCAGCTGTCATTGGCTGACAGCTGATCACATTGTAAGGGGATCGGGACTCAGTGACTCGGTGATCACAGCGCGCACAGGGCACGTGCACTCCCGGAAATTCAGGTCCGCGCTGTGGCCGTCATTCAGCTATAGCGTGGATGTCAAGAGGTTAAACTATCTTAGTGTTAGCTCTTGGGCTGCCCATACATTGATCACTTTTTTCATTCAACTATTAGGTTGAATGAAAAAAAAAGAATGTTCCAATTCCCCCATCTACACATTCCAGGTGGAAGGAGGAATCCTCCCACTGTGGACCAGTGGTGGAATCCAATGTGGTGGTGTATAGAGCCAAATAGATTAGAATTGTGTCAATGTCCCAATATTTATGGACCTGACTGTACATATAATTAAAAGGTGTGAGTGAACTCTGTTTCTATCACATTAAACCTAATTGAATTTGTATTGTTTTAAGTATATCCTTGTTTTGAAATTACATTGATTCTTTCTTAAAAATGGGGGGGGGGGGGGGGGCGCAGTTTGCCATCTTTGCCCTGGGCACCAAATGGCCTTGTCCCAGCACTGCTTTAGTATACCATATTAACAGCTGACAAAAAGATCTAAAACACTGAAGCAGCAGGCTTTGTGAAAATGAATATATCTGTCATTCTCAAAATTTGGCCACGGCTGTACAGCCTTTAGTCTGTTGAGATATGTCTCTACTAACTTTGCACATCTAGACTCTGCAAAATGTGCCCATTCATTCTTCTTTGCAGAACTGCTCAAGTTCAGTTAAATTTGATGGTGACTGTTTGTGGACTGCAGTCTTCAAGTCATTCCACAGATTTTCAATGGGGTTCAAGTCTGGGCTCTGACTATGCCATGCAAGGACATTCACTTTTTTTTCCTTCAAACACTGTGTGGACATTTTGCTGTGTGCTTTGGCTCATTGTCATGGGTCATTGGGTAAACCTTTTTCCAACTGATAACTTTCTGGCAGAGGGCAGCAGATTTTCATCAAGAATTTGGTGGTATTTTTCCCAATTAATTTCACCTTCTATCCTGATAAGTGCCCCAGTCCCTGCTGCAGCGAAACTTCCCTATAACAGGATATTACCACCTCCATGCTTTACTGTAGCAATGGTGTTAATTGGATGGTGAGCTGTATTGGATTTCCACCAGATATATCGTTTTGTGTTGAGGCCAAATAATTCAATTTTAGTCTCATCTGACCATAACACCTTTTTCCATGTGGCCTCAGAATCTTCACGGTGCGTTAAGGTGGTCAGATGAGACTACACTTTTTTTTTTTTTCCTGACATGTTGGTGTTATATTTTTCACTTGGAAGTTATAAGTTGCACTAGTCAATACAGCTGGATAAAAAAAAGTTGCACTAGTAAATTATACAAAAACTGTGTCTGTCTTCATTTCAGGCTGCAAAGCATCAAAATGTGATTATTTTAAAGGGGGTGATTCTTTTCCATATCCACTGTATACCCAGTGAAGTGACAAGCCTCTGGTGATACACGGAGATATAACATATCCTCCTTTTATCTGCAGCCCTCTCTTCTCTACAGCCATTCAAAGTGCAGAGGCTGTCAATCGCAGGCTGTGTGCTAGAGTTCCCTCCCCTGTCACCTTTTTACCTCTTGGCATCAGGAAAACTTGTCAGAAGTGACTCATGCAGATAGCAGAGGAAGGAGGCAGCAGACAGAAATAAACTTAATGCTCTGGATTGAGACACACTATAGAGAGATATGTTTAGTTAATATTTCATGTTTGAGGTTTACAGCCACTTTAACCGCTTGCCGACCAGCTGCCGCAGTACATGGCTCGGCTGCGCGAATCACTGTTATGTTACGTTGGTAACATAGACGGCCACTAGGGGGGCGTGTGCGCGCCGCCGGAGGCGCGAGCCCCCCCGCTCGCTTCCCGAGCCGATGCGAGTGTTTGGCGGTCTCGATCACCGCCGGGCTCCCGCGATTGCTCGGGGCACACAGAGAACCCGGATCTGTGTGTGTAAACTCACAGTTTCAGGTTCTCTGAGCAGAGAACTGACAGATCGTCTGTTCATACAGAGTATGAACAGCGATCTGTTAGTTTCCCTGCACAGTCCCCATCCCCCTTCAGTTAGAACACTAGCTAGGACACACATTAACCTCTTCACTGCCCCTAGTTTTAACCCTTCACTGCCAGTGACATTTTTACACTAATCAGCGCATTTTTAATCGCACTGATCGCTGTATTAATGCCAATGGTCCCAAAAATGTGTCAAAATTGTCCGCCATAATGACGCAGTCACGATAAAAATCGCTGATCGCCGCCATTACTAGTAAAAAAAAATCATTAATAAAAATGCCATAAAACTATCCCCTATTTTGTAGACGCTATAACTTTTGCGCAAACCAATCAATATACACTTATTGCGATTTTTTTTTACCAAAAATATGTAGAAGAATACGTATTGGCCAAAACTGAGGGAAAAAAATGTTTCTTTTATATATTTTTTGGGGATATTTATTATAGCAAAAAGTAAAAAATAATGCGTTTTTTTTTCAAATTTGTCGCTATTTTTTTGTTTATATCGCAAAAAATAAAAACCGCAGAGGTGATCAAATACCACCAAAAGAAAGCTCTATTTGTGGGGGAAAAAAGGACATCAATTTTGTTTGGGAGCCACGTCGCACGACCGCGCAATTGTCAGTTAAAGCGACGCAGTGCCGAATCGCAAAAAGTGCTCTGGTCTTTGGCCAGCCAAATGGTCCGAGGCTGAAGCGGTTAAGTGAACTCAGCATAGGTTTAAAGACTAAGTGCACCGTTTCCAGAAAATGGCTAATACAGTCCAGGGACTCCAGTAGATAGTTAAGAAAAACTGTGCAACTTTGTAAAATGCTCTTTCATTTTTGTGTCATACCTGTGGGTCCCCCTGGAAGCCTGGACAAATAACTCCCAGTTAACAATTTGCACATCTTGGCATGTTGCTCGCATGTGAAAACTGCTGGACACTCACTCTCCCTGCATTACAGGAAAGTAAACCAACTTTTTTGTTTCCTATCAACAAGACACAGTTTTTTAATGTCTACTGGGGGTTTTATGGAAAAGGCGAACTTAGCCTTTAACTAATTGTTAGGTTGCAAATAACTGTCAAACCTGCCTGCTTCTACCTAGCTAATGCTCACTTGCTACACCGTTTGGGACAGGAGCCCCACTACTATAACCAACAAACCCAGTACCAGCCAATTACAAGTCTGAGCAATATCACATGGGGGTGAGAAGCCTGCTTAACCCTGTGGAAGTTCTGACTTTCAGAAACTCAAATTCTTAGCGCTTTGATGGCAGATTAGGTTGCACTTCAGGGTGCCTACTACAGAGAACGTCATTAGTTACGTAAACCTGTAAAAACTACATGCATGGCTAACCTTCATCCTTCACAATCATATGCCACTGTGTTGTTCTATCTCATAAAATCCCAATAAAATACATGTATGTTTTTGGTTGTAACATGACAAAATTTGGAAAATGTCAAGGGGTATGAATACTTTTTTAGGGCACTGTAAAAGCAGTCCACACTTTACCTTGGTATATGGGGAAGCAATAGTTTAGCAAAGCAAAGACACTATTTGGTGTTCCTGGCTTCCATATAAAGATTAGTTTGGTTTGTCAGAGGTAATGACATCACATCATTCTGGCAGAACCTTAAACCTCCCTGGCGGTATTCCCAAGTGTGACTCGGGGTGGATTTTCAGCACCAAAAGCGGTAGCCCCGAGCCACACTCGGGATCGCATCGCAGGATCCAGGTACAGCAAACTTACCTTGTCCCCAGGATCCTGCGATGTCCTCCCCTTACTGTGTGCGAGCCGCCCTCCGCTCGATTCATCACAGCGCCGAGCTCCATTCCCTGCAAGCGTTGCGACGCACGGGGACGGAGAACGGCGCCAAATTCAAAAAGTAAAACACACAATACATATCTTACAGATTACATTACTGTATCCATTTATTTCACCTCCCTTTTGTCCCTAGTGGTTTCTCCAGTGCCCTACATGCAGTTTTATATTATAAATACTGTTACAAAACTGTGTGAAACAAAAAAAAATAAATAAATACTGTTCTTTCTACTTAGAAACTGGAGATTGTCCATAGCAACCAAAACCGTCCTTTACATCAAAGGCGGTTTTAGACCAGCTAGAAAACAGAGATAATAAATAATGCCCCGTACACGCGGTCGGATTTTCCGATGGAAAATGTGTGATAGGACCTCGTTGTCGGAAATTCCGACCGTGTGTGGGCTCCATCACACATTTTCCATCAAATTTTCTGACACACAAAGTTTGAGAGCAGGATATAAAATTTTCCGACAACAAAATCCGTTGTCGGAAATTCCGATCATGTGTACACAAATCCGACGGACAAAGTGCCACGCATGCTCAGAATAAATAAAGAGATGAAAGCTATTGGCCACTGCCCCGTTTATAGTCCCGACGTACGTGTTTTATGTCACCGCGTTCAGAGCGATCGGATTTTCCTACAACTTTGTGTGACCGTGTGTATGCAAGACAAGTTTGAGCCAACATCCGTCGGAAAAAATCCTGGGATTTTGTTGTCGGAATGCCCGAACAAAGTCCGACCGTGTGTACGGGGCATAAGAATCACTCGCAGAATTGAGCGATAGTGATTTGTGGGAAAATCCGTCATCAAACACTTAGTGCCGGTTCACACTGATGCGAGTTCATAATGAATGCGATGCGTCAAAAACATTCTAAATTCGCATGTCATCCATAAAGTCATTGTCTTCAATGATCGTCGTTCACATATATGCGTTGCGATTCCCCTACGAATGCGATGCGATAAAAAAAAGGGTCTTGTGCGAGTTTACTGCGTTGCGAATTTAGCCTCCATAGACATCAATGTAAATCTTTCTGGAATCGCATTGTTGGTTCAGATATGTGCGAATTCCACCACACTACTCTCCACAAAAACCAGGAAATACACAGGAAGTTAACGCCTTTTTTCTTTTTCCATTATGATTCCATTGGCTAGAACATCAATCGCAGCTATGGCCAACTCCTGAAATTCGCGGTAAAATCGTGTTAAAATCGCGGTAAATTCGCGGTAAAATCGCACCTCACACAGGACAAAAAAACAGAACAAATTCGCAGCGCAGCAGTGTGAACCGGCACTGAAAGTAATAACGACAATAGCAATAGTAATAGCGACAATTCTGCAACTGAGCAAATTTCAGTTGATTACATTATTAAATAATTTTTATTATTATTATATTATTATTTGTTATAATTATTTATAGTTATTTATTATATTATAATTTAATGTTTCAAACTTTATCATACCCGGGATGTCTACTAGACTCTTGTTTGGACAGATTTAAGTGTGTTATTTCATAAGAATTACAGGCCTACAATATAAAATACCAAATTTTCATGCAAAATAATTGTACCGCTTTCAGCATCAAAAATCTGAAATAATCATACCGCCAGGGAGGTTAAAGGCTAGCCCAGCATCTTGTCTAATATCCAGAACTCTCCCAACCTCCAAATCTCAGTATAGTCTAATTCATGAAACAGGACCATGTGTGTATAAACTTCTCCTGGATACCAGCATGTGGATATCATTTACGGCTATTACCACTGAAAGCTCGTCTTCTCTGTTTGTGTTGGATTACAGCAACTTTCAATACTTCTGAGTTAAAAGAATTCCTCCATGTGATTTTTTTTTTTCCCCCTTAAACATAAAATTGCCTGTTCAATTCCCCATGGTGATAAAGTTAAACTTAAAAAAAAAAAAACAATATATTTCAAATAGTACATTTTTTAATAAGATGACTCCAGCAAACAGTATTATAGAACATAGCACTTCATTTATGGTACATGCAGAAATAAACTAAAACTGGCCAAGCTCCTGAACAGAAGAGTTTAGTTTATAGAATATTATTTCAGCCATAAAATCCTACAAAAAAAAGAAGAGCCATACAAAGACAGTGCCGTTTAGTGTTCCCCCGAATTGAATTGCCCTGTACCAAATTATTATCATGCAAAATTGACCGTGCTATTAGATTGCAACAATTTTATAAAGAGGAGAAAATAACTTTTCTTTTTTTTTTTTTTTTTTTACCTCAGAAATGTACATTTTCTTCTCCCTGTGCAGAAAACAAGGGATGATTAAATGTTTCCCAATAATCATCATGACCTCCTACGTAATCCCTAACTTAACCCTAACACTTAACCCTTAGCCCCACCTGAATTCTAACACTTTACCTAATCCCTAAAAAGGGTCCCTTAACTCTTGGGTACTTTAGAAGCCTTAACCGAGCCCTAAACTTAAAGCAGATGTAAATTCTAGTTTATATCTAGCCTGTAAACCTTAGTTTGCTAAAGAACTGTGTATCATAAACAACTGCCAATTTTTAAAATACGATACTTGTTTTTCACCTTTTTTATCTTTTCATTTCAGTGTTACTGATCTTCTGCAGCCTCGTTGCTTCCCGTCTATATTCAGGGACTGGATGCATGACATTTCTCCGGTCAGGTTTTGTGATGGTGACAACCAGGGACCATGCCTACATAATGGGTGTTTAAATGGTGCATACTGCATGGGACCAGCTGTCTAGCATAGGCCGGACCAGGGACACGGTTGAGAGTCCATAAAGGAGGTGCAGAGTACAGACATACTATACTTCACATATTTAGCATTTGTCAGACGCCACTTTTAAGTGCTGCATTTTGGCATCCAACTCCTATAATTTGAACTGAGGTGACCACTTGGTGGCCAGTATGCCTCCACCTTATGACGGACTCTTTCCTGACATTACATACACTATATTGTCAAAAGTATTGGGACGCCTGCCTTTACACCAGGGGTGCCAAACCAGTGGCCCACAGAGCCCTCTGATGTGGCCCACGACCTCCTGCTCTGGGATGGCTGGTTGGCAAGCCCAAAATGATTCAATTTCGGTACCTACATCAACAATACTATACACCTACTAGACTATATCGAATGCACAGATGGGAATCGGCTATTTGCCATAAGTGTGGGAGGGCGGAGGGTACTTTTCTACACATGACGTGGGAATGTGTAAAGGTAAGACCACTATGGTCACAGGTGACAGAATTCCTTTCGGAACAGTTCTACTTGCCAAATATTTGTTCTCCCTTAAGGTGTCTCCTAGGGGTGTTTGGACAAGAACAAATAAGTACACACACAAAATTATTTCTGAGAATTTTATTTTTTGGAGTAAGAAAGCTTATTGCCAGAAGATGGATACATGATGAACCGCTGACACTGGGGATGTGGAAAAAAGTAATTAACTCTGATGTCTTGATGTATAAAATGACTTATGAAGCTAGGGGGGCCTCTAAAAAATGTCACAAAGTATGGTTTAGATGGGTTGACTCTGCTGATACCCTGGAAGGCGAGGGGTAAATATTCTGCGGGGAGGCTGTTTTCTATTTCAGGAAGTGAATAGGCAAAGGGTGGATGATAGTGAACTCAATTTTCTGTTCGGGCTGATGAGAGGGTGGTTGTTTTTTTTCGGTTCGCTTTACTCTGTGGGCCATTCTACCAAAGACAGACTTATGGGTGGGCGAGGGAGGGATGGGAGAATTTACTGGTTGTAATATGCTGGTTGTTTTTTTGCTCTTTTTCTGGTTTAAAAAAAAGCACATATACTGAATGAGTGATAAGGATGGCGAACTCAGGAATCTACATGTATGAGCATTGAAATATGCATGTTTTACTAATGAAGGATAAATTGTTCAATGTACACCTCTATTCTGACTTGTATGTCACGTCAATATCAGATGTATTGTATAAATTTTGACTTTGTGCACAATAAAAACATTTGATAAAAAAAAAAACAGACTTGTGTTCGTTTACATTTGTTTACCTCCAATCCGATCCGCTAAAAAAAAAAAAAAAAAAACAGAAGGGGATCTGTCCCCTGTCAAACATTCCCATAGACACACTCCTAAACCTTGTGGACAGCCTTCCCAGAAGAGTTGAAGCTGTTATAGCTGCAAAGGATGGGCCAACTCAATATTGAACCCTACGGACTAAGACTAGGATGCCATTAATGTTCATGTGCGTGTAAAGGCAGGCATCCCAATACTTTTGGCAATATAGTGTACCAATTATATTTGGAATCGGAAGGAGCACCTACTTTACATCAATTTGGCTGCCCTGCCTACTGCATATTCATCCCGCATGCAGCTGCTCATCCATCCATCCATTCACGCCTGGAGTGTACAATGCACTCATGGCTTTATGTTGATATGGCCTTCACCAGCCAACACATGATCAGTAGAAATCACTGGCATTGGTATCTGTTATAACCAATTACAATTTGATAAACTGTATTTGCATCTAGTCTAACAGGCAGTGCCGGGGGGCCAGATGCAGCCCTTTGCTTGCCTTTATCTGGCCCTTGAGACACTATGGGGGTTATTTACGAAAGGCAAATCCAGGAAGAGGTTACTTACCTTGTCCCCAGGATTCTGCGATGTCTCCCTGCAGTGTGAGCGGCTCGTCCTCCGCTCAATCTATCATGGAGCCGGGCTCCGTTCCCTGCAAGCGCACGGGGACGGAGAACGGTGCCAAATTCAAAAAGTGAAACACACACAATACATACAGTATACTGTAATCTTACAGATTACATTACTGTATGTAATTATTTCACATCCCCTTTGTCCCCAGTGGTTTCTCCAGTGCCCTGCATGCAGTTTTATATTATAAAAACTGTTCTTTCTGCCTGGAAACTGGAGATTGTCCATAGCAACCAAAACTGTCCCTTTACATCAAAAGTGGTTTTAGAGCAGCTAGAAAACAGCGATAATAAATTAGAATCACTTGCAGAACTGAGCGATAGTGATTTGTGGGGAGATCCGTTATCAAACACTGAAAAGTAATGACCTCGACAATTCTGCAACTGAGCAAATTTCAGTGTTTTTGATTTGATTACATTATTGAATATTTTTTATTATTATTATATTATTATTTGGTATAATTATTTATAGTTATTTATTATATTATAATTTATGATTTTGTGTTTCAAACTTTATCATACCCGGGATGTCTACTAGACTCTGGTTTGGACAGCTATAAGTGTGTTATTGCTAAGAATTACAGGCCTACAATATAAAATGCAAAATTTCCATGCAAAATAATTGTACCGCTTTCAGCACCTAAAATCCGACATAATCATACAGCCAGGGAGGTTAATAATATTTTTTATATATAGTGTGGTTTAATACATAGAGCTGCATGGTGGATTTGAAAAGATTGGATGCCCATATTTGGATATAGACAATGTATTTATTCTCTAAAATTACTAGGATAATACTGGTATTAAGTACTTTTAAAGATATGGTGATACTTTTTTTTTCAAAAGAATCAATGCATTTTATTTTATATCAATTTTTTTTTTAAATAAATCATTTTAACAACTCATTTGTGTGATTAAAACACTTCTAGAAATTAAACATTTACAAGGATGTGTACTTATCATATAATTTTACAAAAAATCCTAAATTGGCATATTTTGCAGAAAGCTGATTAACAATAATATTCACACATATCTGAAAGGATGCGCTACATATTTCGTAGGTCTAGCCTAAATTTTCAGGCACCTTATGCTGTGAATGCTAACTTGTAAATAACAACAATCACAAAATTATAATTCAATATGTCATAACTTTACATTATATAGATAAAGGGGTTGATTTAATAAAACTGCAGAGTGCAAAATCTGGCGCAGCTCTGCATAGAAACCAATCAGCTTCTAACTTCAGCTTTTTTAATTAAGCTTTGCAAAAAAAAAAAAACTGAAAGCTGATTGGTTTCTATGCAGAGCTGCACCAGATTTTGACTCTCCAGTTTTAGTAAACCAACCCCAAAGTGTACCATACAATTAGGCAGATCGATTGTAGCTCCATTAATGGAAATTAGGTTTTTAACCATCATTGCAAATACAAAGTATGAGACATAAGTGGGGACTGCGTGGGGTAATAGAGATCAGGGATCAAGGAAAACATTCTGCATGGTCTCTATATATGAAAAAAAAATACATATACTGTATTTTTTGGCTAAGAATTGAATTTCCCTCAAGTTAACCACTGCAGCCCCAGAAGGATTTACCCCCTAATGACCAGGCCATTTTTTGTGATACGGCACTACGTTGCTTTAACTGACAATTGCACGGTCGTGCGACACTGTACCCAAACAAAAATTAAGTCCTTTTTTTCCCACAAATACCGGTAGAGCTTTCTTTTGGTGGTATTGACTCACCATTGCGGTTTTAATTTTTTGCGCTATAAACAAAAAAAGACCAACAATTGTGAAAAAAAAACCCCCAATATTTTTAATTTTTTGCTTTAATAAATATCCCCCCAAAAAATGTAAAAAAACAAATTTCTTCACCAGTTTAGGCAAATATGTATTCTTCCACATATTTTTGGTAAAAAAAAATTTGCAATAAGCGTATATTGATTGGTTTGTGCAAAAGTTATAGCGTCTACAAAATAGGGGATATATTTATGGCATTTTTATTATTATTATTATTATTTTTTTTACTAGTAATGGCGGTGATCAGCGATTTTTAGCAAGACTACAACATACAGATCCTTTTTTAAATATAGGCACCACATTGGCCCTACGCCAATCCAGTGGTACCATTCCAGTCATTAACGAGTCCCTAAAAATGATAAACAATGGCCTTGAAATGACAGAGCTCAATTCCTTAAGGATCCGTGGGTGGATGCCTTCTGATCCAGGTGCTTTATCCACCTTTGGAGCCATTGTGGATCATTTGGGGCTGTGTCAATACCATCCCCACTACGGACATGAGCTCCCCCATGCTTCCTTGTATACACAGAGCTGAAGAAGGTATTCAATAAATTTGCCTTCTCTTTGTCCCCAGTCACCCACTCCAGATTATTTAGTAAAATACCCTACATGCTCAGACCTGACCTTTTTACTATTAATATATTTGAAGAATTTTTGGGGGTTTATCCTATACTGAAAACTGAGGGAAGAAAGCCAAAGAAAAGAAAACTGATGCAGTCACTACATCTAATGACTGGCAAGCTGCAATATAATACATTTGGGTTTAATACCGCTTTGAACTCTGTATATATATAGTACATGTATTTCATTTTTGTATGCTTTGTCCACTGCAGCCAATGTCCTTGGCATTATGCTACATCATACTTCTGCCACATATTCATATTCCTTACACCAGCATTTCTCAACCTTTTCAACATGGAGGAACCCTTAAAAAAAAAACTTTCTGGTCTCAGGGAACCCCTGCTTAAAATTACAATATCTACAACTACCCAACACAGTGTGGTGGGTAGTGGGAATAATGCTCCTTACATTTGTGGTCATTTATCCCCTTAACCTCCCTGGCGATATGATTATTTCAGATTTTTGATGCTGAAAGCGGTACAATTATTTTGCACGGAAATTTGGCGTTTTATATTGTAGGCCTGTAATTCTTAGGAATAACTCACTTAAATCTGTCCAAACAAGAGTCTAGTAGACATCCCGGGTATGATAAAGTTTGAAAAACATAATCAAAAATTATAATATAATAAATAACTATAAATAATTATAACAAATAATAATATAATAATAATAAAAATTATTCAATAATGTAATCAACTGAAATTTGCTCAGTTGCAGAATTGTCGCTTTCATTACTTTCAGTGTTTGATGACGAATTTTCCCATGAATTACTATCGCTCAATTCTGCAAGTGATTCTAATTTATTATCGCTGTTTTCTAGCTGGTCTAAAAGCACTTTTGAGGTAAACGGACATTTTTTGGTTGCTATGGACAATCTCCAGTTTCCTGGTAGAAAGAACAGTATATATAATATAAAACTGCATGCAGGACACTGGACAAACCACTAGGGACAAAGGAGATGTGTAATTATGTGATACAGTACTATATCTATACTGTATACTGTATCTATACTGTGTTTTTTACATTTGAATTTGGCACCGAACTCCGTCCCCGTGCGTCGCAACGCTCGCAGACAACGGAGCTTGGCACTGTGAATCGAGCGAGACACGGCGGCTCGCAGATCACAGCGGGGAGACATCGCAGGATCCAGGGGACAAGGTAAGTAACCTCTACATGGATCCTACGATGCGATCCTGAGTCTGGCTCGGGGTTACTGCTTTTGGTACTGAAAATCCACCCCGAGCCAGACTCGGGAATACCGCCAGGGGGGTTAAAGGTAGCTAAAAAGATCAAGGGTGTCAGTGGGAACTTATCTGCTCATTGCTCAAGGAACCTCTAGCGACCTCTGGAGGAACCCTAGGCTTCCATGGAACCCTGGTTGAGAAACCCTGCCTTAGACCTTGATAAGACACATCCCACCTACTGTATGCACTGCTTGCAATTGTAATATCAATGCGATACCTATGTAAGCATGAATAGAAAAAGAAATCTAAAATGTGCTGAACAAACAGAACAGTGTATTTTTTTTGTCTCTGTTCTCTAATGCAGTAATTATTTATTTGGAAGCACCGATCAATATCAGGATAGGAGTTGCCTATCGTATCTATAAATTTTCCAAAACAGTACCTAAGGTATGGTAAAACCCTGTAAATTCAAAATAAAATGAAGGAAAAGTAGTTTATGACAGAATGATTTAAACTCCACGCTGAACATTATACCGCTATTAACCCACATTTGGCACTATATTGCGGAGCCCTGATTTCGATGAGCAGGGTCACAGGATCAATCACGGCCAAAGGAATTTCAACAAGACGATCCTTCTAGTCCGCGTTCCACTGACACAGAAACCATATTCCCAATCTGCGGTGTTTTCCCTTTACCCTACAAATTGCTTGGGTTTTTCTGTAAGTGCTGCCTTGTATTTGATTCAGTCCTCCTTTGTAAAATATGCCCCTTTTATCAGCTTTTAATGTCCCAAATGACTTAATCAGGAACACATGGCATCATGAATACGGCCTGTCAAAGCGCATTAGTTTCACGCTTACGACTACAAGCCGATCGGCAGGCAGTGTGTCATGAACGAGCCTTGAAAACATTATATCTTTCATAGGGAAAGTCAAACCATGTGTGGCCTCTGACCAGCGCAGCCTCAGAGAAAGGGGACTTCAGGTATTATCTTTTGCATTCCAAAAGCCTTCAAATGCTGATAATTAATTGCGTACAAAAGCAATTTTTCTGTATGGGGCTCTGATTCGTATTCCGTGATCAAACGGCTGTGAAGCCTGCGAGGCACCTGTTAATAAAAGCCTGCTGCTCCCGACTTGATGTTTGCAAGGATTTCCTCGTAAAAATGGTAGGGGGTCAGGAAGGTGTTAAGTGTTGTGATTAGAAAGGAGGTCATGAATCCAGTAAATGCTAAATCGCATGTGTGATTCAGAGGAAAACATGTTGGCTTTGGCTGGAGATCAAACCCTGAATTATTTAACAGGATCACATTCAGAAGACAGTACATTTTACTTATCTGTCATTGATTAGCATTATCTATACTCGCTGTCAATCCTAGGGACAATGTGCTATAAGGACTAGTGCCCAGAAAAGAGGTGATGTCCATAACAACCAGTCAAAATCCAGCTTTCATTTCTGCTGCTGGTTACAAACTAAGAGCAGATCACTATCTCTTTGGGGGAAACACCTCCAGTTTTTCTCTTCCACAATATTTTCAGGCTATAATGTTTTTGATCACGTTCATTTCAAAATGTATCTTAGGCCTCTTGCACATGATACTCCGGTTTGAGCATCTATTTTTTCAGCTGTTTTTTGTATTTATTTGCGCGCATTTTTGCACATATGCATTCGCGCATTTTCGCGCACATCCGCGCAAACGTATTCTCGCTTTTATAAAATGTTAATGGATATTTGTGCACAAACATGTGCGATTTCGAGCAAATGCGTGTATGAGGCATAAATTACTGACCAAAAATGCAGATTTTTCTATTTATTTATTTTTACTGAAGAATACATGGTGCTTGTTTAAACATTACAATTAATGGGCTGTATTTTAGCTCAGTAAAAAAAAAAAAGCTGCACTGAGCTTTTTCAAGCTGCAGTGTGCAAGAGGCCTTAAAGTGGAACTAAAACCATAAATTTTCCCAAAACAGTTACATTCAAAGCTTGCTGTGAATGATAACTAACATTTGGTTGTGTTCTCAGCTGAACTGTCAAATTATTACAGCAGAACTAAATCCTTCTATTTACATCCATGGAAGCTTCAATCTTCAAAACAGAGTGCCCTACTGTGCATGTGCGCAGCGCGCGGCGCTTTCAGGATGGCCCGGCAGCGGGGGAAGGAGGAGGGGGGTCGAACTTCCAAGTGATCTCACCGCAGCAAGATCTCTCGGAAGTAGGGACGGGTACCTGTCAAAAACAGGTACCCGCCCCCCCCCCCCCCCCACCCCTCGAAAGGTGCCAACTGTGGCATCGGAGGAGGAGAGGAAGCAGATAAGAGGAGCTTCCACTTTTGCGTGGAACTCCGCTTTAGCTCTGTTTGATCTGCAGATGCCATGGTGCTGCACATGAGATCAGTTATGACCACAGCCATTTGATGGATTGACAGTTCAGTTGTGAGCACATTTAGATGTAACTGTTATCATTTAAGGCATATCTTGAATGTCACTGATTTGAGAAATAGTTAAATCATTAGATTTAGTCCTGCTATAAATGGCTAGTGTCATAACTGATCACATGTGCAAAACCTGAAGACTGAACAGAGGCTAAGATGGCTGCTTTCTCGGCTGTAAGGCCAGGATCACATACTGTATGTGCGGCCGCGGGTTCATGCCTGGGGTCCAGTGCGTCCCCGTGCATTGGTTCAAGCCGATTCAGGTCCAAATTTCTGCCTGAATTCGCACCTGAAATGGACCCAAAGACGCACAGGACCCCTTTTGAATGTGGGCCACGGCCTCTCTGGAACTGTATGAACTTGCTCCATTGAGAGCCGGTCTCACTCGCCTGTCCCGCGAATTGGATGCAGAGAAACCCGTATCCAATTTTCATGTGTGTGAACCCAACCTAAAGGATAAGAAGGTTTAGGTTCACTTTAAAGTGGTTGTAAACCCTTACTTACATTCAGTGAAGTGACTGGCTTCAGGTGATACACAGAGTATAAAGAAATTCTTCTACATAAATTGTTCATGTCTATCTGCAGTTTTTTTTTCTCTACAATAAAATAAAGAATATTCTGCGTTGGGGTAAAAAAATACCTGGAGGGAGCAGCCTACACCAAATTTGTGATACCAAATTGACACCAAAATTGTAAATAAAGTGTGGCACGAAATCAAAAGTCATACTTAAATAATAAAGACAAAACAACAAATACAATATATGACAAAAATAATATCTACAAATTTCATATGTATAGAAAAATCCTTAATAGATGAAAAAAGTCCCATTTCATAAAGTGCAAAATAGTGAGAAAATGTTCATTTGTTGTAAAAAATCTCTAACGTGATGGAAAATATACAACTCCTTGCCGATGTGTCAGAGTAACGACCTCTTACCATGTAGTAAAGACCAAAAACTCAAAAAAGCATAAGTAAAGTGCTAAGCCAGTAAGGTGCTCCAAGTCCTTGTCACCACCGTGTTAGCACTCCATGCTAAGTAAAAATCAGTCTCTTACCAAACAATATGGACCATTATAAAAAAAATGGTCAGAAGCGCTTGTTACAATCAGAGTCTCCTCATGCCACTTGCTATCTGATTATTCCGATGGAAACTAGTTGCAGAATGAAAAACAACAAAGACATACTTCATAGCTTATTATGCTAAAATATTGCCTCTTTAATAATAGAACTGCACTTACAAAGCCTCTGTTACAATATCGCTCAACATCCCAGGAGCTGTTTCAAAACAGGCAGACAGATAGTGTGATGATGTCCCATATAGGCCACTTTCACCGCATTTCATAAGAAGATGATGTCCTCAAGGGAATTGGACAGACGGAGCATGATATGACACGGGAGGCACCAACCAGTGAATGCTGGGTGATGTCGCCGGGTGACCCCGCCTCTTAGCTATTTAAGAACTGTCAGACGGCAGAGCAGGCAGATGGCGGGAGCGGGGCTTTTTTTTCTTTCTTTTAATGGGTCAGTGGTGGTGGCAGGCATCATGATTGACTATGGATCTACACTGGGGGGGGGGGGGGGGCATTATTTTTGTTTTTTTTAATAAAGGAATTGATCAAAATTTTTTCATTTCTTTTTGACACTTTTTTTGGTGCCATTGAGATTGGGATCTGGGGGCCCCCTTGTTAAAGGGGGCTTCTAGATTCCGATAAGCACCTTGCCCGCAGGCCCCCACAACCCCTGGCCAGAGTTGTGGGGAAGAGGCCCTTGTCCCCAATAACATAGTGTTGAGGGCATGTGGCCTGGTATGGTTCAGGAGGGTGGGGGAGCTCGCTCATCTCCCCCGTTTTCCTGGCCTGCCAGACTGCATGCTCGGATAAGGGTCTGGTTTGGATCTTGGTGGGGACCCCACACCAAAGAAAAATCTTTGGCGTGGGGATTCCCCTCCAAATCCATCAATCAGACCTGATTGAATTTGTGATACTGATGAGATGCGTTCCCATAGAAGGCATTGAGCCTGGAATTCACATCTGAATCACACCGCACTACTCAGAAAATGCACAGGACTCTTTTTAAATTTGCAACGAATTCGCACTGCTGCTGCACCTCATATGCTCCATTGAAAGCTGGTTTGATTCACTCGTCATGCAAATCGGATGCGGTTCAAAAAGCCTCCAATTCGCATATATGTGAACGGAGCCTTATGCCAGCCATACACGGTTCGAATTTCAAAAGAATTTTCTTTCGAAAATCTTATCTAAAAATTTTCGTACAAATTTCGCACCATTAGTGGGCTGCAGCAACGGCTGATTTTCGTGCGGCAATCAAATTTGAGGAATCAGACATGTTGGAAATTTTTTGAAAAACGAACGATTTTCTAATCAATGATGGGAGAATCGTGCGAGAAATGTAATAAGAAAAGAAAATTTACGGAGAGAAAAGAAGATTCCCGGCCACGAAAATTCTTTTCTGTAGCAACATGAGGTGAAATTGAAGGCTTGGTCGGCCGAATTTCGAAAATCAATGGTGGCGCCATCAGATCACAAAAAAAAACGAACTTTCTGATTTTGAAAAGAAAATTCGTTCGAAATTCGACCATGTATGGCCTGCTTAAGAGTGCACCTCCCTAACAGAATACCATAAAAAAACAGAGCGGGTATCAGGGCTGTCCTAATGAGTGGGCACACCTGGGCCCTGCCCAGGGACCCCAGCTGCATGGGGGGCCCCTGCATTTTCCCCAAAGCAGCTGGTCCTTGAGCCCACGCTGCCCCAAAATTGGGGGCCCCATGATGGCACTGAGAGTGATGGATACACAGGGGAGGCAGGCTGGCAGCGGTGCGCCGCGCTGTGCGGAACGATACCTATTATTTCACAGCCAGCGGGGAGGGACAGGGCTGGAGCGCCAGTGATGCTCTGACCCCGCCCAATGCAGCTTGAATGCTCTAGACTCGAAGGCTGCGGGGTAGGAGCTGGAGTGGGAGCTGCTGAGCCGGCAGCACTGAGAGCACACCTGCGAAAGTAGCATTGTTGATGATGTCATGGTGAGCCCAGCTGTCCAGCACTATTTGCACCAAAAGGCTTGGAATGCCGGAGGGATGCTCCTTCCTCCGCCCTTCCTTCTGCCTGCTTGATTGATATAGGCGAGTCCAGTGCTGGAGGTTGGCACAGAGACAAAAGTTTACATGCACTGTATCTCCACTGGAAAAGGGGGTACTACATGGATGGAATAATGGTGCTGGGGGATATCAAGGGTGTATGGGGGAAAACAATGCTGAGGTGGGATCTGGGGTGTACAGGGGTTAGCAATGCTTGGGGTAGCTTGGGTGGCTTTAGTGCTAGAGGTAGCAGGGATGTAGAGAGGCCACAGTGTAGGGGGTATCAGGGATGTAGTGGGGTCACAATACAAGGGGTGTCCTGTGGTATATGGTTACAGTGCTGGAGGAATATCTAGGGTGTAGAGGGGCCAGAGTGCTGGGGGGATATCTAGGGTGTAGAGGGGTCAGAGTGCTAGTGGGGATATATAGGGTGTAGAGGGGTCAGAGTGCTGGGGGGATATCGGAGGTGTAGAGGGGTCAGAGTGCTGGGGGGGATATCTAGGGTATAGAGGGGTCAGAGTGCTGGGGGGATATCTGGGGTGTAGAGGGGACAGAGTGCTGGGGGGATATCTAGGGTGTAGAGGGGTCAGAGTGCTGGGGGGATATCTGGGGTTTAGAGGGGTCAGAGTGCTAGGGGGATATCTGGGATGTAGAGGGGTCAGAGTGCTGGGGGATATCTGGGATGTAGAGGGGTCAGAGGGCTGGGGGGATATCTGGGATGTAGAGGGGTCAGAGTGCTGGGGGGATATCAGGAGTGTAGAGGGGTCAGAGTGCTGGTGGGATATCTGGGGTGTAGCCGGGTCACAGTGCTGGGGGGATATCTGGGGTGTACAGGGGTCAGAGTTCTGGGGGGATACCTGGGATGTAGAGGGATCAGAGTGCTGGGGGGATATCTGGGGTGTAGAGGGATCAGAGTGCTGGTGGGATATCTGGGGTGTAGCCGGGTCACAGTGCTGGGGGGATATCTGGGGTGTACAGGGGTCAGAGTGCTGGGGGGATATCTGGGATGTAGAGGGGTCAGGGTGCTGGGGGGATATCTGGGATGTAGAGGGGTCAGAGTGCTGGGGGGATATCTGGGGCGTAGAGGGGTCAGAGTGCTAGCAGATATATTACATGCACAGGACAGCTTTGTTACTTTATGTATGTAGTATTTTCCCACTGTGTTTTTGCTGTACAGAATGATTGTTCATGTAGTTAATTCGAAGCTCCACCCAAAAGGGGAAGCTCTGCTTGTCTGCCTCCTACCTACTTGATGTCTGTTTACCTGCGCTGTCTCCATTGTAGGGGCCCCAGAGCATTGCTTTGCCCAGGGGCCCATGATGCTATTAAGACGGCACTGGCGGGTATAATCCTTCACCCCTCTACCCAAATTAAAAAAATTATTTTAGTTATACCCTATTTTAATATTTGATACATAAAATATTTAAAAAAGCTTTTCGCTATTTGTGTCCTTATTGTATAGATTTTCCTTCTCTGTGAAACAGGTGAACCAATTAAAAGATTTCCCCTCTTAACCTGCTCTGGTGACTGACAACCATAGGGACCTTTTACAAAAACATTCAGTCTGGATCAGTGTGTCCGTTTTTGAGACGGATCCAGAGTGAATCACTACTGACGCTTACATCCGATTTTGTTTATGTCCATAGAAAAAAATGGAAAAAAGAGGTCTGCACCCCTTTCTGTTTCTGCAGGCACAAACCAATGTAAATGGATATCGTCTGTTTACGTCTGTTCTGTTTACATCTATTTTTCAGCAAGAAACACATTTTTTTATACTTCTGTCACCTATGACTATTTTATTCAACAACTAAAGTACATGGACATAAGGAAAACGATTATACTGATGTAAACTGAACTGAAGACAGATGTTTGAATAAAAACGTGACTTTTCCCTACCCACCCTAATACTTTATATTGCACTTCTATAATAAAACATTGGCAAATCATGCAAAACGATGATAGTGGTTCTGTTACACAGACTAGGACCTCTGTTGTCAAATTGACAGAGGCTCCTGGAGTGTCCACCAGAGTGTCAGCATATGAGGGGAGCATTGACGACCATCCTAGGTTTGTATTGCACATTCAAAGTCTCCAAAGCTGAACGAAGCAGATTTAACATACATACAATAATGCAGTTATATTTTAATTTAATACATCATTAAATGTAATTATATTTTAACCACTTGCCTCCCAAGCCAATTCTGGCACTTATCTCCTACATGTAAAAATCATATTTTTTTTTGCTAGAAAATTACTCAAAACCCCCAAACATTATATATGTTTTTTTAGCAAAGAACCTAGAGAATAGAATGGTGGTCGTTGTAACTGTTTCATGAATTAAAAAAAGCAAAACACTAAAGTTAGCACGACTTGGCATAATATGAAAGGTGATGTTACGCTGAGTAAATAGATACCTAACATGTCATGCTTTAAAATTGTGCACACTCATGGAATGGCGCCAAACTTTGGTATTTAAAAGTCTCCATTGGCAACACTTTAAAAATGTTTACAGGTTACCAGTTTAGAGTTAAGCTGGGTTCACAATATTGCGAATTAGGTGCGGATTTTGCCGCATCCAATTTGCATGTGAGGAGATTGTGACTGGCTCTCTATGGAGCCGGTTCACACATCTCCGGATCGGCTCCGGTGCGAATTGCACAGGAGTCCTGCGAGTCATCTGGTCCATTTAAGGGTCCGAATTCAGCCATTAATTCGGACTGAAATCCGAAACAGTGAACAGGGACGCACCGGACCCCTGCTGTGAGCCGCTCCATGCTGCAGTGTGAACCCAGCCTTACAGAAAAGGTCTAGGGCTAGAATTATTGCTCTCGCTCTAACATTAGTGGTGATACCTCACATGTGTGTTTCGAACGTCGTTTACATATGAGGGCGCGGCGTACGTATTTTGACACTTTCCCTTTACATTTTTTTTTATCACTTGTATTCCTATCATAAGGAATGTAAACATCCCTTGTAATAGGAATAGGGCATGACAGGTCCTCTTTACAACAAGATCTGGGGTCTAGAAGTCCCCAGACCTCGCCCCTAGGCTGGAAAGCCTGAAAAAAAAAAAGAAAGAAAAACTATCTTGGCTTCCCAGTCGAAGAAACGGCAGTGTTTACATCTGCCGAGGCCGGACGTGACATCATAACGTCACACTCGGCCTCCGAAGATCGTAGAGATGACTGGCGACCATCTGGTCCTTGGACAGCTGTATGATAAATGGGGGGGGGGGGGGGGATGTCCCCTCCTCCCACCTGTAAAAACAATGAGGCAGGTGAATAGCCGCTATGATTGTTTTTATGGTGCAGGAAATCTCCGTCAGAAAAAGAACATAACTAGATGATGCCTGCAGCTCCAGGTATCATTCAGATATCCCCACTCAATGTCCACAACGTCATATGACATCGCTGTGCGGGAAGTGGTTAAAGCATTATTAAACCAAAAATAAAACACTTATTATATTGCAGCTTACCAGTTGTTAGATGTGGTGGCTGCATTTGTTTTCTTCTTTAGGCTTTCTTTCTTTTATTTTCACCTAGTGATCTGGCCGGTAAGTCTGTTGTTTGTCAAAAATACAAGCTGTCCGACAGATGTAGCAGCTAGAGGATTGAGACAAACCATTTACCACTGATGAGGGTGCTTACAATGTTCAGCTTTTATTTAGGTAAAACATTAATCCCAAAAGGAAAAAACCTGTGTGCTTTTAGGCCTCTTTCACACGAGGGATCCGTATGTCCGTTTTTCATCCTTCCGTTTTCGGATGAAAAACGGACATACATTCATCCCTATGGAGCGTCGGATGTCAGCGGTGACATGTCCGCTGACATCCGACCCGCTCCGATCCGAAAAGTGTAACGGAGGAAAAACCTACTTTTCCATCCGTTTTCGGATCGGATCGGATGACGACGGACACTACGGACCGTCATCATCCGATCCCCCCATAGGGGAGAGCGGCGCTCTGACAGGTCCATCGCTGCACAGTGTGCAGCGATGCACCTGTCATCTTCCTGCTCAGCGGGGATCGGCGGAGCTATCCCCGCTGAGCAAGCGGATGTTCACGGGGCGGATCATGACTGATCTGCCCCGTGTGAAAGAGGCCTGATTATAAGGTGTCAGCTGGAGTTTGGCTTCAATTTGTTAGTGTATCTAAATCTGCCAGTATATCTAATACTATCCTCCCCTCGGATTAACAATTCTGCTGTCCAAAGGCTGGAGGCACTTTAATACAGGAGTGTTACTGGCCAGATCACCAGGTGAAAACGAATGCAGCCACCACATTTTAGGATTGGTAAGTTGAAATACATATAGTTTGTGGTTTTGGGATTAATAATGCAAGCAGTATAGGTATCTGACTTTACCCCATCAGTCTATTGTAGTCTCTATTGAGAAGCAACACAGGTAGCCAATCAGTTCATGCACTGATGAGAAGCATGCTGATAGGAGGAAAAAGAAGAGTGACAGAGATGAGCTCATCGCTGTGCTACTTCTCCTTTCACTGACCAGTCACAGTGGTAGGGGAATGATGCTTGTCATCAGAGGGCATTTAGAGGTAGAAAATGAGCACTTTAGAAGTTTATTATTGTAGTGAAAGCTGATTTTAAAAAAATTCTCTTTTTTTTAAATTTTGTCTAGATTTCTTCTTTAGGTGCACAGAACCTCTGATGTATAGTATGTCTTTCTGTGTATACCATGACTACAGAGAATGCCTTCCAACATATAAGCATGTATAAATTGACAACATTTTATACACAGAAGCGTCACTGTAAACCATGACAGCCAGTCAGCTGTTGGCATGGGGATAACTTTCTAATCATAGTACAAATGTAAGTGTAGGATCTGTAGAAATGACAGCTCACAGATCTGTCCTAAAGTATTAGGGAGGGTTCACCTCTTTTCTGGAAGATCTCACTATAAACAGGCTCAGATATTATGAAATTGCTTTAAAATGAAGCATGAACAATACAGAAATAAATACGTTTTGTTCCCAGAAGCATAAAGTTTGATTGCAGGGATAACTGAACATTTACACAAGAATTTTACAACTGGCATAAGTTAAATAACTTAAAAAATATATTTTTATTTTTGCTGTCAATTTCATACTATTAGTTACAGTATGTGTTCCCATGAACGCAGTCTATCTAAAAATAATTTAAAAAAAGTTTGTACCTTTCTAATTGTTTATCTGGAGCAGGTTTATACATAGAGCTCTACAGGCAGTTTTTTTTATTGTGCTTTAGAAAACTAAATGTGCAATTAAGGGAAAACTGAGGGACAGATTTTCTTTGAGGTGCATTAACATATAGGCTACTTTCAGACTGAGGCAGTTTTCAGGCGTTTTAGCACTAAAAATTGCGCCTGTAAAGCGCCTGAAAAGTGCCTGAATAGTGCCTCTCATGCCTCCCCAGTGTGAAAGCCCGAGTGCTTTCACACTGGGGAGGTGCGCTTTCGGGACGGAAAAAAAAGGCCTGCAAGCAACATCTTTGAGGCGGTGTGGGAGTGCTGTATACAGCACTCCCACATTGCCTCTGCCCATTGGAACGAATGGGCAGCGCTTCCGAAGCGCGCAACACAGGTGCTATTAACCCCCGCTAGCGGCTGAAAAGCGCTGCTGAAACTACGGTAAAGAGCCACTAAAACTAGCGGCGCTTTACCACTAACAGACCCACCGCCCTAGTGTAAAAGTACAAATAGTGTACCACCCATAACTTGAGATCTTTAATCCTTTGTTAGGACACACAGTGTGCACATCTAGTTTACAACTGACAGTGAAGATCTGCCAGTGCAGTAAAGACAAGGTTAATTATGGTAAGCATATCTCCCCAGCCTCCTAATTAACAATACATAGAAGGGCGACACTATGTAGGCTTTTGAACTTTTTCCCGTCTGCACTATAGCCAAAAGACGACTACAGTGTGGGCCTCCAGTTCTGGGAGGGTGTCCATGGACGTCCTCCCAGAACCCTGCCTTCCGTGCGTCCACCTGGGACACGCATCTAGTGTGCTCTGTGACTGCTGTGTCCTTTGGACACAGCTGATCACAGATCACAGTAAAGGGCCAATCACAGCAGCCTTTTACCATGTGATCAGCTGTGTCCAATTAACAGTTACCGGTAGTCCTTTCCTCCATTAACTGGTAAGACTGTCAGTACATTGCTTACACTGATAATCAAGGCACTGATCATCAGTGCAGCCCCATCAGTGCCCATCAATACAGCATATCATTGCCCATCAGTGCTGCCTATCAGTGCCACCCCATCAGTGCAACCTCATCATTGCCTACCAGTGCACGTCAGTGCAGCCTATCAGTGCAACCTTATCAGTGCAGGCGCATCAGTGCACATCTTTGAAAAAAAAAACTTTTATAACAGAAACAAAGAAAAACTTTTTTTGTTTGTTTTCAAAATGTTCAGTCTTTTTCCATTTGTTTAGCAAAAAAAAAACCCAGTGGTGATTAAATACCAGCAAAAGAAAGCTCTATCTGTCTCAAAAAAGTTATAAAATTTCACTTGGGTACAGTATTGCATAACCATGCAAATGTCATTCAAAGGGTGACAGCACTGAAATCGGGGTAAAAGTGCCTGGTATTGAAGTGGTTAAGCATGTAAAAAGGCAAGCGATCATTTTTAAATGGGAATGGAAACATATAACTAATAGAGAGTATTATCACAATTTGGCTGCAAAAATGGAAATACCATTTAAAGCGGAGACTCGGGAATTAGACAAAATCTACCCTTGTAGTGGGGTCCCCACTGCAGGAATAAGGAACAATACTTACCTTATTCCTGGCTTCAGCAGGCTTCCACCATCCATGCAACTAGTCCAGAGTTGCAGCTTCTCCAAGGAGTTCCATGCTCACCTTCTCCACATATAATGTAAGGTTAATAGCTCTGCACTGTACCCAATGACATTGAAGGACTGTCAACAACTCGGAGCTTCGGGCTCAAGAGAACAGCGCTGGAGCCTAAGAGATATGGTAAGAAATGCACTTTATCCTTGCACGCCTAGATGGGCCTTACTGCAAGGGTAGAATTCGTCCAATTAGCAGAGTTCAACTGGGGTTGCAGGAAAGCATAAGTTTTAAAATGTCTTACATAATTATTTAGTTTATTGGACTTCCAAACCAGCCCCAAAAGTCAAATAAAGATAAGTGCTGCCTCCTTCTGTATGGGTGCAGCATTAGGAGGTCTGACATACCCCCTATGCAGTCACAGCTACTGTGCTGCATTCAACAATGCTCATGCTCATCGTTGAAAGGAGAGCAGGATAAAGTGACTGTGCATAGGGGCGTGTTGGCCCACTGGAGACCACTCACAGAGAGGAGAGGGCAGTGGTTCTTACCTTCAGTGTGCTACAAAGAAGCAGACTTTTGTGGCCGGTGGTAGAGCACAATAACACAAATTATTCATGTAAAGCATTTCAAAGTCTATTTTTCTGCAAGCCCTGTTGATCAAGCCTTAGTTTTCTCAGGCTACAAACTAACTTTATTTTTCATTGTCCACTTCACTTGAGCACAATGAGCTTTTGTTATTGCACAATCAATTCAACATTTTTATTTTATTATTATGGATTTATTTATGGATTGTGGATTTATTTTTATTATTTTTGATTTATAACTGAAATTAGCACCTTGTAAATGAAGTCTGGGAAAACTAAGGTCCTCCAGCTGCTAAGAAACTACAAGTCCCATAACATATGATGGGTAATGAATGAATTAAAGCAACACTCCCAACCAGACCCATTACAGTAGGTACACAATGTTTTGCTCCCAATCACCCAATTTTATGATTATTATCACCAGAAATATATAGAATCCTTTCATAAGATAAACATAACACTGGCTCTGTCATGTCACCATGAAGTGCTCAGTGCGTAAGCAGCCAATTGCCAGCCCTGAGCGCTGTCTTATGAGGGGGTATACCTTACAGAGTGCGAGAATTGACCCTTCGTATAAAATATTTTTTTTAACAGGTTCTTTGGGAAGGTAGGTATCAGACAAAATTGTAATATGCATCGGCACTACTTGTGAATTAAATCATCAGCAGATAGTGAATCGCCAACAGGTAAAATTCAGGCAAACAGCTAAATACACATTTGAAACATGTACAGGATAAGGGAACTGTCTTACCCGCTGAAAGATTTGCAGTTATGTTTAGCCAGTCTTGTGATCTAGACACCATTGTGGAACAGAAAAGGTAGATCAAGGATCTGCCCCCTGCTCAATGACGGGACAAAGAAACACACTTCATTGCACTTACCTTGCTATAATATACAGAAGGCGTACTGGTCACATAAAATCACATCAGCAATATAGGTATCCAATTCATGTCATGTTTGGTCTTTATCAAATCTTAATTTCATTCTGTCAGTAATATTTTAGTTGTCAGATTGAAAAACTGTGCCATAGTCGACCAGTTTGCTCTCCCTCCTCATAGAATGCCAATTTGCTAAAAAAAGTTTCCTCTCAGCCCCTGAAGTAAAAATGCGGGCCATATTATCTTGTGCAGATATGCACGCCTCTATAGTAGAGTCATAGGGATCGGCAATAAACTCAGCTCCCAAGCGACTCACCGGCTGCGCAGCCTGATCTTTCTGTGAAATAGTGGCCTGCTTGATATTTGCAATTTCCGATATGAATACACCTCTAAGGCAGGCCTTAAAGGCATCCCATACACTAATGCCCTGTACACATGAGCGGAAATTCAACCAGCAAAAGTCCGATGAGAGCTTTTGGTCCGAAAAATGCAACTGTGTGTATGCTTCATTGGACTTTTGCTGGTGGAATTTCAGCCAGCAAAAGATTGAGAGCATGTTCTCAATTTTTTGGTCGGAAAAAGTTCTGATCGGAAATTCCGATCGTCTGTACAAATTCCGACGCGCAAAATTCCTACGCATGCTCGGAAACAATTTGACGCATGCTCGGAAGCATTAAACTTCATTTTCTCGGCTCGTCGTAGTGTTGTACGTCACCGCGTACTTGACGGTCCAAAGTTCAGCGAACTTTTGTGTGACCGTGTGTATGCAAGCCAAGCTTGAGCGGAATTCCGTTGGAAAAACCACCCAAGATTTTCCGCTCATGTGTACACGGCATAAGAGAGTCCTGATGATCATAATGAATGCGCAATACTCGGATATTTGCAAGAATATGGAAGCGGGAGAGGGGATGAGGTGCAGCAAAAAAGCATTAAGCTTCCATGGAGCTTTTGGCAATGATGTGTGGGATCTCGCACCTAAATAGCCCAGTAGAGGTGAATGGTCTGAGATGCCTCTCTGGGCATATGTTACGTCCTGTATTAAGTATGATGCAGGTGGGGTACAAAGACAGAGGTCAATCCTTGAGCGAGAGCTGTGGGTTTTGGAAAAGCAGGAGAATTGCTTCTGCCCAGGATGTCTATTATGCCAGGGGTCTATCCACCCTGCCTCATCAGCAAATTTTAAAAGTGCCGTACGACGGGTGCCACTTCTGGGGGACACCGGGGGAAGTGTTTCTATACTCGGGTCCAGATAACAATTGAGGTCTCCCACTAAGTATAGAGGGATCCCAGGGTTGCCCAGCTGGTAAGTCAGTATAACCCTTAGTACTATGGAATTAAATGGAGGTAGTATATACACACATGCAATAATACATTTGACATGAAAAATACAGCATAACAGGATTACATATTGACCGTCAGCATCCACGCGCCTGAAAGTCCAACGTACGGTGGACCATCACACTCATCCCCCTGGAGTAAGAGGTGTGGGTAGAGTGGAAGGCCCACCCCACCCAGGAGTACCCCAGGAACGACAGCGTATCCGTGGTGAGGCGAGTCTCTTGTAAAACACATATTGCAGGTAAGTACTTTCATAGTGTAGAAAAGACCATAGATTTCTTAAGTGGGCTTTGGAGCCCTCTAATATTCCATGAGATAATAGGCACAGCTGCCATCTTGTAAAGGTGAGTAAAGGTTCAACAACATATGGAGAAAGGGCCTGATACAACCTGTAGACATTCCCTCCCCAGTAGGGACTGGGATCAAATTGCCCAGGCAGGGCAAAGTCACAGAGGGCCAAAGCAGTACTGGTATAACACCAGGGCCTGAGGAGTACAGTACAGTAGAACAACAAACAGAAATGGTGCGAACCATGTGTTTGCAAAAACTGGGTGGTGTGATCCACCATAATGCCAGCTTGCACAGACCACTGTGATGCTGGTAGTATTAAACTGAAGATCCAGGTCTCAATCCAAGGTAGCGACAAAGTGGTCACACAGAGATTTAGCAACAAAAAAAGGTATCATAACCATGGAGGACAACAGGTCTCTCCATTCAAAGAGCCCTTGGCAAGATGTCATCAGGCCTAGATGTGAATGAAATCTCTGTCAAAATTATAGCTCGTTTATCAGCTGGTTGTAGGAATAGGATAATCTATTCTCCCAGCCATAACTAAATAACTGAAGTGAACTTGATGTATGGTTTCTGCTGCTTAACAGTTGGAGAAGTGGGCAGGTCATCTGTCGTCTTCCACTGCTGCTCTCCTCACCTGTCATAGTGTGTTTTTATTAGCATCCAGCCATTCTGATACATTGGTTGCAGATTCAAAGAAGTGCGTTTGCCATCTGGCAGTGATACGAAGTTTTGCCAGAAAAAGCATGGCATAGGTTACTTGGAGATTTTGAAGCCTCCATCTAACATCCGCAAAGCGGGCTCTGCTTCTTTGAACCTCTGCTGAAAAGATCCGGATAAAAGGATATCCTGACTCCATTGTATTGGATGTTGTGGTTCTCTCTAGCTTTTTGGAGGACAATTTCTTTATCCTTATAGTTTAGCAATCGGGTCAGCATGGTGTACGGTGGGCATCCCGGAGGTAATGGTCTCGACGGCACTCTATGCGCCCTTTCCACCAAGTATAAGGGAGTGAAGGATCCTTTACTGAACACCTCTAGGAGCCATTGTTCCACAAATTCTGTGGGGTCCCTCACCTCTACTTTCTCTGGGAGCCCCACAATCCGCACGTTATTCAGTCTTAGATGATTCTCCATATCCTCTGCTCTTATTTCTGTGGCCTTTGTCAGCCTTGCGGTGGATTGAGTGTCTCTAACAAGCAGGGCCAGCTTACCCTCCACATCCCTTTTTCTGCTTTCAACTGCTGTTGAACACTCTCTATACTTTTGTAAACCCTGGTGTATCAATCCCACCTCCTCCTTCAACCCCCTAAAGTGCTCTTTTAGTGTATTGACAGACACAATGCACTTTTTTAGATAGAGTAGTATTTCAGATAGAGTAGAGGGGGAGAGGAGTTGCCTAGGCGATCCAAGTATAAGTGGGAGCAGGTACAAGTCAAAACTAGGTACTTGCCCCTCCCCCCTCAAATTACGTGCAAACTTAGGTAGAGGAGGGAGGGACTTCAAGTGGAACTTACCCTTTTGGGCGAAGCTCCGCTTTAGATTCCTGAAGTCACTATTTGCCTGAAGTCACTATTTGCATATCAGGCCACATTGATTTTGGGGATGTTGTAGCACTATACACTGTATGTGGGAACACATGCCAACATCTCGAGGTCCACACTTACTATCACTGACACTTTCGCCCACACAATCATTTTAATTATATTTTCCAAGAGCTATTATTTTAGACAAGGAATACAATGACTAGTCAGATTGTCATTACAGCACACCACTTATACAAAAGACATTTTGTAATAAAACGATTTGACAAATATATGAAAATCTATTTCCAGCAAAATGAGGAAAATGTGAGCACAAATCACAGATAGTCTAAACAAACCATTACTCTCGGAAAATAAATGGAACCTTTGTTAAGTTTAATTTGAAGCATAAATCTGAAAATATTATTTCAATGTTTGTGAAGGTGGAGGGGGCTGTATCAGCGGGATTAGCGCAATCCTACATAAGGTAAATATACTGTAGTCTGTTCTCAATTTTTTAAAACAACAAACAGCAATTAACAGCAGAATCCCTTTTTGTACAGAATCAAAGGCTTTACAAATAATGCATTATGAAGAACAATGAAGAAGATTTTTGAAGAAAAAGCCTGAAAAACTGTATTTATTTTTACAGTATCTCACAAAAGTGAGTACACCCCTCACATTTTTGTAAATATTTTATTCTATCTTTTCATGTGACAACACTGAAAAATTGACACTTTGCTATAATGTAAAGTAGTGAGTGTACAGCTTCTATAACAATGTAACTTTGCTGTCCCTTCAAAATAACTCAACACACAGCCATTTATGTCTAAACCGCTGGCAAGAAAAGTGAGTACACCCCTAAGTGAAAATGTCAAAATTGGGTCCAAAGTGTCAATATTTTGTGTGGCCACCATTATTTTCCAGCACTCCCCTAACCCTCTTGGGCATGGAGTTCACCAGAGCTTCACTGGAGTCCTCTTCCACTCCTCCATGACGACATCACGGAGCTGGTGGATGTTAGAGACCTTGCGCTCCTCCACTTTCAGTTTGTGGATGCCCCACAGATGTTCAATAGGGTTTAGGTCTGGAGACATGCTTGGCCAGTTCATCACCTTTACCGTCAGCATCTTTAGCAAGGCAGCGGTCGTCTTGGAGGTGTGTTTGGGGTCGTTATGTTGGAATATTGCCCTGTGGCCCAGTCTCTGAAAGGAGGGGATCATGCTCTGCTTCAGTATGTCACAGTACATGTTGTCATTCATGGTTCCCTCAATGAACTGTAGCTCCCTAGTGCCGGCAGCACTCATTCAGCCCCAGACCATGACACTCCCACCACCATGCTTGACTGTAGGCAAGACACACTTGTCTTTGTACTCCTCACCTGGTTGCCAACACACACACTTGACATCATCTGAACCAAATAAGTTTATCTTGGTCTCATCAGACCCCAGGACATGGTTCCAGTAATCCATGTCCTTAGTCTGCTTGTCTTCAGCAAACTGCTTGCGGGTTTTCTTGTGCATCATCTTTAGAAGAGGCTTCCTTATGGGATGACAGCCATGCAGATCAATTTGATGCAGTGTGCGACGTATGGTCTGAGCACTGACAGGCTGACCCCCCCCCACCCTTTAACCTCTGCAGCAATGCTGACAGCACCCATACGTCTAAGTCCCAAAGACAACCTCTGGGTATGATGCTGAGCACGTGCACTCAACTTCTTTGGTCGATCATGGCGAGGCCTGTTCCGAGTGGAGTCTGTCCTGTTAAACCGCTGTATGGTCTTGGCCACCATGCTGCAGCTCAGTTTCAGAGTCTTGGAAATCCCCAAATAGCCTAGGCCATCTTTATGTAGAGCAAAAATTATTTTTTTTCAGATCCTGAGAGTTCTTTGCCATGAGGTGCCATGTTGAACTTTCAGTGACCAGTATGAGAGGAGTGAGAGCGCTAACACCAATTTTGTGAGATACCGTATATATCATTTGAATCTACATGCATGGGCAGATTTTTAAAGGCAGGAAACTCTTTGCAGCTTCCTGCTGTGGGTGCAGAGGGCAAATGTTGCCATATGCCAGGGAAGATTTTAAAGTGGTTATAAACCTCTGACATGAAATATGAACAAAGCATATTTCTCTATAGTGTATAGTTGCCTCTATCAAAAACACCTATTGTGATTTCTATTTGCTGTCTCCTTCCTTTGCTATCTGATAGCAGTGGCGGCCCGTCCATTAGGGGCGCTGCCCCTTTTATCCTCGCCACCCCCTATATGAATAATGCATAGAGTCATGCATAGCATGACTCTATCCATGGCCGCCACGGCCACCCCCCATTCAGGCTTACTGGCGCCTGAATTACAGCGGCAGTGGTGTATTTTTGAAGCACCTGATTACAGCCATTGGCTCCAGCAGGCTTCAAAATAGGGTGGCTTGTGGCGCAGAGCATTGCGCCATGAACCCACGCAGGTGTTACAATAGCGAATGAATATTCGCTGTTATAACACTGATCCTCAATCCGGCCAATCAGAAGCGGATGTGAGACCCGTTTTCTGATTGGCCGAAAAGAGAAGATTCCTGATTGGCCGCCAAGAAGAAGGGAGGAAACGGAAGCCGCAGCCTCCGTGGAGACCGACCCGTGGAGAGCAGGGGAACGGGAGGCCTCAGCCGAGCACGGGAAGCCGCGATGGGGAAAGTGTGACTGATCGTCCCACTAACCGATGGACCGGTGGACGGGGGGGTTGTGGCATACTTTTTTCCGCCCCCCCCCCACACAAAAATTCCACCGGCCGCCACTGTCTGAAAGGTTATGATGACTCCAAGGGATCCAGCACACAATCAGTGATTGACAGCCACAGCTGTGCATGTTTCCCTATGAGACTGTCCCCGCCCACGTCCCAGCCACCGCCACACCAATCATTCTCCCTGCCCATATCCTATTCCCTCTGCTGCCCCGGGCCCCATACAGGAAGACCGGTGGTACCCCCATATCGGTGGCCCTGTAAAAGCAAGCTGTAAAAGATAAAGAAGCTGCATACTGAGTAAGTGATTAAATCAACAGCTGAAAGTACTTACAAACTGAGGGTTAAAAGTATAACTAATGGCAAACTTTTTTTTTTTTTTTAGTGTTGAGAGGGGTTAGAACACTTGTCAGGTTTTATTCCCATCTGTGCCCCCGTTAGGGAATTTCACCCTTTCTCTTTGTCCTGTTTACCGTTATCATTGAAAGTGAAAGTAAAAGAATACCCCAAATTTTGGGTTGTCCCCGGAAAAGTAATATAGGGGAAATCTTCCAATGGAAGCGCTAGTTCTTGTGACCTGGGGGTCCCCAAGGAGTTCACTTAAAGTGGTTCTAAAGACAGAAGGTTTTTTATCTTAATGCATTCTATGCATTAAGATAACAAAAACCTTCTGTGTTCAGCAGCCCCCCCAATACTTCGCTGAGCCCCATCTCGATCCAGCAATGTTGCATGAGAGCCTTGGCGCCTTTGTCTCCCGCTGCTGTCAGTCAAAGTCAGTGAGTCAATGAGAAAAGAGAGAGGCTTGGGTGCCCCATAGCAAGTTGCTTGCTGTGGGGGCACTCGGCAGGAGGGAGGAGCACTGCCAAGAGAAGAGGAGGATCTGGGCTGCTCTGTGCAAAACCACTGCATAGAGCAGGTAAGTATAACATGTTTGTTATTTTTAAATAATAAAAAAAAGACATTAATATCACTTTTCAGGGATTTCCTCTCACTTGCTGTTTGGTTATGGGAAAGGAAGTGAAGGTGAAGCTCCGCAATGGGACACAGATGGCAATACTCTATCCAAAATAAAAATAAAAAGTTTTGCATATAGTTCTACTTTAATATTGCTTTAGGCTGGGTTCACACTGCTGCCGGATGCGGCTCACAGCAGGGGTCTGGTGTGTCCCTGTTCTCTGTTTCAGGGACAAATCAGGGCCGAATTTTTGCCTGAATTTGGCCCTGAAACGGAGTCAAAGATGCACAGGACTCCTGTGCAACCCGCAACGGAAATGTGTGAACCAGCTCCATAGAGAGCCGGTCGCAATCTCCTGTCATGCGAACTTCCCACATCCAATTCGCACTAGTGTGAACCCAGCCTTAAAGCGGCATTAATCTCCAAACCAAAAATGTAATATATTGCAGATTACCAATCATTAGATGTAATGGCTGCATTAGTTTTCATTTTAGTTTTTTTACCCTCTGTTTTCACCTGGTGATCTGGCCATTACCACACATCCTGTATTAGAGTGCCTCCGTTATGGATGAAGGAGCACAGGGTGCACAGCCCACAGCCGCACTGTCTGTCTGGCGGCGGAGAGGAGTGTTAAATGTATTCACAGATTTAAATGCACTAAACAATTGAAGCCAAACTCCAGTTAACACTTTTTAATCAGTTATAGAAAACAGTTTTTTCCTTTGGGGATTAAGGTTTTGCATGAATAAATAAAAGCTGATCATTGCAAGCACCCCTGCCAGGGATAAATGGGTTGCCTCATCCCTGTAAACTGGTACAAGTGGAAGAGAGCGTGCTCTTTTGAAAAAAATACTTATCGGTCAGATCTCCAGGTGAGAATAAAGGAAAGAAAGCCTAAAAAAGAAAACGAATGCAGTCATCAAATCTAATGCCGCGTACACACGATCTGAATTCTCATCGGAAAAAGATATGATGGCTTTTCCGACGGGATTCCGCTCAAGCTTGCCTTGCATACACACGGTCACGCAAAAGTTCGCTGAACTTCCGACCATCAAGAACGCGGTGACGTACAACACAACGACGAGCCGAGAAAATTAAGTTCAATGCCTCCGAGCATGCATCGAATTGTTTCCGAGCATGCGTAGGAATTTTGCGCGTCGGAATTGCTACAAACGAACGCATTTTCGGATAGGAACTTTTTCTGACCGAATAATTAAGAACATGCTCTCAATCTATTGCTGGCTGGAATTTGGCCATCAAAAGTCCGATGGAGCATACACACAGTCACATTTTCCGATCAAAAGGTCTCATCGGTCTTTTGCTGGCCGAATTTCCGATTGTGTGTACGTGGCATAAGAGTTGGTAAGCTGCAATATAATAAATGTTTCCTTTTGGGTTTAATACCGCTTTATGTGGGGAAATATCAGTTTTGTTTTGTCTGTTTCCCTTGTGCAGATTTTTCCTCATTTCCGTAGAAAGGGAAGTGAAGAGAAATCTCTCTAACCGAGCCCCAGACAGCAGTAAAACCTGAAATACTGACAGGGGTTCTTATCTGTCCCCATTCTATCCACAACTTTACAAAAAAAAAATAATAATAAAAATAAAAGGATAAATAAGAACATTCATTGTTCAAAATCCTCGTCTGCAGAGGGGCCCTTTGGATAGTAGAAGAAATCATCTTGCAGAGTATTGTTTCTCTTCCTGCAGGAGCCCCAGTGACAGCCGGCTAACAAAGAAGGCAAACACGGGGACTCAGCACACACATTACTGAATTTAGTAGCTCTCATGAGACTTATGGAATCAATTACCTCATCGTGTAAATAAACAGTTTTTATATTAAAACAAACCCCCCTCCTTTCTCAGAGTTGCATCATGCTAAAATGGATCAGGGACAACAAGGGGGGAAAAAAATGACCCTGCGACTGTAATATATCATAATAATCAAGTCTGCAAATGATTTAGTCATTGGAAAACAATATTTAAAGGGTAACTACAGTTGTAAACACAACACTGTATCCCATGTTTGTTGCCCTCCTCATCATATGTGTGACTGTAATGGTGGACCTCAGATACAGGCCTGAATCAGCAGTTGCAGCCTTGTGGCCAGGCCATGTTTTCATCTTGCAGTATTCCTAGCGCTACTTTAAAGCTGAAGTTTAGGAAAAAAATCCCCTACAACTTTATCACACATCACTTACCTGCCCCATGTTGTGCAGGGAGCTGGATTCTGGAGAAATTTTCACGGCCCTATCCTCTTCCTGTGTCTGAAACTCCAGTTTTTTAAAAAAAAACAAAAAAACCATGTTATACTTACCTCCTCTGTTCAAGGGTTTTGCACAGAGTGGCCCCGATCCTCCTCTTCTGGGGTCTCCCGGTGGCGCCCCTGGCTCCTCCTCCGCATCCCATGGGGGCACTCGCGCGGGCGCGCTCCCGAGTCCTGCTGCTGCGTCCATTGACTGTGCTCTGCCCCCCCGACTCCCGTATCACTGCATTTGATAGACAGCAGCGGGAGCCAATGACTCCTGCTGCTATCAATCTATCCAATAGAATGCAATCTATCCATAGAATGCATTAAAGTGGAGTTCCACCCAAAAGTGGAACTTCTGCTGATTTGTCTCCTCCCCCCTCCGGTGCCACATTTGGCACCTTTCGGGGGGGGGGGGAGTGGATACCTGTCTTTGACTGTTATCCCCGGCCCATGACGTCACCGCTCGGCTGCCTCCTCCTCCCCCTGCCGCCAGGCCAGTAGGAGAGAGGAGTGGAGCTGGGCGCATGAGCAGTAGGGTACCCGGCGTGAAGCCGTAAGGGCGTAAGGCTCCCTCACCCGCAATGGCGGCGGCAGCACCCGACAGCCGATGCTGACATCGCTGGACTCCAGGACAGGTAAGTGTCCTATTATTAAAAGCCAGCAGCTGCAGTATGGCTTTTAATTTTTGCAGCCTTGGGCGGAACACCACTTTAAGGTGAAAAACCTTGAGACTTTACAACTCCTTTAAAGTGGTAGTAAACCGTGGCATTGAAAAAAAAAAATCCCCTGCAAGGCAATTACGTAATGTGCTAGCATGCATCACATACTAGCACATTATGAAATACTGTACTTACCTTAGAACCAAGCCCTCTAGCGGTGTGCTGTCACCACTAACAGGGCTTCCATCTTCACCCGGTCTTCCTTCGGGGTTCGTGGGCTCCGGCAGCTTGAATGGCCGAGCCGCGATGACGTCACTCCTGCGCAGGAGTCATGGCTGTGGCATAGTGCACAGTTCCTTCGGAGCACATTAGCCGGTGACGTCACCTGCTGAAGCTCACTGGAATATCTCCTAAAGTTGCACGTTTACCTACAGGTCGCTGGCTGAGTAGAGTAATGTAGAAAATTTGATCTGCACTCCGGTTGTTGCTCTTAAAATTTCTTAATTTTATTGAACAGCCACAGTGAACAAATGCTGATTAAGTCAGTTGACGCGTTTCAGCCTATAAGACCTTAGTCAAAACCACATGAGTAAGGCCTTATAGGCTGAAACATGTGAACTGACTTAATCCGCGTTTGTTCACTGTGGCTGTTCAATAAAATGAAGAAATTTTAAGAGCAACAACCGGAGTGCGGATCAATTTGTCTAGAGAACAGCAGTACAGGTGGTCCGAAGGGGACACACTCCCTCTTTCCTCCTCCTCCATTCAGAAAAGTTCTTTAATGGATTGCATTGCTTGCAACATGATCTGTGACTGAGGGAGAAAACCCCATGACTGATCAGAGTCCCCCCTATTCACAGAGGGCATTACAAGCAAGGTAATCAATGAAAGAACTTTTCTTGATGGATGAGTAGGGGGCATGCTTGAAGATCCGAAGTTGTTAACAATTGCAGCACTGCAAGTAAAGAGACAGGATGAGGACGGGGTATCCCTAGAGGGAGGGTTTCCCCAGGATCCAGCTGTCTGCACAACGTGGGAAATACTTTATACTTTATTAAATACTTTAAGTGATGTTACTAATGCCTGGTACACACGACAAGATTATTAGACGAATGATCGTGATTTTTTTTTTTTTTTGCATGCTAATCTAATATTGAAAATGAAGAGTTTACTACTAAAGTGACAAATATTATTTTGTACGACAGAATACACATTCGGTAGTGATGTAATGTATTGTAGTGTATTTGTAATGTATTTTTGAACGACAACTGTACTGATTAAACGAAAATCGTATGATCTGATTTCGAGCAAGAAAAATTTTCGGGCTTGTCCGATCAGATATGACGAGATTGGCTTCGAAAGATGTGTACTAACGATTACATTATCATACAATCGCTTTGAAATCAGTACAATTTTCTGATCGTGTGCACGGGCCATAAAACTGTAGGGATTTTTTTATTTTATTTAGCTAGACTTCAGCTTTAAACAGATGCAAATAGGCCAAGCCTTGCCATCAGTAGTAAAGGCACTCCTGGAAGCATATGTTGAGCATATGTTGAGGTAAAGACTGACATGTCCATTACTATCCATGGGGTAACCCCATGTAAGCAAAGCAACAGATTAATAAACTAAAGTGCTACGGGTCTTAGGAGGATCCCCTCACGTATAAAAACAAGTGAAAAAAATGACAAAAAAGATTTTTTGCAAAAAGGCAAAATAAAGCTGCTACCATAAAATTATAAATTAGCATAAAAAACAATAAAAAAAAACAAAGTTTTCTCAAGGCAGTAATATCCCATCAACATAACAATTATTATAATTATTTTACATAATAATGCTATTATTATTATTATTATATATAAATACAATACATTTATGTATAATAATTATAATCATAGTATAATTGTTATGTTTATGGGATAGCGCTTCCTTGAGGAAACCCTGTTGTATTTTCTTTTTTCTTTTAAAGCAACAGATTAAGTTAAAGCGTTTGTTACCTCAACACTTCATATTTCCGATGTGTGCCTGCTGTACCATGTACTTGAAAAAGTATCCTGTTCCCTTTGTATTGCTTCCTTTGTGTGAAATCCCTGGTATTCCTGCTAATCCCCTTGCTTTCCTGTTAAAAACTGACCACACTAAGCAGGTGTGCACAGCATAGTCAGTTCTCTAGCTATGCTGGGAACTCAGTATGCTCACCTCCTCCATTGATCAGACTTGTCCTGACACGCCCCCCCCCCCTGCACAGCCATTCACTGGGAAGCTCATTGTGCTGCTGCTTCTCCTCCCTTTAGCTCTTATGCAGCTGAGAACTGAGGGAATGTGATCACTTATTAAAAAGGGAAAAAGGGTATTTATAATGTTTTTTTTTTAAATCTATAAAAAAATGTTTTGCATTGCATTTCCATTTTAAACTGAATGGGTCGTTTTACAAGGTTATGGTTTACAATCACTTTACATGACCGGCATCCCCCTGCATATACTCACCTCTCCTTTGCTCCTTAGCCACTCTGTACACCATCAGTAGCAAAGAAATATATGCGTGTTTCATGATGATCTTATCCTGTTGATTCTAAAGCCTAATGCCCTGTACACACGACCGGTTTTGCCGTCGGAATAAACTCCGAAGGTTTCTCCGATGGAACTCCGATGGAATTCCGCTCAAGCTGTCTTGCATACACACGGTCACACCAAAGTCCAACTATCCAGAACGCGGTGACGTACAATACGTATGACGGGACTAGAAAAAGGAAGTTCAATAGCCAGTAGCCAATAGCTTCCGTCTCGTACTTGCTTCACAGCATGCGTCATTTTTGGTCCATTGGAACAGCATACAGACGAGCGGTTTTCCCGATAGTAATTGGTTCCATCGGAAATATTTAGAACATGTTCCATTTCTAGGTCCGTCAGAATTTTCAAAAAGAAAAATCCGATGAGGCCTACACACGATCGGAATAGATGATGAAAAGCTTCCGTCTGACTTTTTCTGTCGGACATTCCGCTCGTGTGTACGCGGCTTAATAAACATGATGAGAAAATCGGATGAAAAATAATGTTTTTGGAGCGATCGTTTCATAATCTGATCATTAGTACACAGTGGGCAAGAGCTGATCATGACAGTTTATGTTAAATTATCCTGAAGGGAAAAGCACAACATTTATTCTCGTAAGATAAGAACTAACGATTTTCGTTTAATCAGTACAGTATTCACCCGTAAAAAAATTGAGTGACCAAGACCGCGCATGCTTCGAAACAAAATAATACATTACAGTGCCATAAAATACAATACATTACAACATCGCAGGACGTTATAGTCTGTCTTACGAAAAATTTTGGAACTCTAGTAACCTATTAGTTTTCAATATGAGACTAGCATGCAAACAAAAATGGACGAGCATTCATCCAATATTCTCATTGTGTGTTCCAGGATTAATACTTTTAGCCAAAACTGTGTTGTGCAGAGTATTGAAATAATGCGCTGGAAGCTTCTTGTATACAGCAATACGCTTTACTTTCATGGAGGATATTAGATTATGTCTTACAGCATGGAAACAGGAACAGGAACAAGAATCATACAAGAGAACAGTGAGGAAAGCAAACACTTCCTCTCATTACATAACCATAGATAACACACTATAACACTGCAGTGCCACCTGCTGCGTAGATAGGTATAATGCATTCAGTATATAGTCACAGTACTTTACATTACATGTTGTTGTTCTTCCAACAAACTGCAACATTTCACCGTTTTTAAAAAAAATTGGGGGAACTGAAAACTTTAAATTTTGCTCATAAAACTGCGTGGTAAAAGCCAACAGGACGATATTCAAAAATGCAAAAAAAAAACAAAGAAAAAAATGTAAACTTCTGCACTCTCTCCGAAAGGAAAAAAAATATTAAAATCCCAGTATTAGGCTTTAAAATGACCCTGTCAGTTCCTCAACAGAATAAATCTGAAATGAGAAATCTGCAGAAGTAGATCAGTTTCTGGTATTCGGTTCCCTGTGGATGGAAAGTCGTTCATATTGACTGATTGTCCGCTGATTACTTGGCAGCAACAACATGAGTTTGCAAAGAAAGTGTATGTTATATTTAGAGAGCACATATTTTTATTATTTTAGTCATTACCTTAAAGTACTTTTTGATATTATTTTAAATGTGTACATGCTTATTCTTATATAAATCTTGTGCTGTAATAAATGTAGAGGTTTGTAGATTACCCACTAGATCCGGGATCTGCAAACTTCCTAAAGAAAGGGCCAATTTACTGTCCTTCAGACATTAGGGGGGCCGGACTGCGCACAGTGGGATTAAACAATGCCTGATCTTTGGTATTAAGGGAAGGAATAGTTGGTGTCAATGGAAGGAATTATTCCCCATTGTTGGTGTAGGTGGAAGGAATAGTGCCCCATTGTTGGTGTCAAGGGCAGGAATTATGCCCAATTGTTGGTGTCAGTGGCAGGAATTATGCCCAATTGTTGGTGTCAGTGGCAGGAATTATGCCCCATTGTTGGTGTAGGTGGAAGGAATAGTGCCCCATTGTTGGTGTCAGTGGCAGGAATTATGCTCAATTGTTGGTGTAGGTGGAAGGAATAGTGCCCCTTTGTTGGTGTCAGTGGCAGGAATTATTCCCAATTGTTGGTGTAGGTGGAAGGAATAGTGCCCCTTTGTTGGTGTCAGTGGCAGGAATTATGCCCCATTGTTGGTGTAGGTGGCAGGAATAGTGCCCCATTGTTGGTGTCAGTGGCAGGAATTATGCACAATTGTTGGTGTCAGTGGCAGGAATTATACCCCATTGTTGGTGTAGGTGGAAGGAATAGTGCCCCATTGTTGGTGTCAGTGGCTGGAATTATGCCCCATTGTTGGTGTCAGTCGCAGGAATTATGCCCCAATGTTGGTGTCAGTGGCAAAAGTTATACCTTTAGGGCCGGATAAAGGCAAGCAAAGGGCCGTAGTTTAGAGACCACTGCACTAGATGATGGCCTCAGTGGCTCAGTGCTATCCATCTTCTTCATTCCTTCAACAACCATTGAGATTAGGGAAGAGATCAGCTACATAAGTAACCATGGGGGTGCAGGGAGCCTTCCCAGCCAGCAGAACCCAATGATTACTGCTAGCAGCTATAGCCACTTGTAGTAATTGAATGTAAAAATAAAAAAACGTCAAGATGCGTGTACCCAAGTCGATCGATGGATTAACTTGGGTAAAATCAGCCTGCCCACATAAGGATCGTATTGCAGCTGGTCACTGCTGAACTGGCTGAATTTCAATCCATGTATAGGCTGCATTTATTTAATGAAAGCATGCTAAAGTGCACATTTTTGCGGGTGTGGACGAACACAGCAAGCAGATGTATATGCCAAAACATGCAAAGCTCATCACTCAGAAAGGCACATGAGCTACTTTGCTACATTTCTCGCTCATAGAGCAGCATATTGAAATGTATTGGCTGCCCTATGTGTAAAAAAGCATGCAAAAACGTGTGTTCAGGAGACAGTAGGGGGTTGATTAAAGGCAAATAGACTGTGCACTCTGCAAGTGCAGTTGCTCCAGAGCTTAGTAAATGAGGTAAAGCTTCACTTGGCAAAGAACACTCAATCACTTGCAAGGAAAATAAAAAACAGTATATCTGCTTGCACATGATTGGATGGTGGAAGTGCACAGTCTATTGGCCTTTAGTAAATCAACCTCTTGGTATGAACCTAGCATTATGGGTGTATTTATAAAAAAAAAATTGTAGAGTTATTCCTCCTATGAAGCTGCATGTACATTCATTCTGTGCAAATAGGGGTAATATCGAATGTTACTAGTTTATCCAGACTGAATGTTATTCATTTATGCAGAATGGAGAGAATCAGGAAATTACTGTATTATGGTCACTAGATGGAACTGACGATATCTGAAAATAAGGGCCATTCACACAGGTGGCAAAGAAGCAGAAAAATCAGGTGGTTGATATACGTTTTTACTACCCCTTGGCCAACCACCTTAATCCTGCACAGTGTAGTACACATGCTTTGGCAAATTTACTTCAGCCCACCTGTCAAACTGGTCCATTGAGGTCAATATGATCGCACTACATCTGTGAGCCAGCCACTTGGCCTGGTTGTGGCACGGTGTCTCAATACAAAATTCCCTTTGGGATTTAAAAAATAAATAAATTGCCTCTTGAATGCCTGGCAGTTGCTGCTGTAATGCTCTTGGAAAAGTGATCCACTGAGACTGCCGCAATAGTGAAAGGGCCCTAAGTATTTATCTCCTATGATCATCAGCTCCATCTAGTGGCCATTATTCAGTATTTTCTTCAATTCAATCTATTCTGTATGAAGGAATAACATTCAACTCATAACTCAAAGAGAAAATAGCTTAATAAAATTAGATTTAGCCTCCATTCACCCGGAGTGAATGTACATGCACCCTAGGACAGGAAATGACTTATTGGCAGGATCACAAGGTGAAAATAAAGGGGGAAAACTCCTAAAAAAACAAATGCAGGCACCACATCTAAAAAGTGGTAAGCTGCAACATATAAACTTTTGTTCTTAGGTTTAGGTGTGCTTTAACCTGCAGGGATCACGCATGCATTCACCACTGATGCTAATAGGAAACCAGCCAGACACAGGTAATGCATGATAAATACATAGCAATCATTCTACATAGTAGCTGCAGAGGAACCGTACATCACCTGCATCGCAGGGTACAGTGACTGCATACCGCTGTACCGCATGCATGAAGCCTCAATGTCTTCCGTCTGTTCATGGGTGATCTCATTTCTCCCACAGTCCAAAAATTACTTGCAGATTCCCTGCTTACTACCTACAGTACGTTGGTCCTAGGAAGACAGTCTTCAGACTCAAGCTGGCCACTGACCACTAATAGATTTTCAAACAAATGTTTGTTTGAACATTCGTACAAAAATTCACAGTACATTCGATGGCTTGACAAATGTTATTCTAAAGTACTTCAAAGCTGAGTTTGCTTAGCATTTGATTTTAGAACTCATGCACTTTATCAAACAAAAGCCAAGTACACTGTTATGCCCCGTACACACGATCGGACTTTCCGACAACAAAGCCGTGGAATTTTGTTCGAAGGTTGTTGGCTCCAACTTGTTTTGCTAACACCCGCTCACACAAATGTTGGCCAACAATTACAAATGTGGGAACGCGGTCACGTACAAGACGTACGACCAACCGAGAAAAAGGAAGTTCAGTAGCCAGTGCTGCTCCTTCTGCTTGATTCCGAGCATGCGTGGAATTTTGTGCGTCGGACTTGTGTACACAAGATCGGAAATTCCGACAGCAAAGTTTTGTTGGAGGAAAATTTGAGAGCCTGCTAGCCAACATTTGTTGGTGGCAAGTCCGACAACAAATGTTCAATGGAGCGTACACACGGTCGGACTTTCAGCCAACAAGCTCACATCCAACATTTGTAGTTGGAAAATCCGATCGTGTGTACGGGGCATTAGACATAGAACAGTTTTCCATGTTGCTCCTTCAAAATTTCTCATCACTGCGGTAAAAAACAAACATCGATTTGACCCCACTAATGGTTAGAAAATCAAACAAACGTTCTTAAGGTAAAACATTTTGAACAAAATTCTTCTAGTGTAAGGCCAGCTTAAGTAAGAAAATTAGAGAACAACCCCGGCATGGACAGCAAAGGATTTTTTTTCTAAACCCAATATAGTTTTAGATTTTTAAAGCACTGTATGTCAGTGTTCAACAACTGAGTGATCATTCATAGCAGTAACAGAGCTACAAGCTGATTTAGGATTTAAAACATAACACATCATACAGGAGATCACCAATGTACAGCCCTAGCTATGGTTACCACCAGGAGAAGGTAAGTGGGTACAGGTGGCATCACTCACCCTTCATGCTGATGTAGGTCAGTAGCACATTACTTGTCCGGTGCTGATTCTTCCCTTAGTGACGGGCACTCTTCATGTCTTCTGAATGTGCCAGGCTCGCAGTACAGAAGCCAATAGCCAGGTCTGGGGACAGAGAGGGGGAGTAAATGAAGGAGGATCTTTTCTCATCCCTATAATGCACACACCCTCCAACTACAACACACATCCAACAATGGCCAACACTTTACTAAAATTACCCTTATATCTAATTATTTATTCTGCATGACACTAAAGAATATACACATATATACATTATAAATACTAAAGAATATACACATATATACATTATAAATACTAAAGAATATACACATATATACATTATAAATACTAAAGACTATACACTTATATACTTTTTAAATACTAAAGAATATACACATATATACACTATAAATACTAAAGAATATACACATATATATATATACACACAATAAATACCAAAGAGTGTACACATATATACAACGTAAATAGATGCCTAAGAAAATGCATAGACTTTGGAAAAGTGAATGTACAAAGCACAGAGGATGCTAGGATTTAATCTTACATGAGTTTTTGAATGTCCAGCAAACTTCACTGTGAAGGAAGACATTACTTCAGATTACATTGTAGTATTTGCTGGATTGAGATGATATAAAGATCTACAGTATGCATTACATCCATACACTGCATAGTCCTGCACTACATCCCTATCCTACCTCTGCTGCACAATTTGTCAGTATCCTCCCTCCTCCTTCCAATAAGATATAAGAACGTTGTTATATAATGTATAATGTTTATAAGATAATATAATAATATACTTTACACATCAGTATCCTCCCTCCTCTTCCTAGTAAGGTAGGAGAACATCTGTATAGAGAGTATACATTGTATATCAGTATCCTCCCTCCTTCCAGTTATGTCCAGGTATGAAAACATCTGTATATAAAGTATATATTACACATAAGTATCCTCTCTTCTCCTTCTAGTAAAGTACGAGAACATCTGTATATACTGTAAAACATACGTTATACATTGGTATCCTCTCTAATAGTCATAGTAAGTTATGCAAACATCTGTATATAAAGTATATGTTGTATATCAGTATCCTCTCTAATCTTCATAAAATGGTATGAGAACATCTGTATATCAAGTATATGTTGTATATCAGTATCCTCTCTAATCTTCATAGTATGGTATAAAAAGATGTGTAAATAAAGTATATATTGTATACCCATATTCTTCCTTCTCCTTAAGGGTATCAGAAAAAATGTATATAAAGTATATGTTGTAAATCAGTATCACTCATTCCCCCCTTAGTAAGATATGAGAACATCTGTAGATAATGTACTGTATATGTAGAATATCAGCATCCCATCTTCTCCTCCTAGTAAGGTATGAGAACACATGTATATAAAATGTATGTTGTATATCAGTATCCTTTCTCCTGCTCTTTATATTAAGGTATGAGAACATCTGTATATAAAATGTATGTTGTATATTATTATGCTCTCTCCTGCTCCTTAAAGTAACCTATGAGGACATCTGTACATGGAGTATAAGCCGTATATCAATGTCATCCCTTCTCCTCCTAGTAAGGTATGAGAACATCTGTATATAAAGTTTATGTTATATCAGTAGCCTTTCTCCTCCTTAAAGCAAGGTATGAGAACATCTGTGTATGAAGTATACATTGAACATCAGTATACTCTCTCCTCTTCCTAGTAAGATATTAGAACATCTGTATCCAAATCAACTACTGCCTATCAATATTATTTCTACTTCGTATAGTAAGGTATGATAACATCCACATACACAGTAAAGAATTCATTGTTTATCAGTATCCTCTATACTCCCCACAGTAAGCCATTAGAGCATCTGTTTATAAGTATTTATTGCCTATCAGTACTGTATGCTTTTTGTTTCTCCTCGTAGTAAAGCATGAGAGCATTTGTTTATAAATCTTCTACATACAGTATAAAGTACTGTATATATTACCTATCAGTATCCTTACATAGTAAGGAATGAGAACATCATATACAAAGCATCAAACACATCTTTCAATAATGCCTTCAGTGTAGGGAAATCCATTAATCACAGTGAATTCTCTAGTACACATTTGATATACCACAACTACATCTTTGCTATACAAAAGCCTTTCTCAACCAGAGTTCAGTGGAAACGTCCAGTTCCTACAGAGGTTGCTTGAGCAATTTTTGCCTTTTAGATAAGCAACTGTTGACAGCAATGATCTTTTTAGCTATCTGTATGGGGACTTTCTTGCCACTGACCACCAATGTAAGGAACATTCTTCTCTCTGGCCACCAATGTAAGGAGCATTCTTCCCACTAATCACCAATATAAGGAACATTCTTCCCTCTAGCCACCAATTTAGGGAGCATTCTTCCCATGGATCACTAATGTAATGGAGCATTCTTCTCACTGACCACCAATGTAAGGAGCATTCTTCCCACTGACCACCAATGTAAGGAGCATTCTTCCCACTGACCACCAATGTAAGGAGCATTCTTCCCACTGACCACCAATGTAAGGAGCATTCTTCCCTCTGGCCACCAATATAAGGAACATTCTTCCCTCTAGCCACCAATTTAGGGAGCGTTCTTCTCATGGATCACTAATGTAATGGAGCATTCTTCCCACTGACCACCAATGTAAGGAGCATTCTTCCCACTGGCCACCAATGTAAGGGGCATTCTTCCCTCTGGCCACTAATATAAGGAGCATTCTTCCCACTGACCACCAATGTAAGGAGCATTCTTCCCACTGACCAGAAATGTAAGGAGCATTCTTCCCTCTGGTCACTAATGTAAGGAGCATTCTTCCCACTGACCACAAACGTAAGGAGCATTCTTCCCACTGGCCACCAATGTAAGGGGCATTCTTCCCTCTGGCCACTAATATAAGGAGCATTCTTCCCACTGACCACCAATGTAAGGAGCATTCTTCCCACTGACCAGAAATGTAAGGAGCATTCTTCCCTCTGGTCACTAATGTAAGGAGCATTCTTCCCACTGACCACAAACGTAAGAAGCATTCTTCCCTCCGGGCCACCAATATAAGGGAACGTTCTTTTCACTGAGTAACATTCTTCACATGGACCATTAATGTAAGGAGCATTCTTTTCACTGGCCACCAATGTAAGGAGCATTCTTCCCACTGACCATCGATGTCAGGGGAGGCATTCTTTTCACTGACCAGCATTATAAAAAGCACTCTTTCCACTGACTACTAGTGTAGTGAGTCCTTCTCCCACTGACCACCAATCAAAGGGGACCCTTCACTGACCACCGATGTAATGGAGCCTTTCATTTACCACCAATGTACAGGGCACTTTATACTGACCATTCATGTAAGAGGGCATTTTCTACTGACCACTAGGAGACTTTTTTGTCTGTGTTTCTTTTCTGGGCATTATTACAGTTTATTTCATTGAATTGTAACTGTGGATGTCACAGATCTTATTCTTTTACATATTTTTATATCTCTTATATCTCTTTTATATCTTTACATTTTTATATCTCAACTTAATACTAATGCACTGTGAGTTGTAGATCTACTATTTTTTAGCTGGGAGCTAAAAACCTGAATGTTATTTAAAGGGTTCTTCCATGTTAAAGACCTTGAAAAGGGCTGAAATACAGGACATACAGGCTGATATATACCGGTCTGCTGTGCATTATAGCAGTCTTAGCACAGATATTGCTGTAAAGCAGCATGGTTTTGATGTGTCACTCGAACTGCATGACAACACCTGGTAACAATATAACATATTCTTTACAGTTACTATAAAGTTCTGAGTACAGAATTTGCACAGTTTGGGGTTGATTTGATTTATGAATAAGAAGAAGCTGTGTTCACTTCCATTATTCAATCACATGCTAGAAAAGAAATCCTGTTTTATTTTGCAGATGATTGGGTATTCAAGGTGAACATAGTTTTGTCTTATATAAATGGTCAAAATGTAAAATCGTATATTCATTTCCACGGTGTATTTAATTCATTTCCAACCTATGCCTATTAATATCAATGATCTTGTAATTTATAAACTTAAAGCGGACTTCACATTTGGCACCTTTCAGGGGGAGGGGGGGAACAGTGACCTGTTTCTGACAGGTCCCCTTCCCCACTTTCAGGAGACCGGGCCGCGGTCCGATTTCCCGGAAGTTCAGCCCCTCCTCCTTCCTCCGCTGCCGGGCCAATCAGAAAGTGCAGCGCTTCGCCCATGTGCAGTAGGGATCCGAAAGGCTTCACTGCCAGGTTCCCTTACCTGGAATGGCGGCGGCTGCACCCGACAGTCGATCCAAAGATCGGCTGGGGTGCCGACATCGCGGGCTCCCTGGACAGGTAAGTATCCATATAGTAAAAGTCAGCAGCTACAGTTTTTGTAGCTGCTGACTTTTAAATTTTTTCCCCAAGGCAGAACTCCGCTTTAATTTGTGAAGGTCCCCACACATTTACTTCCTTGAATTCTCTGACACGTAGTCATGATGCCCTGTGGGTAGCACTGCTGTGTCACACATGTCACAGAGCCTGCCTTCTGAACTACAGATGGGCTGAGAGGAGGAGATTCAGAATGAGGAGTCAGTAAACAATTCACTGTTTGCTGACAGCATGGTACCATGGGGTATGTAGTTCTTAGAAATGGAAAGAAACTTCCTGAAAGTTGTGGAAAGAGACGGCTAGCGGACAGGCAGCACTCACAATATGTAAGGAGACTTTTCAAGTAAGAATATATTGGATTGTCAAATATCGCTACTGTTTGTATTGTTATTACAATGCTGAGGTTATTGAAATGAAAGTGTATGCTGTGACCAGAGAATTCCTTAAAATTATAAAGCTAAGTGAACAGTTAACAACAAGCAGTTAGGAAGAGCCAACATCAACATTGGTCCTAATGTGAGAACGCACGAGGAATCGGGGTACAGATTAAAGTGGGAATAATCTCTCATGCAAAAATGTTACTAATAGGTAAACCTATAATAAGGCTTATCTATACAGTAGGTACTGTAAATATCTCATAAACATGCAGTAGGAGATATTTACTGTAGATACAGCCGGTGATGTCACCGGCGCATGCGCTCTGAAGGAACCACCTGCCACCTGGGCCGTACCTTCAGAGTCCTGTGCCGTAAACAGCGGCTCCCGCGCGCATTTGCAGGAGTGACATCATTGCGGCTCTGGCCACTCACACAGCCGGAGTCTGCGAACCCGGAAGGAAGACTTTTGTTCATATTCCCATCGCACACGTTCCTGGATTAGAGGCTCATCAGTAGTGGGTGCTGCAGCGATCACCAGCTGGACACTGGATATATCACAGATAAATACACATGTTCACCAGCACACCATGGATCTTGAATTGCAGTCCAAAACTTTTATTGCAGAAAGATCACATCACAACAGGATAATTGCGACGTTTCGGAGCCACGCAGGATCCCTTCGCCAGGCATGTGATAGAATGCATACAGTGGAAACAGAGTATAAATGAACTACCACCAATCAAAATCAAGGAAAAAAGTAACACCCCCCCCCTGACGCCACATGGTGGGAATGCGATGTCATAAGATGGGGGGTGTCACTTTTTTCCTTGATTTTGATTGGTTGTACTTCATTTATATTCTGTTTTCACTGTATGCATTCTGTCACATGCCTGGCGAAGGGATCCTGGTTGTGAGAATCTGTGTTGGGAGGGGGAATTTAGGGGACAGCAGGGGGTAAGGCCCCTTGCACACTGGGGTGAGGGTGTCGGCGGCGGTAAAGCGGTAAAAATTTTAGCGCCGATTTACCATCGTTTTGGTTATGCTGGCGGTATAGCCGCGCTGCCCCATTGATTTCAATGGGCAGGAGCGGTGAAGGAGCGGTGTATACACCGCTCCTTCACCTCTCCAAAGATGCTGCTAGCAGGACTTTTTTTACCGTCCTGCCAGCGCACCCCTCGGGCTTTCACATTGGAGACACAGCAGCGGCTCTTTGCAATCGCTATTTTTAGTGCTGTAGCGTCTGTAAAGCGCCCCAGTGTGAAAGGGGTCTTAGAGTTCTTTTAGGTGGCATTTGTGCTGGAAGGGGGGGGTGAGAGGGAGGATTTGTGCTGAGGGGTTGTGCTAGAAGATGTCATACAGTATTGTAGAGTGGGGAGGGGATTTGTGCTAGTAGGGATGATTGGGGGGTATTTATGTTAGGAGGGGGAAATGGGGGGGATTCGTGCTGGTAGGGGGGCTTTGGAGTGAGGGGGAGTGGATTTGTGCTTGGAGGGGAATTTTCTTTTGGGGGGAATTTGCACTAGTAGGGATGATTGGGGGGTATGTGTGCTAGCAGGGGAAACTGGGGGGGGGGGGGAATTTGTGCTAGGAGGATGGATTTGGGGGTTTGTGCTAAAGAGGTCACATGGTAGAGGGGGAGGAGATTTGTGCAAGGAAGGGAAAAAAATGTGTGGTGGGGTAGGATTTTTGCTAGTAGGGATGATTGGGAGGGGGATTTGTGGCTTGGGGGGGGATTTTTGCTAGGACGGGGGGTTTTGGAGTGGGGTGGAGAGGATTTGTGCTTGGAGGGGTGATTTGGTGGGGATTCATGCTGGGAGGGGAGATGGGAAGGAGGATTTGTGCTAGGAGGAAGGATTTGGGGGGGGGGGGGTTGTGCTAGAAGACATATGGTAGAGAGGGGAGGGTATTTGTACTAGGGGGTCATTTTATTTATTTTTTGGGTGGGGGGGATTTGTGCTAGGAGGGGAAAATTGGGGGGATTTTGTGCTAGGAGGGGTGATTGGGGGGCACATTTGTTCTGGAAGGGGGTTTGGAATGGGGGGGAGACAATTTGTGCTTGGATGGGGAAATTTGAGGGGTTAATGATTTGTGCTAGGAGGGCTAAAAAAAAATTTGGAGGGGTTTTTTTGTTGGGGAGAGAGGGTTTAAACTGGGAGAGGGGGCTAAGATTTCTGCTTGAAGGGAAGTAATTGTACTGGGAGGAAGGGGAATTTACACTTAGGGGGTAAGCATGCAAAATTAGTGCTTTTTTTGGGGGGGGGGGGGTTGCTGACACATAATGTTAATACATCTTGGGGGGGGGGGGGGGGTGCAGTTTGGCATGTTCGCCCTGAGCTCTAAATGACCTTGTCCCGGCACTGGTGGATAGTCATTAACCACTTGCTATCCGCGCTATAGCCGAATGACGGCTACAGCGCGGACCTGCATTCCCGGGAGGCCGTCATATGACGGCCTCCGCTGTGCACGTGCCCTGCGCGCGCCCTGCAGGGCGCGCGTGGAGCGCGCTGTGATCACCGAGTCACTGAGACTCGGGTGATCACCGATCCGTGTAAGGGGCCGGTCCCGGCCCCTTACCATGTGATCAGCTGTCAGCCAATGACAGCTGATCACATGATCAAAACAAAAGCTCGGTAATCGTTTTTTTTTTCTCCTCGCGCTGACAGTGCGAGGAGAAAAAAAAGCCGATCACCGGCTCAGCAGCAAGGGACATCGGTCCCGAAGAGGAGGAGGCAATAATGCCTCAATTGTGCCCACAGTACCCCCTGCCAGTGCCACCTTACATTGCCACATCACAGTGCCCACAGTGCCCACCAGTGCCACGTATCAATGCCCATAAGTGCCACCTATCAATGCCTATAGGTGCCACCTATCAATGCCCACCATTGCCACCTAACAATGCCCACCAGTGGTGCCAATCAGTGCCACCTAGCAGTGTACAAGATCAGTGCCCATTATTGGCACCAATCAGTGCCCATCACTGCCACCCATCAGTGCCCATCACTGCCACCTATCAGTGCCCATTGGTGCCGCCTCATCAGCGTACATCAATGAAGGAGAAAAATTACCCTTTTAAAAAATTTTATAACAAAATATAAAAAAAAAAAAAAATTTTTTTAAAAATTCGGTCTTTTTAAATTTTTTTAACAAAAAATAAAAATCGCAGAGGTGATCAAATACCACCAAAAGAAAGCTCTATTTGTGGGGAAAAAATGATAAAAATTTCATTTGGGTACAGTGTTGTATGACCGCGCAATTGTCATTCAAAGTGCGTCAGCGCTGAAAGCTGAAAATTGGTCTGGATAGGAGGGGGGTTTAAGTGCCCGGTAAGCAAGTGGTTAAAGGGTTTTTTTGATTCAGGCTGAAATATTTAAAATCAGTGGTAAGGCATTCTCTGTATGGAACACTTTGAAGTATAACACAAAATGCCAGAGTTTCAGCGCTGTCACATATAAGACTAAACACATAAAAGAAGTATTAAGATGTTACAGATTTACTATTTAAAGACATACTGATTAAATACTCAATGGAATTGATTTACTTACAGTATTTCATTAGAAAATTTTAGTGGGGTCAAATTGACATTTGTTTTCAGCCGCAATTACAAGAAAATTTGAAGGAGCAGGATATAGATATATATATATATATATATATATATATATATATATATATATATACATATAGATATACATACATACATACACACACATATATATATATTTTTTTGCGTGACTGAATTTAAAAAATGTGTTTGAGAAAAATCGTACATATTGTAATGAAACCTGTTTATTTGACTTGGATTGGAGGTCTGGATGTAATTTTTATGAGTTTTCCAACAAAAACAATAAAGAATAATTTCTCTGCGAATGCTCAAATGAAAATCTAACCGTGTATGGCCAGCATAGAGCTTCTAACTTCAGTTTGTTCAATTAGGCTTTGACAAAAAAAAAAAAAAAACTGGAATCCGATTAGTATCTATGCAGAGCTGCACCAGATTTCGCACGCTCCAGTTTTAGTAAATCAACCCCTCTGACTTTGCAGGCTCCTATTTATCACACCCTTTAGTCACTCCTATCCAGTCCCTGAGCATCAAGAACAGTTGCATACCTCCCAACTTTCTTAAATGGGAATGAAGGACACCTATTAGCAAAAGTATGCAGGTATAAGACACACCCCTGCCACGCCCCCTTAACCCCCCCCAGGGGTATTCCCGAGTCTGGCTCGGGGTGGATTTTCAATACCAAAAGCGGTAACCCCGAGCCAGACTCGGGATCGCATCGCGGGATCCATGTAGAGGTTACTTACCTTGTCCCCTGGATCCTGCGATGTCTCCCCGCTGTGATCTACGTGCCGCCATGTCTCGCTCGATTCACAGTGCCGAGCTCCGTTCCCTGCGAGCGTTGCGACGCACTGGGCCGGAGTTCGGCGGCAAATTCAAAAAGTGAAACACACAGTATAGATACAGTATACTGTAATCTTACAGATTACATTACTGTATCAAATAATTACACATCCCCTTTGTCCCTAGTGGTCTGCCCAGTGTCCTGCATGCAGTTTTATATTATAAATACTATTCTTTCTGCCTGGAAACTGGAGATTGTCCATAGCAACCAAAACCATCCCTTTACATCAAAAGTGGCTTTAGATCAGCTAGAAAACAGTGATAATAAATTAGAATCACTTGCAGAATTGAGTGATAGTGATTTGTGGGGAAATCCGTCACCAAACACTGAAAGTAATGACAGCGACAATTCTGCAACTGACCAAATTTCAGTGTTTTTGATTTGATTACATTATTGAATATTTTTTATTATTATTATAATATTATTTGATATAATTATTTATAGTTATTTATTATATTATAATTTTTGATTTCATTTTTCAAACTTTATCATACCCGGGATGTCTACTAGACTCTTGTTTGGACAGATTTAAGTGAATTATTCCTAAGAATTACAGGCCTACAATATAAAACGCCAAATTTCTGTGCAAAATAATTGTACCGCTTTCAGCACCTAAAATCTGAAATAATCATACCGCCACGGAGGTTAAAGGAGAATTGTACAAAATAAAAATGATTGGTTAAACCCACAAGTGCTTTTTTACCACTACTATTCCTTTATATTGGCTTTTGAAAATTTACAGGATGCAGCAATTTATAAATTGGATGAAAGGTTTAGCGCTAAGAAACACTTTTTGATGGATAAATAGTGCATTTTATATACAGCTACATAGATCAGACCAAAATGGGGGACAAATGAGGAGGAAAGAGGGACAGTCCCTCAAAATCAGGGACAGTAGGGATGTATGCGAGTTGGCACCATTGTAGAATAATTTGGAGAGACACCAGTGTTTAAATGGTGTATGTAATGTTTTTTTGTTTTAGATTTGATTTTAAAAGAGTTAGGACCTCTGTCAGGTTTTTATTGCTCTCTGGTGAGATTCACCCTCTCTGTTGGTCCTAGCGACCACTGTCTCTGGCACAAAATGTGATGGAAAGTCCAAATCTTCTAGTTGTCCCTGGAACAAGAGGTGAGGGCAAATCTTCCAATGAGGAAACTTGTTCTGATGACAACTGCTTATGGGCTCATTTACATTTAATGTTGGGGGGCAGCAAAACCCGACAGTGGTGCGTGCCGTAGCATGACCTCAGAATGGTCCCTCTCCTACGCGTTGGGCCACAGGGTCACATGGCTTCCTAAGTGGGATATGAACATTTTATGCTGTTTACAGTCTGATGCACTCACAGCACCAGTTAAATGTGAGTGTTTTGCACAATAGATGTCATTTAAATACTTTTTTTTTAAAAGGATTAGCATTACGTTTAGTTTTCTCTTTTGGTGATGTGGATGAGTGGAAGTGATTCCAAGGAGAGGAGAATATAGACCCAGAGGTATCCATAAGGAGAGAAACATCATTTAAGATCCCCAAAGAGGGAAAAAGGGCATAAAGACCATTCATTGGTCTTATCCCCCCAGGTGAGGGCACATCAGGTGAGGAGATAGTCACCTTTGCATGACGAGTACTGGAACACACAATGGTGAACACTATTTATTTACATGCACATTTGGAAAGATTAGCATCTGTTTAAATTATTGGTGAAATGGGTGATCTTTATAATTGCATATACACCAAAAGGACATTGAAAGACTGTTTTTTTTTTCACTTTTTCCATATCACGATTTTTGGACATTTACATATTGTGATGATACGGTTTTGATCATATAGGAGTGCAGCACCATTTGTTTATATTTGTACATTATATATGAGAGTGTGTATAGGTGTGAGCGATCCAGTAACACTAGATACAAAGCATGCTTGATTTTAAACACAAATTGATTGCAACGTAGCAGCGCGCAAGTACACATATTGTTTTTTTACTCAACAATGACATGATTGTAAATTGAAATGTATTCATATTTTCACTTCGAAGTTTCAGCAAACACTAGTTATAAAAGAAAATCACTGTGTAAATCATTCCCACAGCTGTTAGGAATCTTCACTACAATTTGGTTAATTACTTTATTTCCCAGGATTGTCAGCACTATCTACTGACAAAAATGCTGTATTTTCCAGATTGAGGTCTTTCAGGAAAATACTGCATTATGGCCATTAGATGGAGCTGACAAACCAAGGAAATGAAAGTTTGAAGCAAATTATATTAAAGATTCCCTGACACCTGTGCAAATGATTTAAACTTTGGAAAAAAAATAAATTTCCCTCTCAAGTGGGACTTTAAATGGCAACAACAAAAAATAGTATATAAAATAGTATTTATTGAAAAAGAATGATACAAAATCATTAAATACAATTATGATGATTGTATAAACACACAAGGACAAATATACAAATAACATAGTTTTCTTGCAGTAAAATATTAGTATATGTATCAATTAGTTACTCTCCAGTATCCGAGGAAGACTTTTCGGTACCCAACGCGTTTCAGGTTCAAAGCCCTTTTATCAGGGGTATTAACATAGGAGAATTTGTATTCGGTATGAGGCGAATGACGCAGGGATCTTCAAGAAAACATATATATATATATATATATATATATATATATATATATATATATATATATATATATATATATATATATATATATATATATATATATATATAATAAAGTTGTCACTGTCAGTAGATGGTGTATTAAGAGGTCTGGTCTGGCCTCTGTTGTAGCCTCTCAGACCCCGCGGGTAAAGCTGTGGCACTCTCGCCCAAAATGCAGAGTACTGAGCTGGTACCGGCAACTTTAGAAGCTGAAGTAAAAGCAATGGTGTCTCAGAGTAAGGACCAGGTCAAGCCTTTCCATATTCCTTCATTGTAGAGGGAGATGGGAAGTGTATTGAGAAGTGTCTCTCACTCTCTGATGCGTTTGGGGGTTCATGAGGTACACCGTCCGTCTTGGCTATGTTTGGGCATTTTTAGACTGACAAATAAAAAGCAGAATTACTCCCTTCCTTGTCTTCTTATTTCCTATGGCATTTTGGCGGAGTGGCGAGTTCAGCTCGGAAGGTCATTGATTCCACACCAGGCTGCAGGATTGCTATAACAAGCGCATTTAGACCTTCGTTTTGGTTTAAAGAGGTGATGGCTGTCTGGTAAGCAGGTCTATTTACTTGATCAGCTTGGGTGTGATTTGGATGTCATTTAGGAGGTGGAGGATTTCTACACGTATTGATTAATGCATCACGTCTATTTGGACCTTTCACTGAAGAATATGGACTTTTCACTATAACTCAATATTGTTTATTATTTGTGTACCACTATTTATGTCATTTATATTGTCAATTATTCTCATGGGAGTATTATTTAAAACTAGTCACAGCGTCCACCTATTCACATTCAACAATTCTTAGATGTGGCGGATGCATTTGTTTTCTTTTTTAGGCTTTCAGTCTTTTATTTTCATCTGGTGATCCTGCCAGTAAGTATGTTGGATCCCTACGATCTGCTAGTACATCTAAAACTTTCCTCCCCCCCAGACTGACAATGCTGCTGTCCAAAGGGGTCTCTGTTGCTCTGTCATCCAGAGTGGAGGCACTCTAATACAGGAGGTGTGTTACTGGCCAGATCACCAGGTGAAAACAGAAGGGTAAAGCCTAAGTAATTAGATTGTAAGCTCTTCTGAGCAGGGCCCTCCTAATACTCTTGTATTTTATTGTATTATAACTGTATTGTCTCCCTTTTATATTGTAAAGCGCTGCGTAAACTGTTGGTGCTATATAAATCCTGTATAATAATAATAATAATAATAGAAAACGAATGCAGCCACCACAACTAAATCATTGGTAAGCTATATTATATTGGTTTTGGGTTTCATTTTAAACCAAAAGAGTATTGCATTATATAAAAACTCAATATATCATACAAATGGCACAATTTGTCAGTTGCCAAAATCAAACAAATTCTCAGGAAAAATGAAACTCTGGAAATCAGGGACAGTATGCTGCTATGTACTCCCTGCCCCGGTATATCCGATCAGCCCCTAACCTGTCCATCTTTAGGAGATCCCTGAAAACTCACTTATTCAGTGAAGCCTATCCCACACCCACCTAACAACCCCATCAAATCATTTCCCGCATCTATTACCTTTTGTACCACCACCCCCCTCCCTTTAGAATGTAAGCTCTATGAGCCGGGCCCTCCTGTCCCTTCTGTATTGGACTATACTGTAATTGTGCTGTCCCCCCTCTACATTGTAAAGCGCTGCGTAAACTGTTGGCGCTATATAAATCGTGAATAATAATAATAATGTAGTTTTCCTAGTCTTCTGTGATTACAGTGTGACTCCCATTGTAATCTATCAGAGGTACAGAAAAGGTGACATGCATTCTTACCTGCTGCACAGCAATTGGTATGGGTCCTGCACAGGTCCTCGGCTCTCACCCCTGTGTCCAGTACATCCTCACTGCCTCTATCACACTGCCTCTATCACACTGCCTCTATCACACTGCCTCTCTGCTCTCTACATCATTTAAAGCCCCCGACTCAAACTTCAGCATGCTTTCTCATGCAAGCATTTATTGTCGCCACCTAGTGGTCATAATTAGGTGCTACAGGACATCGCAGTGCTCAATTTATCACAACTAATAGAAAACAAAGGCGGGGGGCTCACTTGAAGACCAAGCTTTTTCTGGCACTTTTTGTATACGTATTTTTTCCTAGAAAATTACTTAGAACCCCCAAACATTATGCATTTTTTTTTATTTTGCAGAGACCCTAGGGAATAAAATGGAGATCGTTGCAAATGTTTATGTCACGCAGTATTTGTGCAGTTTTTTAAACGCAATTTTTTTTTTAAGAAATACATTTTAATGAATTAAAAAAAAAAACCACAATATATACCCCAATTTTTTTGTAAAATGTGAACGATGGTGTTACGCTGAGTACAATTGTGCACGCTCGTGGAATGGCAACAAACTAGGGTACTTAAAAATCTCCCTAGGCGACGTTTTAAACGCTATTACAGGTTACCTTTTTAGAGTTACAGAGAAGGTCTAGTGCTAGAATTGTTGCTCTCATTCTAACGTTCGCGGCGATACTTCAAATGTATGGTGCGAACACCGTTTACATATGCATGCGCGACGTCTGTATGTGTTCGCTTCTGTGTGCGAACATGGAGGGATGGGAGGTATATGTGATAGAGTCTTGCGAGCAACCCAAAAAACAAAACTAACTATATACAGTATACTAGAAACACAGTGTGTGTGTGTGTGTGTGTGTGTGAAAGGTATTCAAAAGACCAGCTGCTAGCACTGATCACATCCCCATAGGCATGTGCACAAAAAACTATATATAAACAATATACAGTGCAGCGCTGAATAATGAAATATAAACAAATATCAAAAATCATTGAATCAAACAACATATAAAGTGCATAATTACATGTCCATACAATAATGTGCAAAAAAAAAGTCCATATTAAAACAGTGAAAATTCCACAAAAGGATGTTGATTGATGAACAACTAAATGTAATAGTGAAATCCAATATATAAAGCTTCCAGACCACCAACGGATCACCTCACTCGTGCCCCCCCCCCACCCCTGGGAGTGTGACTCCCCAACTAAGCAGGGTCAGAAAATGCCTGTGAGCCACCCCAGGACTCAGTAAGATATCCAAGGGAGGTGCTTACAGTTTTTTTCTTATTTATTTAACTTTTAATTTTTTCACTGTCCTTTGATAATTTTTTTTTTTTCATCACGTTTATTCCTATTACAAGGAATGTAAACATCCATTGTAATTATGGAGAGCCAAAAAGACCCCAAAACTCTTCTTTACTTTTAAAAGCAAAAGACAAAAAAAAAAAAAAAGACGTCGCTCTGGTCCTCCAAGGCCATAGAGGTGTTTAAAGAGTATCTACTCTTTGATTGTCTATGGGAACAGCCGGTCACACCATCGGATCGTTTCTCTGGTGAACTGACGGAAACGGTAAGCCCGAGAAACACTGGCGAGCAGGGGGGGGCGTCCTCTACCGCCGCTTTGGAAAGGGTTCCAGCGGCTCATTGGTCGCTTGTACCACTTTCATGAGAAAGCCAGCCTCCGGCTGCAATTAAATACCCAGTTTTTGGTCAAATATAATGTTGTGCCAAGTAAATAGATACCAAATATGTCAAGATTTAAAATTTTGCACGCCCATGAAATGGCGACAAACTATAATACCTAAAAAAAAAACCATAGGCGACCTTCATAAACCATTACAGGTTACCAGTTTAGAGTTAAATGGGAGCTCTGGTGCTAGAATTATTGCTCTGTCAGTCTGATGCACTTTGACGTTTGAGGCAATACCTCACAAATGTAGTGCAATCACTGTTTACATATGCATTCAGGACCTATGTGCGTGTTCACATTTGCAAGTGAGCACGAGGGATAGGATTTTTTACATTTTTTTTATCTATTTAAAATTTTACACTTTTCCAAAAAATTTTTCATTTAACTTTATTGCTTTTACAAGGGAGGAACTTATCCTTTGTGATAGCTTGGAAAGTGACAGGTACAATTTATTGAGAGATCTTGGGTCCTGTGATGGTGGAGGTGATCAGGAACGACTAGGCCTCACTTAGCAACACCCTAGCAACATCCTGGGAGTTTTCCAGTCAGGCTTCAGGAAGTACATAAATGGTCTATACCTATTGTAAGGACATTATTCAACTTTGGTCAGAGCTTCACAGTTTTTATCTGCAAGCACCTCTTATCTGCATTGGCAGTTTTTTGGTAAAGGTAAACTAACCCTTATAGCTAAATGAATACACATAACAAATAGAGGGATTTTACTTTTGACTCTTTATTACTATTTCAAGGTAGTACACGACATGGAATATTCTGTACCATCCTTGGAGTAGATACTCACTTCTAGCCTCTATGGACTGTCAATTGATCGGTAAAATAAAAAAAGCGCAGAAGGCAGTTAGGACTCTTTGGGTGAGATTTGCTAAAACTGGTGCACAAAGAATCTGATGCAGCTGTGCATGGTAGCCAATCAGCTTGTTCAATTAGGCTTTGACAGTACAACCTGGAAGCTGAATGGTTTCTATGTAGCACTGCATCAGATTATGCACACTTCAGGTTTAGTAAATACCCTTCTTTACGTAGTGATGCTGATGGCCTTCCTCTTTTTGGTATTGAAAGCAATGTATATCTAATTGTATCTGTTTTGGATATGTGGCAATGGAAATTTACATAATGATCCTTGGGGTATAAGATGGATATTTTTTTACCTTTACAGTATATACCAGCAGACTATGGGGGTTATTTACAAAAGGGAAATCCACTTTGCACTACAAATGCAAAGTGCACTGGAAATTGCACTGAAAGTGCAGTCGCTGTAGATCTGAGGGGAACATGCAAGGAAAATAAAAAACAGCATTTTAGCTTGCACATGATTGGATGACGAAATCAGCAGAGCTTCCCCTCATTTCAGATCTACCCCTCAGATTTACAGCGACTTCACTTCCAAGTGCACTTGTAGTGCAAATTGGATTTGCCTTTCATAAATAACCCCCTGTGTATCACTAACAGGATGTTGTTGCTGTTTGCTGGCTTTATTTTGTGCCCTTTTTTTGCGGGCTTATTTGTGTTGTGAAAAGCAAATAATTTTGCTAAATAAAAACTGATTTAAAAAGCTGAACTCCCAGAATTATTTGTATTGCATATGCACAATGGTCCAGCTTGTCTGATGGACCCCTGGGGAATGTGGAAATCACTGTAGTAGTTGGTGCTATTACAGCGCTAGCCGCAGTCTTCCGGGTTCCTGCTCAGGTTATATGTGTGCGGCTGCCACACCTACATGGACCACAAGGTGTCACTAACTCGGTACTAACCCTATTCATAGGCATTCTCTGATTTGACGTGGTAGAGTGGAGGGGCATGAAATCACAGTCTCCATCCACCTCATCCATCATAGAACACCTTGTATTTAATAAAAAAAAAAAAATACAAAACGTTCTATAAATGGCTGCGGTACCATACAAACAACCCCCTGTTTTCACTGTGCAATAGTTCAGTGGCTTCTATAGCATGTAAGCAGGACTTGGAGAATCACAGTCATCACTGTAGCATTCACTTTAAAAACTAAATGAACGTTATTGTATTTTTGCACTTGATAAATGGTTGTGCTAATAGTAAAACCTTGGTTTGAGGGCATTTTGCAAGACAAGCAACATTTTTTAACAAATTTTGACTTGATATACAAGCGATGTCTTGATATATAAGTAGCGGCATGTCACATCTGAGTATGAAAGAGAAGAGAGGCGCCTCTACGTGTAGTAATATAGTTACATTAAATGAAGGTACAACATTTAGCAACTCACATGGTTGATGATTAAAAGAGGCACATCTAAGTATGCAGGCAACCGGGGTAAAGCTGTCCACATAGACCGTCCTCCTCACGGCCATTGACGTCGTACCTTCCACGCTGCGCTCCATGAGCGATTCAAGCCTCACTTTCAGATCGCTCTACTGCAGGGTAGTCTTCCCAGTCACGATTGTAGATTGACAGCAGTGAGAGTCGGCGGTGCAGGGGATGGTCTATGTGGACAGCTTTACCACGGATGCCTGCATATTTAGATGTGCCTTTTTTAACCATCAACCATGTGAGTTGCTAAATCTTGTACTGTACCTTTATTAAACGTAACCATTTTGCTACATTTAGAGGCGCCTCTCTTCTCTTTTAAACTCTGTAGCTCCTGCTGAATTTTGCTTCTAATCCCCTTGTGGAGGCTTCCATTTGTGGATGGACATTTTTTATGGTTACATAACCTATCACATTGCTATAATCTTTGTATATGGACTATAAACTGAAGGACTTATGAATAAATGGTTGTGGAATGAATCATTTGAGTTTCCATTATTTCTTATGGGGAAATTCGCTTTGATATACAAGTGCTTTGGATTACAAGCATGCTTCTGGAAGGAATTATGCTCGCAATCCATATAGTGTGACACATAAAATTCGAACTACCACCATTTTACTCTCCAGGGTCTCTAGTTTCAGAAATACTGTTTGGGGGTTTTAACTAATCTTTAGGCCTAAAATTATTATTTTAATGTGCACAAAAGAAACAGCAAAAATGTCTCTGGCTGTGAAAGGGTTAACCCCCATTTTGCTTCTCCCTATATACTTTATTCTTAATGGTGTCACTCTTTCTTATCTCAGAATGGTAAATTGGTGTTCCACCCAAAAATGGAAGCTCCGCTTATCTGCCTCCTCCGGTGCTGGCAGGTACTTTTTTTTGACAGGTACCAGTCACCCACTTTTGGTTGACTGCGCCACAGCAACCTCAACCCCTCTCCTCCTCCTTCCTCCGCCACCGGGCCTGTTAGAAAGGGCAGCGTGTTTTACACATGCGCAGTAGGGAACCGGCTGTGAAGCCGAAAGGCTTCACTGCTGGTTTCTGTCACCACGACTGGTGGCGGCAGCACCCAAGAGCCGATTGGAAAATCAGCTAGGGTGCCGAGGCCGCGAGATGGTGCAGCAGACTAGTGCATTATCCCAATTTTATATATTTTTATTTATTACACACACACAGTTGTGCTCATAAGTTTACATACCCTGGCAGAATTTATGATTTCCTGGCTATTTTTTCAGAGAATATGAATAACAACACAAAAACATTTCTTTCATTCATGGTTAGTGTTTGGCTGAAGCCATTTATTATCAATAAACTGTGTTTACTCGTTTTAAATCAGAATGACAACAGAAACTAGCCAAATGACCCTGATCAAAAGTTTACATACCCCAGTTCTTAATACCGTGTATTGACCCCTTTAACATCAATGACAGCTTGAAGTCTTTTGTGGTATTTGTGGATGAGGCTCTTTATCTTCTCAGATGGTAAAGCTGCTCATTCCTCTTGGCAAAAAGCCTCCAGTTCCTGTACATTCTTGGGCTGTCTTGCATGAACTGCACGTTTGAGATCTCCCCAGAGTGGCTCAAGAGATATTGAGGTCAGGAGACTGAGATGGTCCCTCCAGAACCTTCACTTTATTCTGCTGTAGCCAATGACAGGTCAACTTGGCCTTGTGTTTTTGATCATTGTCATGTTTTTTTATTTTTATTTCAGTAACCTGTTTATTAATATTTTTTTCATTGTCATGTTGGAATGTCCAAGTACTTCCCATGCACAGCTTCCTGGCTGATGAATGCAAATGTTCCTCCAGTATTTTTTGATAACATACTGCATTTATCTTGCCATCAATTTTGACCAAATTTCCTGTGCCTTTGTAGCTCACACATCCCCAAAACAACAGCGATCCACCTCCGTGTTTCACAGTAGGAATGGTGTACCTGTCATCATAGGCCTTGTTGACTCCTCTCCAAATGTAGCGTTTATGGTTGTGTCCAAAAAGCTCAATTTTGGTCTCATCACTCCAAAAGACTTTGTGACAGAAGGTTTGAGGCTTGTCTCTGTGCTGTTTGGCGTATTGTAACTTTGTGGCATTTGCATAGTAATGGCTTTCTTCTGGCGACTCAACCACTTTCTTCAAGTGCCTCCTTATTGTGCATCTTGAAACAGCCACACCACATGTTTTCAGAGTCCTGTATTTCACCTGAAGTTATTAGTGGGTTTTTCTTTGCATCCCAAACAATTTCCTGGCAGTTGTGGCTAAAATTTTAGTTGGTCTACCTGACCGTGGTTTGATTTCAACAGAACCCCTCATTTTCCACTTCTTGATTAGAGTTTGAACACTGCTGATTGGCATTCTCAATTCCTTGGGTATCTTTTTATATCTCTTTCCTGTTTTATACAGTTCAGCTACCTTTTCCTGCACATCCTTTGACAATTATTTTTCTTTCCCCATGACTCAGAATCCAGAAACGTCAGTGCAGCACTGGATGAAAGATGCAAGGGTCTGTCAGGAGTCCAGAAACTCATTGACCTTTTATACACACACACACACACACACACACTAATTACAAGCAAACAGATCACAGGTGAGGATGGATACCTTTAATAGCCATTCAAACTCCTTTGTCAACTTGTGTGCATGTTATCAGACCAAAATCACCAGGGAATGTAAACTTTTGATCAAGGTGATTTGGGTATTTTCTGTTGCCATTATGATTTAGAGTAAACAAAGTTGATTGATAATAAATGGCTTAAGCCAAACACTAACCATGAGTGGGTATGTAAACGTATGCGCACAACTGTATGTACAGCCTCTAAGGAAGACGGTACTCCTTCGAAACGTGTCAACCAGTAGCAGTCCTGATGTCCTCCCCGCTGTCACCTGGAGAGACTGTTGGTTTCAGGACTGCTTGCCACAAATAGGTGGCTTTTACAAGCAATCTTTCTCCGCGTTTGTGAGTAGTTTTTATCAATAAATAATATATGGAAGTGGGATAAGGCACTAGGCTGGATTGTGCATTTCGCTAGGGGTGGATCTTAAGATTGCAGCATGTCACAAATTGAGTCATCGTTGTGCTCACTCATTCACTCGGCTGGCTCAATTAAAATCACAGCACAATGCAGAAAAGCCTGACTGGCTTACAGTGCTGTCCCTTCTTCTGCCAGTCTGAATGCTGGTGTTCAGCGAAATACAAGAAACTAGTACAGATATACTCAGTTACTATTTAAAAATGCATGCCTTTAATATTTGCTTACACATAGAAACCCTAGATGACACCCACCCCCCCGAAATCAGGGGCTAATATGTATAACATATTTCCAATCTACCTGTTTTCATAACTAAAAAGAAAAATTAAACATGGGCTTTGTTAAAGTGAAATTCCATGTAAAGGCAGGAGGTGAGTGACCAAGGTAACTGTAGACTGGCAGTAGGAACAGACCATAGATCGGAGCTCCATGTGTCTCTTGCAAAATAGGGACAGCAGTCAGGGAGATGCTTCCTAAACCCCTTCACCTTTAAAATCAGTGAATTCAAAATAAATAACACCATAGCTTCTGGTGCTTCGCCTGATGAGCCTTACGAGAACTAGCAAATTCTCAGGCAAAGCCAGAGCTTTGGACCTAGAAAGTGCCCCTCAGCTAAATTGTTACCAAAACGGGATACAGAAAGCATCTAACATTGAACCCAGTGACCACATCTCTTCAAGAGTGAGGCAACATCCAGTCCAACAAGGTCCAAAAGCTGCAATACAGAGAGTAGCTCAAGCAGGGATGGAGGAAGGAAAAAAAATTAAGCTAACAAAAAAAATAAATTTAGGCATTTTACAGCTGATGACGATGTGACGAAACACGTAAGGCAGAGCTACAGCGTGATTGCGTCACTGCTTTTGGGTCCGTGGAACACATCGCATCCCAGACTTCCAATCTCTTTACAAGCTGATGTGATCTTATCTAAATGTAAGTGCAATACTTTCACAATAAACTAAGTTTAATGGAGTTACGCTATGAAGCCTGTCTTTGATGTTCCCTTAAGTATGTGAGACTGCTGGGGCAGTGGATGCAAAAGGAGAGAAGAGGCAGCTTTTTCTGTGGACCTGGATATACTGAGGCAGTTTTAACTGTGGATCTGGATATCTAGATACAGCCAGGAAGGGCTGTGAATGCAGGCTACCCCCTATATGGGGAGAGATTTCTGGTGAGTGGATCAATAAGAGGGAGAGCACTGGTCACACTGCATGTGTGTTTTTTTGGCTACAGCAGATCAAGCTTTTGTTCAATTGGAGACACTGTTGATTCACTATATCAATTTTAGATATTGCATATTATGTGCAAAAAAAAACTTTGTATATACGAGGTACACATTGGTATAAGCAGCACCACATCCACTTTAAAAAATACTATACCTATTCCTAACCTTACTTTGATAGCAGTCATAGTGGAGGTAGCAGCCACACATATACATTAAATTGCTGTCCATAGCACAGATTCACCCAATACCATTTCACAGCATAGCTAAGGGGGGGGGGGGAGGAGGAAGGAGGACATCCTGAGTAGAGAGGTAATCCTGGGCAGGGCTACAGACTTTGTCAGTGTTTAGGCAGCAGTATAGCCTGACAGTGTATGACTTCCTGGGCAAAAATGTAAAGCAAATTAATTCCATAGGCATAAATTAGATATTTTGCAAATGAGAAAGTCAGTTCTGAAATCAATAGACATACCAGTCATAGCTGGTTCTCCCTAAGGCTCGGTTCACACCTAATGCCGATGCGGCTCACACGTCCTGGTTCACCGTTTCAGGTCCGAATTCAGCCATTCGGACAAAATTCGGACAAAAAGACGCACAGGGCTCCTGTGCAAATTTGGAGCCGAACCAGAGATATGTAAACCGGCTCCATAGAGAGCCATTCACATTCTCCTGCTATTGCGAATTGGATGCGGAAATCCCGCATTCAATTCGCAATAGTGTGAACCCAGCCTAAAGGGAAAATTGACATGGAATCTTCTGTTAGTGACTTTGCTATCTGGCTTTAATGCTGGCCTTTTATTAAAATCATCAACCCAGCACATGTATACAGATTAAAGTGGTTGTTAACCCACTTTGCACAATCCTCCTTGTTCCCTAATGACAGGAGCTCCTGTCTGTTTTATAAAAAGCCTCCTTTACCGTATTTCAGGGTGGTTCCCCACGATCACGTGACCCACCGTCTCTCCTCTACCCAGCTGACAGATGCAGTGGGCGGAGCCAAGATTCCCCCAAACTGGACGTCAGCCGGGACGCGACAAGGAGGAGAGAGACGGCCACGTGATTGCGGGGAAATGCTCTGAAATACGGTAAAGGAGACTTTTTTGATAAAACACAGACAGTCAGGGCTCAGCAGTTCTGATATACAGCTTACAGGGGGGAGGGCAGAAACTGGCAGGATCAGCCAGGTATTACAGGTGATACAGGGGGCCAAATGACATGGCACAAGCACTGTGCTGTATAACATGCTTTGAAGGAACAGGATCCATTTTATTTACATATTTTTTTAAGGTTAATAAACGCTTTAAAAGTCATTGACTCTACTGCAATTTTCCTGTTGCAGGCCAGTGACTAGAAACGTATTAAAGCCAGAGGGTGGAATCCCTGGCAGGTAACCAGCCTTTTCAGCAATGGTAGCCCTGCTCTCCCATGACAGATTTAATTTAAAATGAAACTAAAATATTTAAAAAAATAAAATAAAAAATTGTTAGTAGGCGTAGTAGTATGGGGGAAAAAAAACACCCCACTAGGGTTGACTTACTAAAGGCAAATATACTGTATTTTGTTCGCATACGATTGGATGATAGAAATGAGTAGAGCTTCCCCCTTCATATCTAGTGCAACTGCACTTATGGTGCACTGTATATTTGCCTTTAGTAAATCAACTTCCCCATCTCTTCTGGCTTAAAGCGTTTGTATACCCGCTGTCTTTTTTTTTACACCTGCAAGGGAAAAGGCATAATGAGCTAGTATGCACCGCATACTAGCTCATTATGAGATACTTACCTTAGAACGAGGCGCCGGCATCTCACCTGGTCCACGCCGAGGGAGCCGACATCTCCCCTCGGCGTGTCTTCCGGGTATCGCGGCTCCGGCGCTGTGAGTGGCCGGAGCCGCGATGTCGTCACTCCCGCGCATGCGCGCGGGAGACTTCTGCCCGGCAAGCTCCGGAGTTTGCCGGGCTGTCAGCCGAGAGTCCCCTGTGCGCATGCGCCGCTGCAGTTCGCGGCTCATTGCGAGGGGAATATCTCCTAAACCTTACAGGTTTAGGAGATATTTTTTTTACCTACAGGTAAGCCTTATTATAGGCTTACCTGTAGGTAAAAGTTACAAATATAGGTATACAACCGCTTTAAGGGCTTCCTCCTTACTAGCATTGTCCCTCTAATTGTACACCGAGCCACACATGTGAAGGTCAGTGTAGAATCTCAGCACACTGTGGATGCCAGGACAAAGTAACCCCAACCTGCACATGTGTTACATCGTTCTTGGTGTGCCAAGCAAGACAGCTTAGGAGTCTGGATCCAGAAGATATCAGAAGCTGTGATGAGTGAGGATGGTGTTTGCCTATATAGGAATACATGTGCGCCATAACATGCAAATATGCCGTGCAAACTTGCACATTATGGCAAGAGCCCTGAGGTCCGAATCAAGTTCAACATTAAGATTATATTCAAAAATGAGATCCACAGAGATTGGAGCTGCAACATCTGAAGGCCATTGTTTTGTTGGGTCAATGAATGTTGCACGTCATATTATACAAGATAAAAGGGGGGGGGAGGGGAGGGGAAAAAAAAGTGCAAGGTTGCTGATAGTGCAGATCAAGTTTATTAGGCACAGTGTTAAAATTTATTGACAATGGGTTTCTCCAATACATGTAAATTGGGACTATTATATAATTGTTCTTTTGTTAAGCATTTCTGCTTTCCCTTGAAAATGTTACATACACGATAGCTGAAGCAGTAGGTTTTCTGAACTCCAGATATGCATAGGCAAAGTTTTAAAACCTCAGGGTGTGCTCATCTTTATTCTACACAGATTTTTCCTAGTGGATATAATTTAGAACCATAGCACATTGACAGTTGCCCATGATCTCATACTATTATCATCGACTGTATATCACAATCACAGGATAAAAATGAAGCTGTCTGAACTTTTTTTTCACCTTTAATATTGTAGCGTTGATTTCACTTAAAAAAAAAAAAAAAAGTTTCATGGTATTTACAAACTGAACAAATACAGAAAGGAACAAAAATGGAAACAAACATTGCTAAATTACAGTAAGACAATAAATAGACGCAGTAACAAAGTCCACATCTTTTCCATTTTTCAGTATTTCCAAGTAAATGTTAAAAAGGAACCTGTCTTAGACAAGAGATAATCTTCCAAGAAAGTGGCAATTCTCCAGATGCTGGGCTTCATAGTAGCACTAGCAAGTTCATTTGACCAATCAGAACTAGAAGGCGGCCTAGAAAACAAAAGCAGCTTCCATGTGAGGCTTCTTGCATTTGGTATTTCATTTGTGACAATTTCTCTCCAAGGACTCTCTGGAGGAAGTGGGGTAGTCCACACATTACACTGCTTTGAGAAAACTCCCAATCAGTGCTTCATTCTTTAAAGTCGAGAAACTGCTGCAGCTTCTTCCGTTGTTCTGCCGATGCTGGAATGGCGCTGAATAGGGGGGCAAAAAAAAAAGTCTATCACATTTACATAAAAACTATAAACACATCCCAATAATGGTTTATAAAAAAGGACCACCACATAAGCCATGTTCTCACCATCATTAACCACATGGCAAACTTGAGTGCAAAACATACATGCTTTAAAAAAAAAAAAAAAAAAAAAAAAAAAAAGGCGCCTCTAGGGCGCACCTCCTATATTTAGCTCCTCTCTTGCTGCCACCACTATTATCAGCAATTCTTGATTGTCGAAATCACAGCTGGGAAAATGCCAACCCTACAAATTTAGATAAAATGTACAGCCCTTTAACCCCTTGTTATCTTAGGTACCCCTAACCAGCCCTAATTAATTCCTCCTTACCCGTAGCCAGTTTTCTTTTCTTAAAGTAAACTTTGCTTTTTATCTTGTACTTACAGGTAAGGCTTCATGTACATGGGACGTTTCCCAACCTCTCCTGAACGCTGGAACATCACAGCTAGTAATCTACGTTTAAAAACATGTGTTTAGCCGCGTTTAGCTGCATTTGCGTTCAGAAGTGTTTACTAAAGATAACCTCAGGAGACCCTCCCAAGTTATTAGTTAATAAATACTTGTTTTCTGTGAGAGAACAGTGCGAGTAGCAGCTGAAAAAGCAGTGTGCTTGTAGCTGTTATTTTTTGGTTGGTTTGTTAATATGGATCCCATGATGAGCATGTGTGAGGAAATGCTCCTGATGTTGCTTTTGCTGAGGCTCCAAAGATGTAGAAAATTGTGTGAGAGGACCAGAGTTTATTGCTACTGGACACATCCATTGATGGCTCAACGCATGTCCACAGCATACTTTTCTAATATGTATGTTCAACTGCGTAATTACCGAGAGAATTTGTTCAGCCGCGTTTAGCCACGTTTGGCGCTTCAAATGCCTCTAAACGCATTTTTTTAGGTTCCAAAAAAGCCTCTAAACAACTGCCTATAAACGACTATAATAGTTTCTGGGCAGTTGCGTTTAGAATTTTTTTTGGAACGCAAAAAAAAAAAAAAAAAAAGGTTTAGAAAAATGTTCAGAGGCATTTAAAACACCACATGCCTGCAACAGCTTGTAAATGCTCCTAAACGTGATAACTCGCATTTAGCAGTGTTTCGTTTACAGGCGTTTTTTTTTTTTTTTTTTACAAAGGCTCCTAGACGCAAACGCGGCTAAACTCGACATGTAAACGTGGCTAAACTGCTGGTTTTTAGTCGCCGGTTTCTAGCTGTCAAGTTAAATCGTTCAGGAGAGGTTGAACAACATCCCGTGTACATGATTCCTAAGGCTATAATAAGGATAACCTGTAGGTACAGTGAATATCTCCTAAACATGCACCAGTTAGGAGATTTTCATATGTTTAGCAGCCAATGTAGGAACTGGCATATGCGCATTGTGCTCTTAATGAACGGGGATGCTGTCCATTGAGAGAGCTGTGCAGCTGGAGCGACATCATTGCGGCTCGGCCAAACGGCTCGAGCTTGTAAACCCAGAAGGAAGACCGGGTGAAAATGGAATCCAGGTCCGCGGTGACAGGGCTCCCCCTGAAGCGATACAGTTTTTAGGGTTGTCATATTGTGCTAGATTGCGGTACATACTGTAATAGCACATGACGAAATGAGCCTGTGGGGGGGGCGGACCAGTTTGTTTTTGTTTTTATTTAACCACTTCAGCCCCGAAAGAATTGGCCCCTCAATGACCAGAGCACTTTTTACAATTTGGCACTGCGCTGCTTTAACTGGTAATTGCGCGGTCATGCAATGCTGTACCCAAACTAAGTTTGCGTCCTTTTTTCCCACAAATAGAGCTTTCTTTTGATGGTATTTGATAGCCTCTGCAATTTTTATTTGTTGCGACATAAAACAGAAAAAGACCGAAAAAAATAATAATAATAATAAATTTTCTACTTCTTGTTATAAAAGAATCCAATAAACTCATTTTAGTCATACATTTAGGCCAAAATGTATTCAGCCACATGTCTTTGGTAAAAAAAAAAAAAAAAAAAAGTCAATAAGCGTATATTTATTGGTTTGCACAAAAGTTATAGCGTCCACAAACTAGGGTACATTTTCTGGAATTTACACAGCTTTTAGTTTATGACTGCCCATCTTATTTCTTGAGGTGCTAAAATGGCAGAGCAGTACAAACCCCCCCCCCCCCCCCCCCAATGACCACATTTTGGAAAGTAGACACCCTAAGGAAATTGCTGAGGGCGTAAAATGGTGATTTCACTTCCTCACTACCCATTACATTTTCGGAGGCCATGAAATGTCAAGATAGCACAAAACCCCCACAAATGACCCCATTTTGGAAAGTAGACACCCCAAGCCATTTGCTGAGAGGCATGTTGAGTATTTTGCAGATCTCGCTTTTTGTCACAAAGTTTTGAAAATTTAAAAAAGTAATAAAAATTTTTGAAAAACAAATGAGAGCTGCAAAATACTCACCATGCCTCTTTGCAAATAACTTGGGGTGTCTACTTTCCAAAATGGGGTCATTGGGGGGGGGGGGGGGGGGGGGGGTTGTGCTATCTTGACATTTCATGGCCTCTGAAAATGTGATGGGTATTTTGGGGTGCAATTCCACATAGGCCCATGACATGTTTGAAATATATATATTTAGGGACAACCTGCACAGTACAAAAAAAAAGTGTAAATTTTCCTGAAACTTGTGGCAAAAATTTTAAATATTCCATGGACCCAACATGCCTATCAGCAAATAGCTAGGGGTGTCTACTTTCCAAAAAGGGGTAATTTGGGGGGGGGGGGGGGGGGGGGTTTGAACTGTCCTGGCATTTTATGCACATTAGAAGCTTATGTCACACATCACCCACTTATCTAACCACTTGAAGACAAGGCCCTTTTTGACACTTTGTTTACATGAAAAAATAGATTTGCTAGAAAATTAATTTGAACCCCCAAACATTTTTAAAGCAAAGGCCCTACAGATTTTGAAATTGCGCACAAACTACATACATTTTTAAAAGCTTTTAAAATCCTTTCCCAATGGCGCTGTTTATATCCGGCAAAACCTAAGTCATGAAATGCTCGTAGCTTCCAGTTTTAGGTCATAGAGATGATTGGAGCGGTTCTGGTCTCCGATCAGCTCTATGGTCAGCTTGCGGAACCACCGGCTACATTCTCGGGTTCCCTGTTGGGACAGGAGAGCCTGAGAAAACCATGGAAGATGGTGGTAGGGGGGTTGTTTCCTCCCACTGCTTGTAAAAGCAGTCTAGAGGCTAAATAGCAACTAGGATTGCTTTTACATGAAAGCGGACTGGCTGAAAAGAATAAGTGATCGTGGGTATGCCCACCATTAGAATACCGCCCTTCATCCACCCACTTCCAATGATCATGAGAGCAAACGTGGTTGCTGTCAAGATAAATAAATCAGTGCTGCAGCTGAATTGTGTACCTGAAAAACAAACAATGGTAACGATAAAACATTAACTCAATAAAACAACTTGGTTTAACGCAATCTATGAATAAAAAATATATGCCGAAGAAGGGGGCAATCCGCCCCTAATGTTAGGAGTAAATTGCTCCTCCACTTCTGCCCCGCCATGATTCGGCATATATGCTCTTTTTTTTTTTTAACTGTGGTGGTGAAATCACCTCCTACAGCGCTGGAGTCACGACTTTACGTATCGTGGGAGCAAATGCTGTCAGAATAAATAAACCTTTGCTGCAGCTGAATGGCGTACCTGCTAAGCAAATGATGGTTAACAATAAAACAAAGTAACATTACAGTATAACAGTAACATACCATACCTGCAAAGCAAATACAATAAAACATAGCAAAAATAAAACAGAGTTCTAAAATACAGTAACAATAGAGAGAGGACAAGAGAGCGCGAATATGAGAATAGAGAGAGAAGAAAAATAAAACCACAACTATTTTTGGCTTTTTTTTTTTTTGCGTTTTATTTTTTTTCTTTGCACTTTTATATAAAAACTGTAAACGTTTCAGATTAGGGTTTCTCAAAATGTGATGGCCATCTCATCTTTCGAGACCTTGTGCAAGTGTGCCCTAGGACTGTGCAATGCTGTACCCTATGGTAATAATCCACTAGTGTGTGGTAGCATTTGAAACAGTCACTGATGCAGAGACCAGGTTGGTCAGGACAGGAGGGACAATAAAAGAGTGCGTCACGCCTAAATCCACGTTGTGACAAACCTAGCCGGGAGAGACTTGGAGGGGACTGAATTCTAGCCTCTTACCGACCGATTATGGGCCCTGGCATTTGGCGGAACGGTGCTCTTTGTGAGCTGTATGCCTGGGGACCCTTGTGGTGGCATTACTTTAGATTTGCGTCCATATCCCCCCAAGAGACACAGACTCTGGGGACCCTGGATTTGCATTATTAGAAATAGTGGCCGATTCATAATGCTGGGACACATACTGTTAGGAGATGCTGATGTCAATTCCAGTCACCTGTCTGTTGCCTGCTAAAATGTGTTTATTTTAAATAAGTCTAGTATGGGATCTAAGAGTCATTAGCTTCCCATTGTTGTTTGTGTTAACTCTGCTATTGTGTGAAGAAGAGTTCTGTGTTGATTTGTGATAATGTTGATTGTGTTTTCTGAGCTACAAGACGGCCAGTCTGGCCTAAAGGTCATGACTGAGTCATCTAGGCTGTCTAAAGGGATTAGTTAAAGCGGAGCTCCACCGAAATTTTTTTTTTTTAAAAGTCAGCAGCTACAAATACTGCAGCTGCTGACTTTTAAAACATGGACACTTACCTGTCCAGGGCGCCCGCGATGTCGGCACCTGAGGCCGAACCGTCTCTCCGTCCTCGGGTGCTGCCGCCTCCATCTTCGGTAAGGGAATCAGGAAGTGAAGCCGTGCGGCTTCACTTCCCGGTTCCCTACTGCGCATGCGCGAGTCGCGCAGCGCAATACGGATGGTCCCTGCTGTCTCTGGGACTCGTGTGTTTCCCAGCAGGCAGCGGGGAGGGAGCAGGAAGTGGCGTAAATAACCGCAGATTCTGCGGCTATCTATGCCGGAAGTGGGTACAGATACCTGTAATATACAGGTATCTGTACCCCCCCCTTCCCCCTGAAAGGTGCCAACTGTGTCACCGGAGGGGGGGAGGAATCTGATGAGTGGAAGTTCCACTTTTGGGTGGAACTCCACTTTAATTAGCCCATGTTAATTAGGTTTCTGGTCACAGGTGTATGTTCAGAGTAATATGAGCAGGAGGTATGCACCTCCTCTTTTACTGTATAAAAGAGCCTGTATTCCTTTCAATAAAGGAGATTCCTGTTTTAACTTACATACAGCCTCCCTGGTGTTTGTTCTGAGCTATCACAACTGGATTTGATCGGCACATAGCTGTAGTTCGAATCCCGGAGCATTGGATGACCGAACCATCAGATGTTGAGATCTGCAATCTGATTCTATAGCTGCAGAAGAGTGTCGGGAGAGTGGAATCGAGCGAGCAGGGGCTCGTTACACGCGTTTTCTGCAGACACAACATCTTCTTTGGGGATTTCTTTGGATAGGGGTACCAGGGAGGACATACGGAAAATGCCTCTCATGCAGCCGGCTCACTGCATTTGCGTTGGGATGGTGGGCCACAGCACCGTCTGTAAACAGAAGGGCTGTAATGATCTATTCCTGGAATTTAAGGATCCAGTTTGTCCTGACGCTTTCTATAGCACATAAGCATTCAGCAGCAGAAACAATTTGAATAAATACTTGGTGACACCAAGTGCCACACAATCTTACCAGCGCTCCCTATGTAGTCTGGGCATTTCTGGGGCTCCACGTGACTATCTCTTCTCTTGTAAACCATAAAACTATATGTATAGCCTGTTGCCCTGTCACTGAGCTTATACATCTTGACCCCATATCTGGCACGCTTGCTGGGAAGATACTGTTCGATAGACAAGTGGCCAGAAAACGTAACCAGGGACTCAACGCAGACAACTTGCTCGGGAGTAAACAAGGCTGCAAACTGTTGGTTAAAGTGGTTTACAAGGGGCAGAATTTTGTGGAGCCGATCGTATCCAGGGTCACCCCGAGGATGACAGACTTCATGGTCATTGAAATGCATGAACCGCAAGATCTGCTCATATTGTGTCCTGGTCATGGAGACCAAGAACACGGGCATATGGTGAATTGGGTCAGTGGACCAATATGACCGCAACTCACTTTTTTTAAACTATGTCCATGAGGAGGGATAGGCCCAGGAAAGTCCTAAATTTGGAAACCGTAATAGGTCTCCAATCTCTGGCAAGTGACAACTGGAGATTAGCGGCGATGAATTGACCAGCATCCAAATTGCTTTGGTCCACAACAGATCTATAGAGATCTTCCGTGAAAAACAGCGAATAAAAATCAAGTGACATAAAATCAACTGTTTCCACCTGAATTCCGGGTTGGCCGGTGAATGGGGGAAGTACGGGTGCTGCAAAAGTGGTGGGCTCCCAATTCGGATAGGCAAATGCAGCAGGAAGGGCACTATGGGCTCGAGGGGCCTGCGTTTGTCTTCTTGGTGGCTGTGGGACTCAACTTGTGCTAGCCACCTCACCAGCTTGAACTGCACTTATGGGACTCGCCACGTCACCAAGTGTTACTGCAGTGCTGGATGTACGACCAGGATGTATTAGGCCGCTGGTGCTTGCCAGTTCACCAAAAGGATGAGCGGCACTAGTACTGGCTCTCTGCTCCATACGAGAGCCCTGCGGTTCTTGCACCTCAACAACAGCAGAACGGGGTCGGGTACGCCTGACCTTGGCAGGGACCACTACTCTGTCATCAGAGCCATCTGTCAGGGTGCTGCTGCTGTCTACTGGTTCGTATTCGGAGCCTGAATCTTACAGATGGGCGAGTTCCTCTTCACTCTCATCTGTCATGCTCAGAAACATGTAAGCCTCTTCACTAGTGTACCTTTGACTGTATATGTTGGCTTCTAAATTTACTGGTACACTAGTGCAACTTACAGGAAAGAGAGCACCTGACTGTCGGCGACTGCTTCAAATGCTACCAAAAAACTATATACAAAAATTGAAGGAAAAAACCCTTATAAACCAAGCACACTCCTCCAATCTCAGCGCTATGTAAAATCAGGTCTTAAAACACTCAAGACATAAATGCTAATATACACTAGAATACAAGTTACTATATATAAGATAATCACTAGTGCATATATGTATACATTTAAGAAGAAGAGGTTTCCCTCAGCAGCCACTAAAGTAAATTACAATATCAGAAAAGATGTAAAAATTAAAACATCAAATGAGATACAATTAAAACATTAAAGCGGCGCTTCCATCAGGCAGATATTATAAACCTGATAGATTTATTTGCAATCACTCAAAATTACAAAACTGAAATAAACAAAGAGTCTCTAGTGGGTATAGAGAGTGTAACTGGTAGTAAATTGATGAGTGCACCATTCACCAAACACTTCACCACCGCGTGCTCCACACACCCCGCAAGGGGTTCAAACTCACCAGAACCCAGAGGTTATCAGGCCCCAAACAGCATCCTATGGACTGTAGATCTAGATGTCCTAATAGGGTAGTTCAGCCTCATCTCTGAAATCCGATCCGGTGTACATTCAGCTGAGTCAACAAAACAGCATTAACACCTTTGCAGGCCGCCTGCGACGGCCTGATAACCTCCGGGTTCTGGCGAGTTTAAACCCCTTGCGGGGTGTGTGGAGCATGCGGTGGTGAAGTGTTTGGTGAACGGTGCACTCATCAATTTACTACCAGTTACACTCTCTATACCCACTAGAGACTCATTGTTTATTTCAATTTTGTAATTTTGAGTGATTGCAAATTAATCTATCGGGTTTATAATATCTGCCTGATAGAAGCGACGCTTTGATGTTTTAATTGTATCTCATTTGAGGTTTTAAATTTTTACATCTTTTCTGTTACCAAAAAACTGTTGGCGTTCACAGGGATCAGGCCTGACTCTGCGAATGCTGCAGTTAAGTGTTTTGTAAGCGACAGTGATCGATTGATACTGCACTTGGGTGGGCTGGGCAGAGGGGCTAAACGCAGGTGCTAGCAAGTATCTGGGCTGATCCTGCCAACACTGCTTTTTGGGAACGCTAATATAGTTCTGATCAGATCAAAGATATCTGTTTAGACACTATACTACTAAAGGGAGGCGTATGGTGCGTACGTGGGCGTTAGCGCTACTGCCACTAATGTGACGCTGCCTGAGGAGACGCAGACCCTAACTGACGCTACAACCCAACTGATATCACCTGCTGGGTGAACAGGGGGTTAAACTTTTTATTAGGTAGTTTACGTCGGGTGCCCTGACGCTATAAAAAAAACTAACCAGCGTCACCCGTAACACTAATATGGTTCCCTAGACCTATCTGGGGCTACTAAGTATCCCAACACTGATTGTCACAAATGACACCAGTACAGTGATCAAAGAAAAATATGAACACTGCACTGGGTGACACTAACAGGGAGTGAAGGGGTTAATGGGGGGGGGCCACGATCGGGGGGTGACAAGTGTACCTATGTGTACTGGTGTTAGTGTAGTGTTGGTGCAACTTACTGCGAGAGGAGAGAAGACATCTCTCTGGAACGGAAAAGTTGTTAAAACGAGGGGAGAGGACATCACTTCCCCTGCCTGTGTTTACACTTACAGACAGGGGAAGGATTTAAATTTGCCAGAACCGATCACCAGGTCCAGGCCAGAAATCACTGGCCTGGGCCTGGAGACTGATCAGTTCTGAAGCAAATGCAATCAATCATCGCAGACGCCATACAGTAACGTCGCTTCGCCCAGCCGACCCAACCTGCTGCAGTACAACTGCGGCGGCTGATCTGGAACTGGTTAAACGCAGTTTACTACCGCTTAAGCATTTTAAACTTTTTTGTTTTAGTTTACATTTGTGTTTTGTTTTTCTTCAGAGTTGCATTAAATAAAAATCTGTCATGTTCTGTAAACATTTTAGTGTCATTTTAAACAGGACAATTTCTAGAAATATACACTTTTTATTTAGGCCCCTTTCACACTGGGGCGGTTTGCAGGCGTTATTGCGCTAAAAATACCGCCTGCAAACCGCCCCTAAACAGCCTCCGCTGTTTGTTCAGTGTGAAAGCCCGAGGGCTTTCACACTGAAGCGGTGCGCTGGCAGGAGAAGAAAAAATCTCCTGCAAGCCGCATCTTTGGAGCGGTGAAGGAGCGGTGTATTCACCACTCCTGCCCATTGAAATCAATGGGACAGCGCGGCTATAGCCACGCTATGCGAGCGGTTTTAACCCCTTTTCGGCCGCCAGCGGGGGTTAAAACCGCACCGCTAGCGGCCGAATACCGCCGCAAAAACAACGGTAAAGCAGCGCTAAAAGTAGCGCTGTTTTACTGCCGACGCCCCCACCACCCCAGTGTGAAAGGGGCCTTAAGGATAGATGGGTTTCACCATTTGACCTCTGGAAGATTTACCCCCCCTTCATGACCAAAGCATTTTTTGCTATATGGCACTGCGTTACTTTGACATTTGCACGGTCATGCAATGCTGTGCATGAATGAAATTTGCCATTTACCCCACAAATGGCTTTCTTTTGGTGGTATTTGATCACCACTGGGTTTTTTTTTTATTGCCCTATAAACAAAAAAAAATAAAAAAATAAAAATATAGCCGCGCTGTACGAGTGATTTTAACCCTTTTTCGGCCACCAGCGGGGGGTTAAAACCGTACCGCTAGCGGCCGAATACCGCGGTAAAACAGCGCTAAAAATAGCGCTGTTTTACCGCCGACGCCCCCTACCGCCCCAGTGTGAAAGCAGCCTTACAGTAAAACTTTCTTTTCTTAAGGTCAAGGTAGAATTTATTTTCCTTTTTACAATTTGTTACTTATTTTATCTATAGCATATTGTCAAAAGAAAGCCTAGCTTGTCCCAAAGAAAAAAAAAAAAAACAAAAAAAAAAAACTTTTTGCTAAATAAAACAGGCCTATAGTGGAAAAAAGGGGTGAAAAGGAATGATAGCTGGAGTGGATAAATACATACTGCAAGTGCTCTCCAAACGTTGTGGTTATCCTATAGATTGCAGTCTTTAGAGTAGATCGCAGGGCAAATCGTAGTGTCTTATAGGAGGAATCTACCAAACCTTGTGCAGCTCTGGCAGGCTTGCTGGATACATGTGGGAGCTTAAAATGCTTCTCTACGGCCTGTAACAAACAAGTAAAATTTAATCAGCAGCAGTAAAAAAGGCTAAAGCTCTGTACACACGATCAGAATATCGTACACAAAAAAAAAAAAAATATTGCTTTTGAAGCGGTCATACGATAATCGGATCACTACTACACAGCTTTCATCCAAAATTTTCTGAAGGCACAAACAAGAACTTTTTTCTTGTACGATACCATACTTTGTTTAAATCGGTAGAATTTTTGTCCGAAAATACAATACAAATACATTACATTGCTTCCCAATTTTCATACCTTAGTGACCTATTCGTTTTCGATATGGAGATTAGCCCCCATCATGTGTACTAGGCTTAAAGAAGAACTGCAGTCTGCTCACATAATTTGTAATATAAACATCTTTGCCATTCTGAAGCTTCCCTCCAACCACATACATACATACACACATACACATATATATATATATATATATATATATATATATATATATATATATATATATATATATATATATATATATATATATATATATATATATATATATATATATATATATATATATATATATATATATATATATATATATATATATATATATATATATATATATATATATATATATATATATATATATATACACACACACACACACATTGGGGATTGTTCAGCTCAAGTGGATAGATGCGTTTTGGATCAGTGAGTCCACATCAGAGAGGCATTTATAGTTAAGGGCCTGATAGCCCACGTTTATTAAAGGGAAAAACAAAAGTCCATCCAGGAATCCCACGCAGGGGTCCAAGCTTCAATTAAACACACAAAATCCAAATGAAAATGCTAGCCCACCTGGCTGCTCTTCAGCAGTAATGCTGCTATAGGGAATAGGCCCCTCAAACAAGCTGCTTGGATGCACACAGTCTTAGGCTCCTTGGTCACACACAGTTTCAAGAGCTTCAATGCACACAGCTTCTGGCTCCTTGGACGCACACAGCATCTATTCTCACACAGAGACACTTACTAGCAGCCACTGCTCCAACTCCACCTTCCTCCACTCTCTGCTCTTACTAGCCCCTCGTTATATAGGCTGTGTGCACCTGGGCACACACCCTGCTGGCTGTCCACAAGACCTGGACACAGGGTTGGAGATCCCGTCCCACCCAAGACTCTGAAGGATCTCCAAATTACAGAGCCCCATAAGGAACTAGCAAAACCTGGAGAAAACTGCCAGAGCAGTTTTCTCCATTTCAAATTTACACTCTATAGCTCTGCACTCAGCCAATATGCAGACTCTGTGTCCACTTTAACCCCATTTTCATAGGGACAGAGCCTTGCTCTGCCACATATACATATATATATATATATATATATATATATATATATATATATATATATATATATATATATATATATATATATATATATATATATATATATATATATATATATATATATATATATATATATACACACACACACACCCATATACTGTACTTGCCAAATATGCGGCAGAAGTCTCCCTCCACTAGGTCTGGCTGCAGCCATTTTAACTGTGGGCAGCTGAAGCCTGTTCACTTCCTGGATTTACACAGACACATAACCTCCAGCTCTCATCCCCTCTCCCTTCCTGGCAAACTCTCACAAGAGTGAAAGAGAGAGAGCTGTGCATGATGTCATAAGCCCTAGGCTAATGACCAGACAAGAGACAGGAAGTGGGCTGTATAAGGTATTTACTGGCAAAAAAAAAAATGTTTTACTATCCAAAGTTAAAACAAGGGGAGAAGATTTAATAGATGGAAAGATGAAAAAAATGACTGAAGGTCAGCTGTAAGTTTCAACAAATTACATGAAAAGTAGTTAAGTGAACTGTCTAACTTGCCAAAATGTTTGCAATTGTACAATAATAATAATAAAAAAAAAACCTACTTGTAGGTAAAGCAGTATTAAACCCAGATCGCTTGGTTCTCAATCTGCTCAGAGTGGCGAGCAGTGACTGACAGTCGGAGGAGGGGTCGGGCACAGCTGGTTTTGACTCAGTTGTGTGCTGAGAGCTGAAGCCAACTGTCGATCAGTCATCTTGGTGGATGTAAACAATATGATTGGGATCCCTCCAGAGCCTAGAGCTATGTCCCAGCTCTGGGACATCAGATGATAGCAGGCTTTAGCCCACTTTCTGCTGATTCTGGGTCAGAGGAGAGCAAACTAAGTGCGCTCCTGTGACCCAGAAGAGGTGTATGACCAAAAAGCTTTGGCGATACCTCTTAAGAAATAGAGCCTGACCTCACCCTAAGACGCTAACTGAATGAGCAGCAAAACACTTATGGCACCATCACTAGTCTCTCCTTCCCCACAGGAAGATGGTCACCACTGTGCAATGCTACAAAATCAAAAAGGCCAACAGTTCTGCCTTTTCTTCTCTCAGTCTGCTGTTCAGAAGCTTGAGAGAGACTGACAGCAAGAGGAGGTTCATTCAGGTACATTTGCCAGCTGTATGTAAAACATACACGCAGACCTTGTACACGCAGGGCTCAAATTTGTGAAACAGCAATGTGTGTACAAAACTTTCAACACGTTTCATGTAATGCTGAAGCTTAGTGAAGGCCTGCTAGCAGCTTGTTTAACCACTTGCCGACCGGCTTACGCCGATATATGTTGGCAAAGTGGCACTGGTGCTCAAAACGACGTACCCGTACGTCACTGTCAGCTAGCGGGCAGGGGCGTGCCCACGGACTCGATGTCCGCCAGTGGCCTGAGATCGTGGCATGAAGAGGCAGAACAGGGAGATGCCTATGTAAACAAGGCATTTCCCTGTTCTGCCTAGCAACATGAGAGATCTAGGCAGAGATGAGATCTACTGCTCCCAGTCATCTCAGTCATGTTCTAGTGAGCCCACTACAGTTAGAACACACTGAGGGAACACACTTAACCCCTTGATCGCCCCTTAGTGTTTAACCCCTTCCCTACCAGTGACATTTACACAGTAATCAGTGCATTTTTATAGCACTGATCACCGTAGAAATGCCAATGGCCCAAACATAGTGTCAAAAGTGTCCAATCTGTCCGCCGCAATGTCGCAGTCACGATATTAAAATAAATAAATAATAAAAATGCCAAAAATCTATCCCCTATTTTGCAGACGTGATAACTTTTAAGCAAACCAATCAATATACGCTTATTGATTTTTTTTTACCAAAAATATGTAGAAGAATACAAATTGGCCTAAACGGAGGAAGAAATTTGTTTTTTTTTAAAAATATATTTTTGGGGGATAATTTTATTATAGCAAAAAGTAAAAAAAATGATTTTTTTTCAAAATTGTCACTCTGTTTATAGCGCAAACAATAAAAACAACAGAGGTGATCAAATACCACCAAAAGCTCTATTTATGGGAAAAAAGGATGTCAATTTTGTTTGGGTACAACGTCGCAAAATTGTCAGTTAAAGCGACAGTGCCGTATCGCAAAAAAGGGCTTGGTCATGAAGGGGGTAAATCCTTCCGGGGCTGAAGTATGTTAAACATACAGCCGGAACGCTCAATAAGATCTCCGTTCAACATGTCAAAACTGTAGCGGAACATTGCTTTAACGTGTTACTAAACCCAGGAACCAGCATTCTCTAAATCTGGTCTCCCACAGTACACAGAACATGGAAGTGCAATAGTTATAGAAAATCTAAACTGCTAAATACCTTTTCTCAGCGGCAGTATATAGCAGCCTTATGACTTCTATCAGTGTCTAGTTAAAGCTTGTAGAAGGACTTTCCATTCTCCTCTGACTGTTCTATGAGGCTGCAGGGTGCCTGACCCTCTGTCTGGACAGTACCGATTGGCTCTGTGCTGATCACATGCACTCTCACAAGAACAAAAAAACCAACACCTCTAGCAATACACACCTATATCAGGAGATGGATTGGGGACTATGGAAGAAGGGGAGGATAAGAGAAGACAGGATCAAACAGCCTCTTTACACAATGCAGAGGATTAAGCCCTAAGGTTCCACAGTGAGTATATAACAAGCATGCTTTACTGCATATACAGACTGATTTTACCGTTGTGGGTTTAATAACACTTTAAATATTTCCAATAAGATGCTGCAAGTTTGTTGAAAGCTTAAAAATGCTTTGCAAAATCTTGTAGTACACTGCACTTATACAGGGTGAAGCCAATGAATACGAGTCAGTTATTAAAGGGTGGCCTTTTAGTGGAGTTTAGCTTTAATACAGCTGCTAAGGCATGACCATTGTCTCTTACCTCTTGTAGATTCAGAAGTGTGGCTAGTATGTTGGACAATGTTGTCTGTACCACTCCCATCCGATCTTCAGAGAATGAGGCTGCCACCAGATGAGACAACCCTGAAAAGATATCCCGAGTTTAGAATCCAGCCATTTACCAGGCAAAAAGAATGAACTGACGATACTATTCGGGAAACCCTGAACAGGTGCCTAATTAGCCAGTTAATTATCTGTGGAGCATTATAATGCGCACTATTCCCTTTAAACGAAAGTGCTATAATCAAACGTGTCTGTTAAAAGGGGCCCCTGAAGACGTCTTGACGAGAAGACCAATATAGCGTTGCTACAGGAACGAGATGTCATCCCACACTGAGAAAATAGGATTTTTATTACAGCTTACCTGTAAAATCATTTTCTTGGAGTACATCATGGGACACAGAGCTTAAGTATTTACTTAATGGGTTATGGGCCACCTTCAGGTGTTGACACTGGTATACCCAAATCAAGGAAGTTCACTCCCTAAATAACCCCTCCTCCTTTCAGGAGCACATCAGTTTTTGTAGCAAAGCAATATACTTAAACCCCAAAAAGAGGGGAGGGACCTCTGTGTCCCATGATGTACTCCAAGAAAAGGATTTTACAGGCAAGCTGTAATAAAAATCCTATTTTCTTTTTTGTACATCATGGGACACAGAGAATAAGTATTTACTTAATAGGACGTGCCATAGCAATGCTACTTGAGGGGAGGGAGACACAACCTGGAGAGTACCCCCAGACTTGAGGATTTATACTGCTGCCTGCAGTACACTGCACACGAAGCAGATATCCTCATACCTTCTTACATCCACTTGATAAAAGTTGGTGAATGCATGCACTGAAGACCAAGTTGCGGCCTTACAGATCTGATCCATGGAGGCCTGGTGACACACTGCCCAAGAAGCACTAACCGCCCCGGTAGAGTGCGCCTTAGCTTGAAACGGGGGAATCTTACCCCTTAAATCATATGTCTGAATTATCACTTGCCGAATCCACTTAGCGACAGTGGATTTCAACACTGTCTGTCCTTTCTTGGGACCCTCTGGCAGAATAAATAAGACATGCACACTGCATTGCTTTAACTGATAATTTGCGTGGTCGTGCGATGATGTACCCAAACATGTTCTTTTTTCCCCAAAAATAGAGCTTTCTTTTGTTGGTATTTGATCACCCCTTTGTTTGTTTGCACTAGAAACACAAAACGACCAACAATTAAAAAAACAAAAAAACAAAAAACAACTTTCTGCTTTAAAAAAAACACATTAAAAAAAATAATAATTGAATTTCTAAAATCAATTTAGGCCAATATATATGCTACATATTTTTGGTAAAAAAAAATCCCAATAAGCGTATATTGATTGTAGATGCTATAACTTTTGCGCAAACCAAACTCAAGTGATCAGTGTTAGAAATATGCACTATCACTGTATTAATGACACCGGCAGGGAAGGGGTTACCATTGGGGCAATCAAAGGGTTAAAAGTGTGCCTAGGGAGTGCTTACTAACTGGGTAGGAGGTGTTTTTACTACTCGAAGACATAGATCGGTGTTCCTGCTTCACATGAACACAGGATCCATGTCTTCTGTACTCAGTCTGCCTTGTTTACATAGGCATAAAAATCCAAAAAGAAAGCGCCTCTTAAGTATAAAGAATTGACTTCACTCAACAGGAAGCTGCCCTTGGTATCTTGGATATACAGATTTCCCTGGCTCCCTTATCCCTATTACGAATGATCTACATACTATAGATTTTATTTTGGACTAATTTATGGACTATATATATATTTTTTAAAAGCTTTTTACTGTTATATCCACGGACTTTAGCGCTGTTACATTTTATATTTTGTTTACATAGGCAGACTGTCATAGTACCGAACAATTGTCTTGTCCTGGTGGACATCGGGCCCGCGGGACCCACTGATCAGCTCCCGCTGTGCAAAATCAAGGCAGGAGCGGGCCTCCAGCGGCACACGCTCCCAACCAAAACCCAGAAGTGCAGAATCTACACAGAGCGGCCTTCCCTGTAGCAATAAATCTGCTATGGGGCAGTCATAAAGCGGTTAATGGACAGATTCATTGACTACCAGAGAGGCTCCGTAAGTGAAGGGGCAATTCGGTAAGATTGACATGATGGTTTAGCCATCTAGGACTCTAGGTTAACTGATCACTTTGATACTTTAAGTTTTTTTTTTTTTTTTTTTTTTTAACACAAACTGAAAGCAACCTCTGTATGCATTTCTCCATCATCCCTTCAGTCTGAGAAGCCACTGGACAGAATTTGTTAACTCAACCCATCTGACAAGCTCTGTTCCCAAGTGATTGCCTATTCAGATTATTCCTTAGGTGCATTGCTAATTGTGTAAAAATGGGATACATGCTAGGGGTAAGGAAATTATTTTGTAAAACTTTACTATTATTAGACATTGAGGCCAGCGTACAGCTCAATGTGGAAATAATGCATAGCTATGAGATTGTATTATGTTCAGGACCTAAACTGCTTGTAATGCCGCGTACACACGGTCCTACTTTTCGTCTACAAAAGTCCAACGGACGCTGATGGACTAAAGCTGGCTGGTAATCCGATCGTGTGTGGGCTTCTCCGGACTTTCAACTGACTTTTTTAGCCTCAAATCCGACGTACTTTAGATTTGAAACATGCTTTAAAACTTTACTTCGTAACTACGACGGACCCCGAAATCCGCTCGTCTGTGTGCTAGTCCGACGGACAAAAAGCCACGCTAGGGCACCTATTGGCTACTGGCTATGAACTTCCTTATTTTAGTCCGGTGTACGTCATCACGTACGAATCCGTTAGACTTTTGTGTGGTCGTGTGTAGGCAAGTCCGTTCGTTAGAAAGTAGGCCGCAAGTCCGCCGCAAGTCCACCGAAAGTCTGCCGGAAGTCTGTCGGACAGGCTGTCCGACTTTTGTAGACGAAAAGTACGACCGTGTGTACGCGGCATTAGAGGTTTTCTCATATCTCACCTTCCAAAGCCCAGATATGAATCTGTGAATCTGCAAACAATTCTTGACTGGAGGCTTCCGGGTGCTGCATAGACAAAATAAACACCATTTGTGATATAGCACACAGATGTAATAAAAAGCAGCACCACATATACACACACCTCTATAAACCTGCACTATACACATCACTCCCTTCACAGAATAAAACATCCAAGAGCAGTAAAAAAAAACAAACAAAAAAAATATATATATATCACCCCAAGATTACTCTTTGATTCACACATGCACGTTTCCTAAACACACTACCTAAAAGGCTTTGGATGTACTTTGTTGTGCATAGGGCAGCTTCTTCAAGTGAACGGACTGCCCTAGGCGAGTCATGCAAGGAAAATGTACAAAAAAAAACGCCAGTGGGAGTGTGCGTTCCTGCTACACTCCAGGTGTGAATGGGGCCTCTCAGTTTATAATAAAGATAAACAAAGTGACTTTCAGTGTTTTACATTAGCAAGTGCAGCCTGCTGTAGTTTTTAGAACATGCTGCAATTTGAGTGGCACAGCTGCATATTGCAGACTGATCACTTCTCATCAGGGGCGGATCCAGGGGGGGGGGGGGGTGCAATGGGGCAATTGCCCCCTTCGAGAATGAGCCGGCGGGTAGATCTGCAGGTGAGATAGCGGCTCCGGGGATGAGAGAGCCACCGGGCGGCTCCGTAGGTAAGAGAGACAGCGGGCTGGCCTGATGGCTCAGTTGGTGAGAGCGCAGATGAGCAGGTGTGCGGCTCGATGTGAGAGCGCACTGCTGGCCAATCAGGGAGCCGGCGGGCGGGGGAGCAGAGAGATGACATCTCTCACCGCCCGGCATCCCTGCAGTTCCCCCCTCACTGTGCAGGCAGCGACGGCAGCAGAGAGATTACATCATCTCTCTGCTGCCTGACTGGTATTCTGCTGCCGGACTCTGGGACACAAGAGACCACCTTAGCAGGAAAGTGACAGAGCAAGTGACTGTCAATCCGCAATGTGTGGCAGGTGACGTGACAATCTGCATCTGGTGACAGGCAACGTGGCAAGTGAATCCGCATTTGGTCGCAGGCGACGTGGCAAGTGACAATCTGCATCTGGTGACAGGCGACGTGGCAAGTGACAATCCGCATTTGGTGACAGGTGACGTGGCAAGTGACACACTCGGGGCTCCCACTGATTCTCCATTATGGTGAGTTAAACTATTTAATTTTTTATAACAATGTAATAGTAATAATGCACTTCAATCATCCTGACACCATAAAAACTATGGTGCCATGATGATTGAAGCGTCAACACCAGCCATTTCCCCCGATAGATTTACCCCCAAAAAATATATTTTCTGACCGTGCCCCTCCCAAGACTAGACTCTGGATCCGCCCCTGCTGCTCATACATATGTGCGTGTTTTAACCACTTTAGAACAGAACAATTTTTTTAGTTTACCTTAACCAAAACCTGCCTATACTAATAATGTCTGTAGATGAAAACAAGCGGTGCAGCTTTGACCAAAATTGCATAAAAAGTCCCTTCTATAGGCACAGGCCAGATACACACCTCATAAAGCCTGACTGGAATGTTGCCAAGGGAGGCCCAACTATTACTGTTAAAGTGGTTGTAAAGTCAGAAGTATTTTTTATCTTAATGCATTAAGATAGATAATAAGCCTTCTGTGTGCAGCACCCCCCCCTAATACTTACCTAACCCCCTCTCTATCCAGCGAGGTTGTAAGACTGTCTTGACTGCCTGGGACCCCTTCATTGGCTGAAACTGCAGTGAAGCGCCAAGCCATTGGCTCCTGTTGCTGTCAAAGTCAGCCAATGAGGAGAGAAGGGGGGGGGGGCGTTCCTCAGCTCAGTGTCTCAATGGATACATGGAGCTGCAGCTCAGCTCAGGTGACCCCACAGCAAGCTGCTTGCTGTGGGGGCACTCAATGGGAGGGGCCAGGAGAGCCAAAGAGGGACCCAAGAAGAGGAGGATCCAGGTTGCCCTGTGCAAAACCACTGCACAGAGTATAACATGTGTTTTTGTAAAAAAATAATAAAAAAGACTTTACAAATCACTTTAATCTTCACCATCACGGGAGTGAGCTCTTTCTTAGAGTCAAATCTCCTCACATGCATGCTCTGCCCACCTGATGCAGTAGCTGTGCGCACAGCGTTTGACAACTCACTCCGGTGAAGAGTAATAGCTAGGCATCTCTTAGAAATGTCCTAGCAATATTCAGGTCAGACTTCATGGAAGTACATAAATGGCTACACCTATGGTGAAGGTATTATTCAACTTTAGTCAAACCTGTCATGTTTTCATCTACAGCAATCCCTTATCAGCATAGATAGTTTTGTGGCAAAGGGGAACCAAACCGATAAAATCTGAATTTGTGGCTAGAAAATGTACTTAAATATTAAGTTTACCTTTGGAACATATTACATATTCCACCTGTATTTAGGTTGGAACTTCTAATATGTTCCAGTTCTTGACTCTTCTCATCCCGCTGCCCCCCCCCCCCTCCCTGTGAAATCTGCTGTCAGAATTGAAAAAAAGCGCAGCCAAGTAGAGCCCCGCCCACACTGCCACATCATTTACTAAGAGAGTTCTGTGAATGCATGAACTGCAACCATCATCGGTCACCGTGGCCAGCGGCTTGCAGTTCTCAATGAACTGAGTGTGCGCTCTCATAGTTCATAGATTCTTCCTGCTACTCAGTAACTGCCTGCCCATATCAGAGGACAGAGGAGCAGACAGTGTACTTTAGGTCTGCAGGATCCTGGCATTGCACCCAAAATCTACAGATCATGGGTGCATTGCCCTAAAGGCTGCAGAGTTAAAAAAAAAAAAAAAAAAAAAAAAAAAAAACAAAAACAAAAAAAAAAAAACAAACACAATAAAAAGGGAAAATGCATAATTTTTTTATAAAAAGGTGAATTTAGCCTTTAAAACCCCGCAACAAGTACATATGTTTAACTTTTGCAATTCCCATCACTGGATTGCAGGAGGGGCAGCTGAGCCCGGGATACATGGTGGCAGCAAGCTGCACCTTCTCAAGCCCATACAAGTCTAGAGCAACCTACAGTATATACAGTATTTCTCTCAGTATAGTATATTAAGAATAATAATGAAATGCTTGAATCGGGTATCGCTGTCAGACACATGGTAAGCATAGGATGCACACCAGAGTGCACAGGGATACATTGTCTGAACGAGAACTCCATATAAAAATGGATAAGTGAATGAAAACCCATATAGATGTCTGAACCTGACATTAGCCATTCAAAGATTTGGAGTGGAATCTAATTTTGGGATACAGTGCCATAAAGCATCTTTCACGGATAGCCTGTAAACTCACAACACGCAACAGTTATACAAAAGAGCAAGAATTGATAAACCTGAAGCATTACACACACATTTGCATGTTCAATTAGAAGAGCAACTCCAATAAGCTTACCTTGCTGAAAAGATACATGATCAAGACTCGCTTTGACAAGAAGTTTTTGATCTGAGGAAAAAAAATTAATATCTTTTTAGTTTGCCTAAAGGTCAATACACCAGCAACAGAAGTGAGATTAAGGTGTGCAATTTCATTTCTAGTTTCAGATCCACTGTGACATCCACCCCTACAACTGCCTCTTGCTCTACCATAATAAAAACACAGTAATAAAAAAAAGAGGGGGGATGAAGAAGGGGTGCTAGGGAAGATCAAACATAGAAAGGAGTTGTGTTGTGCTATGGAAAGGTGTCCACAAGTGTATATCTTTAGTTTCATCTCAAAATAAACCAGCCAATACTACAGGCTGTGGCAGTACAATTATGACATCTTTGAAAGACTCCTGTATATGGGGACTTTCCATTCTCTATGGCATGCCAAGTTTAAAAGCTGGCCATAGGTGGATAGAATTTCACAGAAAAATTCTTAGGAAAAAAGTATTATAAAAACATTTGTGCACATGTAGCGGTCTCCCCGACCTCCAGAGACCTAGTGGTGACTCCCAGAGTCAGGGAGAGCTGACATTCCTCCTCAGGGTGCAGGTTACTAGGCATAGTGGGTGTTGTGCAAGGTGAAAGATGGGTGCCAGTCACTTTTAAAAATGAATAAGAGTGTTTTTATTTCTCTTAACAGAAACAGGGGAGGGGCGTGGCCTGGAGAGCGATGGGAGTAGGTTATGGATTGTAAGAGCTTCACTTGCCACTTATCCTGTATACTATCTTGCTCGCTAAAACCGAGGATACATTTCCCTACATAGCCTCCTCTGGGTCCCGGGATTCGGAAGGAATATGTCTCCACCTAAGAGAAACACGGAGACAGCTAATCAGCTAGTGAAATAATCGCTGGCAAGACAAGGACCAGCAGGCCGAAGATGGCGCCGACATCTGCTCTGACTCAGAACACCATGCGGCCGATACTACCAAGGTGCTGGAGGCAATAGCTGCATTGCAGGGTACTCTTATGGCTAAGATTGATGAAGTCAAAAACCAACATCTCTCTTCTCCGCCATGATCTCTCCAAACTAAAAGACAGGGTTAGAGAGACTGAAGCTAGTACAGGAACAGCAGAGGATATCCTGCACCCATTATGACATACCACTGAAGAGATGCAGAGGCAAATACAGCAACTGCATACACACCAAGACGACATGGAGATTTGCCTTTGTTGCTGCAATCTCCGATTCATTGGGCTCCCCGAGAGAGCAGAAGCTAATGACCCAGTGGAATATATGGAGAACATCCTCATTAAGGCCTATGGCAGAGAAGCCTTCTTTGTTATGTTTGCGGTAGAACGGGTGCAATTTCTTAATTTTCGGGACAGGGATTGAATTCGGGAGAGGGAGAGAGAACATCCCTGTGGGGAATGTTCAAGTTGCGGTGTTCCCAGATTTCTCTAACGAGGTACAGAGGATAGAAGATCCCAGTTTCAAGATGTCAAACGCTGCATGTGCACCCTGCACCTCAAGTACGCCATGCTGTTTGCTGCCAGGCTGCGTGTGGAAGAGGACGGTCGTGTACAGTTCGAGGACCCAGCCATGGCCTCTGCATGGCTGGATCAACGCGGACGGCTGTTTCCCCCCCCCCCCCCCCCCCCCACCTGTTAGTTCGGATTGTTTTGGAGCCCGTGACTTGTTGGTGTCACAACTTACCCATAAGGAGGGGAGGAGGGGGGTGGGGTGTGTGTGTGTGTGTGTGTGGGGGGGGGGGGGAAATGGAGTCTGCACCTTAAACTACCATTGCCTCAAATCCCTTCCTACGAGTGCCCTTCTGGATATTAAACCTGCCCACTCCTGGTGTTTCCGCTCCCTTACTACTTGCTAGGTCCAGAGAAGACCCTGACGACAAGCGTTTTCTACATCACTACTCTGCTTGGATGCAAGTGGCCCCCACGGAAGGAATTCTACCCCAGACCGCCAGTCTGACCTCCCTCCAATACCTTACCACACACTGTGCAGTGAAAATTCGCCCCCATAGTAATGATTTTTTTCACTGTTCCCTCAAGTTCAGACGTTTTAAATCATGTACCTCCAGCCAGCTCGGCCTGCTGGATGACCGCTCATCTGTTAGATTTTGGGGATTGTATGCTCTCACCAGGTTGGGCGAGACATAGTAGAATCAGTGAGGGTAGTGCCATCTGAATCCGTTAGGGGAAACTACCACTAGCGGTTTATCAAAACGAACGTTGATTTGCCCCCCATTAATATGATTAGAAAGAAAGAAAAAAAAAGTTCTTAGAGCCTTCTTTCCCTAAGAATTTTCGCTTTCCCCATTTGTGGCCAGCTTAAGACCTGGCCCCTCCCTCCTATAGGTCAGTAAGGACATACATTAAAGTGATATGCTAATAGGAGAAGTCTGGAGATGAATTTTGCTTTGTGAATCTAATTACTGGCACCTACAGACCTACACCAACTACTGCTGCTTACACTTACCTGCTCCTGTCTGTTTTGGTACCAAACAAAGAGGAAGCTCGGTCCTTCATTGCTGCCGACAGGTCTCGGGCTCATCCGGGAGATAGAGGATGTTTCTGAACCGCTTCTCTGGATATCCAAGTCTGCAAATAAAAGAAACAAGCACCACCTTAGCTGGATAAGGGTTAATTTGGGGGGGAAATTGGGCTAATTCATGAACGGGAAATTTTCTTATTCACTTTGCAAGGGAATCGGTCCCAGAAATGAGATGAATCATGTACAAGAAAAAAAATGCTGTGTTTTCTTTATTGTGTTGTGATATTGCATTCTTTGCGAAGTGAAACTTTAAACAGCCTATTTGCCTTTAGTAAAATCAACCCCAGGAAGCCTTAAAGTATAATTAAGTTTATTCAGCATGAAATGGAGCTTAGTTATGTAGCATGAGGCTGTATATTCTGCAATATTTACATTTTTGGTAAACTCATTCAATGAATCCAAGCTCTGCAAGCTGAGATAACATGCACTGCATTAATGCATTCACATAATTTCACAGTAATCATGAGATAAAACAAAGTTCAGGAATATTCCTTTATCCCATTGTTTTGCAAATCTATGTGCACTACAAATTAAATTGGTTCTGCCATTGTTTTACTAACCAGACAGCTTATTATTCTAAATAGGAAACCTTAATTTTGTTTGCAATTAAAGATTCTAATTACCAGCAAGAATGAGTTCTTACATTTAAAGAGCACCTGTCATTTCAGATCCATCATGGCAGCTCCTGTTAGCGGGCATCCACGTCCCTCACCTTGTTGTGTCACTGCCGCATCACCAGCCGTCCCATTAAAGTGAATGGGACTGTCGGTGAGTCAGAGGAGGAGCGGCTGCAGGACAGAGAGGACAGTTGCGCTTTAAAAATCATGATTTAAAATCGAGTTGGATTTAAATGAAGCCTTTTTACTAGGGATTTAAATCAAATCAACCCTGAGGAGGAATGGCTTTTGTCTCAACACCGATGCAGGTACATTTTCCTTTCAGGGATACCCCTGACGCATGGACATTTTTTCACTCCAGTCACACCCCCAACTTGAGGCCATTTCTTTTCAGTGACAATAATAACCCGGGTAAATTTTTTTCTTTGATACTGTTAGCCCCATATTTGAAATGTTGCAGTTCACTGCAGAATACCACATGGTTACTATTTAACTGCATGCCAAAAATTTTGACATGCACTGATGATAGTAGTTGCCATGTTAATGTGAAATAACCCGATTCAGAAATTTACCATTTTATATCGCATCTGCCAAGAGGGCAGAGGACCCACAGCTAAACCCAACAGAGCCAAGGTAGGATAGAAGGCTTGGCATTCTGGAGGAAGGAGAAGGGTAGAACATTACCACCTTGTCCGATCACAGAACAATCAAAAATGAACACAAGATCTTTTGTAAATGGACAAGGTACTGAGCATAAGAGTTAAAGCAGCAGCGACCAGAAGATCAAAGTTCACACTGTTATCTGGCATAGAATACACCGGAGAATTTTAGCATCCACAGCAACCCTCCTGACGTTAGATATCAATCGTTGGAGAAACTAAGTTGGCCCAATCTAACTTTTAAAAATTGTTTAATTTTCATCCTCCTCACCTTTCCACAGCTTTTCTACATCCCCCTGGGCACTGTTTTGCTACTGGGAGTCAAGAGAAATACCAGGTAATTCCAGGGATTGAGGAGCACATGACTCACTCCCCTTCCTCCATGTGACAGGATGGAGCATTTATCATAAAAAAAAAAAAAAAATCAAAGCTTCTTTAGAGCTTAGATTCCTTTGTAAATGCTTCAGGTAGAAAAATTAAACATGACATTCACCTGTACCACACGTCCAAAGCTTTGCGCCTCTCCTAATAACGTTGGGGCTCTGCACTGATCCATGCCATGGAGAATTCTGGTCCTGAGCAGTGGAAATGTGACCTACCACTGGCGAGGCAAAGGCACTGCTAGAGTCCCAGGGTCTTTTGAGAGAAGCTGTGGTCTTCAGAAGAGAAGACATGGGTGTTCGAGAGACAGGAGCAATCTTCCCAGCCTGGTCAATAGATTCATCCAATGATGTGCCTGCAGAATGAGTCAGATGATTAAAATAATTAAAATGATAAACGATTTGGGTTAGTTTGAAAATACTTTTAAGCTTGTTTTTTTTTTTAATGTAGCTGATCAAATCAATCTTCTCATTATGTTTTACAAATACATTAAAAGAAAAAAAAAGAAAAAATTTCAACGTCCAAGTTGTGAAGAGCCTTGTCCCTTTGGCATCCGAGTCTTAGAACAGAAGGAATTATGTGACAGAAATCCTGATGAAAGTGGAATGTAGAAACCACCTTGGGTAAGAAGGGTTGGGATTAATGCCAAGACATAAAATGATCAAGGCTTGCAAAAGTGCAAATTTGTTTTTGTGGATTCAAAGAAACATTTGAAAGCATACAGCATGGAGGGCAAGGCTCTGAAATTTCAGCTTGTAGCTATGTTGCAGCCCCACTTATCTGCAATCCCCCCCCTGCCAAACTCCCACAAAGGGCCGCGAGAGTTGGGATTGGGAGCGAGCATGCAGTGGTGCCCTCAGGGCAAGTGGCCTTTTCTGTGCGCAGTATTTGACAGGGAGGATCCAGGAGTGCCAGCAGGGGACCCGAAAAAAAAGTGTGGAATTTGAGCTGCGGCTCTGTATCTTATAGACAGATAGGGCAGCGGTTTGTGAACAAGCACACAGCTGTGCCCCCCGGGCAAGCAGCTTTCTCTGGGTGCACTACTTGAGGGGGAGGAGTCGGCAGGGGACCCGAAGAGAAGAGGATCAGAGCTGCTATGTGTAAAACCACTGCACAGAGCAGGGAAGTATAACATAACAGGTTTGTTATTAAAAAAAGAAAAAAAACAAAAAAAACGCTTTAATACCACTTTCAAATACTGGGACCTCATTCACTGGACAAGAGGGTCTTTTTGTGCCGGAGCCGAAGGCATACTTCATTTCTTAGAGAACTCACTTTCCACGGGGTATTGCTGGAGTCAGGTTGAGCTTGTACAAAACATCCTTTAAGCGAGGATGCACAAAGAAGAATTGAGGATGTTGCAGAGAATGCCACCATTTAAAACCTGTAACCTTCATGGACTAGGAGTCGGGAAGTGGTAGTTCTGGACCACTTCCAAGAGAAAACTCACAAAAGGCCTTGCGAGTGAGATATACCCAGGCCCTGGGGTTCTTCGGGGGGTAGATTTCTCAGAAGAGAAGCCTTCTTCATCTGGAGAAAACTCTTACCCCTCCACTGGCATCTCTTCAAGAGGGAAGGGTAACACTTCCACTTGCGACCAAGGCAGTCCAAGCCAGCCAGTTTTTTTTTTTGGGGGGGGGGGGGGGGTGTCTAAAGGAACAGGCCTCCTGAAGACACGGAAATCAGGAATAAGCAGAGGGAGTCAGAACAATATGGAACACCCATACAAGGGGGAAAAAAGAAAAAAGGGACCCCCTCCAATCTCACAAGTGGAACACCAATGCAATAAAAGTGTGAGCACAGAAAGCACTACCCCAGTACACCTCCAGGCACCCCCCCAGAGAGGTACAATCTTCACCCATCACAATAAGCTGTTCCACTAGGGCCTTCACAAGCTTGACTCCCCAGATGGGGAATACTGCCCTGGATCTGTATAATGCCATACCGGTTTCCAAGGCCGGTATGGCATTATATCAATGCATAAAGTCCCATCCCCACATGTCCAGTGTGGGGTTTGGGTATCATTACTTTGAGCTGTAAGCAATGAATCCAAAACAATCAGCCTCCTTACCCCTGGTGGAATTCTTGAGAAGCTAACCATTTTCATGCTGATGCTGCATTGACATGATGTGATGGTCATGGTCTAAGACACTAACAAAAAGAAAAAAACAAAACAAAAACTGAAGCCTTGCCTAGCTGTGAGGGGTTATGCCTAACAGGGGGGGGGGGGTTCCTGTCTTTTTTTGCCAGTGCCCGATAAGGATAGGGTTATGCTGCCACTATCAGGTTATGGATATGAAGATGCTGTGCGTCGCATGTATGATAAAGAAATTCTTCCTTCTTTGTGATGTTTAAGATGTATATTGTAAAAAGCTTGTTTCCTTTGCCTTCAATGTGCTAGGTGGTGTCATTTAACCCCTTCGGCCCCGGAAGAATTTACCCCTTTCCTGACCAGAGCACGTTTTGCGATACGGCACTGTGTCGGTTTAACTAATTGCACGGTCGTGCGACGTTGCACCCAAACAATATTGAAGTCTTTTTTTCTTCACAAATGGAGCTTTCTTTTGGTGGTATTTGATCACCTCTACGTTTTTTTTTTTTTAATAGTGCAAAAAATAAACGAAAAAAAAAAAAAAAAAAAGACAATTTTGAAAAAAAAAAAAAAAAAAAAAGAAGAAGAGCAATATTACATTTAGCTATAATAAATATCCCCAAAAAAATATATAAAAAAATAATTTTTTTTTCCACAGTTTAGGCCCATATGATTTCTTCTACATATTTTTGGTAAACAAAATAAATAAAAAAATATACAGGGGGTCCCCTAGTTACAAACATCTGACTTACAAACGACTCCTACTTACAAACGGAGGGAGACAACAGGAAGTGAGAGGAAATCTACCCCTAGAAAGGGAAATTCACTCCTGTAAGAGCTATTATGGGGAAAAGGTACCTCCACTGATGCTGTTTCCACAACAACCCAAAATTTTCAAAATCCAATTGTCATTGGGACAGAAAGTGAGGTGAAATCTTCTGAACAGGGACACAGACTGCAAAACAAATGTTACAGGGGTGTTAACCCTTCCCTATGGTATCCAAAAAGCTGAAAAATAGAATTTTTGGCTGGAGCTACACTTAAAAAATTTACCTGTTCCGACTTGCAAACAGATTCAACTTAAGAACAAACCTACAGTCCCTAACTTGTTTGTAACCCGGGGACCCCCTGTATATATATTTATTCGCAATAAGCGTATATTGATTGGTTTGCGCAAAAGGTATAGAGCCTACAAAATAGGGGATAGATTTATGGCATTTTTATAAATTTTTTTTTTTTTTTTTTTAGTAATGCCGGCGATCTGCGATTTTTATCGTGCCTGCGACATTATGGCGGACACATCGGACACTATTTTGGGACCAGTCATTTATACAGCGATCAGTGCTATAAAAATGCACTGATTACTGCATAAATGACATTGGCAGGCAGGGGTTAAACACTAGGGGGAGATCAAGGGGTTAAGTGTGTCCTAGGGAGTAATTCTAACTGTGGGGGGGGGGGGGGGGGGGGCTACCTAGGAGATGACAGGGAGCAGTAGATCTCTGTCATGTCACTAGGCAGAACGGGGAAATGCCTTGTTTACATAGGCATCTTACCGTTGTGCCGCTCCGTGACACGATTGCGGGACACCGGTGGACAGAGTCCGCGGGTCCCACGGGCATGGAGCACGCGGCGAGCGCCCACAATACCGCATCTTAAAAAAGGGACGTACCTGTACGCCCATTTGCGCAGCCGTGCCATTGTGCCGATGTAGATCGTCGTGCACTGGTCGGCAAGCGGTTAAATACTCAATTTCAGGATGGCCTCTCACACCCTAAATATTCTCACTTTTACATCTGTTAACACTTGACAGGCCTTTACCAGTCCAGGAGCTCGCAAAACTGTAAAGATACAATGTATTTTTTCATGACCTGTGTGAAATGTATTATAACCGATATTCAAACTACATCACCCCATTAGCATCACTGTGCAGTAAAACATAATACATTGTACAACACAGTAGACACACCTGAGCTGCTGGAGGACTTCCTCAACTCTGCTGAGGAAGATGGGAGCCTCACACGCCCGTTACTTGCAGCAGCTTCTTGGTGAGCCACCAGTCTGGCTGTGAGATTGCTTAAAACGCTCAGGCACTCATTTGAGATCGCAATCCAGTTGTGTGGATGACCTCCTGCCATAGAAAGAACACAGATGCTTTTATTTCAGTCTTCCTTTTTATTAGATGACAGACTAGATCTGCTCGGTTTTCTTTGACAATTACCTGGTTGGCTGAGGCTGAACACATCCTGTCTCCGAATTTTGGAATACTGAGAAAGCAGCACAAGATCTTGAAACGCCAGGTACTGGAATGACAACATAGCATAGGAGGAGGAATTCATTACAAGTCAACAAAAAACCTGACATTACTTTATCCCAACATCAAATTAGGTTATACTGCTTTCCAACACTTTAAGATGAGCTACCTACTGACCAAAAAAAAAAATTACATATACAAAAATGAAAGTAGCGCAATGCTTTTGAACATAGCAAAGTTTAAAAAGTCCATTGAGTAAAAGACAAGCTGAAAATTAGTTTTTACTTTCTATTCCAGGGGTGCCCTTGAAGAGCAAGGCCACTTAAAGAGGGAGTCCACCCAAAAAAAAATTAAAAGCCAGCAGCTACAAATACTGCAGCTGCTGACTTTTAATACATGGCCACTTACCTGTCCCAGGGTCCAGCGATGTCGGCAGCCGACGCCGATGAATCGCTTGACTCTCGGCAGCTGCCGCCACCATCCTAGGTGAGGGAATCAGGAAGTGAAGCGTTTTCGGCTTCACTTCCCGGTTCCCTACTGCGCATGCGCAAGTCGCGCTGCGCATCGTAACTGGTCCCCGCTATCTCCTGGGAGCTGTGTGTTTCCCAGGAGACAGGAAGAGGCATAGACTCCCATGGGAGTCTATGCCGGAAGTGGGTGCAAATACCTGTCTTAGACAGGTATCTGCACCCCCCTCCCCCCTGAAAAGGTGCCAAATGTGACACCGGAGGGGGGGGGGGTTCCGAAAAGCGGAAGTTCCATTTTTGTGTGGAACTCCGCTTTAAGAGACTTGGTAACTGGTCGCGGGTCACAATGAGTGGAGCGGGAGGATGACAGGTCCATGTCCACTCTGCATATGCGCAGTGTACACGAACACAGCCTGCTCTACTCTATGAGCCCTCCGATCCCATCCGCCCAGGCAGAAGAGGAGGGATCCCCTTATGTTTTTTCTAGCAGATTGGAGGTAGGCGAGTGTCAAACAGGCACAAGTCCATTTACATCTGCCACTCCATACAGGTGAATGAAGGGTCCAATTGGGTCTGCCTGAAAAACAGACAGGCGGACCCGATCAGTCATGTGAAAGAGGCCTAAGGCTGCTTTCACACTGATGTGCTGCAGTTTACACCGTGGGTGTGGCGCAATGCACCTGTGGTTTTCCTGCGTGTTAGCTGCACTTTGCCATAGGACTTCTATTATATCCTGCAGATGTGGTGCACTCTCTGAAAGCGCACCAAACCCGCAGATAACAGAAGTCTTTGGCTTAGTGTGGGTAACCTGCAGGTGCACTGCACCTGTGGATCAGTTTGAAAGCAGCCCAGTAACCACTGCAGAACAGTCCTTCAGGTGTTTTTTAGCAAACTCCATGCGGGCTTTCATGTGTCTTGCACTGAGGAGAGGCTTCCGTTGGGCCACTCTGCCATAAAGCCCCAACTGGTGGAGAGCTGCAGTGATTGTTGACTTTCTACAACTTTCTCTCATCTCCCAACTGCATCTCTGGAGCTCAGCCACAGTGATCTTTGGGTTCTTCTTTACCTCTCTCACCAAGGCTCTTCTCCCCCGATAGCTCAGTTTGGCCGGACGGCCAGCTCTAGGAAGGGTTTGGTCGTCCCAAACATCTTCCATTTAAGGATTATGGAGGCCACTGTGCTCTTAGGAACCTTAAGTGCAGCAGAATTTTTTTGTAACCTTGGCCAGATCTGTGCCTTGCCACAATTCTGTCTCTGAGCTCTTCAGGCAGTTCCTTTGACCTCATGATTCTCATTTGCTGTGACATGCACTGTGAGCTGTAAGGTCTTATATAGACAGGTGTGTGGCTTTCCTAATCAAGTCCAATCAGTATAATCAAACACAGCTGGACTCAAATGAAGGTGTAGAACCATCTCAAGGATTATCAGAAGAAATGGACAGCACCTGAGTTAAATAAATGAGTGTCACAGCAAAGGGTCTGAATACTTAGGATGTGATATTTCAGTTTCTTTTTTTTTTTTAATAAAAATGTCAATAATTATGTGTTTTTCTGTCAATATGGGGTGCTGTGTGTACATTAATGAGGGAAAAAAAATGAACTTGAATGATTTTAGAAAATGGCTGCAATATAACAAAGAGTGAAAAATTGAATACTTTCCGTCGCGCGTGTGTTTTTGGAGATTATATATATCCACACATTCAAAGTTGCCGTCCTCGACTGTATATATGATGAGCCTAGAGGTGGTAACTTCGATCAAAGGGTACTCCAAAGGGAGACCCAATGGGTGTACAACTTACAAGCTACAGCATACCCTGGTCCCAATGACATGCTTAGCTTTAAACCATTTCTATAAATGTTAGTCTATCTGCATCTATTATGTTATTTTTCTTCCCCTATTGGGGTGTTTTGTTTTTTTCACACCACTCATGTATATATACTTGTACATTAGTTATTTGCATTACTATATGCTATTTGAAAATAATCTATTGTATTTTTAAGCAAACCTACCACAAAATCATGAAGATTATTTATAAACAAATGTATTCAATGCATACTGTATGGTTTTTAACTCTATTTTTTTCTTATACCGTACTCCAGTTTGCTGACTCATGACCTGCGACAGATCAGGTTTACTGTGTCCATACACTAGGCTCTGATATATTTATGCCATGAGTAATTGACTAACCAACCCTTTTTTTTTTTTAAATTCATACTACAGCGGTTTTCCGGTGGCCGTATATAGGCGCTGCCTCGTTTCCTACTTAGGAAACGGCTTAACCTTTTTTGTCTGGTGTTTTGGATATGCCCTGTTGTGCCATTATGTTTCTTATGGTGCGCCGGATTTCCAGTAATTTCTGGTCCATTGCACTCCTGGTCTCATTGCCCGCTGCCCAGCCTCCCTTCCTGTGTGTGGGTGGGGGACGGGACATGCGGTTGCACTTGGTCTGCTCCGGCGTCGGGATGGGCAGCGACTCCACCCCTCTGTGTTGTTGCGTGCTTGTGTCATGCGACGCGGCTAGCTCCGCTCCCCGTCTCGCGGGATTCTAGGACGCATTTGCGTTTCCTGGTATGTTGATTTTGGCGAAAGATGGACAATGTATCCACCCCTCTTTTTGGCACCAAAACAAGCTATTTAGCAGCTGCTTAATGACTTTCAATTCATGAGCGTCTGTGTCCTCCAGGGGATGTATACTCAATCTAATTGAAAGTAAGTACTTTGGTGGACACATTGTATGGGCTTTTTTGTGCCCTTTGATGTTTGGTGGAGCTTTGTGGCATGTATATCTATCCCTGCAGCTCACTGGCTACTTTTTGGTTTCTTTCTGTTGGGAATGAACTAAGAGCTGGGACATATAATGGCAACAGGTATATATTATCCTGCTTATTTGCATTGTGATTTCCATGCATTATTTCATTGTTCTTCATCCCCACTGAATGTATCTGATCTACTTTTTTTTTTTTTAGCTGACGGTCACTTACTCTTATGACAAAATCCCTGCATCTACAATGGAAATATGAATTATAGAGCTCTATTATCATTTGAATTTATGGAAGACTCCTTATAAGGTAATGTGATGGACTCGCACAGTATCTGCTCTCTGTGGAAAGGCCATTGAGCCTCATCTGGTGCTATACCGTATTATGTGTTTATGTATTAATTTTTCGTTTTTTATTCTAGTGAGACCTTTCTTTGTACTAATTAAAACCTGAATGTGTCCTGAAGAAGTGTTAACGAAACACGTAGATGCATCAGGGCTCACATCATGTATATTTTTATAGATGATTTTTATTATTCTTGTCGATGTTTTTGTTACTTATGCATTTATATTTAATAAAGTTTATTATATTGTTATTTTGACTACGATCCCTTTGGTTTGCTGTGCCTTTAAAGTCCGACCAGGGGCTCCTTGCTGAACCCCCCCTCCCCTTTTCTCTTGACAAGATAAGTGTATAATAGTAGGTTTGTGTGAAAGATAGAGAGTCTACAAGCTAGGCTACGTGTCATTGAAAATGGATTAATCCTGATGTACTGACCGCCTATCATTTCTTGAGGCTCAAAAATGTCAGGACAGTACAGATAACCCCTAAATGACCCATTTTTGTAAAGATGACAGTTCAATGTATTTAGTAAAATACATAGGGAGTTTTTTGAAGTTGGAATTTTTTTGCTCACAATAGTTTGGAAAATAAAGATTCTCTCTCATGTAAATGTTTATATCAGCAGGCTTCAGGCAGTTTCATTGAAGACTTCCAATATTAGTATGCCTTGTGTGCTTTGACTCTGATAAAAAGACAAAAATCAATCATTTACCTTTAAGAATGGAGAGTTGCAGCATAAAGCATTGGAAAGGCACCTTTCTGCATCTTCAACAAAGGATATTTGTACAGGAAACATTCGCTCCTGGACAAAAGACAGTTTACAGAAAAAATAAAAATTATAATATATATAATACATAGACACACACACACACACACACTGCATCTCACAAAAGGTGAGTACACCCCTCACATTTTTGTAAATCTTATTATAGCTTTTCATGCGATGACACTGAAGAAACGACACTTCTAAACCGCTGGCAACAAAAGTGAGTACACCCCTAAGTGAAAATGTCAAAGTTGAGCCCAATTAGCCATTTCCCCCCCTCTGTGTCATGTTACACGTTAGTGTTACAAGGTCTCAGGAGCGATTGGGGATCAAGCGTGTTAAATTTGGTGTTCTCTCTCTCATACTGGTCACTGGAAGTTCAACATTGCACCTCATAGCAAAAAACTCTGAGGATCTGAAAAAAACAAAAAAAAAACAAAAAAAAAACAATTGTTGCTCTACATAAAGATGGCCTAGGCTATAAGATTGCCAAGACCCTGAAACTGAGCTGCAGCACGGTGGTCAAGACCATACAGTGGTTTAAAAGGACAGGTTCCACTCAGAACAGGCCTCGCCATGGTTGACCAAAGAGGTTGAGTGCATGTGCTCAGTGTCATATCCAGAGGTTGTCTTTGGGAAATAGAGGTATGAGTGCTGCCAGCATTGCTGCAGAGGTTGAAGGGGTGGGGAGTCAGCCTGTCAGTGCTCAGACCATACGCTGCACACTGCATTAAATTGGTCTGCATGGCTGTTGTCCCAGAAGAAAGCCTCTTCTAAAAGATAATGCACAAGAAAGCCCGCAGTTTGCTGAAAACAAGCAGACTAAGGACATGGATTACAGGAACCACGTCCTGTGGTCTGATGAGACCAAGATAAACTTATTTGGTTCAGATGGTGTCAAGCGTGTGTGGCGGCAACCAGGTGAGGAGTACAAAGACAAGTGTGTCTTGCCTACAGTCAAGCATGGCGGTGGGAGTGTCATGGTCTGAGGCCACATGAGTGCTACAGTTCATTGAGGGAACCATGAATGCCAACATGTACTGTGACAAACTGAAGCAGAGTATGATCCCCTCCCTTCGGGGACTGGGCCGCAGGGCAGGGACATGCAGTGAGATCATTGGCTAGTGAGGCACTGGCTAGTAAAAGAGCCAGATACACACGGGTTACATACGCCGCAATCTTTAAAGCGAGAGCAATAATTCTAGCACTAGACCTCCTCTAACTCTAAACATGTAATCTGTAAAAAAATTTAAAGTGCCTATGGAGATTTTTAAGTACTGAAGTTTGGCGCCATTCCACGAGTGTGCGCAATTTTAAAGCATGACATGCTAGGTATCCATTTAGTTGGCGTAACATCTTTCCCCATAAAAAATAAATAGGGTTATCTTTAGTGGTTTTTTTTTGCCCTTAACGGGCAAAATTACTGAAGTTTGAAGTTATAACTTCAAACCAGTACTTTCACAGTAAATAGATAAATAAATTGTGTTGCTTGATTATAAGAGTACCTTTTCAACAGCAGCAGATTCTCATTCCCCCTTTTAACTGTGTGAGAAAACACGGGATTGTGGGTAAATACTCTACCCATAAACCCATGCATTTCCTTGTAGATAAGAGGGCTGGGCTGGAAGGGAGCATTGGTTTTTTAGACACATACCCCCTTCTATGCAGTGAGAGGCGTGCCCCCACTGCAGCATTTTTATTGGTCCAAGACTCCAATCTGTCCATTGAGCTCAGTGCCTCCGAGAGTGTGCCAGCTTGTATTTAAACTGGCCGCTCTGTATGTAGCCTCTGACAGGCTGCGCAAGGAGCCCCGTATCTCTGCAACCATAGGTCGTATTATTAATAGTATTAGTAGTATTCCAGCATAACGACCCCAAACACGCCTCCAAGATGACCACTGCCTTGCTAAAGAAGCTGAGGGCAAAGGTGATGGACTGGCTAGACATGTCTCCAGACCTAAACCCTATTGAGCATCTGTGGGGCATCCTCAAAATGGAAGGTGGAGGAGCGGAAGGTCTCTAACATCCACCAGCTCCGTGATGTTGTCATGGAGGAGTGGAAGAGGACTCCAGCGGCAACCTGTGAAGCTCTGGTGAGCTTCTTGCCCAAGAACGTTAAGGCAGTGCTGGAAAATAATGATGTAGTGTGTGTTTTTTTTTTTTTTTTTTTACACATATGCACACACAATTTAAAGTGGGTGTAAACTCCCATGTATAATAAGGCTTACCTATGGGTACTGTAAATATCTCCTTAACGTGCACCGTTTGTAATATTCACTTTAAATGCAGCCGATGACATCACCGATAGAATGGCAAACCCGTGCCATTCCTTCAGAGACATTCTTTGCTGCACCTGGCTCCCTCCTCTCCTCGCACACTGTACGGATCGGTGCGAGAAGAAGGTAGGAGCTGCATCGGACAAGCTCCGGTTTGTTGACAAGCGATTGCTCAGTCATTGGATGGAGCGAACATGTAGTAAAGGGCCGCTATCATTGGCCTTTTACCCCGCTCCGTGACGTGCCAGGTTAGGAGGCCCTGATGGTCACGGACAATCCCAGGTGCACGATTCTGTGAGGACGTCCATGGACGCCCTCCCAGATAAGCTGACTGCGCTGTAGCCGTCTTTCGGTTATGGCCCGGTCGGCATGTGGTTAAAGTGGTTATAAACCCTTACATGTCTTTATAAAGTGAATGGCCTCAGGTGATACACTTAGATTAAAAAAAATCTCCTACATAAGTTCTATCTGCAGCCCTTTCTTCCCTACATCCGTATAAGATGCTGAATTTTAAAGCTTTCCTGAGAGTTCAGAAAAAAGGGGGCAGAGAGTTAAAGTTGCACTCTGCAGATATCAGTGAGGAGAGCTCTGACAGCTGAGGGGAAGGGACCCCCACAACAGAGCTGAGGCTGTCAATCAGCTGGAGGTCTCTGTCATCATTTTTCTCTTGGTGTCAGTAAAACTTGTCAGAAGTGATTCTAAAAGCTGACGAATGAAGCAGCAGACAGAAATGACACTTCGCGCTCTGGATTGAGTACACACTATGGGATATGCTTTGTTCCTATTTCATGACTGAGGTTTACAACTACTTTAAGTAAAGATACATACATTTTGTGAGTTTACAGCAGCACTATTTTCCTGAAGCCATACAGTATAGTCGCTAAAAACACCCACAGGACTGAACTCGGCTCAGTAACAACGATTCACGAGTGCATACTGTATTACTAACCATCTAATGAAAACAGGATGGCAGCCCTGGTACTTACTTCTGTTGTGTGGATCTGGAATAGTAACCAGACTATGTGCCAGGTGACAAGCAGGAAAGCACCACATAACCAAATCTGGCAAAATAATGACAAATCCAGGAGGCCAAACAGAGAATCAAGCGGTGGTAACTGTCTGTATATATAAAAATGAAAATAATGACATACAAATAAAAGAATTAACTAATAATTTACAGAGTGAGTCCAGAAATACTCACTGATCAAGGTGCAAGTTTAGAATGCCTTGAAACCAAGTCCGTGGAATATAACCTAAGAATAACCAGAGAGATGTTAAATAAAATTGAAATACACATACATATACATATATATATATATATATATATATATATATATATATATATATATATATATATATATATATATATATATATATATATATATATATATATATATATATATATATATATATATATATATATATATATATACATACATACATATATATATATATATATACATACATATATATACACACACACACACACACACACACACACACACACACACCCAGTGCTCATTAAACACTTGTTTACAACACCACCACACTTGATATAATTACACTGAAAAAAGTTAATGTTAAATATGTAATGATTGAGGGCTTTATCTCTACAGTGGGGAAGGGGAAATCTATCGCATTCATCAGTGTATTATGACAGTGGCGGCGGTGGGGGGGTAGATTTCAGTTTTTGGGTTTTTTTGTTTTTTTTCCAGGCAGCTGGCTGAAAAACAAATAAAAACACACAAACTGTAGTGTGTACCCGGCTAAAAAAAAAAAAAAAAAAAAGCACAGGGAGCCAATTGCTGATAAGGGGACAGAGCAGAGTGATAGAGAGATGAGCTGATCAGTCTGCAGCTTCTCCCTTCAATGTTTAGTTACAGCCTGAGGGACCAAGTCCTTTATCTACTTACCGACCACCCGACGCAGGTGTACCACAGCTCAGCTGCGCAAATTACCGTACCGGTACGGAGATTCGTGCACTAGCATTCGTGGGTGCGCCCGCGCTCCAATTGGCCAGCGGGGGAGCCAGTCAGCGTGTCGGGCGGACTCTGTCTGCCGGCCGGGATAGTTCCCCGCAGAAACAGAACAGGGATCTAAAGTAAATAAAAAACAGAACTCCGTTCTGTCAGGGGATTACACGGAGATCTGTCTTCCTGCCAAGCAGGAAGACAGATCTGTGCGTTTCCCCAGTCACACAGTCCCCCATACAGTTAGTAATAACAGGGAACACATTTAACCCCTTGATCGCCTCTGATGTTAACCCCTTCCCTGCCAGTGTCATTAGTACAATGTCAGTGCATATTTTTAGCACTGAGCACCGTATTAATGTCACCGGTTTCCAAAAAAAGAAAAAAAAAAAAAAAAAAAAAAAAAACCACTTGTGTCCGATCTGTCCGCCTCAATCCTGCTAAAATTCACTGATAGCCGTCATTACTAGTTAAAAGGAAAAAAAAAAATTTTTAATAAAAATGCCATAAATCTATCCCCTATTTTGTAGACGTCATAACTTTTGCGCAAACCAGTCAATATACGCTTATTGGGTTTTTTTTTTCCTACCATAAATATGAAGAATACTTATTGGCCTAAACTGATGGATGGATATAGAGATATAGATATAGATATAGATATTTTTTTGGGATATGTATTATAGCAGAAAGTACAAAAAAAAAAAAAATAAAGTTGTTTTTCAAAATTGGTCTTTTTTTGTTTATAACGCAAAAAAATAAAAAAAAAACGCAGAGGTGATCAAATATCACCCAAATAAAGCTCTATTTGTGTGGAAAAAAGGGATGTCAATTTTGTTTGGGTACAACGTCGCACAACCGCACGATTGTCAGTTAAAACAACTCAGCGCCGTTTCGCAAAAAATGGCCTGGTCATTAAGGGTAGTAAATCATTACGGGGGCTGAAGTGGTTAAATGTTACGTATCTGCAGCGGAAGAATGAAGAATAAGGTCTTCTGGCTTGGCAGACAAGGCTTCGTAGTGTGATGGGGTTGCATGAATCTTAGGACTAGACCGATCAAAATACAAATCCTTTGGGGTATGACAGCTCCAATATATGTATTCAGTCAGTGTATTTAGCCATTTGCCTGGAGTTCAGCCTTAACCTCACAGTCCAAAACACATACAATGCTACCACTAACATACCTTTTGGCTGGGCAGCCACACAAAATCAGGTTAAGAGACAATAGACGTACCCAGGAAATAATAGAGAGCAGTACAATTCCGAACTAAGTACAGGGACTTGACACAGCTGTGGTGCAGAAGTAAAGGCAGAGAACGCCTGAACTGCACATATTTAAATTGCTGGGGAAATAAAAAGAAGAAAAACATACAAAATTAATGATATTACATAAAAAAACAAAAAAAAAAAAACAAAAAAAAAAAAAACTTATTAATGCAACCAATACTACAAAAAGAAAATCCAGGATATGCAACTGGCCATTTTTAAGTTTTTAGCGCTGTCACACCTTCAATGACAATAACTCAGTCATGCGCATTATACCCAAATTAAATTTTTACCATTTTTATGAGACAGATAGTTTTCTTTTGGTGGCATTTATCCACTTCAATACTGGGCACTTTCACCCCCTTCCTTCCCAGACCACTTTTCAGCTTTCCTTGCTCTCGCACTTCAGTGAGAATTGCGCGGTCATGCTACACTGTACCCTAATGAACTTTTTATCATTTTGATCACACAAATAGTTTTCTTTTTTAGGTGGCATTTATTCACCACTGGGTTTTTTTATTTTTTGTGATATAAGAGAACCCCCCCCCCCCCCCCCCACACACACACACACACACACACACACACACACAATATTTTCTACTTTGCTTTAAAAAAAAAAAAATCCAATAAAGTCGATCACATTTTCTCATAAATTTAGGCCAAAATGTATTCTGCTAAATGTCTTTGGTAAAAAAAAAATTCTGATAAGTTTAGAATAATTGGCTTGTGTGATCACAGAGAGATGTGCGCAGATGATCACTGGGACAGGCGTACTGTGGGGGGATACTCTGCTGTTGATCAGTGTGAGAAAAAAAAAAAAAAAAAAACACAGCTCACTCACTGATCACTGCTGGATGCAGCGATTTGCTCTCCCTCTCCTCACTGACAACTTCCGTGTGAGGAAAGGGAGAGCCGATCGCCTAGCAATAAGCTCTCTACTTACCTTACATGATAGCTGTGATTGGTCACAGCCGTCATGTGATCAGGAGGGCCAATCAGAGAGCCCTCCTGAAGATCTGAGATGCGCCGTGTCCGGGTGACATGAGCACATCGGGATTGCGCGGCTGCGTAATCCCCTCCTTTTCAGTGGACATTAACCACTTAAGGACCAGCCTCGTTTTGGATTTTAGGTGTTTACATGTTTAAAACAGTTTTTTGCTAGAAAATTACAAAAACAAATATATAATGTTTGGGGGTTCTAACACCCTAGAGAATAAAATGGCGGCCATTGCAATACTTTTTTTTGCACCGTATTTGCGCAGCGGTCTTATAAGCGCACTTTTTTTTGGAAAAAACTCACTTTTTTGAATAAAGAAAAAAAGACAAACAGTAAAGTTAGCCCAATTTTTTTTTTATATTGTGCAATATAATGTTACGCCAAGTAAATTGATACCCAACATGTCACGCTTCAAAATTGCACCCGCTCATGGAATGGCGTCAAACTTTTACCCTTAAAAATCTCCATAGGCGACGTTTAAAAAAATTCTACAGGTTGCATGTTTCGCGTTACAGAGGAGGTCTAGGGCTAGAATTGTTGCTCTCGCTCTACCGGTCGCGGCGACACCTCACGTATGCGTTCGCTTCTGCGCACGAGCTCGTCAGAAAGGGGCGCTTTAAAAAATTTTTTTTTTTTAATTATTTTACTTTATTTTATTTATTTTTTCACCGTTTAAAAAAAAAAAAAATTTGGATCACTTTTATCCCTATTACAAGGAATGTAAACATCCCTTGTAATAGAAAAAAGCATGACAGGTCCACTTAAATATGAGATCTGGGGTCAAAAAGTCCTCAGATCTCATATTTAGACTTTAATGCAAAAAAAAAAAAAAAAAAAAAAAAAAAAAAAAAGGACACAAAAAAAAAAATAAAAAAAAGTGCTTTTAAGAGAAGTGGGCAGAGCTGACGTAAGGACGTCGCTCCGGCCGTCCTATGGTATGGAGACGGGTGGGCGCCATCTTAGCCTCACTCGTCTCCATACTGAGGAAGTGAGAGGACCCGATCGCCTCCGCCGCTACCGACAGCTCCGGTAAGCAGCGGAGGGCGCGGGAGAGCGGCGGGAGGGCACCTCTCCCGCCGCCAACGGTGATCTCGCGACGCACCCACCGCAGAAACCACCATTATCGTGTAGAGAACCGCCGGCCCTAAAGATGAATACCTCGGTTGTGGCAGCAGCTGCTGCCGTTACCGAGATATCCATCTTTAAAGTAATGACGTATATATACAGTGGCCGGTTGGTTAAGGAACGTCCCTCAGAAGGAGGACGTTTTTTTTTTTCTTCAAAAATTAAAAATTTTGCTTTTTTGTTTATAGCGCAAATTGGGATTTTTCTTCTACAGCTTACCTGTGAAATCCTTTTCTTGGGAGTACATTACGGGACACAGAGCAGTCATAATAACCAACTGGGTTATACGCCACCTAAAGGTGAATGGACACTGGTAAACCAAAAAGACAGGAAGTCCTCCCCTATATAACCCTTTCTACACAGGAAGTACCTCAGGTTTTGAAGCAAGCAATAAACTTTCCAGACAAGAGGGGAGGGAGGGGAGGGGAGGGATCTCTGTGTCCCGTGATGTACTCTAAGAAAATGATTTTACAGGCAAGCTGTAGAAAAAAAAAATATCCTAATTTCTTTATCATACATCACGGGACACGGAGCAGCCATAATAACTGGGATGTTCCCAAGCAATGCTTTTGAGGGGAGGGAACCCATTAGGACCAAAGAAACACCATTAGAACAACAGGATCTATATTGCTGCCTGCAGTACACTGCGTCCAAATGCAACATCCTCCTGAGTCCTAACATTCACTTGATAAAACCTAGTGAATGTATGCACGAAGACCAAGTAGCAGCCTTGCAAATCTGAGCCATCGATGCTTGATGAACTGCCCATGAAGCACTCACTCTTCTGGTAGAGTGTGCCCTTACTGGAAAAGGCAGGGCCTTACCCCTTAATCCATATGCTTGAACAATCACTTGCCGGATCCATTGGGAAATATTTGACTTAGATGCTGCCTGTCCCCTCTTGGGACCTTCTGGCAATACAAACAGAACATCAGTCTTCTGCATCTGAGCCGACATTCTCAGATAGACCCGATAGCACGTACTACATCAAGAGAAGGAAATTATTTCTCCTATGCAGACTGTGGATTCAGAAAAAAGGAAGGTAGAAGGATATCCCAATTTAGATGAAAACTGGACACTACTTTCTGCAAAAATTCTGGTTGTGGCCACAAAACCGCCCTATCCTGGTGCAAGATCAAATAAGGTTCTTTACAGGACAGAGCCGCCAACTTTGACACCCTCCTGGCCGATGTCACTGCCACCAAGAAAACCAATTTTCTTGTCAAGAAGACCAGAGGAATCTGCCGGATAGGCTCAAAAGGCTGCTTCTGTAAAACTCCCAGGACTAAAATTCAAATCCTAAGGGCACAGAGGCGGCCTGACCGGTGGAAGCACACAAATCATTCCCTGTACAAATGTTTGAACTAAGGAGCGATAAGCAATAGGCCTTTGAAAAAATATTGCCAAGGCCGAAATCCGACCCTTAAAAATTGTACTTAAGGCCAGATTTATATCCACTCCTTTTTGCAGAAAAGCCAGAACTCTCCCGATGACATATCTACGGGGGTGCCACCTTCTGGCCTCACACCAGGCAATATAGGATTTCCAGACTCTATAGTAGATACTCCTAGAGACTGGCTTCCTAGAATTCAACTTGGTAGACAATACTGACCCAGAAATGCCCCGGTCTTTTAAGATCCTGATTTCAACAGCCAAACCAATAAGTTTAGAGACTGTAAAGCAGGGTGGAATATTGGACCCTGCAAAAGCATATACGGACAGAGTGGAAGAACCCATGGGTTTCCCACTGCCAGTCTTACAATCTGTGCGCACCAAGTGCTTCTGGGCCAGGCTGGAGCTACTATGATCACTGACCCTCTCTTCCTGGATCCTGCGTAGTAGCCTTGGCAACAGCCGGATTGGAGGGAAGGCATATCAGGGAAAACTGATCCCACGGAATTACCGAGGCATCTGCTGCTAATGAAAGCGGGTCCCTGGTTCTGGACACAAAACTGTCTAGTTTCCAGTTGAACCTGGACGCCAGCAGGTCTACATTCAGAATCCCCCTATCGGCGGCAGATCGATGCAAAGATCTCAGGATTTAGGGACCACTCCCCTGGAAACATTTGCTGGCGACACAAAGTCCGCCTGCCAATTCTCCACTTCCGGAATAAACACCACTGATAGGGATGGAACAGATCTTTCTGCCCAGGTCAGTATGCGATCCACTTCCTTCTGGGCTGTCTGGCTCCTGGTGCCTCCCTGGGGATTGATGTATGCCACAGCCATGGCATTGTCCGACTGGACACTCACAGGACATCCCTGTAGTCTGGAAGTCCAGAAGCTTAGGGTCAAGTGAGCTGCCTGAATCTCCAAAAATGTTGATGGGCAAGTCCCTCTCCCTCCAGGACCACCCTCCCTGGATAGTGACCTCCTCTAGGACTGCCCCCCCTAACAGAGAGACTGGCGTCTGTCGTTACCACCCTGCAGACCACAGGCAAAAAGGACTTTGCTTTTACCAGATTCTTGGTCATCATGCACCAACTGAGACTGACGCACTTTCAGCCGAAGAGACATGTGCCAGTCCAGAGCCTGGACAATTTTGTTCTAGATAGACCGAATGTTGTTCTGTAGCGGTCTGGTGTTGAATTGTGCACAAGGGACTGCTTCGAATGAGGACACCATTTTCCCCAGTAGCCTCATACACATGCGAATGGAGGGATATTTTTTCATGGCTCCGACCTTCCATGGATATTTCCATGGTGGCAAAAAAACCCTTGCCTTTACCGTGTCTAATATTAGACCAAGATACTCTAGACGTTGAACCGCCTGTTGGGGCTTCTCCAACCATGACCATCAACCTTACAAGACACTGGCTAAAAAAACAGAGGTACTTCCTGTGTAGGAGGACTGTCATTTTGGTTTACTAGTGTCCATTCACCCATAGGTGGCGTATAACCCAGTTAGTTAAGGCTGCTCTGTGTCCCGTTATGTAAGATAAAGAAATAAAAACCGCAGAGGTGATCAAATACCACCAAAAGATAGCTCTGTTTGGGAAAAAAAAAAAAACAAACACGGACATCAATTTTATTTGGGTACAACGTTGCACGACCACGCAATTGTTAGTTAAGGCAACTCAGTGCTGTATTACAAAAAAATGGCCTGGTCATTAAGGGGGAAAATCCTGGGGCTTAAGTGGTTAATAGGATATTTTTCACATACAACATGGTCATACCTAGAATTACACCCCAAAACACATTTCGTTACTCTTTCTTATGGTACAGCACGTGTGAGACTTATGTCTGGTGCATTATCAGTCCAGACACTTTTACCTTGTGTATCACACAAAATCAACTAACTGTATCAAAACCAATGTACTGTAATGGTCATCTCTTTAAGATTGGTCAGGGAATATAGCTTAGTGTATCGTCACCTATAGCAGTCCTGGTTCCTATAAGTCAAGCAAACCTAGCCTACTGTCCCTAGAAAGGCTAAAAAAGATAAAGAGCTCCTTTGGTTACAGAAGGGCAGTTGTCTGCAGGGGGGGGGGGGTGGCTAGGAATGGTGTCAAGTTGGATGTGAAGATGGGTCAGTTCAGGCACAGGCAGAGGCATGGTCAACATACGGACCAAAAAAAAAAAAAAAAAAAAAAAATCCGTCCAGGCAACAGGCAGAAGTGTGGTCAATTAACAGGCAAATCAGGAACACTGGTTCTAGCTACACTGGTCTGGCAACACTGGCTGGTGTGGTGGTGACTGGCTGCACTATTAGGGCTTGTTCACAAGTGTAGTTGGAGGGACAGCCAAACCTCGTAGTTGAACCATCCCTCAAACGCTGTACCCTTTTAGCTGCAGAGGCAGAGGCTGGGGAAGTACACCTACTATGCAATAAGCCTCACAGGAATTATACCCCCTCCCAGAACCGGAGAGCACCTGCCCGGCCGTGTGTGTATAGAATTATGATAAACATTTCTAAAGCCCCTCCACTACCAATAATAGGAAATACATGTAACATCAGTATTACAGATTTATGCCTCCATCTACAATAGACTGCCTCTGAACTGGCAGATGCAGCACCGTGTCTCCACTGGTGAGCTGCATAGGCCCTGATGACTGCCCATACTTTAGTACCAGAGCAGGTATCCGCATGGGGCTGGAGGTACTGAAATTTTTAGTGCCGAGATATCACCAGTTATGCTCCAAAATATATGAGAAACCAGTAGGTGAATCAATCACCTAACATTCACTTCTAAATCTAATGTAAGCAGCGAGTGGTGCACCCCTTTAATAAATATTCTGCCCTTTCTCACCTGCATGAAAGGAAAGGACAGGTAGTTCATGTTGTGTATGAAATACAGCACGCTGTAACTGTAACCCAGAAAAGCTCCAGTAAGAAGAAGGAAGAGGTAACGCTCATTTAAACACATCTTCTGTACACCATCTTTATCACTAAAAGGAAAAAAAAAAACACAAGTACACAGCATATCAGTGAAAAGATCAAAAATCCCAACCACACCCAGGCACACCTCACTCTTTGCATTATTACAAATGATTTGTTCTAGACTAACTCACCTTGGATCGGTATTGCAGGGAACAGCCAGACTTTGGTATGGACCTCGGCTGAGGACAGTACAGCACCAAAACACCAACACTCCCATAAGAGAATGAACAAATGAATGAAGCACACGTTGTGGCAGCAGAATCTGGCCAATCAAGGAGAGGCGGGAGCCAGGGATGGTAGGCACCACTGTAAAGGAAGACAGGAGCAATTTGAATGTATATTTGTCCATCGGACGTCCTCCACGAGATGGCTGGCGCCAGACGGGGCCGGGCGGTTCCCGCTCCTCGTTTTGCCACCAATTCCCCTCATAGGCCATCAGTGTGCCGTTGGTGGACACCCATGACCCGATTGGAGTATATATACTCCTTCCAGGTTATTCAATTTCCCCTTAGGGCCAAAGCCCCCTTGGCTATGTTACACCACCAGACCTCATCAGCTTCCTCGCTTATTCAGGTACATCAACTGACTCTCCCTCACCCCTTTTCTCTTTCGTTTTTCACAACCACTTCTGTTCCCAATCCCTCCCTGTCGCTGGTACCAATACCTCACCCTTAGGGTCAGTTGGTATTTTTCCCCACTTTCAACATTACCTTTTTATAGCTTTTAGGGTCAATCTGTTATCCCCATCTCATTCATAGTCCCTTCACCATTTACTCCCAATTTTGATCCATTACCTTATTTTTAATATTATTAGTTACTTATTTTATCACATTTACTGGTATACTCGCATATCTCATTATATACTCTCCCCTTTCTTATAGTTGCCTCACAATTTTGTGGTTCGACTCCACCCATGGAGGCCTATCCCTGGGGAACATCGTCTCCCCCTGGTTTTCCATCTTGGTCGGGTCCATCCACCTCAGCTCCCGGACCAGATATTGTTTTTGGTCAGCCTCCGTGCCTCCATGCCTGCACCCAGTTTCATTGGCATTTTTGTAAGTGGTCGTGGTAAATAGAGATTTCTCCCCGCTCCTCTCCCTATACAACCTACCCATTATTTTGTACATTCCTTACAAACTAACTTTATGTTTTAATACCTAGACATCTCCTTCATACTTACTCCTGAAGAGTGGCAGTCGCCACAAAACGCATCGATCCTATAGATACCGTCTTGCTCATATTTTTATCAATCATATTTAATAATTGGACTGTACCAACAATCAGAGTTACACTTTTTACCAGGGAGACACGCCTCAATGAAAGTGTTTTTTCTATCATACGTACAATATGAACTGATTATGTTAGAAGTATAATATATTATCAATATCACTGTTATATTTATTGCAATGTATCTGATTCTCTATAGTGGTTACATTATGAACTTATTATGTCATTATCCTACCATGTTAATACTATTATTGTTATATTTTTTATATACCAATAAATCAGTGATTGCTCAATGTCGGTTTTACAATTTTGTCAATGTTCATAGCTCTAATATACTAAGTATCGCCCACTATCATGTATATCGTGACATCTCCAGGGTTGTATGCTTCATACAAAGTCCCACCCTTTTCTCTCTTATTATAATTTGAACATTTTGCCTTTATTCCTACTTTAATATGTACAGAGCAGAAGATCATAATGATTTAAAATGGCGAACTGAAAAAAACCAAAACATGCTGGTCATAGCTCATAGTAACATGGCTGCAACAACTAGCAGCTGGTGGGTGTGTGCTGATATGAACACGTCAGTTAAAAATATTAACGTAAAAGCGGAAGTAAACCCATCGATTTAAGTTTCAAAAAATGGGAATCTGTCACATTGGTTGTGCTTTCAACCAAACTGTCAAAAGATCCGATGGCTGGTGTCATAACTGATCACATGTGCAGCATCATGGCAGTTGAAAATCAAACAGAGGCCAAGATGGCAGAGTTTACTTCTCCTTCAACCTTTAAAGTGGAACTAGAGTCAGAAAATTAAAGAGATTGTAAAGTCAGAAGGTTTTTTTATCTTAATGCATTCTATGCATTAAAGTGGAGATCCGTTTAAAAAAAAATAAATAAAGTCAGCAGCTACAAATACTGCAGCTGCTGACTTAAAAATCGGACACTTACCTATCCCAGGGTCCAGGGATGCGGGGGAATGAAGCCCTGCTCGTCTCCCCCTCCTCTCTGCAGCACTGGCATTGTCACTGTGGGCGCCCGTCTGTGGCTTCACAGCCATGCACGCACTGCGCATGAGCGAGCCGTGACTGACAGGGCAATCATCTGGGACCTGTGAAGTGTCCCAGATGATTGCCGAGAGGGAGGGGGGAGAGGTGATCTCCCTTCTGGTGCTGTGGGAGCTGGAATCCTCTAAAAAGAGGGTATCTGCTCCCCCCCCAAAAAAATGACATGCCAAATGTGGCATGTCAGGGGGTCACACCTTCCCTTAAAGCGGAAGTTCCATTTTTGAGTGGAACTCCGCTTTAAGATAAAAAGCCTTCTGGTTTGTAGCAGCCTCCCTAATACTTACCTGAGCCCCATCTAGATCCAGCGATGTTGTAGGATTGTCGGGGCTACCTGGGACCCCCTCTTCATTGGCTGTGACAGCAGTGCGGCACCACTGGCTAATGCTGCTGTCAAAGTCAGTCAGCCAATGAGAGAGAGGGGGCAGGGCCAGGCCACAGCTCCGTGTCTGAATGGACACAGGGAGCAATGATTCGGCTTGGGTGCCCCCATAGCAAGCTGCTCGCTGTGGGGGGCACTCATCAGGAGGGAGGGGCAAGACGAGCCAAAGTGGGACCTGAGAAGAGGAGGATCCAGGCAGCTCTGTGCGAATCTACTACATAGAGCAGGCAAGTATAACATTTTTTTTTTTTTTAAGTTAAAAATAACAATCAAACAGGAAGTCTTTAAGTCCCAATAGATCACTTGATTCTGGCCCCTTTGGCAGGTATGTAAAAAAACATTAAAAATAAGTGCCTATGCTTTTTAAAATCCAGTAAAACACTGTCTCACCCTGCTCTGCACATGCTTAGTTGCTCCAAATTTTTTTTAATTTTTTTTTTTGGCACTGCCGAATTTGTATCTGCTGGCAGCCTTAAAGCAGTTGAATGCTTCATGTAGGAGTACGGCTCTCCTGTGCTGGATCACATACCTAGTGTGTGATCTGGCACTTACGGTTAGGGGGCGCGCTGCTTGTGCTGTGATTAGTCACAGTACAAGCCGATCAGCGGGTGCCGTCAATGGAGAAACACAGAAGAGAGCTCTGCCTATGTAAACAAGGCAGAGCTCTGTCCTGTCAGCGGGGATGTGCTGGATTTTGTTTCCCTGCAAAGCAGGGAATAGAATCCAGCACATCCCTTAGTAAAAACATTACATAGTACAACAAAAACACTGGCACACATTTAAGCCTTTGATCGCCCTAGATATTTAACCCCTTCCCAGCCAGTGTATATTTTTAGCACTGATCACTGTATTCGTGTCACTAGTTCCCACAAAGTGTGAGATTATCCCCCGCAATATCGCTATAAGTTGCTGATTGCCACCATTACAAAAAAAAGAAAAAAAAAAAAAAAAAAGGGGGTATACATCCCATAGTTTGTAGACGCTAAAACATTTGCGCAAACCAATCAATATACACTTATTGGGATTTTGTTACCAAAAGAATGTAGCAGAATATATATTGGCCTTTTGTTCTTTCTTTTATTGGATGTGTTTTATAGCAGGAAGTAAAAAAATTTTCAATTTTTTTTGTTTATAGGGCAATAAAAAAAAAACCCAGTGGTGATCAAATACCACCAAAAGAAAGCCATTTGTGGGGAAAATGGCTAATTTCATTCATGCACAGCATTGCATGACCGTGCAAATGTCAAAGTAATGCAGTGCCATATAGCAAAAAATCGGAGTTACTTACCGGTAACGTCCTTTTCCAGGAGTCTTTCAGGACAGCACCATAGAGAGACCTTGACTCCTCCCCTTCTGAGGAAACACCGCCTTCAACTTTTAGATTTAAACCTCACCGCTTCCCCCCGGCCCCTCAGTTCTTCAAGAGGACCTCCGGTTAGCTGGGGAGACACAAGAACACGTCATAATAATTCTGATCTTACCTGACGTTCTTCTGCGATGAACTCTTCACGAATGTCCCTAAAGTAGGGTGGGTAACTGTGCTGTCCTGAAAGACTCCTGGAAAAGGACGTTACCGGTAAGTAACTCCGATTTTCCCATTTACGTATTTCAGGACAGCACCATAGAGAGGATGAGCGAGCACCTTACCTTAGGGTGGGACTACTGCCTGCAGAACCTTACGCCCAAAAGCCTGGTCTTTTGCTGACAGAAGGTCCAATCTGTAGTGTTTCACGAACGTTTCGAATCTGGACCACGTTGCCGCTCTACAGATCTGCTCCGGAGACGCACCAGCCCACTCGGCCTGAGAGGTCGCCACTGCCCTAGTGGAGTGTGCCCTGATACCCTTAGGGGCTTCCAACCCGCTAATTATATAGGCCTGGCTGATGGCTAACCTTAACCACCTAGCTATAGTGCGCCTAGAGGCTCTGCCTCCCTTCCTGGTTCCTGAAAATAACACAAAAAAGGAATCAGATTTTCTAAATGGTTTTGTATCCTCCAAGTACTGCAGGACACACCTTCTTACATCTAGTTTATGAAACCTATGTTTCTGTTCCCTCACAGGATTCAAACAAAAGGTGGGCAAAACAATTTCCTGGCCTCTATGGAAAACCGAGGCCACCTTTGGCAAAAAGGCCGGATCGGTTTTAAAAATTACCCGGTCCGGAAATATCTGAAAAAAGGGTGCCCTAATGGAGAGGGCCTCGAGTCCACTCACCCTTCTTGTCGTAGTGATTGCCACCAAAAACACAGTTTTGAGGCTAATCCATTTTAGCGTACACATCTCCAATGGCTCAAAAGGTTCCCCTGTAAGCGCTTGTAAGACCAAAGAAAGATCCCACATTGGGAAGGGGGAGACCCTCAAAGGTCTCTGCCTACTCAATGCTTTAAAAAATCTAACGATCCAAGGATCGGAGGCTAGTTGTTTCTCCAGAAACACACTCAAAGCGGAAACCTGTCCTTTCAGGGTGCCAAGGGCTAAACCCTTGTCCGCCCCTGCTTGCAGGAACTCTAAGACCGCTATAGAGCTGTGAACATCAAAGGAAGTTTCTGTGCACCAGCTATTAAAACGCTTCCACGTTTTTTGGTAGATAACCTGGGTTTCTTTTTTCCTGCAATTTAGGAGGGTCTTCACTAAGTTATCTGAGAAACCCCTACTCTTCAGCAATCCCTCCTCAGTAGCCAAGCCGCGAGGTTCCATCTCCCCACCTGGGGACAACAGATTGGCCCCTGGGAAAGGAGATTCTCCTGAACTGGCAACAGCCAGGGGGGTTCCGCTGCCAGACTTCTCAGGATGGAGAACCAAGGCCTCCTGGGCCAATGTGGCGCAATAAGAATGAGGGTTGTGTTTTCCAGCTGGAACTTTCTTAGAACGGCTGGGATCAGTACAGGTGGGGGGAAGGCATAACACCTGTCGAAAGTCCAACTCTGAGCCAGTGCGTCTACCCCTAGAGCTCCATCCCACCTGTTTAGGGAGAAGAAGAGATGCACCTTCCTGTTCTCTCTCTCGAGGCAAAGAGGTCTATGCATGGCCTTCCCCATTTCTGGGATATTGCCTCGAAAACCCCCTGGTTCAGAACCCAGTCGCCTTCTCTCAGCTGTTTCCTGCTGAGGAAATCTGCCACCAGATTTTGTTCCCCCTTCAGATGCACTGCCGAGAGGGATAGGACATTTACTTCGGCCCATTTGAGAATGCTTTCTACCAGAGTCCACAAGGGTCTGCTTTTGGTACCCCCCTGCCTGTTTATGTAGGCTACAGCTGAGGAGTTGTCCGACCGGACTCTCACATGCTGTCCCTGAAGTTCCTTTTGAAAGGCTCTGAGTGCCAAGGCTACTGCTCTCAGCTCTTTCCAGTTGGAGGATCTTCTTGCGTCCTCCCTCCGCCAGACGCCCTGAGCGCCCCCCAACCCCTGCCACTCGCATCGGTCGTGACGCATCTGGACACCGGCAGAACCCACTCCAGACCCTGTGAGAGATTGGCCTCTCTTCGCCACCACCATAGGGATCTCTTGACCTGGCCTGGTATAGTTATCAGGGAGTCCAAAGACCCCTGACTGTGGTCCCAAATACTCAGGATGAAGAGTTGTAAAGGGCGAAAGTGTAACCCTGCCCATTGAACTGCTGGAAGTGCTGCCGTCAGTAACCCCAAGGCTGACATAGCCTTTCTTACTGATATTTGTTGGCTGCCCTGGAGTAACAACATTGCCTTGTCTACCTTCTGGATCTTCTCCATTGGCAGGAAGACCTTCTGTTGTGTTGAATCCAACAGGTAACCTAAAAAGACTACCTTTTGCGATGGAGTCAAATTGGACTTTTCCAGATTTAAGAGCCAACCTAGACCCTCTAGAATGTTCCTTGTGAACTGTAGGTCCTGCGACAGTTGTTCCGGGGAAGAGGCAAAAAGTAGTAGATCGTCTAAATATGCGATCACTGAGATGCCCTTGATCCGTAGGAAAGCCAAGACTTCTACCATGACTTTGGTGAAGATGCGGGGGGACGAGGATAGCCCGAAGGGAAGGGCCCTGAACTGCCAATGAAACGTCCCTTCTCTGGTATTTACCGCCAGCCTGAGGAACTTCTGACACTGATCTGCAATGGGAATGTGCAGGTAGGCATCCCTCAAGTCTACCGATGCCATGAAGCAGTTCGGAGGAAGGAGCGTTTTTACTGAATAGATCGAATCCATTCGGAACCTCCTGTAGGTGAGCGAGACGTTCAGAGGCTTCAGGTTCAGGATGAGCCTGAACTTCCGAGGGTTTGCGCACCACAAAAATGTGGGAGTAAAAGCCTCTGCCCGTCTCTCCTTCTGGAACTCGAACTACCACCTCCTGTTCCTCCAACTCCTGGAGGGAGGAAAGGAGAGCCGCTGACCTCTCTGCACATTTCGGTAGCGTGGTTACCAGGAGTCTGCATGGTGGAGGTTCTGCAAACTCTAACCTGTACCCTCTTCTTATGACTTCCAAAATAAAATGGTTGGAGGTGATCATCTCCCACTGTGGAAGGAAGGCCCCCAATCTTCCTCCCACCGTTATTCTGTCACTTTGTCTTTTTGGGCTGTTCAGGAGGGCGAAAAATAGCCCCCCCACGCCCTTTCCCTTTTTGTCCCCACCCCTTTTTCTGTTGATCAGATTTTGGGGGGTCCAATTTCTTCCAGGGCCGAGACTTTCTTTTAGTCTCTGCCGGTTTCCTTTTAAAAGGGAATGCCTTTTTTCTGTCAGCCGTTCGATCCAACACGGCTTCCAGACCTGGTCCGAAAAGCAAGTCCCCCGTGAGAGGAATGCCGCAAAGTTTAACCTTGGATGCGGTATCTCCCTGCCACGTTTTAAGCCATAAGGCTCTTCTTGCCGAATTAGACAATGCGGCTGATCTTGCGGACATACGCACCGATTCAGCTGAAGCATCTGCCAGATAAGCTACTCCTTTAAGGAGCATGGGGAAAGACGACAGGATTGTTTCCTTAGGCGTTCCTGCCTCTATGTGTGCTTTAATTTGCGTCAGCCAGTACTCCATGTTTCGTGCCACGACTGTGGACGCCATGGCGGGTTTGAGGTTCCCTAGGGAAGAGTCCCAGGATTTTTTCAGAAGGGAATCTATCCTCTTATCCATGGGATCTGGGAGTGCCCCCATGTCCTCAAAGGCCAAGTCAGTGTGCCTGGAGACCTGCGAAAAGGCTGCGTCTAGCTTAGGAGATTTGTTCCATACCAGCACCTCCTCTTCTGCAAAGGGGAACCTACGCTTAAGTGCTCTTGAAAGGAAAGGTTTCCTTTCGGGGTCTTGCCATTCTTTTTTGATGGCGTCGACCAAGACCTCATGGACCGGGAACACCTTCCTTTTATGTTCCCCTAGTCCCTTATACATCTGGTCATGGAGTGATAGCTTCTTCCTTTCCTCCTGGATTCCTAGGGTGGTATGAATGGCTCCTAGGAGCTCCTCCACCTCTTCCAGGGAAAGCTTGTAGCGAGAGGATCTTGTGGATTCCCCTTCCACCTCCTCTCCCTCTGATTCCCCCTGGGGATCTGAAGACTCGCTATCAGGCTCTTCCTCAACCTCGAGTCTGGCACCTCCTGGATTCTCTCCACTTCCCGAGGGAGCATCCATTAAGGACTGAGGGACACTCAGCTGTGCTGGTGGAGAAATAACCTGCGGCTGTGGCAACTGAAGACTGGAAAATAGTGTCTTAAAGGTCTGCACCGTATTAGAAAGCTCCTTAACGGATGCAGCTAAATCTGAAGACTGTTCTTCAGACTGCTCCCTTACTAACCCCTCTATACATTCCTTGCAGAGGGGCTTAGACCAAGATTCCCCCATTGTGATTCTGCATGAGGGGCATTTTTTCTTGGTACTGTGGGGCGACTTGCTTTTCTCTGTAGCTTTGCCCTGTAAAATAAGTTAAAAAGAGGGAGCAATCAGCAAACTTATCCACCAACACTACCACGGAGGGCCACCAGGGGTGCACTTCCCGGGACCGACCACCACCAGGGACCCAGTCACAACCCTTTCCCCCCCCTCACCACCAAGGGGAGTTCTACACCTGTGGAGCTTACAGGAAGCGGTAAGGGAACACCACCCCAGGGTTCCTCTTACCTTGGAGTGGCTGGTGCAGGATTCTCCTGGAGCGGTTCTTGAAGCCTCTGCTTCCGACATCTCCTTTAGAGTACAGTGGTGTTCCAAGCTTCTGTATGCTGTCCCCACAGCAGGTCAGAGGCAGCACCAGCCGAACGCGCGGTCCGTTTTCATCACCGCGACCGGAACCGGAAGTCACGGGTCAGACGGAAGCACTGACCTCCGCCGGAAATGACGTCACCCGCCCTCCGACCCAGCGCTCAGAGCTCCCACGCTGGCTGCTAGTGCAGGGCGGTCTCCTGTGCCTCCGCCTATGCCACTGCTAGGCAAAAAGAAAACTGACCCCTCCAGCTTACAGCTTCACTAAGAGAAGCTGGAGGAGCGTGATGTGCAGTCTTTTAAAAGATACCCAGCCACACTAGCCCCTTAGACTGCAGTCTTTTTAAGAAAGTGAGCAGGAGAGAGACAGAGAGAGAGAGCGCCCGATCCACCCCCCTCTGCTCAGCCTGCAATTAGCCACAGACTCCCTGGCTGTTTAGCCCTGGTTCCTTGCGATGTCTCCCCACCGGAGGAAACACCAGAACTGAGGGGCCGGGGGGAAGCGGTGAGGTTTAAATCTAAAAGTTGAAGGCGGTGTTTCCTCAGAAGGGGAGGAGTCAAGGTCTCTCTATGGTGCTGTCCTGAAAGACGTAAATGGGAAAATTCTCTGGTCATGAAGGGGGGTAAATCTTCCAGAGGTCAAATGGTGAAACCCATCTATCCTCAAGGCCCCTTTCACACTGGGGCGGTGAGGGCGTCGGCGGTAAAACAGCGCTATGTTAGCGCTGCTTTACCGTCGTTTTTGCGGCGGTATTCGGCCACTAGCGGTGCCGTTTTAACCCCCGCTGGCGGCCGAAAAGGGGTTAAAACCGCTTTCATAGCGTGGCTATAGCCGCGGTATTGCCGCGCTGCCCCATTGATTTCAATGGGCAGGAGCGGTGAATACACCGCTCCAAAAGATGCGGTTCGCAGGAGTTTTTTTTTTCCTCCTGCCAGCGCACCGCTTCAGTGTGAAACAGTAAAACAGTAGCGGCAGTTTTAGGTCGGTTTGCAGGCGCTATTTTTAGCGCAATAACGCCTGCAAACCGCCCCAGTGTGAAAGGGGCCTTGCAGTGAAAGGAAGCTGCTTCTGCAACGGTCATGGTGCTGCACGTGATCAGTTATGACACCAGCCATTTGATGGTTTGACAGTTTGGCACATGCTGGGAATGGTGTTTTTTAAAACTGTTAAATCTTAGTTTCACTTTATGATTTACAACTGTTTAGGGGCTCTTGGCTTCTAGTGAAAAATACTAAAATATACAGTTTGCAGGTAATAGACACAGATTATAATAATATAGTATAAGGGCTCGTTCATACCATACGTGCATGAAGACTGAAAGGGAAAAATCACGCAGATTTTATTTGCAGAGACATCAGTTTTCATGCGTGTCAGTTATGTGCCCTGTTCACACCAATGTTGAGTCTGTTTTTTCCCTGTGCAGGAAACTGCATACACATTGCAAATTTCTGTGCATAAAAAAAATTTGGTATGAACAGGGCACATAGAGAACTTTTTTTTTTTTTCTTGCCCTTGCCGAACGCATGTAGAAAAACTGAAGTCTCTGCGCCATGGTGTGAACCAGGCCTAAAACAGCTGCCCAAATCTAAAAAAGTACTTTACCCTTTAAAATTAACAACTGTGAATTGGCCAGAGCACAGATTCACAGGAAGGAGCCTGTTGCCCAAGAGAATCAAATATTATTCCTCAATTTTAACCTGCATTAGGACTAAAATGACAGCTGCATTCTGAAGGGCTGCAATAGTAAGCAAATTGTTCAAGTAAATTATGAAAAGTCCCCTTGAAAAAGGAATAGGTAACTGTATAGACATTTCCTGGTGATCAGATCTCACGGTAACCATGATAGCATTTAGGATTTGTCCATCTGGCACGGAGATTATTAAAATGTGTCTTCCAGGATTGCTCTCATCTCAAAAAAGGTCACTGGTTTTGGATGCAGGTTTTCTAAAGTTGGCCAGTTCTTTCTAAAATCTATTAAAGCTCACCTGAGTAAAACTTCACATTGAAGGCACATTGGACCCCCTGCAGTAATGACAGTAGAAGCAGACAAAAGAATGTGGAACTGCTGGAAACATCACCCAGTACATCTGTAAAACAGAGAAAAGGCAAAATTACAATAAACTTTTTATGACTTGATAATTTTTATCAAAGGGAACGTGTCACATATATTCTTGTCTAATGAAACACTTAACCTGTCTTGAAGGCTGCCAAAAGCAAACAATGAGGGAAGCCTTAGCATCATATGGGGAGTCTGATTTACTAAAGGGAAATATACTGTGCATGGCGAGTGCAGTTGGTCTAGATCTGAAGGGAAAGCTCTGAAGATTTCTATCAATCACGTGCAAGCAAAAATTCTGTTTTTCCATTTTCCTTGTGTATTCTTTGCAAAGTGAAGCTTTCCCTTAATTACCAAGCTCTGGTGCAAGTGCACAGTATATTTGACTTTAGTAAATCAACCCCATGACGACAAATTTGTCCTAGAGCAAGCACTTGCCCTGGAAACTGGACAGTCAACCTACAATGCCAGGATAGGTATCTTAACTGGCTCAAGAGGCCTGTGATTCTCTTGAAATCACTTCTTGTTCTCCAGGAGCTGAAATCTTAGAATAAAGATCACGATTCTCGCGGTGTAACAGGTTTCACATTATACAAAAAAAAAAAAAAAAAGTGGGGTAACTTTACGGATTATTTTTTTTTTTTTTTTTTTTTTTTTTTAAATTAAAGTGTATTTTTTCAAAAAACAAATTGCGTTTGAAAAACCGCTGCGCAAATATGGTGCGACAAAATATTGCAACAACCACCATTTTATTCTCTAGAGTCTCTGCTAAAAAATATCATGTTTGGGTGTTCCAAGTAATTTTCTAGCAGAAAATAATGATTTATACTTGTAAGCAACAAATGTCAGAAAAGGGTTTGTCTTTAAATGGTTAAGCTTGCCTCATTTACACGTCGGAGTTCTTTCCTTGATAAAAGAACGAAAAGATACTTTGGTGTTGTGATAAAAACTGGATTTTTTATTTTTATTTTTTCCAGCTGTGAGAACTCTCTGCACTTGTTAGAAAGAACCGCGACATGATGTTTTGAAGATCGGGAAGGGAAAAAGATTGCAATTTCGATTCTTAACGATTAATCGTGCAGCTCTAATGGAAAGTTGAAAAAAAATTACTAAAGGTCCGCTTCCCTCATTTGCAGACCAAAGTTCATTCCTTTGATCTAAAAAGGACTAAGTGCTACAATGTAACTCTTGATCTCTAAGCGATGTCATAAACTTGGCAGGCTGTCTGTTTTTTTGTTTGTAGCTGTGAGCAGAGAACTCTGCATAGAATCAGGATAATGCTGTGTCAAGAACGTACTGGGGGGGGGGGGGGGGAATCTGATTCTTTACCGATTAATCATGCAGCTCTACCAGATACCCAAGCGAGCACATACATGAACACTTAACAATTCCCCTAAAGAAACCAACCCTGGTACAATATTTGTGAAAGAACTTCCATCATCATAAGCCCTAATGGAGGGACCACCAAGACCCCAAAATGCCTTGTTTACTTCAGCGTTTTTGTACTACTAAAAGGTTTACTGCACCGATTTCAATTTTGGGGCACACTCGTGATTTGATTACACACAAGTCATTAGGCCTGAAAACCCAGTTACACAATGCCTCCCGAGAAGGTGAGGGAAGGGACACCCCAGTACTTCTGTGTTTCCCTACATAACAGTGAGCAACAATCTACCCCCAGGACACTTACCTGTGAGCCACTGTATAGGGTGAAAGATGTTGAGCCTGCTGAGAGCTATGAAGGTTATACAGCTCAGAGGTAGTAATATGACTGACCAGGCAAAACTGGTTGCCACTCTCCATTTTAACACCTACAACAAAAAACAAGATTATGACTTACAGTAACCCACACTGTCCACAAATGCAGCATATGAATTATTTGCATGACATGTACGCCTACATCCATCACCAACAGTATGGAGGTGTGTTTAAAGGCAGGGAGAAAAAGTTAATCTGGATCAATTTGAATTTTGTACAATGCTCCCTTCTCATCTGTGGAGGGTGATAGAGTTGGCAAGGAAGAGAAGGTGAGTTTGTGCAATTGCGAAGAAAGGTATCAATGTACACTTCTTGTTTTGCAATGTGTGATCAAAGCATGGCTTCACTATCAAGTGTGACTAGAACAAAAAAAAATAAAATTATATATATATATATATATATATATATATATATATATATATATATATATATATATATATATATATATATATTAGGGGTGCAACGGATCGTCATCGATCCGTGATCTGATCCGGAGGTTGATCCGTACGGGACACCCGCAATCCACGGAGCGCTCTGTGGCCTCGGCCATAGGAAAGGCCACGGCTTTGGCCTAGCTCCGGAGCGGCGGCCATCTTGGTACACCCGGCGGCCGTTTAGCACGTGATTGCTCCGTCGAATGACGGAGCGATCACTTGTAACAAACCGGCGTCATGTCATGACTCTGCAACGCCCTGCCAATACTCTGCAATGCCCCGACAATACTCTGCCAATATACAGATTGTGGATATTACAGTGGGGGAGATATTTTTTTTGTTGATCCGAACCGTGAGTTTTTTGATCCGTTGCTATATATATATATATATATATATATATATATATATATATATATATATATATATATATATATATATATATATATATATATATATATATATATATATATATATATATATATATACACACACACACACACATACATATATATATACACACATACATATATACATACATATACATACATATACATATACACATACATATACACACACACACACGTGTATCTCATAAAATTACAATATCAAAAAGTTAACTTCAGTAACTCAATTAAAAAAATGAAACTCATATTTTATATAGATGCAGAGTGATAGATTTCAAGCATTTCTTTCTTTAAATTTTGATGATTATGGCTTACAACTAGTGAAAACCCCAAATTCAGTATCTCAGAAAATTTTAATATTACATAGGACCAAAAAAAAAAAAAAAAGGGATTTTTAATACAGAAATGTTGGCTGACTGAAAAGTAGACATGTGCGATTAGTTTTGTTCCAATTCGTTTAACGAATTTCGACAAATTTGTAAATATCCGAATTAACGAAAACAAATTTTTCCAAATATTCGAAAATGCAGAATTTACGAAAATTCCGAAAATCAAAACGAATAACTATTACTAACTTAAATTATAGGTATTGGATTTTCCCTTCTAATTTGGTTGTTAGTGAATGTAACAAATACGAATTTATCCGAAGTTACGAATTTTCCAAAATAACGAATGCTGTATCTAACGAATGGATGAATAATAATAATAATAATAATAATGATGATGATTAATTAACAATAATAAAAAATTTATTATCAATTTGTTCCATTTAGATGGAACATTCGTTATTTTCAGATAATTCGTAGCCTCGGATAAATTTGTATTCGTTATGTTCACTAACAGCCAAATTAGAAAGGAAATTCCAATACCTATAGTTTAATAGTCAATGGCTCTTCCTGTTTACATCGTGATCAGCCAGTGATTGGACGCGGCTGATCACGTGGTAAAGAGTCTCTGTCAGAGACTCTTTACCTAGATTGGAAAAACTGAAAGTTTTGGGACTTTAAATGAGGCACATCTACACACAATGTGCCTCTATATCTATTGCAAAGATAAGGAACGGGAAAATTGGGACTTTAAATGAGGTCAGGGACATCGTGGGAGTTACATTGGTGAAGACAAAAAACATATTTATTGAAAATAAAAAGTGCATAAAACATATCAATTATACAACCACTTGAGGAGAGACGATTGATATTCACTACAATGTCTCTCCTCAAGTGGTTGTATAATTGATATGTTTTATGCACTTTTTATTTTCAATAAATATGTTTTTTGTCTTCACCAACCTACTCCCACGATGTCCCTGACCTCATTTAAAGTCCCAATTTTCCCGTTCTTTATCTTTACCTAGATTGGAGTTGCGGTGTGTCAGACTGACACACCGAAACAACGATTGGTGCAATGCGCACAGCGGCTTTGTATCCCGATGACGTCATATGACATCTGGTCAGGATATCGCAACAACTTTGCCGACGTTATATTGCTATATGGTGGGCGGCAAGTGGTTAAAGTGGAAGTATACCGCTCCATTTGCCATTTTTAGCTACAGGTAAGCCTATAATAAAGCTTACCTGTAGGTAAAATGAATGTCTGCTAAAACGTGCACCGTTTAGGAGATATTCACCCTGGATGCAGCCGCTGACGTCACCGGCGTATGCGCTCTGAAGGTGTTGCATACTGAGCGCATGCGCGGGAGTGACGTCATCGCAGCTTCAGCCACCCACAGCACCGGAGCCCGCGAAACCTGAAGGTAGGCCAGGGGAACAGGTCAGCCCTCAGCGATTATAGCGCGCTGCTAGAAGGGCTTCGTTCTACAGGATTTCATACAATGCTAGTATGCGATCTATACTAGCACATTATGCCATTGTATTACAGGTGTTTTTTTTTTTGTTTGTTTTTTATTATTATTCTGCAGCAGTTTACTACTACTAAAGTGCAGTAATCCTGTTCGGATCTTTTTATATATGGCCTGTGAGACGATCAGACTGCACTGCACTGGGAACTCATCGTTGTGCTTCTCACTACCCCTGCTTTGGATAATATTTCTCCCATTACTAGCCTTGTTTTTTTTCAAATTTTTCTTTTTAATCCTCCCAAGCCCTTGGCTCTGGTGGTAGAGTGGCAATGCTTCCTAAGCAGGGGAAGACTCGTCTCCCTATGATGTCCGATTCTTGTAGATTTCAAGCTGATGAGCCACGCACAGCGCACTGACATTTACAGAGTGCGTTCAGGGGCGTGCACTCACATGGCTGTCAAACTCACAGCTGCGGCTGCCTTTCAACATCAATGGGACTGCCTGTTCTGGGAAGCATGGAAAACCTGCACATGCCTGTGTGGGAAAACACGGCCCTCACACACTTTAACCTCTTCGGCCCCGGAAGGTTTACCCCCTTCCTGACCAGGCCATTTTTTTTTGCGATATGCCACTGCGTTACTTTAACTGACATTTGTTGTGCAGACAATGTACCCAGATAAAATGTCTGTCCTTTTTTCCCCCACAAATAGAGATTTGCTCTGGTGGTATTTGATCACCTCCGCAGTTTTTATTTTTTTACTTTTTTTTTTTTTTTTTTAAATAAAAAAGGGGGGGGGGGGCAGACAATTTAGAGAAAAAAATATATATATTTTATATTTTTTACTTTCTGCTATAAAACACATCCAATAAAAAGAAAACCTCAGGATTTCTTTATCAGTTTAGGCCAATATGTATTCTGCTACATATTTTTGGTAACAAAAAAAAAAAATCCCAATAAGTGTATATTATTTGGTTTGCACAAAAGTTATAGCAGCTACAAAACTATGGGATATTTTTATTGTTTTCTTTTTTTCACCAGTAACTGCAGCGATTTTTAGCGGTATTGCGGCAGACAAATCGGACAATAAGGCTGGATTCACATCCATGCATTTTTTGTGCATTTTGCACTACAGAATGTGTTACATAGAAAACCATGATAAATGGACTGTAGTGCAAATCTGCAAAATGTAAAAAGCACTAAAATTGCATAGGTGTGAATCCAGCCTAAGTGACACTTTTTTTGAGGAACAAGGACACTAATACAGTGATCAGTGCTAAGAAAAAAAAAAAAAAAAAAGATATGCACTGTCACTGTACTAATGACACTGGCAGGAAAGGAGAGATCAAAGGGTTAAATGTGCCCCTAGGGAGTGCTCTCTGTGTGGGGGGGAGGTGCTTGTACTGTTAGACAGAGATCTGTGTTCCTGCTTAGCAGAAAACACAATATCTCTGTCTGCTCCTGTCACAGGACAATGATCTGCCTTGTTTACATAGGCAGACCTCCGTTCTGTCTGCCTCGGGAACGAGTGGCTCCTGCTGTGTCCAATCAGAGTAGCAGCAGGTTGCCGGCGGGCGCACCCCAGAAGAGGAAATCACGTACAGGTGTGCGATTTCGCGTTTAATTGCCGCCCTGCCACAGTATACATACGTGGGGCAGTCCAGAAGCGGATAAGCTGGGTACATGGAGGCCAAAAAAGGTTGGTTCAGCAGGAAACGGTCAACTTTAGACTCGTGTGTACAGCTCCTCATTCAAATGAGCATAGTGGAAAACCAGCATCCAATCAGCGCTTGCAACCAATGGCTGCGAGCGCTGATCGCTGTGTTCTGGTGGGGGGGGGGGGAGTTTCCCCATCAAAACACAATAGCTTGGGGGGGTCGTTGCACTTACATTGGGATGTGTTAGTACAGCAATCTGTAAGTTTATTTTTGCTCAGCCCGCTAGGCTGAATGTAAAGTGAACACCCCGTGTGTACCCGGCACACGTTCGCCTGTGTGAACGAGGAATAACAGGGAACATTTGTCCTCTATGGGTTTAGTAACCAACAAAACACAGACTTGGGACCACATAATTCCATGTCAGAGGGCCACAGGTCGGGCACCAATGCTGCAGGGCAGAAGTAGGCACTCCAGCTGTGCTTAGACTACAACTCCCATCATGCCCCTGCCTCTATGTTGCTATCAGAGTCTTGCAAAGCCTCATGGGACTTGTAGTTCCACACCAGCTGAGTGCTGAGGTCGCCTACCCCACTATAGAGTGCCTTGTGGGAAGGCTGCTGTTGAAATGAAGAGTCCAGTGACAGGGTCTCTATAAATCCTCCATAGAGCAGAGCTTGGCCCGACCACAGGGACAGAGGAAGGTTCTAGCCTGTCTCCCCTTCCATAGAACTACAAGTCCCAGCCTTGCTACCGCGGGAGCTGCAGGGTGACACGTTGCAGCCCTTCCCCCAGACATGAGGAGCCCCCCTCCGGGCCCGGCTCTCACCTGTCTCTCTCCAATCTCTGTCATGATGCTGCCGCTTCCACCATTCAAACCCTCAGCGCGGCATGGGAGGACAAGGACCCTTCCGGGGCTGCCCGCTGCGCTGCCTGTCTGGAACACAGGCCTGCACAGAGCTGTCCGCCGCAGTGCCTGTACAGTTTTGAGCGTCCCTATTTGCTGCTTGATTGGGTTGTTGTAGTTTGATATCTGGAAGTAAGAGGCGGAGACAAAGGGCAAGGGGGAGATGAGCTAAAAAAAAATACCTATATGCAAAGCTGGTTCCAGATGCAGTGTGACCAATGTGCATTGTATGTTCAGATCTTTATTAATCCCAGACAGATCACACTGATGTCATTGTATGCAGGTTGGCTGATCTGTACAATAATGCATGACAAGAAGATTACTATATATATATATATATATATATATATATATAGATCTATATATAGATCTATATATATATATATATATATATCTTTTCTAAGGGGCTCATTCTCACCTGTGCAATTTTAACTATTTCACTGCCAAAACCGGTTTTGCTCATTGTTTTTTTACACACGTTTAAAAAATAATTTTAGATCTAAAGATTACGTTAACCATAGCTCCCAACTGTCCCTGATTTCGAGGGAGTGTCCCTGATTTGGAGCAATGTCCCTCTGTCCCTCATTCCTCCTCATTTGTCCCTCATTTTGGTCTGATCTATATAGTTGTATATAAAATGCACTTTTTATCTATCAAAAAGTGTTTCCCAGCGCTAAACCTTTCATCTGATTTTTAAATTGCTGCATTTGTAAATTCCAAAAACCAATATAAAGGAATAATTGTGGTAAAAAGCACTTGTGGGTTTACCCAATCTTGTTTTTTGGGTACAATTCTCCTTTAAGGGGGCGTGGCAAGGGGGGTGTGTCCTATGCCTGCATACTTTTGCTGATAGGCGTTAACCCCCTCCTCATCGTTATATATTTTCTGAAAGCAGACTAGAGAATAAAATCGTGGTAGTTATCATTTTTTTACATGTCACACAATATTAAAGCAACACAGTTCTAAATTTTAGGGCACACAAACATAATGTATTACCTATTTATTTGCTCAAATATAAAAAAAATGAGGTTGCGTTGAGTAAATAGATACCCAACAAGTCATGGCTTAAAAATTGCGTGCAAATGTGAAGTGGCAACAAACCTCACTACTCTATATTTTCCTTAGGCAATGCTAACTGGTAGTAAAGACCGCTTTGTGATTTTTACCTACAGGTAAGCCTATAATAAAGCTTACCTGTAGTTAAAATGACTATCTCCTAAACGTGCACGGTTTAGGAGATATATTTACGCTGGATGCAGCCGGTGACGTCACCAGCACAATGCGCTCTGCAGTTCCGGCATGCCGTGGGAGTGATGTCATCACAGCTCTGGCCACTCACACAGCCGGAGTCTGCGAACCTGGAAGGAATACCGGGGGAGGATGGAAGCCCTGTCAGCGGTGCCGCTGGAGGGCTTCATTCTAAGGTACAGTGGAACCTCAGTTTGCGAGTAACGCGGTTAAAGAGCGTTTCGCAAACCGAGCACTGTATTTCTAAAAATCCTAACTCGGTTTGCGAGTGTTGTCTCGCAAACCGAGCAGGATTCAGGTGTGCAGTACCGCTTTTAGCCTGAGGTGGGGGACGCCAGAGCCGAGCCGAGCCGAAAGTCGGCGATCGTCGGCGTACGGAAATGCACGGAAAGGACCGAGGACAGTTTGGCTGACCTTGGCAAACCTAGTAAAGGCTTGTGAACGGAGTCTTTCCGAGGTTTGCCGAGGTCCGCCTAAGTGTGCTCGGGCCTTTTCGGCCGTTTCCGAGGCTCTCTGGTGCCCCCCGCCTCTGGCCGCATGTGGTATTGCATCCCATTGAAGTCAATGCGAAACGAACTTCAATGGGAAAACTCGCTTTGATATGCGAGTACTTTGGATTACGAGCATACTCCTGGAACGGATTATGCTCGTAATCCGAGGTTTCACTGTATTTCATAATGTGCTAGTATGCCATTGCCTCTGTATAACACACTGGAATGTCTCCTCTGTCCCCCAGTGAAGCTATTGGAGTGAAAATGGTGTTCCATTAGCTTCTGCCTGGAGATAATGGCTGAGGAAAGTGACACATAAGCATTAAGATAGCTTATGGCCTGATTCCCACTTGTCCATATTGATGCAGCAAACAAATGCATTTTGCTGCATAAAAATGCATTTCATGTAGAAATCCCATTCTTCACTATGGGACCGCAGTTCTGTGTGGAAGACAAAGGGAAACTTTCTGAACACACAACACATCGAACCTTGAAGCAGATGGGCTACAGCAGCAGAAGATCACAGCGGGAGCCACTCCTATCAGCTAAGAACAGGAAACTGAGGCTACAATTCGCACAGGCTTACCGAAATTGGACAATAGAAGATTGGAAAAAACGTTGCCTGGTCTGATGAGTCTTGATTTCAGCTGCAACATTCCGATGGGGTCAGAATTTGGTGTAAACAACATGAAAGCATGGATCCATCCTGCCTTGTATCAACGGTTCAGGCTGGTGGTGTAATGGTGTGGGGGATATTTTCTTGGCACACTTTGGGCCCTCAGCGCCAATTGAGCATTGTTTAAACACCACGGCCTACCTGAGTATTGTTGCTGACCATGTCCATCCCTTTATGACTACATTGTACCCATCTTCTGATGGCTCCTTCCAGCAGGATAATGCACCATGTCACAAAGATCCAATCATCTCACCACTGGTTTCTTGAACATGATAATGAGATCACTGTACTCCAATGACCTCCACAGTCACCAGATCTCAATTCAATAGAGCACCCTTGGGATGTGGTGGAATGGGAGATTCTCATTATGGATGTGCAGCTGACAAATCTACAGCAACTGGGTGATGCTATCATGTCACTATGGACCAAAATCTCTGAGAAATGTTTCCAACACAGTGTATCTATGCCATGAAGAATTAAGGCAGTTCTAAAGGCAAAAGGGGGTCCAACCTGGTACTAGCAAGGTGTACCTAATAAAGTGGCCGGAGAGTTTATATTGTACATTCACATCAGTCCCTGCATTCAAGGAGCTTACAATCTAAGGTCCCTAACTCACATTCATGGGCCAGTTTAGACAGGAGCCAAATACCCTACCAGCATGTCTTCGGAGTGTGGGATGAAACTGAAGTACCCGGAGAAAACCCACACAGGCACAGGGAGAAAATGCAAACTCCATGCAGGTAGTGCAGGTTGGGATTCAAACCAACAACCCCAGTACTGCTAGGTGGAAGTGCTAACCACTTAGCCACTGTGTTTTTAATTACAATCTTTAACTACCGCCTGCCTTAGAGTAAAATGACAGCGGGCGGGATCCCCTCTCGTTCTGGGGCACCATCATATGACTTTGCCCCAGTGTCACCGCTCTCGGGCACCCGCGGTGGCACGCAGCGCAGCAATGGCGCTGTGTTCCTAGGATGCTGATCTTGGTAAAGAGCCGATGACGTGGCTCTTTAACCATGTGATTGGCTGTGTCCACATTTTTTCGGCTCTCCTCGCCTTACATTGACAGAGTGTGAGGCGATGAGAGACGATCAGCGGTATCTCCTTGCAGCAGAGACTGTACAGATAATCAGTGCCCTGGTTATCAATGTAGCCCCAGAAGTGCCCGTCAGTGACACCAATCAATGCCCATCAGTGACACCAATCAATGCCCATCAGTGACACCAATCAATGCCCATCAGTGACACCAATCAATGCCCATCAGTGCTGCCTATCAGTGCTGCATATCAGTGCCACCTATCAGTGCTGCATATCAGTGCCACCTATCAGTGCGGCATATTAGTGCCGTCTCATCAGTGCCCATCAGCAAAGAAGAAAAATTACTTAAAGTGCTCTTCCAGCCTCCCCCTCCAAAAATTAAAAGTCAGCAGCTACACATACTGTACTGACTTAATATATGGACACTTACCTGTCCTGGAATCCAGCGATGTCGGCATTGCAGCCAATGTTTCTATTGGCTGTCGGGTGCTGCCACCAATATTGCCGGTAAAGGAACCCAGCAGTGTAGCCTTGCGGCTTCACAGCCAGATCCCTACTGCGCTGTGCTCTCTTACTGGCAGGGGAAGGAGGAGGGGGTCGACCATCTGAAGTACCCGCTCCACCCCCTACCCCCCCGAAAGGTGCCAAATGTGGCACAGGAAGGGGGGAGGAGACATAAGCGGAAGTTCCACTTTTTGGTGGAACTTTGCTTTAATTACAAAATGTACTTATAGAAACTAAGAAAAACAAAGAAAAACTTTTTTTTTAATGCTATTTTTTTTTTTTAGCAAAAAATTAAAAACACAGCGGTAATTAAATACCAGCAAAAGAAAGCTCTATTTGTGGGAAGAAAATGATAAAAATGTCATATGGGTACAGTGTTGCATGATCGCGCAATTGTCATTCAAACTGTAAGAGCGCTGAAAATTGGCCTGGGCAGAAGGGGAGGGGGGGAGTGCCTGGTATTGAAGTGGTTAAGGTAAAAACCTATTATGTGCAGCTACAATATACTGTACATACATGATATGGAAGCAAACAGAGGAAAACAAAACTGGGGACTTCCAGTACCAGGACCATTAGAATGTGTAGAAAAAGAAATGACTCCTGCGCACAAGTGGATGATCAGACAGGTAATACGATGACACAGGCCTTGCTGCCCTCAAGGATGGGGAATCCTAATAGACAACGAGAAAGAAAAAGAAAGAAAAAAGGGGCGCACCAGCCATGTGCATTATCTTTTTGTAAAAGTATTTATTGAATAAAGCGATAAAATGAATTACAAGTGGTTATGGAACAAGGCGCAATATGAAAATTGCACCGACTAGCAGCATGTGGTTCTATTATGAGCGAAACCTTCCAAAGGTCGTGGAAATTTGCACCGACTACACACAAGCATCACTACCAGCTAAGCTCCTCCACGACCTCTGGAAGGTTTCGCTCATCATAGAACCACATGCTGCTAGTCGGTGCAATTTTCATATTGCGCCTTGTTCCACAACCGCTTGTGAGTAATTCCCATCATTTTATTCAATAAATACTTTTACAAAAAGATAATGCACATGGCTGGTGCGCCCCTTTTCTCTTTCTTTTTCTTTCTCGTTGTCCATTAGAATGTGTCCCTGCAGGCCATACCGCCCAACTTTTTGAGATGGGAATGAGGGACACCTATCAGCAAAAGTAAGCAGGCATAGGACACACCCCCTGCCACGCCCCCTTAAAGGAAAATTGTACAAAAAAAAAAAATTGGTTAAACCCACAAGGATGAAATTAAAAAAATGCAGCAATTTAGAAATCAGATGAAAGGTTTAGCGCTGGAGAACACTTTTTGATAGATAAAAAGTGCATTTTATATACATTTATATAGATCAGACCAAAATGAGGGACAAATGAGGAGGAAAGAGGGACAGAGGGACATTGCTGCAAATCAGGGACAGTTGGGAGCTATGGCAGGGCTCTGCGGACCCCCCAACACCCAGGATACTTCCAAGATGCTGTAACAGTACAGCAGAGACAGCAATGTCCTCAGAGCTGACTTTGCTAAAAGTCGCGATTTGCATACAGTGGAGGCGCAATGTTTGGGGGCGGGGCTCCAGTTGAAGGTTCTTATTGGGGCGTTTTCCCTCCAGTGACAGAGGGGTGTGATTCTGACATTTGTATGGCTCATCTGGCCAGCTCCAGGGGGTTGTTACCTGAGCAGGGACCCATGTGTACAGCCCTGCCCCCCTACACCCCCTCAGTCCCTGTCACCCCCCCACCTCCTGTGTTGTCAGTGACAGTCCCGGTCCCTCCCCCGGCCCACAATGCACTGCGCGCTGGACATGGCGGCGGTGTGAAGGGTCTGTACGGGGCCTGCACAGCTGGAGCAGCCGAACATGGCGTCCACCTAGAGCGGCGGCCGTCGGAGTCGTAGCGTCCTTTGCGCTCTAGCCGGGGCCTCTGGTAAGTGTGACCCCCGCCGATCGGGGGGAGGGCGGAGGAGGAGGAGGGGCCTTGGAGGTGTGTCTGACTATGCCTGGGGAGCCTCTCTGTGTACAGCTGGGGGACTACAAGTCCCAGCATGCCCCGGGAGCTTCAGACTGGTACTGCCACAGCGGGTCTGTGTTCATACTCTGCAGGGGGGGAGGATGTCTTGGTGTTTACATTGTGTATGGGGGGAGATGACATGGCTGTGTCCTGTGTTTACATTCTGTGTATGGGGGTGTCCATACTCTGCAAAGGGGGAGATGACATGGTTGGGGTCCTGTGTTTACATTGTGTATTAGGGGGGGGGGGACATGGCTGGGGTCCTGTGTTTACATTGTGTTATGGGGGGGGGGGGTGACATGGCTGGGGTCCTGTGTTTACATTGTGTATTAGGGGGGAGGGACATGGCTGGGGTCCTGTGTTTACATTGTGTTATGGGGGGGGTGACATGGCTGGGGTCCTGTGTTTACATTGTGTATGGGGGGGGGGGTGACATGGCTGGGGTCCTGTGTTTACATTGTGTATGGGGGGGGGGGTGACATGGCTGGGGTCCTGTGTTTACATTGTGTATTAGGGGGGGGGGGACATGGCTGGGGTCCTGTGTTTACATTGTGTATTAGGGGGGGGGGGACATGGCTGGGGTCCTGTGTTTACATTGTGTATTGGGGGGGGGGGTTACATGGCTGGGGTCCTGTGTTTACATTGTGTATGGGGGGGGGGGTGATGACATGGTTGGGGTCCTGTGTTTACATTGTGTATATGGGGGGGGGGGGGACATGGCTGGGGTCCTGTGTTTACATTGTGTATGGGGGGTGATGACATGGCTGGGGTCCTGTGTTTACAATGTGTATGGGGGGGGGGGGGTGATGACATGGTTGGGGTCCTGTGTTTACATTGTGTATTGGGGGGGGGACATGGCTGGGGTCCTGTGTTTACATTGTGTATGGGGGGTGATGACATGGCTGGGGTCCTGTGTTTACAATGTGTATGGGGGGGGTGATGACATGGTTGGGGTCCTGTGTTTACATTGTGTATTGGGGGGGGACATGGCTGGGGTCCTGTGTTTACATTGTGTATTGGGGGGGGGACATGGCTGGGGTCCTGTGTTTACATTGTGTATTGGGGGGGGGGACATGGCTGGGGTCCTGTGTTTACATTGTGTATTGGGGGGGGGACATGGCTGGGGTCCTGTGTTTACATTGTGTATTGGGGGGGGGGACATGGCTGGGGTCCTGTGTTTACATTGTGTATTGGGGGGGACATGGCTGGGGTCCTGTGTTTACATTGTGTATTGGGGGGGGGACATGGCTGGGGTCCTGTGTTTACATTGTGTATTGGGGGGGGGGCATGGCTGGGGTCCTGTGTTTACATTGTGTATTGGGGGGGGGGGGACATGGCTGGGGTCCTGCTGTGTTTACATTGTGTATGGGGGGGGGGGTGAGGACGTGGTTGGGGTCCTGTGTTTACATTATGTATGGGGGGGGTGACATGGCTGGGGTCCTGTGTTTACATTGTGTATTGGGGGGGGGGGGACATGGCTGGGGTCCTGTGTTTACATTGTGTATGGGGGGGGGGGACATGGCTGGGGTCCTGTGTTTACATTGTGTATTGGGGGGGGGGCATGGTTGGGGTCCTGTGTTTACATTGTGTATTGGGGGGGGGGGGACATGGCTGGGGTCCTGCTGTGTTTACATTGTGTATGGGGGGGGTGAAGACGTGGTTGGGGTCCTGTGTTTACATTATGTATGGGGGGGTGACATGGCTGGGGTCCTGTGTTTACATTGTGTATTGGGGGGGGGGGACATGGCTGGGGTCCTGTGTTTACATTGTGTATGGGGGGTGATGACATGGCTGGGGTCCTGTGTTTACATTGTGTATGGGGGGGGTGATGTCATGGTTATGGTCCTGTGTTTACATTGTGTATGGGGGGGGGGGGTGATGACATGGCTGGGGTCCTGTGTTTACGTTGTGTATGGGGGGAGATAACATGGCTGTGGTCCTGTGTTTACATTGTGTATGGGGGTGTTCATACTCTGAGGGAGGGGGGGTGATGACATGGTTGGGGTCCTGTGTTTACATTGTATATAGGGGGGGTGTTCATATTTTGGGGGGGTTCTAGCATGGCTGAGTCACATGTTGGCATTGTGTATGAGGGGGGTGTTTATACTCTTGGGTTGGGGTCCTGTGTTTACATTGTGTGTACTGGGAGGTGCCCGGGTGACACACACCACATTCTGCTCCAATGAGGTGCGTGTTGGATATACACACTCAGCACAAGGATACCACATGGATTGAATAATAGAATGGACACAATGTTGTTCTCAAAATAATGATATAATTATATTGATGGAACTTCATTTGGCAATATGTTTTAGGATGTGTGTCCATTGTTTGTATTTTATTATTTCAGTTTGTTCTTATCCATCCTGCGGGGTTTATTGTCATTTCTTGCTCTTAATTACTTTTAATCAATTGAATCCTGCCCCAGTTGATTGGGTTGGAAGTATATATGTCAGAATTTTTTTCATGTTTTTGTGTGCTATGAGGAAGGCTGTATAAGCTGAAACGCTTTACATTTTTGATGCTGTATCATTTTATATGTAGCCAATAAAAGGATTTATTTATGAAGAGTACACCAAATGGCCGGCTTTATACAGTGTGGACCTATGGTTTGGGAGATGAAGGCCCCAACCTAAACATTGGTCTCCAACGCTCCACTTTCTGAATCTTGAATGCAGCAGTTGAGCTGGGATAAGGTTGGATACATTGTGTGTATGGGTTGGAAATTCCAGGTCATTTGGTGACACCTGATTGTTTGGTGTCACCAAATGGCAATCCTGAGGACCGCTGAGCCAAAGTGAGCCCTGCAGACAGCTGGATATGTCCGATCATGTCCTAATCATCAATAATCTATAGAAAAAAATAATTTGAGTGGTCCCAAATGTCCCAACACCACATCCTGCCGACTAATAATCCGAATACTGACACTCTATGTGAGGGACTTTTAACCTGTTGCCGGGGTTAAGGCAGTGGTGGTCTACTTTCTCGACATGGGGGGGGGCCCTCAAGTGCGGCCCCTGACATCACCAAAGGGCCCCATATGAAATTAAGTGAATAATCAGTCAGACAGCACAACAGGGTATACAAAAACATCATAGATCCCAGTGCTGAGCTACCCTAATATTAACCAATGCGTGAAGGATCCAAAGATAGTTTCAAATAAATAGATACAATGTGGAATGCACATTGGTGTCGACACAAAATCAAATCAATGCAGTGTCAGTAGTAAAGAATGATTGTCAGGGCTGGGCTCAGCCCTTCTTTCTCAAAGCTGGCTGGTCAGCTGTCGGCTAATTGCCAGCTCCTATCTCTCCACAGTGACTCACCTGTTGATGATATCCTGCTTGTCAGTCCTGCCTACTTAAACCGTCCAGCCCAGATGATCTCTGCCTTCACCTTGGTAACATCTCTCGAGACGCTCTCCTGTGTTCCTGTTAGACTTGCTTGGCTGACATTCCTTCTGGCTCCAGATCCTGCTAGCTGTTCTACTACGCTCCTCTCTGGCTCCCTGACGTTTTGGCTTGTCTGACTATCCGTTCCGGTTCCTGAACTCTGGCTATGTTTTGACTATATTTACTCTGTTTACCTTCCTTTTTTTTTTTTTTTTAATTATTATTAAACAAGTGTGCTATAACTGTACTTCTGTCTCAGTCTGATTCATGGTTTCTGACAATGACTGTCGGCCACTATAAAGACACCAGTCTTTCTCAACCTTTTTAGCCCAGAGGAGCCCTTGAAATAACTTTCTGGTCTCAGGGAACCCCTGCTAAAAATGACTATATCTATAACTCCTGATACATTTGTGTGATGGTCAACGGGAAGAATGCTTCTTACACTTGTGGACATTGGAAAGGATTACCTCCTTACAGATGGCTAAAAAGATCATTGGTGTCAGTGGGAACTTATCTGAGAGTCGGAAATTATTCTTTGCTCAAGGAACCCCTAGCAACCTCTGTAGGAACCCTAGTTGAGATACCATGATCTATCCACTTGATTGAAAACAGATCCAATTGTGCTTTCCCTCCACCCATGAGAGCACCTCACTCACCAGATTACAATGCCTAACTTTATCCAAGAAAGGCAAACAGGCGTTATAAGATACCATTTTTTTTTTTTTTTTACTACAAGTACCGATACTTTTTTTAGTACTCGCCAATACCAATTACCGATACCTACCGCAACTGTTTTGTTTTCACTTCAGCTGTCAGCAATGGTACAAAGCATTGAAAAGTTATTTACAAATGAAATAAATTGATTTCTGTTTTTAATTTTGTGCTTTTTCAATGTGAAATGTGTAAATATATGTTAGTGAATATTTTTGCACATATGTATTAACAAAGCAAATAAAAAAAAAAAAAAAAATTTTAATTGTTTATCGTATATAAAATAGACGTGAAAAAAAAAAAAAAGCAGGAAAATAATTAAATGGAGGAGAATAGGGAGTTAAGGCTGATTAGAGTAAATTAAGGGTTAATAAGGGGTTAAACAGAGGAACTTTGTTCATCTCTTTTGATCTCCAAATGAAGAAACAGAAAGATACAAAAAGAAACAATGTTTCTTTTTAGTATAGCGTTTCAGCGGCTGAGCAATATTGCAATAATAACCATTGCTGCTCCTTCTTTTTTTTTTTTTTTTTTTCACCATATACCGGACTTCTTTAACACTTTAGCTGTCAACAGGGGAGACTCACTGACAGCTCAAAGAACCGAGCCTGAAAGTATCGGTTTCAGGTATCGGTGCATTTGCAGGAGTATCGATACTTGTGCAAATACTCTGTATCGGCACCGATACTGATACTAGTATCAGTGCAACCCTAGATGCAAATAAACTCTCATTCAGAACTCCCCTTGCTCAATATCAACACCAGACAATATTCCGGATTAAGCCTGCCATTAAAGAAAGAAAACAACAATATAGTGTAGTAAACTCCATTTATTAAATAAATAGGAAATACACTATATTACCAAAAGTATTGGGCCGCCTGCCTTTACACGCACATGAACTTTTATGGCATCCCAGTCTTAGTCCGTAGGGTTCAATATTGAGTTGGCCCACCCTTTGCAGCTATAACAGCTTCAACTCCTCTGGGAAGGCTGCCCACAAGGACTGACTGGTGCGCAGTCATGTTGGAACAGGAAGGGGCCATCCCCAAACTGTTCCCACAAAGTTGGAAGCATGAAATTATCCAAAATTCTTGGTATGGTGACGCCTTAAGAGTTCCCTTCATTGGAACTAATGGAGCGTACACACGGTCGGACTTTTCAGCTACAAAAGTCCGATGGACCAAATCCGCCGGACAATCCGATCGTGTGTGGGCTTCCCCGAACTTTCAGCAGACTTTGCCTGTCGCAAATCTGACGGACTTTAGATTTGGAAACTGCTTCAAATCTTTACGTCGTAACTCCGCCAGACCCAGAAATCTGCTCGTCTGTATGCTAGTCCGACGGACAAGAAACCACGCAAGGGCAGCTATTGGCTACTGGCTATCAACTTCCTTATTTTAGTCCGGTGTACGTCATCACGTACGAGTCCGTCGGACTTTGGTGTGATCGTGTGTAGGCAAGTCCGGTCATTGGAAAGTCCGCCAAAAGTCAGTCGAAAGTCTGTTGGACAGGCTGTCGGACTTTTGTAGCCAAAAAGTCTGACTGTGTGTACGTCCCATAAGGGTCCAAGCCAAACAACCCTACACCATAATCTCCCCTCCACCAAATGTTTTGGACCAGTGCACAAAGCAAGGTCAGCATACACCGTGTGACAGCTGATTGGAGGAAATGCACACACTTTATTTTATTTTTGTAATTTTGGCATGGGGGTTCCCTTCAAAATCCATACCAGACTCGAAGGGCCTGCCCTAGATGGACCACTGGGCAAAGATGGAAGCCGCCAGGGACCAGGCAAATCCATGACAGTGCAGTACTGGAGGGCTCTGTTTGTAGCTAAGTCTGTCATAATGTACTATTATAACTTAAAGTGATTGTAAAGGTTCATTTTTTTTATTTTTATTTTTTTATAATAAACATGTTATACTTGCCTGCTCTGTGCAAGGGTTTTTTCACAGAGCGGCCCCGATCCTCCTTTTCTGGGGTGTCCCGGAGCGCCTGGCTCCTCTTCGAGTGCCCCCCCACAGAGAGATGCTTTCCATGGGGAACCCATGTGGGCGTGCTCCTGAGTCCTGCTGCTACGTTCATTGACACAGATAACAGGACTCGGCCCCACCCCCTGTGTCACTGAATTTGATTGACAGCTGCAGGTGCCAATAAGGACCCGAGACAGGAGCTGCTGGGCTCATGCTCGTCGCTGGAACGATCGTGTTCAGGTTAGAAAATAGGGGGGCTCTGGGGGGGGGCAGCTGCAGCGCAGAAGGTTTTTCACCTTAGTGCATATAATGATCGCTGCATAAATGTGAATGTTCCCAAAACAGTGTCCAAAGTGTGGATAGAATGACTGGATAGTCCTCATAACAATACTGCACCTCATCCCAGTAGCATAAATACCAAGGATCAAGAGAGAGTCAGGGGATTATCACGGTACCAAACAATAAATTGAAGTCCATAAAGTAAAATAACAATATTTTATTCACATAGAATTAAAAAGAGATGTATAAACATACATATCAGGGGTGTGAACAATACAAAAAATATTCAGGGAGATAAAAAGCCAACTGAGCAATAGTTTCACACAAACCCGCCTATGGCGTGGTGGCAGGTCATGTGAACAGGTATATGAAGTCCTACATGTTTTGCCTAAAAAGGCTTCCTCAGGGACAGTTGGTAATACCTGTATTCTTCTCTTGAGATTCTATAACAAAAAGTAGTAACAATCAGAAAATATAGTGACAACAGTTACAGTTGCAAAGTTGTATAAAAATGATGAAATGCTGTGTGGCTGTCATACATGTCTACAGATCATCCCACATAATGGTCACTGGTGCACGGGCCCAACCCACCAGCAACCCCAGATCGCCCCCAACGCCACCCAGCAAGGCACACCCAAGCCTCCCCGGACAAAGGATGGAAAAAATTGACCTGCCACCACGCCATAGGCGGGTTTGTGTGAAACTTTTGCTCAGTTGGCTTTTTATCTCCCTGAATATTTTTTGTATTGTTCACACCCCTGATATGTATGTTTTATACATCTCTTTTAATTCTATGTGAATAAAATATTGTTATTTTACTTTATGGACTTCAATTTATTGTTTGGCACCTTGATAATCCCCTGACTCTCTCTTGATCCTTAGTGTCCAAAGTGTCCGATCTGTCCGCCGCAATGTTGCAGTCCTGCTAAAAATCGCAGCTCACCGCCATTACTAGTAAAAAAAGAAATGATAGTAATAAAAAGTGCTATAAATCTATCCCCTATTTTGTAGACGAAATGACTTTTGTGCAAACCAATCAATATATGCTAATTGGGATTTTTTTGACCAAAAATATGTAGGATACATATTGGCCTAAACTGAGGAAGAAATGTAGTTTTTTTTTTTATTTTTTTACATTTTTTTTTTTTTTTTTTTTTTTTTTTTTAATTTTATTTTGGATGTTTACAGCATAAAAAGTTATTATTTATTTATTTTTCAAAATTGTCGGACTTTTTTGTTTTATAGCGCCAAAATCAAAAACCGCAGAGGTGATCAAATACCACCAGAAGAAAGCTCTTTTTGTGAGGGGGAAAAAAAGGACATCAATTGACGCGCAATTGTCAGTTAAATCGACACAGTGCCGTATCGCAAAAAAAATGGCCTGGTCAGGAAGTGGATAAATCCTTCTGAGGCTGAAGTGGTTAAAGTGTATTTCCAGCCAAAACTATTTTTTAGTTTTTACGAAGAGCTATAAAAGATTAGGGTACATTGGCACGGATGGCTAGCACTGGTGCAAATGACAGCGTCAGGAATCTCTTTCAGCCACCTGTGAGCAGCTCTGAATATTGAGTGCTGCTGTAATCTTCAATGACTTATCAACTGTGGCCGCAGCTATCCGTGGCTGTTCGCCCAACCAGCTTTTACCTGTGGATGACGTTATGTCCCCACAAGTGGCTAAAACGGCTACAGGAATCAGCAGATTTCCTGCCACTGTCATTCATGTGCAATTTTTCCCATGCCAATGTAGTCTTAAAACCCCTGTCAGGCGTGTACTGCTATCCGGGGGTTCGTTAGAGAGGTTACCCTCCCTTAGTCCAGTGTTGATAACGGGTACCCGTACCCCAATTAGGAAAGTGAGGAAAAATCTTCAACAGCAACAAAACTGAAATAAAGACTTTTTTTTTTTTCCCTTTTGCAGACGATCCATCATTTTCTTTCTGATAAAACCATATCAATTCTTTCGGCAGACAGATCTGACTTTGTTTGGCACTCTGTTTGCCTGGCTGTGGGCAGGATTGTGTATTGCATGTTATGCAGCGTTCGCAGTACAGACAATCAAGACAAGATAAGAGTGTAAAAATAAAGTTTCAGGAAGCAGCCTGGGTTCCATTTCATCTGCAGCTCAGAGCTGAGTTTCATTTCTGTCACATGGGGTGTTACCAGCTGATAGTAGTTGTATATGTGACACCATGTCATCAGTCGTGCAGAACGTTTGTGCTGCAGCTGCTGGAAAAATAGAAGTCTGTACATGTAGGCCAAGAGACCAGAACTGGTATGTTATTGCTGTGAGTTTTAAAATTTTGTATTTTTTTTTTTTTAAGAATAGTATTTAGCAATGGCGCTGGTATCCGTTACATAAATAATGTATTTTATCTTTGCATACTTTTTTTTTTATACCAATAATGTTTTTGTATTAGTGTGCAGTGAGAGAATCCAATATACATAATGTGTATATATTCTGTTTGTGTATGTGTGTAATATATATAAATATTTAAAAAAAAATAAAAAATGTGTGTGTATGTATGTGTGTGTATGTGTGTATATATATATATATATATATATATATATATATATATATATATATATATATATATATATATATATATATATATATATATATATATATATATATATATATATATATATATATATATATATATATATATATATATATATATATATATTGTGTGTGTGTGTGTATGTAAGGAACACACCAGGCAGGTCCGTAATACTGTTGTGGAGAAGTTTAAAGCCGGATTTGGATACAAAAAGATTTCCCAAGCTTTAAACATCCCAAGGAGCACTGTGCAAGCGATCATTTTTAAATGGAAGGAGTATCAGACCACTGCAAATCTACCAAGACCTGGCTGTCCCTCTAAACTTTCAGCTCAGACAAGGAGAAGACTGATCAGAGATGCAGCCAAGAGGCCCATGATCACTCTGGATGAACTGCAGAGAACTACAGCTGAGGTGGGAGAGTCTGTCCATAGGACAACAATCAGTCGTACACTGCACAAATCTGGCCTTTATGGAAGAGTGGCAAGAAGAAAGCCATTTCTCAAAGATATCCATAAAAAGTCTCGTCTAAAGTTTGCCACAAGCCACCTGGGAGACACACCAAACATGTGGAAGAAGGTGCTCTGGTCCGATGAAACCAAAATCAAACTTTTTGGCCACAATGCAAAATGATATGTTTGGCGTAAAAGCAACACAGCTCATCACACTCAACACACCATCCCCACTGTCAAACATGGTGGTGGCAGCATCATGGTTTGGGCCTGCTTTTCTTCAGCAGGGACAGGGAAGATGGTTAAAATTGAGGGGAAGATGGATGCAGCCAAATACAGGACCATTCTGGATGAAAACCTGTTGGAGTCTGCAAAAGACCTGAAACTGGGACGGAGATTTATCTTCCAACAAGACAATGATCCCAAACATACAGCAAAATCTACAAAAGAATGGTTCACAAATAAACGTATCCAGGTGTTAGAATGGCCAAGTCAAAGTCCAGACCTGAATCCAATCGAGAATCTGTGGAAAAAGCTGAAAACTGCTGTTCACAAACGCTCTCCATCCAACCTCACTGAGCTTGAGCTGTTTTGCAAGGAAGAATGGGCAAGAATTTCAGTCTCTCGATGTGCAAAACTGATAGAGACATACCCCAAGCGACTTGCAGCTGTAATCGCAGCAAAAGGTGGCTCTACAAAGTATTAACGCAAGGGGGCCGAATAATTTTGCGCGCCCCACTTTTCATTTTTTTATTAGTTAAAAAAGTTTCAAAAATCCAAAAGATTGTGTCCCACTTGTTGGTGATTCTTCACAAAAAATAAAAATTTTATATCTTTATGTTTGAAGCCTGAAATGTGGCAAAAGGTTGAAAAGTTCAAGAGGGCCGAATACTTTCGCAAGCCACTGTATATAATAGATGGGATATATATATATATATATATATATATATATATATATATATATATATCTCCCAACAGTAGTAGGTGCTCAAAGGAACGAGGAGGATGATCTAGTAACTTTATTGGTGTAAAAAAGTTACTGCATTGTCCTCCTTGTTCATCCGTGGAAGCCTTTTGAGTGGGTACTATACCTATCGCTACTTTTTTTTTTTTTTTTTTTTTTTTTTTTTTTTTGCGAAAGCACCAATTTTATCTTTTTATTATTATTTATTATTTCATTATCTGTGTGTGAAATAAAATATAATCTCCTGATCTATCTATTGTATTTAGTGGGCTATATACTAGAATTGGTGGCACCCCCTCATTAACCCTTGGGGTTTTGGGGTCTGGGTGATTTTGTCCGAATTGGAGGCCGGGGTCGTGTGGGTGAAACAAGCATGTGCATTTGTAACAACCGTTTGAAGGGGTTGTAAAGGTTTGTGTTTTTTCACCTTAATGCACCCTATGCATTAACCACTTTAAGACCGAGCCTCTTTTTTTTTGAGATTTGATGTTTACAAGTTAAAAACAGTTTTTTGTTTTTTTTGCTAGAAAATTACTTAGAACCCCCAAACATTATACTTTTTTTTTCTAACACCCTAGAGAATAAAATGGCGGTCGTTGCAATACTTTCTGTCACACTGTATTTGCGCAGCGGTCTTACAAGCGCACTTTTTTTAAAAAAAAATACACTTTTCTTAATGAAAAAATAAGACAACAGTAAAGTTAGCCCAATTTTTTTTTTTTAAATATTGTGAAAGATAATGTTACCCCGAGTAAATTGATACCCAACATGTCGCACTTCAAAATTGCGCCCGCTCGTGGAATGGCGACAAACTTTTACCCTTAAAAATCTCTATAGGCGACATTTAAAAAATTCTACCGGTTGCATGTTTTGCTTTACAGAGGAGCTCTAGGGCTAGAATTATTGCTCTCACTCTACCGATCACGGTGATACCTCACATGTGTGGTTTAAACACAGTTTTCATATGCGGGTGCTACTCACGTATGGGTTCACTTATGCACGCGAGCTTGGCGGGACGGGGCACGTTTAAAAAAAAAAATTTTCTTATTTATTTTACCTTTTTTTAGTTTTTATTTTCACACTGTTAAAAAAAAAAATTGTATCACTTTCATTCCTATTACAAGGAATGTAAACATCCCTTGTAATAGAAATAAAGCATGACAGGACCTCTTAAATATGAGATCTGGGGTCAAAAAGATAAAAGTGATCTTGCGGCGAATCCACCGCAGAGACCACTTTTTTATCTTGTACCAGACCGCTGGCCGAACACGGGGATACCATAACAACGATAGACGCGCTGTCCCTCTCTGCACGGTTCCCCGGCTCTTGATTGGCTAGATAGCAGCGCAGCCATTGGGCCCCCCCCCCCCCCCCGCTGCTATCAATTAAATCCTGTGACGTGGGGGGCGGAGCCAAGTCCGGCATTTGCGCCCGCAAGGTAACCCCCCCCCCGGGAGAGCGCTTCTCCGAGGGGGTTATCTGATGTGGGGAGGAGCCGTGAGAGCCGCCGGGGGACCCCAGAAGTCGAGGATCAGGGCCACTCTGTGCAAATTGAGCTGCACAGTGGAGGTAAGTATGACCTGTTATTAAAAAAAAAAAAAAAAAAAAAAACTAGCCTTTACAATCACTTTAAGTTACCAGTCACGTCTGACACTGTAGTGTGTGGGTAGCCATAAACTTTAAAATATCTTTCTTCTTTCTTCTTCTTTCTCTTTTTAATCCTCTTTTGCATCTCTGTTTTGCTAATCTCCTCCAGTAACTTCCAGGCTACAGGCTCAAGTGTCATCTGCAAATCATTGCTTTTGTCTGGCTTCCTGATAGAACGTTGGACTATGACTATTGTGTGTATCATCGTGACCTCTGGTAGTCTTCTTCATGTGAAAGGTTGACAACATACTTTGGCGTGCGCACAGGGTGTGCCAGGTGTGCCTGGGCCCACCCTGTGTAGCGCAGAGACCCTCTGTTTAGACCTCTGATATTTCACCAAAGCCCCCTAATGAGGCTCCTAAATAAAAAATTAAAAATAAACAAAAATAAAAACTACTGACACCATCCACTGCCCTGCTGACACCAATCTCTGCCCTACCGACACCCTCCATTTCTCTGCTGACACCAGTGTGTATATATACACATACACATATGCAAATATGTTTGAGCTTTGGGGTACACACCCTGTTGCTATAAGCTGTGCACACCTATGACAACATTTGTTGTCACTCCGTAAGGCCCCTTTCATGCTACCGCGACTTTGCCACAGTTTCAGGGAATGCCTATATAAACTGGAGGTCTATGGACCTCAACTAGCATCAAAGTCGGACTAAAGTAGTACAGGGATGTAGTACAGTACTTTAATGTCGATGCAACTTGAAGTCACACAGATATGGAAATCATGGGGTACAACTTGTCATGCGACTTTGCAGTCCCAAGTCGCACAAGTGTGAAAGGGGCGTAACCAAAAACTGCCTGAAACAAGATCCCTTCTAACAGGATCACTGGAAATAATTTTAATGAAGACTGTATTTATATGGGTTTAAAAAAAAAAAAAAAAAAACACACAAAAAAAACCCCCCATATGAACATGTTAAAACCTATGAGAGTATAGTGATTGGGCTTGGAGCTGCTTTGCTGGGTAATCTTTCAAGCAATCTTTGAACATTGGATATATTACCTGATCTGCAGGTCTGATATATGACTAGAAGACGCAGAGCTGTGCTTCTGCCACCAGCTGTTCCGCCTTTGCACAGGCCTTATGGTGGTTGTGTGTTGCTTTCACTTGTGGCTGTGGTATGGGGGTTATTGAAGAGGATGAATGAGCAGTCTGTTGTTGTGTTTGTGTAGAGGGGGCCGTATAATGAAGTCTTGGCAAAAATGGCTGGTTCAGTTTGTAGCAGCGTTTTGATCGTATTGCTGTGTTGTGTTCAAGCAGAGTAATGCACCTGTGTGATTAGGACTGGCTGGGTTCACACTTGTGCAGTGTCAGACAATGTGATTCGCACCATATTGCTGTGCGGATCACATTGCGATGCAAATTCAGCCATACAGACTGGCTGAATTTTTCATCGCCTTCGCACCAAAATTGGTGCAGGATCCTTTTTTTGGTCCACACTGGAATCGGATCGCATGGGTGTTCACACCTATTCCTGCACCATTTCACAGTTTGCACTGCGATCTTTGAACTGATTTGGAGGTGTTATTACCTTTTTTGTATTGACACCCACAGCGGTTCACAGAACCGGTGATTCAGGTGCTATGCGGGACCCCGCACTGTAATTGCACTGGTTCAAGTGTGAATCGAGCCTTAGGCACAATTTGCAGTGCCTGTTCCCGCACTGCATGTCACCCGTCGGTGGTTCACGCTGCCCTTGGCGAACCGCTGCGGGTGTCAATAGAAAGTTAATGACGCCCCCCAGATCGGTTCGCATATCGCAGTGCGAACTGTTAAATGATGCAAAATCGGATTGCATAGGTGTGAACACCAGGGTGGATTTGATTCAAATCACTAGTAAAAAGGCTTGATTTAAATCAACTCGGTTTAAATCATAATTTTTAAAGAGCAACTGTCATCTCTGTCCCGCAGCGGCTCTGTCAGAAACCATGAAATCAGACCGAGACAGAAGTACAGTTAAAGCGGAGCGCCGCCGAAAAAAATATTTTTAAAAGTCAGCAGCTACAAATACTGCAGCTGCTGACTTTTAAAACATGGACACTTACCTGTCCAGGCCGCCCGCGATGTCGGCACCTGAGGCCGAAGCGTCTCTCCGTCCTCGGGTGCTGCCGCCTCCATCTTCGGTAAGGGAATCAGGAAGTGAAGCCGTGCGGCTTCACTTCCCGGTTCCCTACTGCGCATGCGCGAGTCGCGCCGCGCAATAAGGATGCTCCCTGCTGCCTCTGGGACCCGTGTGTTTCCCAGCAGGCAGCGGGGAGGGAGCAGGAAGTGGCGTAAATAACCGCAGATTCTGCGGCTATCTATGCCGGAAGTGGGTACAGATACCTGTAATATACAGGTATCTGTACCCCCCTCCCCCCTGAAAGGTGCCAACTGTGTCACCGGAGGGGGGGAGGAATCTGATGAGTGGAAGTTCCACTTTTGGGTGGAACTCCACTTTAAATCACGCTTGTTTAATGATAAAGGTAAAAAAAACAAACGTAGTCAAAACATAGCCAGAGTTCAGTAATCGGAACGGATAGTCAGCCAAGCCAGAAGTCAGGGATCAATGTAGTGGATCAGCAAGCAGGATCTGGAGGGATGTCAGCAAAGCAAGTCTTTAAACAGGAACACAGGAGAAGGCCACTGTGATATTGACCAAGGCGAAGGCAGAGATCATCTGGACTTGACAGCCTAAGTAGGCAGGACTGACGAGCAGGAAATCCTCAACAGCTGAGTAACTGTGGAGAGATAGGAGCTGGCAATTAGCCAAAAGCTGAGCGGCCAGCTCTGAGAAGGAAGGGCTGAGCCCAGCACTGACAGGCTCCTCCTCTGACCCACTGTTGACTCACCGACAGTCCCATTCATTTTTAGTGAGGCGGCTGGTGATGTGGCAGTGACACAACAAGGTGAGGGACGTGGCGGTAGCAGGTGAGTGGATGCCCGCTAACAGGCGCAACAATGATGGATCTGAAATGACAGGTGCTCTTTAATTGTAAGGACTTATTCTTGCTGGTAATTAGAATCTTTAATATTTGCAAACAAAACAAAGGTTTCCTATTTTGAATAATAAGCTGTCAGGTTAGTAAAACGGCGATATCAGAACAGATTTAATCATACAGTTTGTAGTGTACATAGACTTGCAAAACAATGGGATAAAGGAATATTCCTGAACTATGGTTTATCTCATGGTTACTGTGAAATTATGTGAATGCATCAATGCAGTGCATGTTATCTCAGCTTGCAGAGCTTGGATTCATTGAATGAGTTTACCACAAATGTAAATATTGCAGAATATACAGCCTCATGCTACATAACCAAGCTCCATTTCATACTGAATAAACTAAATTAATAAAGGGCTTGTAAACCCTCATGGTTTTTCACCTTAATGCATTCTATGCATTAAGGTGAAAAAACTTTTTTAGTGCTGCAGCCCGAAGCCCCCCCACCCCCCCCCCCCCAGATTATTTACCCAGGTCATCCTCCGCTGTCATCCTCCGTCTGGGAACAAGCACACCATCTGTAGCTGGCGTCTTGTGTCCTGATTGGATAGATTGATAGCAGCGCAGCCATTGGCTCCCGCTGCTGTCAATCAAATCCAATGCCGGGGGGGCGGGGCCGAGTCCTGCATTCTGTGTGAATAGACACAGATGCGAGACTCGAGAGCATGCCCGCACGGGTGTGCTCCAAGAAGAGCACTTCGTGGACCCTCGATGCGGGGAGGACCCACCAGCGCTGCTGCGGGACCCCAGAAGAGGATGTTCGGGGGTCACTCTGTGCAAAACGAACTGCACAGTGGAGGTAAGTATGACATGTTTGTTATTTAAAAAAAAAAAACAAAAAAAAAAAACAAGGGTTTACAAACCGTTTTAAGGTATCTTGAATAGAAAACTATCTTTAGACAGATTTTTATTTCAAAAGCATTTTATTAAAATAAATATTGATGAAAATCCAAAAAATTGATTTAAAGCAAAAAAATAAGAATTTTTTTTTTTTTTAATCATTGATTTATATCCACCCTGGTGAACACCCATTTGATCCGATTCCAGTGTGCACCAAAAAAAGGGTCCTGCACCATTTTGGTGCGAATGCAATGCGATTTCAGCAGTACAGTTTGTATGGCTGAAAATCACATCGCACAGACATCGCATGTGATCTGGACAGCAATGCAGTGCGAATCGCATGCGATGCCTTTTATCGCATATGTGTGAACCGGCACTTAGACATGGTAGTGCAGCGGTCAGGCACCTAAGCCTGGGGTCACACTGGTGATGTGTTTGGAACGGCTTGTGATTCGGACAGCGCACGGCATTCCTGTTCAGATCACATGTGATTCTTTGCAGTGCAGTTTGAGCCCATTAATTTCGTATGGCTCCAATCACACCGCACCCGTGCGAGAAAGGTGCATTTTTTTTTTTTTTTGGATTCGAATTGCATGGGTGTTCACACCTATGTGATCCAATTCTGCCAATCGCACTGCGTTATGCCAACCGTTTTTGGGGTTGCTTTGAGTTAACATTGACACCCGCAGCGGTTCGCATGAATGGAGTGCGATTTGTGATGCGGTGCTGGAAACACACAGGAATTGGTACGAATCCCACACCACATCAGTGTGCCCCAGGGCTAAAGAGAATGATACTAAGACTTGGTTCACATCTATGCAGTTTGCTTCCGATCCGTTCCTGCAGTGCTTTTTGTAGTTCAGTTCAAAATGCATCCAACTGCGTCTGGTGTGAAAGGGCCCTAAAGATGGAATTAATAATTCCTTAAGCCCCTCTTTTGATCTAAAATGCCTCTCTCTGTTTTTCTTTGACTTTCCCTTTTATTTATTTGAATTATATTTGCAGATTAACCGTTTGTACTACTGGTAAAGTTGACCTAAATGAAAATTCTATTGTAAAAGTCGAATTTTGATTTCCCATTTTTTTTTTTTTTTTTTTTTTTTTTATGTAACTGAAATGTGTAAATAAATGGCCTACAATAAGTTTTTGGTATAGAGAATTTGACATAAACTCGATGGTTCAAACCCTTCGGCCCTTTTCATGCGGGCGTCATCTGTTCAGTCGTTTTTAGTCTGCTTCCATTTTATAAATGGAACAAAAATGCAGCCTTTTTCCATTTAACCCGTTCCCACCGACGGTATGCATACATTTGATCTCACTGGATTGGGCTTTTTTTCTGTTGGGTCATATATATGTGTTCCTCTCTTTGTGCTGAGAGCGCGCCACACAGCTCGCTTCCGGCACAGAGACTGGACTCTCTCCAATGATTGGGACTCGGGACTCCCACTTCTGGGTCACCTGACAGCTGTGATAGCCTCTGATTGGCTATTACAGTGATCAGTCACTGTGAGCCCGCCCCCCGTGTTTAATTTCTCTTCTGAATGGAGAGCAAGATGTGTTGTATCTTCCTCTCCTTGCAGGAGATGAAGCTGTAAATAAAAAAATAAAAAAAGTGTGTAAATTTAAAATAATAAAGAAAAAAATAGATCAGGGTTAGTGTTAGGGTCAAAGGTCAGTGTCATATTTTTGTCAGGATTTTTTTTTTCATTTTTTTTTTTTCATTAGTATCCATGTCAGTATGTTTACGGTAGAATAAAAAAAAAAGGCAAAAGGCGCACCATTGCTTCTGGATAATACTACAGGTACAAACCGCAACTAACATACACATAAGTGGTATCGCTGCGATCGTCAGAAGTGGGAGAATTTATTTGGGGTTATTCTTTGGTGGTAAATTATGGTAATAGAAATATACAGCTAAATAAAAAAAAAAAAAAAAAATCTTTTTGTTTTTTTAATATTATGGACCAGTTTTCCTTCCTAATAAAAACACTTAGGCCTGGGTCACACCTATGCAGGTTGCAGTTTGCATATTCCGGGTGCATTTTGCATTTTTCAATACACATTTTTGATCCATTGAAGTCTATGGAACCAAAAACCAGAAAAAAGTCCCTGGCCCTTTCCATAAAATGCACAGATGTGAACGTGACTTATAGGAAACCATGTTAAATGGACTGTAGTGTGTTTCTGCAAAACTGAAAACGCACAAAAAAAATGCATAGGTGTGAACCAGGCCTTAGGAGAAATCCGTTAAGGCCCTTTCACACTGGGGCGGGGGCGGCGGTAAAGCGTCGCTATTGTAAGCGGCGCTTTACCGTCGGTATGCGGACGGGAAAGGGTTAAAAACTGCTGCAAAGCACCTCTGCAGAGGTGCTTTGCCGGCGGTATAGCCGCGCTGTCCCAATGATTTCAATGGGCAGGAGCGGTAAAGGAGCGGTATACACTCCGCTCCTTCACCGCTCCGAAGCTGCTGCTAGCAGGACTTTTTTTCCCTTCCTGCTAGCGCACCGCTCCATTGTGAAAGCCCTCAGGGCTTTCACAATGGAATCAAAGCAGCGGCACTTTTGGGTCGGTTTGCAGGCGCTATTTTTAGCGCAGTAGCGCCTGCAAACCGCCCCAGTGTGAAAGGGCCTTTACTATTTAGCACCAGAAGAAAGCCAATTTTGTCCTGGGGGAAAAAAAAAAAAAAAACAAGGTATAATTCACCTGGATACACAAAGTAGTTGTGGTGATATGTACAGATTTACTAACCCAAGTTGCAAAATTTTGTTCAGGCATTAACTTTTGTTTTATCCTCAGTCACTAAGGGGTTAGGAAAACGGACCTGAATGAAAGCAGACAAAAAACAAATGTAAGCAGACAACTTCCATTTATATCTGTTTGCCCATAGGAATGCATTGTTGTCCGTTTTTCATCCATCAACAAACAGATGAAAATTGGACAGACGGAACGCCCGTGTGAAAGGGGCCTTAGACCCCAGTGCATTATGGGTGCTTAGCCATGGGCAGAGGGTGCAGGTTTGCTGTCGAGCCCAGCTGTCTGCAGCCTGTCAAACTCTATGAGAGCCTGAAAGCTGCTGCACTTCTGTTCAGGGCAGTATTTGCCCACAGACGAATGCCTAGGACACAAGAAATCTGAGTTGCGGTCATTCATCAGGTGACACTTTACTGCCACAAACGGAAGTATTAATGAGTGCACCGCCCAGCCCCATCCATCCACAGCAGCTGTCATTCTCTCATAGACTTTGACAGGCTGCTGGCAGCAGGCCCGAATGGCATACCTGTGCCTTCCCCAGACAGCTAACCTCTGGAGCCCCATGCACTATCTGTGTGTAAGCAGTGGTCTCTCGGCAGAAGTCCAAGATACCCCCTGTTGAGTTGGAGTTCATAGAGCAGCCGAAAGCATAAGATATGTTTATTTCAGAGATTTAGGTCTGATTGATCAGGGGGTGTGTTAGACCTTTGCAAGGAAACCATTGCTTTCCACACAGAGAGCAAGGGTTCTTTACAATACACTTGGCAGGGGGTAGGCTTTTGTGCTCAGGCTCTGGCTACCGTCTGAAGCAAACAAACTATAAGACTTTGCACACCTTGGCTTTATGAGGCTTTAAAGCTGAAGTTTCGTTTTTTTTGGGGATACACATTTGTTATGTGTAGTGGTGCATGTCGCATTACTTGCAGGCTGCTGCTTGTTAAACTCTTCCATTCAGTGTCTCCTTCATAGCCTTCTATTGTCCTCAGCGGCTATCTTTGGCACTGTAATGCCGCGTACACACGAGCGGAATTTCCGTCGGAAAAATCTTGGATGGTTTTTTCCGACGGAATTCCACTGAAGCTTGCCTTGCATACACACGGTCACACAAAAGTTCGCTGAACTTTCGACTGTCAAGAACGCGGTGATGTACAACACTACGACGAGCCAAGAAAATGAAGTTCAATGCTTCCCAGCATGCGTCGAATTGTTTCAGAGCAAGCGTAGGAATTTTGCGCATCGGAATTCGTACAGACGATCAAAATTTCCGATCGGAACTTTTTCCGACCGAAAAATTGAGAACATGCTCTCAATCTTTTGCTGGCTGGAATCCCGCCAGCAAAAGTCCGATGGAGCATACACACGGTCGCATTTTCAGACCAAAAGCTCTCGTCGGACTTTTGCTGGCGGAATTTCCGCTCATGTGTACGAGGCATAAGAGTTAAAGTGTTGCTAAACCCAGGACCCTGCATTCACTATATCTGGTCTCCCACAGTAAACGGAACATGGAAGTGAAATTATTTTAGTAAATATAAACTGCTAAATACTTTTTCTCATCAGCAGTATATAGCAGTCTTGTGACTTGGTTAACATGGGTTAAAGATTGTAGGAGGAGTTTTCATTCTCCTCTGACTGTCCTATGAGGCTGCATGACCTCTGATCCTCTTTATGGCCTGGTGCCGATCACATGCACTCTCCCAAAATAAAAACTCTAGTGATACATCCCATACTGAGCATGTGCAGCCTGTCCCCTGGCCTCTGTGAATAGCAGGTTATTTTTTGTAGACCGTGGAAGGAGATGATCAGAGAAGACAGGATTAAACAGTCTTTTTATACAATACAGATGATTAACCCCTTAGGTTGCACAATGAATATAACAAGCATGCTTTACTGCATGTGCAGACTGATTTTACTGTTGTGGGCTTAGTAACACTTTAAAAGCTGCCGCTCCTCGTTTGCCCGCCAACTTCTGCCCTGTTCACCATTCAGAGAGTTTGTATTATTTTCCCACGATGCATCATGTTCTATGGTTGGGTGGTGGAGATTCAGTCACTCATGTCTATGTCTGAGTTTATGGAAAAACTTTCAGCCATGATAGCTAAACAAAGGAGCCACAAGAAGGCTTCTTTTCCATCTCCTCCGGATTCTATCCTTGACAAGACTGTCTGTGTTGATGGGGGAATCAAGTTAATTTCTTTCCTAAATGTCATATTTTGAGGCCCAGGCTACATATTATATTACCTAGAGCAGGGATATGCAATTAGCGGTCCTCCAGCTGTTGCAAAACTACAAGTCCCATCATGCCTCTGCTTCTGGGTGTGATGCTTGTGGCTGTCAGAGTCTTGCTATGCCTCAAGGGACTTGTAGTTCTGCAACAGCTGGAGGTCCGCGAATTGCATATTCCTGACTTAGAGTGTGAAAAAACCATATATATGAAACACACATATAAAATATGATTTTTTTTCACACTCTAGGTAACATAATATGTAACCAGCGCCGCAATATATTACTTTTTTGATTGTTTTTTTGGCAACAAGCTAAAAAATTGAAGGCAGCAGTTAATCACTTTTATCATTTTGCACATAGGTGGCGCCATTTCATTACAAACTTTTTTAATAATTTCTTTCCTGTACCTCGTGGTTGCAAGAAACAAATTTGCTCCATGTCTGGCCAGCCTTAGTTTTGCCTCTAGTTACACTTTGAGGGGAATTCCCCTTTTGGACGGTTGTCGACGGATCAGGGGTCTTCATTGCAGTGGATTATAGTGAGCAATAAAATCTTGACATAGGTTTTATTCGCTCACCCCTCTATCCAAAACTAGATTTCTTATCCTGTACCTTACACTCCTTCCCCCTTTGGTCCCTTTCACACAGGCTTTCCGATCAGGTCCGCCTGTCAGTTTTTCAGGCGGACCTGATCGGACCTTGCGCGCTCCCCTATGGATAGGCGGATGTCAGCGGTGACATGTCCGCTGCTATCAGATCCAATTCTGCCTGCAAAATCCAAACGTATAGTGGTCCTATTTTCCATCCGTCTGGTTGATCTGATCAAATGAAAATGGACTGGCGGTTCGTTTTTCACCCGATTTTCCTCATAGAGGAGAGCAGGACTTTGTCCGTCTCCGTCATCCGCCAGCTCAGTGGGGATCAGCGGAGCGATCCCCCGCTGAGCAAGCGGAGTCCGCCAAACGGCATACTTGGTTTGGCAGACCGGAATCCGTCGGACAATTCGATCGTGTGTGGGCTCCAGCTGACTTTTTTTCCCCAAAAGTTCGACGGACCTAGAGATGAAACATGTTTCAAATCTTTTCGACGGACTCGAGTCCGGTCAAAGTCCACTCGTCTGTATGCTAGTCCGACGGATCAAAAACTGACGCTAGGGCAGCTATTGGCTACTGGCTATGAACTTCCTTGTTTTAGTCCAGTCGTACGTCATCACGTACGAATCCGTCGGATTTTGGTTGATCGTGTGTAGGCAAGTCTGTTCATTCGGAAAGTCCGTCGTAAAGTCCGTCAAAGTCTGCAGGACAAAGTCTGCCGTAAAGTCCGCTCGTGTGTACGCGGCATTATATTCACCTGTGCATGCTTTTCCTAGATTCACTATCTGCAAATAACAAGGAGTTGCACAACCACTGCTGCAAACTCTCTTGACCAGACTACTTTTAATGTGCATTCCTTAAAAATCCCATTCATTCCTATAAAGAGAGGCTGTCTATCATCAACCAGTGGAGAAGTGGTGTAACATAATCAATAACCATATGGAATTATAGTTATCCTTCAGTTGTTTTTAAAGTGCTATGTAACATGCTATGGTTAAATTAGATTAAAAATGGTTAAATTTTGCTTAAAGCTGAATTTTAATAAAAAAAATAACTTGAGATGGGTAATGTAATAATTTAAACGTTAATTATCATTCACAGACAGGTCGGCTGGTACGCTGTGTCCAGCAGGTATTTGAAGCTGCTGCTGTGACTTGAGGAACTCTTCTTCAATGGTCTGAAGATAATCTTGGAATGATGGATGATGTCACCAAACCAGCCAACCATGAGTCTAGGAAGCCACTGGCACGTGCTGGCCGTGGGGATGGGAGAGGCACGCGAGTCGTAAACAACCAAAAGCACAAACATAGAGGGAATGGTAAGCTGGGTCGGGATGGGGACCTCAGCTCTCCAATCATTGTTAAGAAGGGGAAACTGACAGAATCATGTGACATGACTGCCGCAGACTCCAGGGTCTGCAAAGAAAACTCTGTTAATTGCACTAGTGGCTCGACAAATGAAGGGCAAGGCCATCAGAACTCGTGTAATGCAAGATCTAAAAGGTCCTCTTCGCCACAAGCTGGGAACTTCAGTCAGCCAAGAACCACTGGGTCAGAGCAAGGTGGCCCACAATCCAAAGAGGCTGGAGAAGCCCCTGAAAGTCAAAATCTAATTTCTCAAAAGCAGGTTTCCCTAGAAAGCTGTCTGGAGACCAAGGAAGACATTGTACCTTCAGATCATCAAACAGAGCCAATTTCAGATCAAGAGACCTCTCCTCTGACATCATCTCCACCTCCATGTGAGTACACAGCAGAAGTTTGTTGTCACAATTCTATTAACAATATGTACATGTGAGCGCTGCAATCAACCAATATAAAACAGTTGGAACCCCAAAAAACATATATATATATATATAGCTATATTAAAGAGAGGATAACTGCTGAAAGGTATTTTCACAAAAAATAATTGGTAAAAGCTATAAACAAGCAGACTCTGAGCTGCTAAAGTCCAAATAAAACTAAATTGAGTGAGTTAAAATAAAAGTCCATGAGAAGCAACTGTAGAAGGCAGCCCTGTGGATAAGGATGAAGCAATCCTCTGGATGCTGGAGAAAAAGAACAACAGTGGCGCCACTCTAAGTGCAGTATTAAAAACGAATTTTAATATATCTTTAAAATCTGGTACTCACAAAGGTACATGTAAACAAGCGTATAGAGTAAAGTTGATAGTGCCAGGTGTCCCAAATGAGTTGTCCAGTCATATCATGCGGTGGCGTTCTGACAGGCTGCACTGCAGGATGTTCGCTGTGTCCTGCCGCTGGAATGCACTGTTTTCGATCCGGGGGACGGAGTCACTTCCGGGTCCGTGCAGGGATAAACTTGATTGGCAGACTGATAGGCATAGGCGACGCTTTTGCGGAGCTACGCTCCTTCCTCGAAAACAGTGGCGCCACTGTTGTTCTTTGTCACAATTCTATTGCATCTGGGTTCATAATTCAAAGTATGACACCTCTGCTCCTTTTTAATTAAAAGTGAAATCTCCACACCCATTAAAATATAAAACGCAAGACTTTAGCGCAGTCACTTAAAGCGAGAGTGTGGTGCTACTACTGTATGTCAGTCTAAGACCCCTTTCACACTGGGGTGTTTTTCAGGCGCTAAAGGGCTAAAAATAGCGCCTGTAAAGCGCCTAAAAAACGCCTCCCCTGCAGCCCCATTGTGAAAGTCTGAGTGCTGTCACACTGGGGCGGTGCGCTTGCAGAACGTTAGAAAAAGTCCTGCAAGCAGCATCTTTGGAGCGGCGTATACACCGCTCCTCCACCGCCCCTGCCCATTGAAATGAATGGGCACTGCTGCCAAAGTGCCTGCAAAGCGCCCTGCTAGTGGCTGAAAAGCACCTCTAAAACTAGCAGCGCTTTATCTCTAACGCGGCCCGCAGCTCAATGTGAAAGGGCTCTAACAGAAAGTGTAGTGTTATTTATTAAAAGTGAGATTAGTGATAAATAGTGAATCCCCACAGGGATCTCCAAACTACGGCCCTCCAGCTGTTGCGGAACTACAGGTCTCATGAGCCATTGTAAAAAAAACTCTGACATTCACAGACATGACTAGGCATGATGGGAATTCTAGTTCCTGAACAACTGGAGGGCCATAGTTTGGAGACCCCTGTGGGCTTAAAACAATGTATATAGTGAATCAATTCTACAAATTGTGATTATTTGTAACAAAAACAGACTAGTGTCCCTACTGCTGCTGACACTACTTGTGTTCCCAAGTGTACTGAATATATAATTAAACCCCCTAACAGTGTCACGCAGTACAAGAATAATGTGCAATTTTCTAATAGTCCTATAATAATGCATCATATACCACACAAATATAAATGAAATAAAAGAATAAACAAAGTCCCAAATATAGCCATATGATAGCAATTCTATGTTATTGTTCTTATAATCATACAATAATAAAGATGCCAAAAGAATGTCAATCCTTGGTGCGTTTATATTCCTTCACTTAGATTCATTCTTAGACCAGCTTCCATATGCTCTCACCTTTTTTGACCTAATATTAGATCTCATGCGCCTACCCCTTAAAGTGGGGTCTCCTTTATCACGGTTGCTCTTGATCCACCTCCATCCTCCGCAGTCCCGGCCAGCCAGGCCTTCTCTTCCAACATCAGTGACCTGACCTCACAAATGCTCTTCTGGAAGAATGGTCAAACATTCCCATAGACACACTCCTAAACCTTGTGGACAGCCTTCCCAGAAGAGTTATAGCTGCAAAGGTTGGGCCAACTCAATATTGAACCCTACAGACACAGACTGGGATGCCAATAAATTTCACGTGAGTGCAAAGGCAGGTGTCACAATACTTTTGGTAATATAGTGTATGATAAAACGTTTTTGTGTACTAAATAGAAGTTAAGAAAGATATAAAAGATTCTTATTTATTGAGGTATGTGGTGCCATCTACGTGGGTGGCTGTTAGTTTTGAGATCCATCTCTAAAACCCCTGTCATGTATTTGATTGTCTTCTATAATATGCTCTTCTGTTGTGTTTTTTTTCCCCTTTGTTCAGGTAAAGCTGCAGAGAATAGTCCCAATGCAGAGCCTGTTCAAGAAGACGCAGTACCCACAGATGAGTCCATGTTAGCGGACCAAGAACTGGGCCTGAAACAAGCAGAGGAGAGGTTGGAGAGGGACTATATTCATCGCCTAGAGAAGGTATATTGTGTTCCTTGGTCACTGTGTGCTTTTATACAACGCAGCAAATGTTTCCTGCCGAAAGTCTAGACCAAGGGCTGAACGAGAGACATGTAATGGATATCACCATCCACACTAAACAACATACATAGAAGAATCCTCACTTTTGGCAATTGTATTTAAAGAGGGAGTCCACCTAAACCGCCAAAAAAAAAAAAAAAAAATTAAAAGCCAGCAGCTACAAATACTGCAGCTGCTGACTTTTAATAAATGGCCACTTACCTGTCCCAGGGTCCAGCGATGTCGGCAGGCGACGCCGAGAACCCGCTCGGTTCTCGGCAGCTGCCGCCGCCATCCTGGGTGAGGGAATCAGGAAGTGAAGCGTTGCGGCTTCACTTCCCGGTTCCCTACTGCGCATGCGCGAGTTGCGCTGCGCATCGTAACTGGTCCCCGCTATCTCCTGGGAGCTGTGTGTTTCCCAGGAGACAGCGCGGAGGGACAGGAAGAGGCATAGACTCCCATGGGAGCTTTGGATATGTTATGGACCAAGTTCCACTGGGTTTGCACACCAAATTTGGGGTTCCTAGCACCAAGTGGCCCTGAGATACGGGTCCCCAAAGTCGGTTCGGAAAATGAAATTTTTTGCTGCAGAAAAGTGCTTGACTCGAGTATAAGTCGAGGGGGGTACTTTCAGCACAAAAAAATGTGCTGAAAAATTCGACTTATACTCGAGTATATACGGTAACTAGTAATAACTTAACTGTTACGAACTATTAAATTGTAGGTATTGAAATTTCCTTTCAAATTTGGCTGTTAGTGAACGTAATGAATACGAATGTATCCAAAGTTACGAATTATCCGTAATAACGAATGCTGTATCTAAACAAATGGAACGTAACAAATTAATAATAATAAATAACAATAATAATAATAAAAAGGTGTAATAATTTATAATTTCGTTCCGTTCCATTTGTTTAGATGCGGCATTCTTTATTTCGGATAATTCGTAACTTAACCACTTAAGGACTAAGCCTCTTTCTGAGATTTGGTGTTTACAAGTTAAAAAGTTTATTTTGCTAGAAAATTACTTGGAACCCCCAAACATTATATATATTTTTTTCTAACTCCCTAGAGAATAAAATGGCGGTCCTTGCAATACTTTGTCACACTGTATTTGCGCAGCGGTCTTACAAGCGCACTTTTTTGAAAAAATACACTTTTTTGAATTAAAAAATAGGACAACAGTAAAGTTAGCCAGATTTTTTTCATATATTGTAAAACATAATGTTACACCGAGTAAATTGATACCCAATGTGTCACGCTTCAAAATTGCCCCCGCTCGTGGAATGGCAGCAAATTTTACCCTTGAAAATCTCCATAGGCGACATTTAAAAAATTCTACAGGTTGCATGTTTTGAGTTACAGAGGAGGTCTAGAATTATTGCTCTCACTCTAATGATCGTGGCGATACCTCACATACGTGGTTTGAACACTGTTTTCATATGCGGGCGCTACTCACGTATGCTTTCGCTTCTGCACATGAGCTCGGCGGGACAGGGCGAGTTTTAAAAAAAAAAAAAAATTTCTTTAACAAATAAATGGTGTTACTTTTATTCCTATTACAAGGAATTTAAACATTGAAAAAAAGCATGACAGGACCTCTTAACCACTTCAGCCCCGGAAGGATTTACCCCCTTCCTGACCAGAGCACTTTTTACAATTCGGCACTGCGTCGATTTAACTGCTAATTGCGCAGTCATGCAATGCTGTACCCAAACGGAATTTGTGTCCTTTTCTTCCCACAAATAGAGCTTTCTTTTGATGGTATTTGATCACCTCTGCCGTTTTTATTTTTTGCGCTATACACGGAAAAAGACCGAAAATTTTGAAAAAAAATGATATTTTCTACTTTTTGTTCTAAAAAAAATCCAATAAACTCAATTTTAGTCATACATTTAGGCCAAAATGTATTCGGCCACATGTCTTTGGTAAAAAAAATGTCAATAAGCGTATATTTATTGGTTTGCGCAAAAGTTATAGCGTCTACAAACTAGGGTACATTTTCTGGAATTTACACAGCCTTTAATTTATGACTGCCTATGTCGTTTCTTGAGGTGCTAAAATGGCAGGGCAGTACAAAACCCCCACAAATGACCCCATTTTGGAAAGTAGACACCCCAAGGAATTTGCTGAGAGGCATGTTGAGCCCATTGAATATTCATTTTTTTTGTCCCAAGTGATTGAATAATGACAAAAAAAAAAAAAAAAAAAAAAAAATTACAAAAAGTTGTCACTAAATGATATATTGCTCACACAGGCCATGGGCATATGTGGAATTGCACCCCAAAATACATTTAGCTGCTTCTCCTGAGTACGGGGATACCACATGTGTGGGACTTTTTGGGAGCCTAGCCGCGTACGGGGCCCCGAAAACCAATCACTGCCTTCAGGATTTCTAAGGGCGTACATTTTTGATTTTACTCCTCACTACCTATCACAGTTTTGAAGGCCATAAAATGCCCAGATGACATAAAACCCCCCCAAATGACCCCATTTTGGAAAGTAGACACCCCAAGCTATTTGCTTTGAGGCATGTTGAGTCCATGGAATGTTTTATATTTTGACACAAGTTGCGGGAAAGTGACAAATTTTTTTTTTTTTTTTTTTTTGCACAAAGTTGTCACTAAATGATATATTGCTCACACAGGCCATGGGCATATGTGGAATTGCACCCCAAAATACATTTAGCTGCTTCTCCTGAGTATGGGGATACCACATGTGTGGGACTTTTTGGGAGCCTAGCCGCGTACGGGACCCCGAAAACCAATCACTGCCTTCAGGAATTCTAAGGGCGTACATTTTTGATTTTACTCCTCACTGCCTATCACAGTTTCGGAGGCCATGGAATGCCCAGGTGGCACAAACCCCCCCCCAAATGACCCCATTTTGGAAAGTAGACACCCCAAGCTATTTGCTGAGAGGCATGGTGAGTATTTTGCAGCTCTCATTTGTTTTTGAAAATAAAGAAAGACGAGAAAAAAAAATTTTTTTTTTCTTTTTTCAATTTTCAAAACTTTGTGACAAAAAGTGAGGTCTGCAAAATACTCACTATACCTCTCATCAAATAGCTTGGGGTGTCTACTTTCCAAAATGGGGTCATTTGGGGGTTTTTTTTGCCACCTGGGCATTCCATGGCCTCCGAAACTGTGATAGGCAGTGAAGAGTGAAATCAAAAATTTACGGCCTTAGAAAGCCTGAAGGCGGTGCTTGGTTTTCGGGGTCCCGTACGCGGCTAGGCTCCCAAAAAGTCTCACACATGTGGTATCCCCGTACTCAGGAGAAGCAACAGAATGTATTTTGGGGTGTAATTTCACATATTCCCATGGCATGTTTGAGCAATATATCATTTAGTGACAACTTTGCGCAAAAAAAAATAAAAAAAATAAAAAATTGTCTCTTTCCCGCAACTTGTGTCACAATATAAATTATTCCATGGACTCAACATGACTCTCAGCAAATAGCTTGGGGTGTCTACTTTCCAAAATGGGGTCATTTGGGGGGGTTTTGAACTGTCCTGGCATTTTATGCACAACATCTAGAAGCTTATGTCACACATCACCCACTCTTCTAACCACTTGAAGACAAAGCCCTTTCTGACACTTATTGTTTACATAAAAAAATAATTTTTTTTTGCAAGAAAATTACTTTGAACCCCCAAACATTATATATTTTTTTTAAAGCAAATGCCCTACAGATTAAAATGGTGGGTGTTTCATTTTTTTTTTTCACACAGTATTTGCGCAGCGATTTTTCAAACGCATTTTTTGGGGAAAAAACACACTTTTTTACATTTTAATGCACTAAAACACACTATATTGCCCAAATGTTTGATGAAATAAAAAAGATGATCTTAGGCCGAGTACATGGATACCAAACATGACATGCTTTAAAATTGCGCACAAACGTGCAGTGGCGACAAACTAAATACATTTTTAAAAGCCTTTAAAAGCCTTTACAGGTTACCACTTTAGATTTACAGAGGAGGTCTACTGCTAAACTTACTGCCCTCGATCTGACCTTCGCGGCGATACCTCACATGCATGGTGCAATTGCTGTTTACATTTGACGCCAGACCGACGCTTGCGTTCGCCTTAGCGCGAGAGCAGGGGGGACAGGGGTGCTTTTTTTTTTTTTTTTTTTTTTTTTTTTTTTTTTTCTTTATTATTATTATTTTTTTATCTTATTTTTAAACTGTTCCTTTCATTTTTTTTTTAAATCATTTTTATTGTTATCTCAGGGAATGTAAATATCCCCTATCATAGCAATAGGTAGTGACAGGTACTCTTTTTTGCAAAAATTGGGGTCTATTAGACCCTAGATTTCTCCTCTGCCCTCAAAGCATCTGACCACACCAAGATCGGTGTGATAAAATGCTTTCCCAATTTCCCAATGGCGCTGTTTACATCCGGCGAAATCTAAGTCATAAAATGCTCGTAGCTTCCGGTTTCTTAGGCCATAGAGATGTTTGGAGCCACTCTGGTCTCTGATCAGCTCTATGGTCAGCTGGCTGAATCACCGGCTGCATTTTCAGGTTCCCTGTTGAGACAGGAGAGCCAGAGAAAAACACGGAAGACGGTGGGGGGGGCATTCCCTCCCACTGCTTGTAAAAGCAGTCTAGAGGCTAATTAGCCGCTAGGATTGCTTTTACATGAAAGCCGACCGCTGGCTGAAAAGAATGATACCAAGATGATACCTAAACCTGCAGGCATCATTCTGGTATAACCATTCAAAGTCGTGAATGGCGTACCTGAAGACAAAAAAATGGTTAACAATAAAGCACAGTAAACGGTAAAGTATAAAAAATTGCATACCTGAAAAACAAACATGATAAAACATAATAACAATAAAACATTGCAGAATAGAATACAGTAAAAAAGAGCAGAACAATAGAGAGAGAGAATAGAGAGAGAAAGAACAATAAAACGACAACTATTTTTTTTTTTATTTTATATTTTTGTATGTGTTTTTTTTTTTTTTTTTTTTTTTGTAACTAACTTTTATAACTGTACCCGGTTCCAGGTTCGGGTCTCTCAAAATGCGATGGCATCTTGGGAGACCCTGTGAAAGTGTGCCTAGTCTGTGGAATGCTGTACCCTACGCTAATAGTCAACTAGTGAATGGTAGCGTTCAAAACATTCACCAATGCAAAGACCAGGATTGTCAGGACAGGAGGGACAATAATAGCGGGTGTCACGCCTATATCCGCGCTTGCTGCAGACACAACATCTTTTTTGGGGGGGTTCGTTGGGTAGGGGTACTCGGGAGGACATAAAGAAAATGCCTCTCATGCAGCCGACTGCATTTGGTTGGGGATGTGAATGGGGGAAGTACGGGCGCTGCAGAAGCGGTGGGTTCCCAATTAGGATTGGCGAATGCAGCAGGAAGGGCACTATGGGCACGACGGGCCTGTGTTTGTCTTTTTGGTGGCAGCGGGACACTACTTGTGCTTGCCACCTCACCAGCTTGAACTGCACTTATGGGACTCGCCACGTCACCAAGTGTTACTGCAGTGCTGGTTTGACTACGACCGGGGTGTACTAGGCCGCTGGCGCTTGCCAGTTCACCAAAACGCTACCAAAAAATCTGTTAGCGATCGCAGGGATCAGGCCTGACTCTGCAAACGCTGCAGTTATGCGTTTAGTGTTCTGTAAGTGACAGTGATCGATCGATACTGCACTTGGGTGGGCTGGGCTGGGCCGGGCGGAGGGGCAAAACGCAGGTGCTAGCAGGTATCTGGGCTGATCCCGCTAACACTGCGTTTGTGGGAACCCTAAACTGCTGGGGACGCTAGTATAGATCTGATCGGATCAGATATTGATCCGTTCATATACTATACCACTAAGGGAGGCGTATGCTGCGTGCGTGGGTGTTAGCGGTACTGGCGCTAATCTGACGCTGCCTGGGGCTGGTGCTTGCCAGTTCACCAAAACGCTACCAAAAAAACTGTTAGCGATCGCAGGGATCAGGCGTGACTCTGCGAACGCTGCAGTTATGCGTTTAGTGTTTTGTAAGTGACAGTGATCGATTGATACTGCACTTGGGTGGGCTGGGCCGGGCGGACGGGAAAAACGCAGGTGCTAGCAGGTATCTGGGCTGATCCCGCTAACACTGCGTGTTTGGGAACCCTAAACTGCTGGGGACACTAGTATAGATCTGATCGGATCAGATATTGATCCGTTCAGATACTATACCACTAAGGGAGGTGTACGGTGCGTGCGTGGGTGTTAGCGCTACTGGCGCTAACCTGACGCTGCCTGGGGCTGGTGCTTGCCAGTTCACCAAAACGCTACCAAAAAAACTGTTAGCGATCGCAGGGATCAGGCCTGACTATGCGTACGCTGCAGTTATGCGCTTAGTGTTTTGTAAGTGACAGTGATCGATCGATACTGCACTTGGGTGGGCTGGGCCGGGCGGAGGGGCAAAACGCAGGTGCTAGCAGGTATCTGGGCTGATCCCGCTAACACTGCGTTTTCGGGAACCCTAAACTGCTGGGGACGCTAGTATAGATCTGATTGGATCAGATATTGATGCGTTCAGATACTATACCACTAAGGGAGGTGTATGCTGCGTGCGTGGGTGTTAGCGGTACTGGCGCTAATCTGACGCTGCCTGGGGCGACGCATATCACCGCCGGGCGATCAGGGGGCTAAACCTTTATTCGGTAATAAACGGCGGGTGCCCTGACACTATAAAAAATAAACGAACTAACCAGCATCACCCGTAACAGTTATACGGTGATCAGTGGTGAAAGGGTTAACTAGGGGGCAATCAAGGGGTTAAAACATTTATTAGGTAGTATATGGGGGTCCCTGTCGCTATAAAACGCTGACGGCGAACCTAAATATTTATGTCCCTAACTAGCGTCACCAGCGACACTAATACAGCGATCAGAAAAATGATCGCTTAGTGACACTGGTGACGGGGGGTGATCAAGGGGTTAAAACTTTATTAGGGGGGGTTAGGAGGGTACCCTAGACCTAAAGGGGGCCTAACATTCACTGCCCTAACACACTAACTGTCACAAACTGACACCAATACAGTAATCAGAAAAAAAAAAAAAAAAAAAAAAAAAACCTGCTTTGTGTCAGTTTGTGACAGGGGGGGGGTGATTGGGGGGGGATCGGGGGGCGATCGGGGTGTAATGTGTGCCTGGCATGTTCTACTGTGTGTGTGTGTGTTGTGCACTCACATTCCAGTCTTCTCTCCTCGGCCCGGAACGGAAAATACCGAGCCGAGGAGAGATGACATCATTTCCTCTGCCTCTGTGTACAATACAGAGGCAGGGAAATGATCCCATTGGCTGGGAGCGATCGCGAGGGGGGGGCCACGAATGGATGGCCTCCCCCTCACCACCGATCGCCGGGGAACATTTGCCGACCGTCGCAGGCACCGGGGGGGGGTCCGATCGGACCCCCCACCCGCGGGCAGGCAGGGACGTACAGGTAAGCCCTTTTGCCTGCCCGTGCCACTTTGTCGACGTACATCGTCGTGCGGCGGTCGGCAAGTGGTTAAATATGAGATCTGGGGTCAAAAAGTCCTCAGATCTCATATTTACACTAAAATGTCTCATAATTACCCCAAAAAAAATGTTAATGTCATTTAAAAAAATAAATAAATAAAAATGTCTCTTTAAGAGCTATGGGCGGAAGTGACGTTTTGATGTCGCTTCCGCCCTGCAATGGTATGGAGATGGGTGGGGGCCATCTTCCCCTCACTCGTCTCCATACCAAGCCAGGGAGAGGACCCGATCGCCTCCGCTGCTACCAACGGGTCCGGCAAGCAGCGGAGGGCACCGCAGTGCGGCGGGAGGGGGGAGCCCTCTCCCACCACCGATAAAAGTGATCTTGTGGCAAATCCGCAGCAGAGACCACTTTTATTTGAAAGCAGACCGCCCACTGAAGAAGAGGATACCGGGGTTATGGTAGCTAGCTGCTGCCACAACAACGATATTCCTCTTCAAAGTACCGACGTATAACGATGGCGGGCGGTCCGTAAGTGGTTAAGATAAATTTGTATTCGTTACGGTCATTAACAGCCAAATTTGAAGGGAAATTCCAATACCTATAATTTAATAGTTATTATTTAGAATTTTCGTTCTTTCAAATTTTCCTTTTCTTATTTTCTAATTTTACGACGTTCGTATTTCCGGGGGAAAAAAAAAAAAAAAAAGAATGAAACAAAATAATTTTTCGGCAGTGCACATGTCTACAATATATGTAAAGCACTGTGTAAATTGTCAGCATTATGTACTGTATGTTGAAATGGCCACCTGTAGTCTCCATTGCAAGCCCATGTGACAGGTAGACAATATAAAGTCACAACTGGTAGACGGACATAGAACATTGTCACCCTATAACAGGAAGTACCTGCAGAACAACCGTCATGGCAGGATCACTAGGTATAATTTAGATGAAAGCTGCAGATTTAAAAATACAAAAAATTTGAAATTCAATTTGATATCTAAACCCCGGATAAGATATAATACGCAGCTTACAAGTCCTTAATAGTGTCGGATACATTTTCAGCTAGTAAAGGGAACATTTGTTGATATTGCCAGAAGTGCAGTGTTCTTGTCACTTCCTGTGAACTGAACTGGAAGCATAAAACACGTTATCTTCATTATGTAAACTACAATTTATTCAATAGAGATGAAGGAGGAAGATATGTTTTGAAATCCAATCCTGGGTGACAACCATGGCTCTCTCTATAGATACAGTGGTGTGAGTAAGCGTAGCCACCCAAGAACATGAAGTGTGCTCTTTACAGGATTTCCAGGGAAAATAGAGGGGAAGGACGCCTGATAAAAAGAAAACAAATGCACCTTTCAAATGTAAGGACTGATAATGGAGTTGAAGCATACAAAAGCAGAGGAGGTCACACCTCTCCGGGTGAAATGTTTCTTCTAATGACTGGGTGGCGGTCCTGTCCGTGGTCTGGGCGAGTAATCCAATTTACAAGGGAAGATGATCGCTCTCCAGATTGCAAAAGATTAAAACTTTATTCCATAAAATTCATAGTAGATATAAAAAAAACATATTCATGATACACTCACGATACAGATGAACCGCAGCATGGTTGGCGCGTTTCACGAAAAAATTTGCTTAATCATAACCTGATGGTTACGATTTAAGCAAATTTTTTTTGTGAAACCTGTCAACCATGCTGTGGTTCATCTGTATCGTGAGTGTATCATGAATATGTTTTTTTTATATCTACTATGAATTTTATGGAATAAAGTTTTAATCTTTTGCAATCTGGAGAGCGATCATCTTCCCTTGTAAATTGGATAAGGACTGGTAAGCTGCGGTATATTACATTTTTTGTTTTTTAGATATGTTTAAAAAGTTAATGTTTTTAAATGAGATTTTAGTCATTAGGATTTACATATAATTTAAGGGGAGAGTTTGGGCATAAACTTTCAGGCATAGGCCTTTCTGAAGTTCTTTTTTTAGCTGTTCATATAGACCAGTGATTCTCAACCCTGTCCTCACGTACCCCCAACAGGCCATGTTTGCAGGTTTTCCTTTTATCTTGCACAGGTGCTTTAATTCAGAGTCAATGGCTTGGTATTTTGGACAGATATTTTATCTAAAGAGAAATTCCCAAAACATGGCCTAATGGGGGAGGGGGAGGGGGGGGGCTGGGTACTTGAGGACAGGGTGGAGAACCACTGGTATAGACTACTTGTTTCAACTCAAATAATACCTAGTTATCATAGTCCTAGTAGTAGTAATCGGATTGATTTTGCATCTCAATCAGTGCAAGATTGTACACCTTTCTCAAATGTCTTTTAGTGTTGGAAACAAGGTGTGTAAATAACTCCACCTACTCATTGTAATATGACATGGGATGTGGATTGAAGCTGCTACTTATGAGCACCCCCCCCCCCCCCCCATGCCTAATCCCACAAGGCTATACTTGCCCTAAGGGAACGTCTAACTTTTTTTAATGCTTTTCCTAAATGCACGCTAAATTGATCAGCATACTACAAACACTCATCAATTTTGGTAATATTTGAAAAGCCTTTTTCTATAATTGTATATTTATATTTAGACCGCCATATTTGCTCAGTTTAGGGCTGCAACTAACGATTATTTTCATAATCGATTAGTTGGCCGATTTATTGTTTCGATTAATCGGTTAATAACCTTAAAAAAAAAGTGTGGTGTATAATTTAGTTAATATGTAAAGTTTTAAAAAAAGGCAATTTATTCTTAAATATCTCTATGCAGTGGTAAATAAAAAATAACCAACTATATGGTTAGGGAGCAAAATATCTAATCCACTCTGAGAATAACAGACAGAAGAGATATATACTGTATATACGATTAGAGGAGAGATAAGAACGTTCATTCGATTTTCTAATTGTTAGTGGGGTCAAATCGACGTTCATTTTCAACCACAGTGATGGGAAAATTTGGAAATGGGAAAACTTCTTGGTGAAAGAAATTATCAGACAGTGAATGTGGTTTTCGTTCAGAAATTACAATTATTTTAAAAAACAGAATGTTAAAAACAAGTGAAAATTTCAGACATTCTTTCATTCATCGAATTTACAAAGATTTTTCGTCTGAATATTCTCATCTGAAAATTGATCGGTGTGGCCAGCATAAGGCTCAGTGCACACCTAGGCAGTTTGCTTTTGACCTGTTTCTGCAGTGCTCTTTGCAGTGCGTTTTTGATTTTTGTGCACAGGATTTTGCTGCGATTTGCGTTTTTGCATTTTTTTTGGCCAATTTGTTTTTGGGCAGATTAGAAAACACAAATTGCTGCAAAAATGCATTACATGCTTTTCTGCAGCTTCTCCATTGAAGTATATTGAAACAAAAAAGCACCGTTTTGCGTTAAAAAAAAGTCACTGACGCTTTCCAAATACGCAGCGGCTGAAAAAGCATAGATGTGAACATGTCCCATAGGAAACCGTGTAAATGAACTGTAGTCCGTTTCTGCAAAAAGCACCAAAAAACACATAGATGTGAACCAGGTCTAAGACGTTTAGTAACATAATGGGGTTAAAAAAACTAATATTAGCCCTTTATAGTACAAAAAAAGCAAATCGCTACTGTAAGGGGTTCATTTTTTTTACTGTAGAACTGTGAGAGAAATAGTTACAGTAGCGATTATTTGCTCTTTTTGTACTATAAAGGGCTCGTTTTAGGGGGGTTTTTTTAACCACAGTGTTACTGGCCGATTAATCGATTATGAAAATAGTAATCGATTAATTTCATAATAGATTAGTTGTCGATTAATCGATTAGTTGTTTCAGCCCTAGCTCAGTTTGTACATAACCTTTAACTCCTATATTTGCAGTGCTAAACAAAGGTTTTGCTTTACTGCTACTTCTGATTAAAGTGAAACTTTAGCCCGGGTTCACACTATAATGCGCTGCGGACCGCACAGGAGCGCTGTGCGTCCCTGTTCACCGTTTCAGGGACGAATCAGGGACGATTCTATGCCTGAATTCGGCCCTGAAACGCAGCCAAAGACGCACAGCGTTTTTGTGCAGTGCGCACCGCAGCTGCCCCGGAGATATGTGAACCGGCTCCATAGGGAGCCAGTCACATTCTCCTGCTATGCGAATTAGATGTGCGGAAACGCACATCTAATTCGCATTGGTGTGAACCCGGGCTGAGTCATAAAAAGTCATAAAATTAAAGGAGAAGTATAGGCAAAGCTTTTTTGGCTACTTCTCCTATGGATTACAGGAGTGCAGTTCGTTTTGCGCTCCTTTGAATCGTTTTCAGCCAACAGCGGGCTCCTTTGAATCGTTTTCAGCCAACAGCCGCTAGCGATAATCGCATTTTAAGATCCAGCAGGCTGGTTGTACCTAATAAAAACCACATGCAGCGCTGATCTAAATTTGCAAACAGTCTATCAGAAGAGGGAAAGATGGAATCCATTCACCAACTTCAGTGTGTAAAGAGAGGGCACACCCCACCACGTGTCAATTCAATCTCCTTACCAGAAATCAGTAAAAAGCAGGCATGTATTAATCTCTCTGCAATGATCCAGGCTCCATTCTCTGGTCTTCATATCATTATATGATATGGCTCAATCACATGGCAGAACTTTCATCTGACACCGCTCACATACTCCCAAATGGCCAGGATATCCAAAATCAAAAGGGTCTCTCCCAATCATGGGGATAACCTCACCAATGGAGGAATAGAGCAGCATATAGTGAAGACCGTACAGTACTTTTAAAAAGATTTAATCAGATGCACTTGCATCTAGGTACAAGAAAGCAAACATTCAGATAAAAACGAACATCAAGATAAAAAACAGCCGCGGCTGCGTGTCTCTGCCCGCCTAATCGATCAACTTGGTACATTCAGCCTGCCCATACATGGTTCAAATCTCTATGGCCAGCCTTCGGCAGGCCATACGCAATTAATTTTATTTCATTCAAGCAGCGGATTGAACAAAAGAAAATTAATTGATTCCCCCCATCCACACATTTGAGATGGATGGAGGAATCCCCGCCGTCAAAATACACTCAGGCACCCCTGGCGATAGCTTGCGCCGCTGATCGAGCACAAATTTTCCAACAGGCTGGTTGTACAGAAGTTGATTAAGAGATCAAAACCAGCCTGCCCATAGATGGATCCTGCTGAACCAGCCAAATTTCAATCTATTTATATCCAGCTTTAAGACCCGTACACACAATCAGAATATCGTACAAAAAATGCCGCTTTCTTATCGATCGTACAATAATCTGATTGTTCATACACAGCTTTCGTCATATTTTCCAAAGGGACAAACGTGAAAATTTTTCTTGCACCATACCAGACTGTAGGATTTTCGTTTAATCAGCACAGCTTACGCCCAAAAATACAATACAAATAAATTTACAATGCATCACTCACAAATTTTTTAATCTGTCGGGCGAGAATTTTCGTACTTTAGTAACATATTTGTTTTTGATATGGAAACTAGCATGCAAAAAAAAACAAAAAACGGATGATTATTCGTCTCATAATCTCATGTGTACTAAGCTTTAAAGAGGAGGAGTAGAGACTCCAGGGTGGCATGTCAGCAGGAGGCAGAGAAAACGCAGTACTCTGATCTTCCCAGTGAAGAACTGTGCATAGAGCATGCCAGTAGAAGTCTGACCATTGGCATACAGGCAGGCTATGCTCCCAAGTACAATGCAAAGAAGACAACTGACCACGCTGGGATGGATGTGTTTTTCATGCGCTGGGATGGACAGTTTGGGCACAAAATTATATTCAATACATACATATGTTTTGTCACTTTAAACATGCTTAAAGTTTTTGTTGTTTTAACTTTGGATAGTAAAACTTTTTTTTCTGCTAGTAAATACCTTATACAGCCCACTTCCTGTTTCTTGTCTGGAAAAAAGCCTAGGCTTATGACATCATGCACAGCTCTCACTCTCTCACTCTCTTGAGAGTTTGCCAGGAAGGGGGGGGGATGAGTCATAAGAGGGCCAATGAGAGCTGCAGTGTGCCTCTGTGTGTCTGTGTAAATCCAGGTAGTGAACAGGCAGTAGCTTCAGCTGCCTACAGTTAAAATGGTTGCAGCCAGACTAAGTGGAGGGAGAATTTTGCATCATATTTGGCAAGTACAGAATCGCAGTATATATAAAATAATATGCAAAGCGGTTGGAGGGAAGCTTCAGAATGGCGAAGAAGTTTTTAGTACAAATTATGTGAGCAGACTGCAGTCCCTCTATAAAGGGGTTGTAAAGGTAAAAGTTTTTTCACCTTAATGCATTCTATGCATTAAGGTGAAAAAACATCTGACAATACCGGCCCCCCCATTTTACTTACCTGACCCCTCGAAAGTCCCGCGCTCGCCCCTGACATCCTCTTCGTCACTCAGCCTAGCCGTTGATTGGTTACAGTGGATGGATTGAAAGCAGCTGCTGTCAATCACATCCAGTGACGCAGCGCGCCAGGGGGCGGGGCCGAGTGATGATGTGAGCGGCTATGGCCGCCGGCTGTATCAAGGGAGCGCGCCCGCAAGAACTAACCACCATGCGAGGGAGCTCACATGAAAGTGTTGAGTCCTTGCGGAGGGGAGCCGAGACAGCCGCTGAGGGACCCCAGAAGACCAGGTTCGGGGCCACTCTGTGCAAAACGAGCTGCGCAGTGGAGGTAAGTATGTTTGTTATTTTAAAAAAAAAAAAAATTATCTTTAGTGATCCTTTAAAGTTCAGAAATATCTGTTGATCTTGTCAGTAATCCAATGAGTTTGTAAATTGTCCTCTTTGCCTTTTGCACTTGTCCACCTTACCCAGTTCACTTCTGTGAACTATAGGGCATGTTATTGGGAACTGGTGAGGTTTCTTTAGCCCCAACACATTGCAATGTATTACATTTTTGTTCTTGGGTTTTGATACACTTTGAGGCTTACATTAAACACACTTAATGTTCTAGGGTGACAACGCTGCTCCTCCGTAGATGCAGTACAGTTTTCCCCCTAGGGTAGGAAGTGGCAGGATCATCAACTGAAAATGAAGGAAGAAAAAAAGAAAGTGAATGCAGGCAGAGAGTGTGTTCATCTAAAGCCAGACTTTATTACACAACCTATCACATTGCTATAATCTTTTTTTATGGACTATAAACTGAAGGACTTATAAATAAATGGTTGTGGAGCGACTCATTTGAGTTTCCATTATTTCTTATGGGGAAATTTGCTTTGATATACAAGTGCTTTGGATTACAAGCATGCTTCCGGAACAAATTATGCTCGCAATCCAAAGTTTTACTGTAGTAGCATCTTCTGTTTATTACCTGAGTAGTCGTTTTTCATATTCTCTGGTCATGTGATCTCCAGCCGTTAGACTGATGACCCACACGAAGGGCAGGTGGGAGGTGCAGACCACAGACTGATCAACCCGTCTGTAAGACAATTAATGTGAAATGCATCTTTTGTGATTGTAATTGTGCAGGATGTTCACCAGCCCCCACCCTCTCGCACTTCTTTTCAGAGATCTCCAGACTTCTCCAACTGCCAGTATCTATGCAAGCTGTGCTCCGTACACATCGAGAACGTACAGGGGGCTCACAAGCACATTAAGGAGAAACGCCACAAAAAGAATATCCTGGTAAAGTTAGCTCCGGTGCTTTTCTGTCTGTATCTGCGAGACGTAGATTTGCAGCTTGTTTGTGTTAAGTGAGCTTCAGTATGTGTGTCACTGGTGTCTATTATACTGCACAACAGCTGTTCGTCGCGAAGGAATTGGTAAGTAGCCATTGATCTGGTGTGGTTTCTAGAATTTACTCCAATGGTGGTCATAGACCTGAAAGAATGAACCTTCATTTAAAACCGATCCGAAGAATGTGTGATGAGAAAAAGATTATGCTCACGGTGCAAGTAATATTTTTTTTCCTCCTGGGACTATATATGCTGATCGTTTTGCCATTATGTGTTTTATGTGTTTTCTGCTTAAATTTTAGTTTATCCTTTGAAAATTGAGTACTGTCTGTGATACTTTTTTTTATTTGCACTAACATACAATTTTTCAGGACAAGCTTTCGGGATATGTCCCCTTCTTCAAGGTCCAAGCAGTACTGATACACAAATTTTTAAGCAGAATTTATCACGGACAGTACTCAATTTTCTCTGTCACAATTGCACTAATACGGCTACAATCAAATCAAGTTTATCCTTTAAAACGCTAAAGCTGTTCAGGAATAGTTGAGGCCTGTCTTGTTTTAGTTTGTTTGCCCAGGTTATATGTTGCAGTCTTTGGTCCATCAGAAACATGGAGGCCCTTGAATTATTTGGGGAAAGTCCGCATCATGTCTATGGCCATCATTATTCCATCTCTACTATGAACAGTTTTCATCTAATCTATGATGTTTGTGTTAGTTAAGGTAGTCGTGTGTGTGTATGTATATATGTGTGTGTGTGTGTGTGTGTGTATATATATATATATATATATATATTTCTATATTTTCTCAGGTGGACTAATGCTTTCATAGAAGACGTAGGTCTATTACACTTATACAGATGTTCATGAGTGGATGCAAACTGAATAATGAAAAATCCAGCATTTTAGCTTCAGAAGTCATTCACAGTGATGAAAAATGGCTGTCCGTTGAGCATAAAATTGAATATAGTAGCAGCAAACAATCGTGGAACGATAAATATTACAGTTGATGTTATTTTTAAAAAATAAAAATAACCTCATATTGTATTAAACGACTGAATGAATGGTCAGCCTGCGTGGATGCTTATACACTCCAGATTTTTATCTTTATTATGTTTCTTGGTTCTGTACTATACTATAGGTATGGTGTGGTTTTTTTTTTTTTTTTTTTTTTTTTAGTTGCTAAACATCTTTTTAACTAATTATTTACAATTTCTAGTTCTGTGATTGCATTACCACATGGTAAATATTTTGTGTTTTGCAACCTTTGCAGTGTCTTCTGTGTTATGTTTGCTGAAAGATAAGTGTTTTGTTGGGCAACAAAGGCAATTGTACTCTACATTTACATACTAATGGTAGGATTGTCTGTAAATTTAGCTTCTCAATGTACACAGGGAATGTCCACGTATGCACATACGCATGCACTTGAGCCTGGTAGACATGGGCAGAATATCAGCTGGTAATGACCAACAGAATCCGGCTGACATTCGGCCTGTGTCTGAACCAGCCTGTCCAACAGAAGCCAGCTTCTGTCGAATGGGCTTGCTGGAAAACGAGCATCTGATGGGCGTACGACAGTCCCCCTGTCAGAACACAATAGCTCAGTGGGGAGATTGATGTACTAACATCAGATAGTTAGTACAGCAAGCTCCTCACAAACTCTTCAGTTTTGTTTTTGTTTTTTCATTCAACCCACTGGGGTTGAAAATATACCAACTGTTCGGTTTGAGAGGAGTGGATCATTAAATCCACTCCTCTCGAACGGGAGTGGCCACGGCAATAGATGGATCGAAATTTTACTGGTCCCTGATGAGCTTGCTAAATTTCAATCTATCTATGGCCAGCTTTACTTGTGAATCTCCAGCACAGGAAGCAAGAACAAATCTTAACAGCACCCAGACAGAAAAAAATAAACTTAACCTTTCCAAATCCAAAAAAAAAAAATTTAAGGAAAAAACGTCCTGTCTAAGCATATACAGGCAGTCCCCGGGTTACGAACGGGCACTGTAGGTTTGTTCTCAAGTCGAATATGTTCGTAAGTCGGAACAGCATTGGCAGAACGGCAGATATGTCGTTTTCCGATGTTCCGTCGAATGTGCCCGCCGTCGCAAAGGGTCAGTCGAATGTGCCCGCAGGAGTCGTTCGCAATTCGGATGTTCGTAACTTGGGGACTTCCTGTACTTTATTGTATTAGCTTTTATGTTTTTTTACAATGTGAGCTTCGCTTTAGAAGGGTTGATATTCTCTTTGCAAGTTTATTTCCTGCAAAATATTGTAAAACTTTGCTCTAGAGTTTACCAGTAGCAGTTTGTTCTAGAATTGTACGTTTTTAGTATAGAGTTGGTTCTTCTTGTTACCCATAGTTTATGCGCTATATGAATTTTGATCTCCAATGTGTGTCAGTTATTTTATTGTGCGATTAATTCCTTTTTTTTTTTGTTTTGTTTTGCTGTTTAGGAAAAGCAGGAAGAGAATGAACTGCGAGCTCTTCCGCCTCCTTCAGCGGCCCAGATAGCTGCCTTGGGAGTCACTTTGGCAAATGTAGCAAAGGAACATGGGATATCTCAGGAGGACTTTCTGTGCAGGCAGGAAATTGTGAGCGAGATGGAGAAAATTATCCAGATTAAACTGCCTGGTAGGTTTCTTGTTAAAATGTTATGGGGATTGTGGAAATGGTGCCATTGCAAGTATTTTTGAATTACTGTTGTCTGTTTTAGCTTGAGTTACAGGATGTCCACCTTTTAATATGTAGGGAAGGTGCAGAAAGGATATACTGAGGCTTTTTTGGGGCCTAAAGCCGGCCATAGACTGCTCAAATCTTGGCTGGTTCAGCAGGGACCAGTGAGATTTAACCCATGTATGGGCAGGCTGAATGTGCCCAAGCTGACTGATCGTTAAACTTGGGTACAACCAGCCTGTTGGATTCTAAATGCAATTATTGCCAGCAGCCAATAGCAGTGATCACTGTGTTCTCCTGGCTTGGATGGCCCCTCCAGCCGGGAGAATACATTGGCTCAGTGGGAGGGATTCCCCCATCTGTGTTGATGATGTGGGAATCAGTGGGTTGCAGGAAAGAAAATCGCTCCATCTATGGCTGACTTTAGGCAGGTTTAGACAGCAGTGCTGACAGCTGGTGCTATCAGGAGTGGTGCTGGCGGTCTTTTGCTGGCGGAATTCCAGCCAGCAAAATATTGGGAGCATGTTCTCTATTTTTCGGTCAGGAAACGTTCCTATCCGAAAATGCGATCGTCTACAAATTCTGACGCGCAAAATTCCTACACATGCTCGGAAACAATTAGACGCATGCTCTGAAGCATTGAACTTCATTTTCTCGGCTTGTCGTAGTGTTGTACGTCACCGTGTTCTTGACGGTCGAAAGTTCAGAGAACTTTTGTGTGACCGTGTGTATGCAAGGCAAGCTTGAGCGCAATTCCGTCAGAAAAACTATCCATGTTTTTTTCAGACGGAAAATCCGCTCGTGTGTACGGGGCATAAGAATTATGTGTTGTTCTGCTTGGTTTTGAATAAAAGTTCCGATGTGGGGGGAGTAACTATCTGGGGAAGGATTAAACAATACAAATCTAGGATAAAGTGTGCTGATCAACCCTATCAGATTTTCCCTGCTCGATTAGCTGTAGCCGGCAGTACTGATCATTGTATTCTGACAGACGGTGGGGAAGCCTCCTTGCTTTCAGAATACAATAGCCCAGCGGGGAAGATTCCCCCCATCCACATTGAATGTGTCGATAGTGGAATCATGTCACTTTTTTCATTCAACTCACTGGTTAAACAACAAAACTGATCCATCTATGGGCTGCTTTATTACTAGCCCCAGTTAAACCCTCCCTTTTTATTAAACAATCTTTGGCTGTACTTCTCCTTTTAAAAGGTTGGATAAGTTGACCATTATCACATTTGAAATGTCTGGTTCATTTCTTGAGTAGGTAAAACATTGCTGTCGGTTCTGTAGTTCAGTAGCAGTAAGTCTGCTTTCACACTGGGGCGGTAGGGGGCGTTGGCGGTAAAACAGCGCTATTTTTAGCGCTGTTTTACCGCGGTATTCGGCCGCTAGCGGTGCGGTTTTAACCCCGCGCTGGAGGCCAAAAAAGGGTTAAAACCACTCGTACAGCACGGCTATAGCCGCGGTATTGCCGCGGTATAGCTGCACAGTCCCATTGATTTCAATGGGCAGGAGCGGTGAAGGAGCGGTGAATACACCGCTCCTTCACCGCTCCAAAGATGCGGCTTAGAGGAGTTTTTTTCTCCTCCTGCCAGCGCACCGCTTGTTCAGTGTGAAAGCCCTCGGGCTTTCACACTGAACAAACAGCAGCGGCTGTTTTGTGTTGGTTTGCAGGCGCTATTTTTAGCGCAGTAACGCCTGCAAACCGCCCCAGTGTGAAAGGGGTCTAACAGCTACTCAGTTTGTGATCTGATTTAACATGAAGACATGTCTTTTCATTCTTTTCACACAAACCTTCTAGTCCTTCCTGATATATGTATATACATTTTAATTTGGATTTGACTAGCTTTTACATTTAAATGAATCTTATTTTCATGGAAATCTATTCCAGGGTATAGAAGATTCCCAGACAAAAGATCAGATTGAGGAGCTAAAACCTGTTTGCAGGGCTGATTACAAAACAAAGCTGGCATTGCAGAATATATTGACAGATCACATCTCCACCCCAGTGGGTTTTGAAGAGGCTTTATACACAATGTATACAATGTAGATTTCTTGATCAATGCATGGCAGAATTCAGAATAGTCACTCCTAGCTCAGGATTAAGGTCTTGTTCATACAGGCTACAAGTACAAAGCCGAGTACACATGGGCTGAATGTATGGCAGCCGGTCAGACAGAAGCTGAATGGGGAAGCTGGAAAACCAGCAGCCGGCCGGTTCCCAATCAGTGATCTCAACCAATGTCTGAGAGCATAGACCGGAGTGTTCTGGTGTGGGGGGGGGGTTCAATAGAACAGCAGGTGAGATCAGATTGTTAGTACAGCGGCTCTGACCTAGTGGTGCGTACTAGGCTTAAGGCTGGCCATACATGGTCGAATTTTGAAAGAATTTTTTTTTGAAAATCAGAAATTTTGTGCGTTTTTGTGATCTGATGGTGCCACCATTGATGTTGAAATTCGACCAACCAAGCCTTCAATTTCACCTCCTGTTGCTACAGAAAAGAATGGCTGGGAATCTTCTTTTCAGGAATTTTCGTTTCTTGCACATGTGCATTTCTATTTTGATGACATTTCTCGCACGATTATCCCATTATTGATTAGAAAATCATTTGTTTTTCATAAAATTTCCAACATGCCCTATTACTCAAATTCGATGGCCGCACAGAAAATCGGCTGTTGCTGTAGCCCGCTAATGGTGCGAAATTCAAACGAAAATTCTTAGATGGGATTTTCGAAAGAGTATAGGGTTTAATGGTAATATGCAAAGCATTTGCAAAGAATTCACCAGGCTTCAAGCAGCTTTGTTGATGCCTTGAAAGAATATTTGGTTCCAGTTTGAGGATGTTAAACACAAATTTTAATGGGAGTGCCGAGTGTCTCATTTTAAACAAGCAAATAGCAGGATTCAGTAGTGTTAAAGCATTCTGACATTGGAATATGAAATATGCTTTACAAAGCCTGCTGTAGACATTGCTTTTACTAAGGCCCTAAGCTGTATACTGTATTTTGTAATCAAGTAATTTTAGTACAATATAAGTAACAGAAACTGACTGTCAAATAGGTAAGTGTACTCTCATAGGTCCTTCTGTTTCAGCCAGAGTTGGTTGGAGATTGCCAAGTATGACGTATTTGTATGTGGTGGATTCTATACTCTGTAGACCAGGATATGCAAACGTTCACTTAGATCTTATTATAGCCTTCACCTCTGTGATGGCTGTCTCTAAGCTATGACTTTTTATTGAACATCCACAGCATAGGCTGCAAAAATTGCCAGAGTTTTCCATAGACCAGTGGTTCTCAACCTCGGGGTCCGGGACCACCTCGAGGGTTGAATGACGATTTGCCAGGGGTCACCGAATTCTGGGTTGTTCCTGAAGTCCTCTCTCCCAGCCTTTTTGCGGCCGCTCAGCAGGGCTGTTCCTGGAGCCTGTGGCCCCTCACTCAGCCTCTTCGCAGCCGCCCATTCAGTTCACGGCATGGAGACTAGAGGTCAGCTGACTGATGAGGAATGTGAAATGGGAGTAGCTGGAGGAGACCCTATCACCTGACTTCAGCATAGGTGTCACTGCTATGAGACACAGTGAAGCTGGAGACACAGTGAGTAACACTACCTGTGATTATAGTTGCTATTAAAAGTCCCCACTACAGTTCTCAGATCAGCAGATGACCTTGATCAAGAGCACCTAAGTTGGCCGATCAGAACTCCCCCCAGCACTGCCACTGATCCCACCCCCCACCAGCACTGCCACTCATCCCAAAATTTTTGAATTTTGGCTAGGGTATTGAAGGGTTAGAACCGCTAACCCTTCAACACCCTAGCCACCCTTAGTAAGATCGCAATAAGAGCCACCCCCCCCCCCCCCCCCCATGACAGGCAGTGAGTGAAACTTTTCCTGTTCTGCTGCACAGTTCAGTGTGGGGAGCTGTAGAAAGTAACCAGTACTTCCAGGTATGGAGGAGCATGTTCCATGTGATAGACCTGGGCCAATCAGTGCTGTCAGAACAGGAATCCACAGCCCGGGTCCAACACTCCCAACAATATTATCTTACACAGGACTTCCCCATGTTCCCAGTTTCTGAACGGCGTGGAACCTAATTGAATAGATGGCTGGTATGTGCTGCTGGGGAGGGGGCAATAAAGTGACACCTTTCCCTTCATGGACAAAGCAGAAGTTCACTTTAAAGTGGTTACATTTTATGAACATTTTACATACATGTTACCTTCTTGTTATCCGCTTCTAAAGTAATTAAAATCAAATTTTATGTTCTGCTTTTAGAATGTTCCCTGAGAATGTATGGATCATCACTGACCAGATTTGCATTTAAAGCAAGTGACATTAATATAGACATAAAGTTTCCTCCAAAGGTATGTATAGCGAAAGACAATCTTCTGAATCATATAAGATTATTTTAAAGTGTACCTGTCACACATACACATATGAAGCATTAACTGTGTGGAACAGACCAATGATTCAAGAGAGGCAGCCTGTCATCTCACTGGCAACTTTTCTTTTGTCAGGTTTGAATCTGGTAGGGAAAAGCCTCTTTCAAGGTTTTTATTACACCTTAGTACATGGGACACCTAAAAATGCCACGTTTATAGGCATGCATGCATTTTTCTTTACTGAATGCAGCCCATTATTTTTATTGGGCCTGTAAACGGTGTGTAAACTTGCTTCATATAGAGCAGTAAAAAAAATTGTTAAAAATCTGCATTGCCGTTCAGAATGTTCACGCAAATACACTCATACGTCACCTTTTTCTGATTTAAAAAAGCTAGAATTTTGTGTGTGTATGCAAATGCACAAATACAGTACTGATGTATGAACATCAGATATTCCTGGCAGAAAAGTAGAGCACTTGTTATACAGCCCATTCTCACGTTTTATTTTCTGCCAGGAATATCTGTTGTTCATACATCTGTACTGTGTCCCCATTATGGAGAATATCTGTAATAGACATGAGCAATGATAAAACCACCATTTTTGTAACTATTTTAAATATGATATACTTGTATGTCATTCCAGAACATTGTATAATATTCTTGTATCTGTTTTAGATGAACCAGCCAGATGTTTTAATCCAGGCTCTTGAGATTCTGAAGAACAGCTGTAAGTCGTTATCATTTATTTTGTTCTAAACACTTATTATTATTTATTTTTTTTATTATAGTTTTGTTAATTGTTTGCATTTTACCAAATTCTGTATGTGCTACTAATTACGGTTTATTGGCTAATTGCAAACACATATAAGCAAACTGATTCTAGTTAAAGAAAATCATCTTGCTGTAGCTAGTGGAAGGATTAGCTAAAAAAAAATGAAACTTAAATGAACATACCTAAGAAAGAAGATAAACATTGGCATGAGTTGATATTTTAAAGTATCTCAAAGTAATTCTGCACTTTGGCCATATTAAGTAAGAGGTACACTGCACACCAGAAACAATGAAGTGCCTTCTTTTACCTTTACCACACTTCCTGCTGCTTTGAACCTCTGCAGTAGTCCCAGAAAGCCTCTTCAGTATTGGACACATATAATATGCCTCCCACAATTCAGTGCCCACAATTCAGTGCTCAGAGCGCATCACGGACATCGGCTGACATCACAGAGCCATTGCAGGATCTGGAAGGATCCTGACTGTAGGCTCTGGAAGGATCCTGACTTTATTGTCAGGATCCACTAAGATGCCTTATCGCCAGCTGGCTCAGCCTCCAGTGACCGTCGGAGGGGCAGAGTGAAGAGCGATGACTGACAATCACTTTTCCCAGCTCAGGGAATACTGAGAGCTGAGTGTTGAGCAGTCTTGTGATCGCTCAGTTCTCTGTCTTAGAGCTGGCGGGGACAGCTGCAGCATCACAGCGATGTTGCAGCCATAGAGATGAATACACTATGTATGTGTATTTTTTTTCTTTCTTATACTTCTTCTTTAATACTTATTGTGTAGGAATTTTGATGGAAACTCGCAGCAGGGAGTGTGCTAAAGGTAAGTATGGCACGTAGAGGTACCTGCTTTGCAGCCTTTCTGTTACTTTGCCCAGTCTAGGCAAAGTACTGGTTCACTACACTAGGAAGCACTAAGAGATTTTAATCTGTTTTGATGGCTAATTCTCTTTCTTCCCCCCCTCCATCCTCCTTCCTGTTCTCCAGCTCGATATATTGATGTTGAGTCTGATTTCCATGCAAAGATTCCTGTTGTATTTTGCAAGGATGAAAATAGGTAAGATACCTTTATCAATTCTTTTATAATAACGGAGAGTATTTTGTTGTATTGAAATCTATACTAAAAGGAACAGGAGGGCTGCCATTGCTGGCCTCCCTTTCTGAATATGTTTGTCATGTGGCTGTCTCTGGCTTCAGTACTTTGATTTTCTGACCTGGCATAGTAAGTAAAGGCTGTGCTGATCTGCATATGTTTTTTGGATCAGTGATTCAAGAATACTATAGCTTGGGGAGGAAGGTTTTTATTTCTGTTTGTGTCTCTGCTGGGGAGAATCACTTTTGACATGGTGACTATTATCAGTGTAAGTGATGATAAAGCCAACAATTTACAGTTGTCACTAAGGAAGGAAGGGAATTTTTTTTTTTTTTAATTTAAACCCAGCAGGCTGAACGAAAACCCCCCCAGAGAGATCGATGTTAGTATGGCGATCTCCCCCCTGTGCTATTATATTCTGACATGGGTACTCACCCCCCTCACCCCAGAACACACTGAATAGTGCTCGCAGTCATTGGCTGCATGAGCTGATTGGATGCGGCTCCAATGCTCGCTAATCCAGCATGCCCCATTGGCAGAAGCCAGTCGTGAGACCAGCTTCTGTCGAACTAAAAGCTGTACACATGGGCTGAAAGTCTTCCAGTTCCTGGTGAACAGACTGATTTCAGACGATTTTCAGTCTGTGTGTACAATGGCTTAAGAGGAAAATTTTGTAGAAACTTTTAGAAAAAAGAAAGGGGGTTGCAGGGCTCTACCCTGCTAGTACTGGACTTTAATGGCATGACATGATACAGAAACTATTAGGATAAAAAAATATAATTTTATTTTCAACAGTTTTAAAATTCAAAAGAAATGTAAAAAAAATACACAATAGTATAAAAACATCAAAAGATTGTACTGTGATATGATACAATAACCTTCTAACACCTTCTAATATACTTACATTATATAAGCTTGAGGTGTACAGGTAGCTCAATCCTCCAAGGGTCAACACATTTTGTTGAATTGCATAGCTTCTTCAAGACCCATAGGTTGACTATCATATTCTGCATAGTATAACATGAATACAAATGAGTATAAACATCATTATTTTCACAATGTGTTTGCAAATGTTTTGTAAGTTCAATACTTAATCAACATGGCCCTATAGCACTTGCAGCAGCACGTGGCGGAACATTAGTGGCATCAAATGTCTGTGGGGCGGACACAGGGGCTTTAGCTCCTTAAATGTAACCTAAGACATGTGGATCAATGTTAGCCAAAACAGTCCTAATAAAAGATATATGTATATAAGGATAAGAGACTGTGTGTGTGTGTATATATGTGTGTGTGTGTATATATATATATATAATTATACACACAGGAAAGTTGTATGGCTGTATTCATTGGATTTGCACGAAAATAGTGCAGTTACTTTTTTTCCCCCGCACTAGAATCGGATTGCATGGGTGTTCTTATCCATGCTATCTGATTCATGTGCAGGTTTACAGTTTGCACTGCAATCTGTGAACCGATCTGGGGGTGTCATTACCATTGTATTGACAACTGCATCGGTTCGCAGAGGGCAGTGTGAACTGCCTGCGAGAGAGATGCGATGCCAGAAACGGCAATGTAATCACGCTGGTTCCCACATGGCACATATGTGAACCTAGGCTAAAGGTATATACGTACTTTTTACTGCATAGTTTTTAATATTTGAACATATATACCCAATGTGCGGCGCTAAAAATTATGCAATATACTAAACCTCTAAAAATGATAATAAATAAAAAGATAATAAGCTATTAAGTAAAATATCCCCTTTTTTATAGTGCAAGTGCTCAATAGTAGATGAATAAAGTTCAAGTACTCAGTGTGTATATACACAGTCCTCAATATTGATAAGCAAGAAAAAAGTGCAACAAATGGTGTCTTTATGCAATGTGCACTTTCCCCCTTCAGGTGTGCCCTCACCTTAAGGGCTTTAAAAACAAGCCTGTAGTAAATGGTAACAGCTTAGATGGTCATCATCCATATAGTGGCTGGTTAATGGTAAGCACAGATCCCATATTCATTCCACCTTCTGGTAAGAACGCAGATCAATAAAGCCACAACTTCCGTCTGGTATTTTCAAAGATCACCTCATATGCATACAGGGAATAATAGAGGCCTGCAATAGTGTAATTCCGTTTAAAAAGATTTAATGGCAACTAAAAACTCATCACATTACACTCACATTAAATATATTTAAAAACCGCATTAAGCTGTGCTGGTGTGAAGGGGTGAATTGGTCACCTCTATTTCGGTATGCAGGCCCGTATGGCGTTTTCCATGTCCTATTTTCTCCACAGCACTTCCTAGTTCCTTGTGCATCAGTCAGCCAGACTCCTCCATTTTAGTATATGTCTCCCAGGATTTTCCTTAGATGTATGTAGCTGCTAGATAGCCTTTCTCCGGGTTTTTAAAATACTATGTACCAAATAGACTCTCCTAGATCTGAAGGAACATATAGGTTTGGTAAGTATTAGTTTTAGTGGAAACTTTTTTTTAGCCACTGTAGAGTCTTTGGAACAGGAAGTGAAGGGAGATCTCCCCAACGGAACTCCTCTAATAAACAATATATAGATACCCAGTAAAAATGTGTTTAGTAATATAACTAGTTTTTTTACATACGAGTTAAGAATGTCCTAAGGCTTAAAATGCTTTATCATTATGGACTAAATATTATACTAAATGTAGGGCTGTTACTGATTAAAATTTTCGTGTTCGATTAATCAATTTTTTTTTAAATCGATTAATCGTCTAATTTCGATTAATTATAACGCACTTACAGATCCAACTACTTTTAGCTGATTTAGCACTGTTGTTATGGCAAAGGCCGAAGCCAGACATAGCGGGGCATAGCTAGGATGTCACACGTCATAATCTCAGCCTTACTGTGCCCATAATCGCAGCCTCACTGTATCCATAATCGCAGCCTTACCGTGCCCATAATGCAGTCTCACCATGCCCATAATCTCAGACTTACGTTGCCCATAATCGCAGCCTCACCGTGCCCATAATGCTGTCTCACCGTGCCCATAATCGCAGCCTCACCCCACCCATAATGCAGTCTCACCGTGCCCATAATCTCAGACTTACGTTGCCCATAATCGCCGTGCCCATAATCGCAGCCTCGCCGTGCCCATAATCGCAGCCTCGCCGTGCCCATAATCGCAGCCTCGCCGTGCCCATAATGGCAGTCTCGCTGTGCCTATAATGGCAGCCTCGCCGTGCCCATAATGCAGTCTCACCATGCCCATAATCGCAGCCTCACTGTAGTCCGTGCCTGTGCCTGGATTACACAGTCTGCTGGCATCTCCCGCTGTGTGTCTCGGAGCTGAGTGTGAAAACTTTGGCCGCACTGTGAGAAAAGTCCCGTCCTCCTAGATCAGCTCGTGTGATAGACAGAACACTGCGTCTATCACACGAGCTGATCTAGGAGGAGGGCGGGACTTTTCTCACAGCGCGGCCAAAGTTTTCACACTCAGCTCCGAGACACACAGCGGGAGATGCCCACAAACTGTGTATGACATATAGTGGAGGAGGAGGGAGCAGAGCGCTGCCCTGCAGCCACAGCTTGGCCCAAAGCGGCCCCAGGGCAGGCAGCCTACCGATCAAAAAAATTTTGATCAATCAAAAAAATTAACGATAAATCGAGGAATTAATCGTTCATTTCCTCAGCCCTAACTAAATGTACAAAAAGGTAATCGACCCATTTTCAGATTTTCAAATGGATTCGAGAAATTAAAGTGAAGAGATTAAGTAAAACTGGACATGCATATAGGAAAGACACGAAAACACAAGCAGTGCTCTATGGGGAAAAAATCAAAAGATATGTCCATATGTGTATTCACATATAAATTTATGTACACCTTGGATTCAATTTTAAAAACACACTTTATTTCACATAGGTTAGAGCCCAACAATGTCCATAGGGCTATAAGTAAAAGTGTAAACAGTAGTGTATATAGAAAAAATTATTAAAACTATACACTAAAATTAATGGAATTTAAAAGAGAGGTTTTTAGACACGGTACCACCAATTGTTCCTGAAGAGGAGGGGTTAATTACCCTCGGAAGGCTCACCGTTCACCATAGACAGGAAGTCATACAGGGAAGAACGATCTGGCTCCAATGACAAAGTGAGGTGACGAGGGAACAGGGCTGTTGAGTGTGAATAAAGGAAAGACAAATGAATACAGCTCTGCTATCATTATTGCATCTTTAAATGGACTTTTCAAGTGCCATTTTGGAAGTACCTGAATTTGTGTGGCATCAACCTCTTGCAATGTATTGTACAATCTGTACAGCAGAGCTCAGATCAGGGGGGAAAAGTAGTAACACAGGAGCCAATATGTTTTTTGCTGCAATAAAAGGGGGATACTAATAGGAGAAGAGAGCAGAGTGACAGAAAGATGAGCCCATCAGTGTATTGCTTCTCCTTTCACTGTCCAGTCACAGGGTGTTTTTGTTTGGGGAGGCGACCTACATGTAAAAGTGAAACTGCAGATCAGGCCCCCTTTCCGGACAGGCAGGGCTATGTAGCAGCACAAAATAGCTCGAGCTCTGTCAGATTGGATGGAGAGCGTCTGTGAACAGCAATTTTCAAGTCTTGCCACAAATTCTCAATTGGATTTATGTCTGGAATTTGACTGGACTATTCTAACGCATGGATATGCTTTGATCTAAACCATTCCATTGTAGCTTTGGCTGTATGTTTAGGGTTGTTGTCCTGCTGGAAGGTGAACCTCCGCCCCAGTCTCAAGTCTTTTGCAGACTGTAACGGGTTTTCTTCTAAGATTGTCCTGTATTTGGCTCCATCCATCTTTCGATCAACTCTGACCAGCTTCCCTGTCCCTGCTGAAGAAAAGCATCCCCACAACATGATGCTGCCACCACCATGTTTCACAGTGGGGATGGTGTGGTCAGGGTGTTGTGCAGTGTTAGTTTTCAGCCACACATAGCATTTTGCTTTTAGACCAAAAAGTTCATTTTTGGTCTCATCTGAGCAGAGCCCCTTCTTCCACATGTTTGCTGTGTCCCCCACATGGCTTCTTGCAAACTGCAAACGGGACTTCTTATGTTTTTCTTTCAACAATGACTTTCTTCTTGTCACTATTCCATAAAGGTCAGATTTGTGGAGAGCACAACTAATAGTTGTCCTGTGGACAGATTCTCACACCTGAGCTGTGGATCTCTGCAGCTCCTCCAGAGTTACCATGGGCTTCTTGGCTGCTTCTCTGATTAATGCTCTCCTTGCCCGGCCATTCAGTTTAGGTGGACGGCCATGTCTTGGTAGGTTTGCAGTTGTGCCATACTTTTTCCATTTTCGGATGATGGGCTGAACAGTGCTCCATGAGATGTTCAAACCTTGGGATATTTTTTTATTATAACTAAACCCTGCTTTAAGCTTCTCCACAACTTTATCCCTGGCCTGTCTGGTGTGTTCCTTGGCCTTCCTTGGCCTTCATGATGCTTTTTGTTCACTAAGGTTATCTAGCGAACCTCTGAGGGCTTCACAGAACAGCTGTATTTATACTGAGATTAAATGACACACAGGTGGACTCTATTTACTAATCAGGTGACTTCTGAGGGCAATTGGTTCCACTAGATTTTAGTTAGGGGTATCAGAGTAAAGGGGGCTGAATACAAATATATATTTTATTATCGTTTTCCTTCCACTTCACAATTATGTGCCACTTTGTGTTGGTCTATCACTAGAATCCCAATAAAATACATTTACGGTTGTAAAATGACATAATGTGGAAAATGTCAAGAGGTATAAATACTTTTTCAAGGCACTGTACAAACCCTTTAGCAGGTAAAACAGCCCTTATATATATATATATATATATATATATATATATATATATATATATATATATATATATATATATATATATATATATATATATATATATATATATATATATATGTATGTAATTCATGTTTGTGTACCTCATGTTTAGCTTTAATATTGCTGAATGTTATCTGCTGTGTATTTATAAACTATTGTTAATTTTTTTTCTAGCGGGTTAACATGCAAAGTGAGTGCTGGAAATGACACAGCGTGCCTTACCACTGAATTATTGGCAGCTGTCGGCAGATTAGAGCCCACTCTCATTACCTTGGTTATGGCGTTCCGCTATTGGGCCAGGGTAAGTAAACATTTTGATGCAATGTTTGGGTCGTATTTGCTATTATATGATGAATATACAGTTTTTCCCAAATAATTCGAACTATAGTCTACCGAGTGCAAACAAAAGAAAAAAATAAATACAGTAAAAACCCAACATCCACAGAGCCTGATCCAGAGGAAGGCATTAGACACTTATAAACCACGATCCAATTTGATTTAAATGGGAAACAAAATTCTTCGTGACCCTTAAATACAATATTGCCTGAATCAATAATTTCTACTGTTATTATTTATATACTATACATTAATAGCTATATATATTTTTTGCATTTAGAAATACATCCAGCTTTATTTTAAAGCCATCTACAGTGCTGACTATGGCCAGTCCCTGTGGAAGATCATTGCACATTTTGACCGCTCTTAGGATAAGTTTAGATGTGCGGCAGAGGGGCAGCTTGCAGGCTTTCAAGAGGCAATCCTGCCACCTACTAAATGCCTGTTTTTTTTTAATGGGATCACTGTGCCACAGCAATTGCAGTGCAGTCCCATTGACCTCTTTGGGCAAGTTTTACACCTGACAAACTCTGCAAGCTTTTCAGCCCCTCCCCCGTGGCCATTTGCTTTCTTTTTGCTGGGAAGTTGAGAGCCCTTACTGTAGCCTTTCCATTTGTGGAGGTTAAATATCTTTTCATCCATGCACAGAGTGTCCACTTGGCTTTTGCAATGAACAACTTTTGCATCGAGTTTAATATTAGGAACATTTGTTTGTTAATGGATTTGATCACCTTGTTCCTTTTTATGGTGTGCCCTGTGTACAAAGATTGCAGTAAGCTAAATAGTAACTGCTTCACACCATTCTTTTGCCAAAATAATTGCGGGCTGCAGTGTTGGTGCATGCTGACACTGAGCCCTGTTTCCTCTCAAAGCATTAACACACTGATAATGTTCTTTAGAGCTAGCTGATTGCTTGATTACCCGTTTTTAAAATGCATTGAATATGCTATAGATTCCCTTTAAAGGATAAGTTCACCTTTTCCAGGCAAAAAAATGTGCTATTATTTTTTTTTTTACACTTGAGCCTGCGGAGCATTTCGCTTGCGATCAGTGGATCAAGCTTCTACAGACACTGCTGAGAGCTCTCTACCCGTATCTCCGTACGGGCACACAGCTATCCAGCTACAGAAACTGTCAAGTGAACTACAAAGGTGTTAATCAGCTCCCTGGTAGTTCACTGAAAAACTTCAAGTCTTCTGCCGCAGTGGAAGACGGGACTTGTAGTTCATTCATTCACAGATTCCTGTGAATAACACAGCTGTTTGGGCTAAGGGTATTTCACCCACTGTCACGAGGGCAAGATTAGGGGGCACTGGGATTGATCCATAGTAACATGTAATGCCGCGTACACACGAGCGGACTTTACAGGCAGACTTGGTCCGGCGGACCGGAGTCCGTCGAGTAATTCGATCGTGTGTGGGCTCCAGCGGACTTTTTTTTTCCCCAAAAGTTGGACGGACCTAGAAATGAAACCTATTTCAAATCTTTCCGACGGACTTGAGTCCGGTCGAAAAGTCCGCTCGTCTGTATGCTAGTCCGACGGACAAAAACCGACGCTAGGGCAGCTATTGGCTACTGGCTATGAACTTACTTGTTTTAGTCCGGTCGTACGTCATCACGTACGAATCCGTTGGACTTTGGTTGATCGTGTGTAGGCAAGTCCTTTCATTCAGAAAGTCCGTCGGAAAGTCCGTCAAAGTCCGCCGGACCAAGTCTGCCATAAAGTCCGCTCGTGTGTGTGCGGCATTACACCCTAAACGCCCTTATGCCATGTACACACGAGCGGACTTCTCGTGGGACTGAACTCCGAAGGACTTTTCGACGGAGTTCCAACAAAACGGACTTGCCTACACACGATCACACCAAAGTCCGATCGTTTTGAACGTGATGACGTACGACTGGACTAGAAAAGGAAGTTCAATAGCCAGTAGCCAATAGCTGCCCTTGCATTGTTTTTGGTCCGTCGGATTAGCATACAGACGAACTGTTTGTTCGATAGGAATTGAGTCCGTCGGAAAGATTTGAAACTTGTTCTATTTCTAAGGTCCGTCAGATTTTTCGACAGAAAAGGTCTGATGAAGCCCACACACGATCGAATTGTCCGACGGATTTGTTCCGTCGGACCTTTGATGCCGAAAAGTCCGGTCGTGTGTACGCGGCATTAGCCTTTAAGGTCAACACAAGGGACTGACTGGGCTAGAGGTAATAACTAATTAAATAATGCTAATCTTGTTTATCTTTTCCAGCTGTGTCACATAGACTGCCAAGCAGAAGGTGGGGTCCCTTCTTACTCTTTTGCCTTAATGGTGGTATTTTTCCTCCAAAAAAGACAGCCACCAATCCTTCCAGCATATCTGGGATCCTGGGTAAGCCACTGTCAGAATGGATCTTTCCTTGTTGTCTCTTCCTTTTGATATTTTTATAAATTTTATGTACACAGTACTTTTATATTTTGTTTAGTACATCTGCTGTCAAACCTGCAATACTTGTATTGAATGTTGAGCATCAGCCCCTACAGACTACTATTGATATAGTTACAGCCTCTGCAAATTTCCTTTTGGGGTTTCCCTTTCGTTTCTTGCAGCCCATTACTGCTGTAGTCAACAGATGGCAAGACTGCATGCAAATAGAAACGCACAGGGTTTAGTCTTTGTGAATTTGCTACCAGAACAATGTAATATTTTGGGCTGGAGCTCTTCTTTAAACTACACCTATTAAATGCTGAAAAAAGGCAATGTAAGCCCACATCTGTATAGCAGGCACTCTCTAGGTCCACTTCTTGTCATTACTGTCTCTGCCTCCCCTATGGATTGCTGCAGCAAATTTTGTGAATGCCCCGTCCAATCCAACACTTAGTGCTTGCACATCCTATCACCAGGCCCAACCAAGCACTGTAGGTAAGGGGAGCTGCCTAGTCCTATGCAAATACCAATGTACAAAAAGTCAGTATTTGCATAGGCTCTTCAGGCATGCTAAAGGTAAGATGTGGGACTGGGGGGTGGGGGGCTTCTGTATGTTACTTTTCAGCAGTATGTGGCATGTGCTAGAAGGACATTGTCAGGATAGTGATTCAAATATGTTTTTTGAGCCCAGAAATTCCAGTCATAATAGCAAGAAGCTAATAGGATACTCAATTTAAAGTCCAAGAAACTCTGATCTGGTTCTGTTTACATCTAAACTGACCACCTAATGAAAAATCAATAACAATTAAGAAACCTTTCAATTTAAAAACACTATTTATGAGTATCGGTTTCTTTAAGTCTTAAAGTGATTGTAAAGTCTTGGGGTTTTTTTTCTATTAAAATAACAAACATGTTCTATTTACCTGCTCTGTGTAGTGGTTTTGCACAGAGCAGCCCCAATCCTCCTCTTTTCGGGTCCCTGGCTAGAGCTCCTGTCCCCTCCCTCCTGTTGAGTGCCCGCAAAGCAGGCAGCTTGCTATGGGGGTACCCGAGCTGAGCTCCATGTATCCATTCAGACAAGGAGCCGCGTTTCGGCCCCCGTCCCCTCTCTCTCCTCACTGACTGAGTTTGATTGACAACAGTGGGAGCCAGTGGCGCCACTGTTGTGTCTCAGCCAATCGGGAGGCAGAGTCCCGTACGGCCGAGGCACTTGTGGATGTTGCTGTAACGAGATGGGGCTCAGGTAAGTATTAGGGGGGCTGAGAGGGGTTGCTGCACACAGAAGGTTTTTTATCTTAATGCGTAGAATGCATTTGGATAGAAAACTTTCTGCCTTTCCAACCACTTTAAGCATGTGTAGGTACAGTTGTGCTTCATAGGTCAGCCATTGTAATGCAATGGCAAACCTAAGCAGGACAACCACATTAAATTTATTCTGAGTCTTTCTGTCGTAAATGCCAAAAAACGGATAGAGATTTTTTACTTGTGGTATATGCCATGAAAAAATCAGACCCTTCTGGTCACATATCACTGAATTTAATTCACAGAATTGTAGCAACCCAACATATAGGTCTAGAATGGTGCCTTTTTGGTATCTTTTGTGACCTGGATTTTAGCACTTCCAACATTTTTTTTTTCTACATTTACTACCCTTATAAGCAAGGGAAATTATATTGTTAAATTGGACATCCACTGACTCCATAGGCAAATAAGCCTGGAAATGGCCAGTTAAAGTTGCCCCTTTACAGGATAACTTATGCCTGGGGGTGTCTGCTAAGTTTGATAAAATCCTGGGAGAGTGGGTTAGTAGTATTCATTTCTATGAACATCAGACTTTTTCATGATGTTTCTGTCCTGGATACCGTCTACAAAATAGCACTTGTATGCATGTTATGCCCTCCCTGAACAATAATGACTGAAACAAAATAGCTGAAGTATCTTGCTTTTATTGAAAGGTATTTGTTTCAATGTACAATTCGTAATATTTCTGTATAAAAAATAAAAAAAAATGCATTCTTTACTTATCAATGCATGTATGTATTTGTTTCATTCCAATGTCTCTCTTGCCTCTGTACAGGGCTGCTGATAAGACAGTACAGCCAGCCCTCCTGTACTGGACGCACGCCCCATCAATTCAAAAGGGGGCCCAGGCACCTACTGAGCAGGAGGGCCACTTTACTGTCTTATTGCAGACACCGATCCTCTTCTGTCTCCCATTGCAGCCCTGCCAGCTTCTCCTCCTCTCCCTCTCTCCGGCTGCACTGCAAAGGGGATTGGTTCTAGCACATGCGCCCCTTCCATCTGCTGTCTGGGCCCCCCTGTGTACCCCTTTCCCCCTGCAGCGCTGCCAGCATTCTTCTCTCGCCGGCAGCTGCTATGGGCACACAGGGGGATGTCCTTTACTGGCCCCTTCTTTTCCCGAATGAACACAGTGAGCGATCGGTACCAATCACTCCTGTGTCTATTCATAACTGCAGCATAGTAAACTCTGTACACTATACTTCAGTTTGTGAATGAGCAGGAAGCCTCAGAGCGCTTCCTATTCATTCATCTGTGTAGAGAAAGGGACTGATAGATCTATGTCCTCAGTCACTTTTATCCAGGGGCTGTCAGGTAGGCTGTATGGGGCCCCATGATTTTTAACAACAACCCTGCCTCTGTATAACCTATATTGATGAACCTGTTCATTAAAATTATTTTTTTTTAAATATTTTGAGTGTCTGCTTTAGTAGATCAACTGGATTACATTGTAGTTTAGCTCCCAGTGGCACAAAGCAAATCAAAATGGTTAAAATCTATTTATAGATGGCTCTAGAAAATTTTTTTGTGCTTTAGCTTTAATTCTGTGCTGTTTAATGTCATTTGCACAGCTGTGTAATTTTTTTTATTTAATACCCTCTTGGGCAATAGATACAAGGCTTTGAATCTAAGAGGTTGGATGATTACCATCTAAAGGGCATTTCTGAAGACGTATATGTGGAATGGGAATACCGGCCAGCCAGCAATGATAACAAGAACTCTTCAGGAATGGATGGGAGGGGGAGAACTGAGCAAAACCACAGGAGAGCAGCTGCATCAGAAGCAGAGAGCAGGAAAAACAAAGGGAAGATGGGAAAGGTGAGTCCCTTGACTCTCGGAAAAGAGAATTTACGTAAGGATGCTATTGTAAATTTATGTTATCCTATGTAAGTGTGTCTGTTGGGTTAACATGACATCTGGGATACCTGCTTTGCAAATCATACCCCCAGTACATCAGATTTGTGTCCTCTTTAGAACTTGTCCTCCTCCTCCTTCAGTACTTTCCCTCCATCTGCTCTACACTGTTTAATAAAAGTCTATAAAAAACATCCAAAAAAAGCAATTTAGGCTTGGGCTATGCTGATTGGGACCAAAATAACTTTTGTTTAAAATTCTGTGCCATAAACAGTTGTAACCTAATTGACACCTCACATATTTGTATCTTTTTGTAGACGCGTAGCCCTGCATTTTTATGATTTCTGACTGATTTTTGTTTAAAAATGTTTTAAAATAGCCTTTCCTCTTGGGGAAACTGCTGCTTCCTGCCCTTAAACGGAAGTGGCCTATGCTGGCAGAGCTGAGTAACAGCAGCACGCAATAAACTGTCTTTACACAGACTGGTATTGTAGAGAAAGGGAGGAGGCATGTGTGATCAGGTCTGTGTGAATTTCTGACCCCATCAGGGCTTTTCTCGTGCTTATTAGACTGTAAAGTCATGATTAAATACCCTGGTGTAACTGGAGAAGGGAGACAAAACTATGAATATAGTGCATATCTATTTATGGGTCTTTACTTTGGCTTTAAAGAAGGCATTTCCCATACCACGCCGATGGACACAGCATACTGTTCAAGCATTGTGCCTAAGATAAGGAAAATACTAAGCAGAAAGGAATTGTTTCTCTCTTTGTGGGCTTTACCCCTTTGCACAGGAATTGAGATCTCCATTTTACCATAGTACCCTAGGTGGTGGGACATTGTGGTTTTAAGTTTAAGTTTGGGTTCAATAAGACGTTTTCTAAAATGAACGCAAAGCATTCTCTGATTGGACGAGGTGGAGCGGTGAGGCGGTGATGTCACACTTTCCACCTCATCCAATCAGAGAATACATTGCATTCATTCAGAAAATGCAAACCATTTTCTGAATGGAGCCTGTTCTGAACGACTGACCCCCTGTATTCACAATACATCAGGCCAGCTGCTCAGCACGTAAACTGGAAACAAGTTGCGATCTCTAGAGTAGCAGTATCTACTTCAGGGATTTTCAGCTTCCAGGGTCATTGGTCAGGTACGTTGTATTTACATATTTACATTGGTCCAGGCTGGACCAGTGTAATTATGGAAAAAATATGCCGTGCTTGGAATTTAATTGGATGTCACTATATGAATAATATAGCGTTTTGGAGCTCCCAGTAAATGATTAGTTTAACTTTTTAAGGTATTAAAGATTCTGTTCATATAACCTTACAGCAACCTGATCTTCTATTTACAGTGCCGCTTGGTGCTTGAGCAGCCCCACCATGTATCCCTTGGGCAGCTATGGCTGGAATTGCTGAGATTTTACACGCTGGAGTTTGCAATTGAAGAGTATGTAATTAGTGTGCGAGTACAAGGTCTTCTAAGTAGAGAGACCAAGAATTGGCCAAAGAGACGACTAGCCATCGAAGGTAAGATTTAAATAGTGCAGCTATTCTGTTACTGTAATGAATATATCTTTGGAATCAGGAGTAAATCATTCTTTGGTACATTGCTAATTTTCCAATTGAATTGGCAGAACCCTTCACCATTACACTACTTTCCAAATGCCTTGTCTTAACTGACAAGAAACTGATCTAGTAAGTTGGAAAACTAATCAAGAGATGGATTCTGACTATTGAACCCTGAATCTTCTTTTCAAGGTTCTGCATGTACACAATTTAAAAAAGTTAGTTATAATCAAGGGGAATTTACTAAGACCCCTTTCACACTGGGGCGGTTTGCAGGCGGTATTGCGCTAAAAATACCGCCTGCAAACCGCCCCTAAACAGCCTCCGCTGTTTGTTCAGTGTGAAAGCCCAAGGGCTTTCACACTGAAGCGGTGCGCTGACAGGACGGTGAAAAAAGTCCTGCAAACCGCTTCTTTGGAGCGGGGAAGGAGCGGTGTATTCACCGCTCCTTCCCCGCTCCTGCCCATTGAAATCAATGGGACAGCGCGGCTATACCGCGGCAATACCGTGGCTATAGCCGCGCTGTACGAGGGATTTTAACCCTTTTTCGGCCGCCAGCGGGGGGTAAAACCGCACCGCTAGCGGCCGAATACAGCTGCAAGAACAACGGTACAGCAGCGCTAAAAATAGCGCTGTTGTACCGCCGACGCCCCCACCGCCCCAGTGTGAAAGGGGCCTAAGGGAAACCTTTGCCGTCAGCATAGTCTAAATGGGCTTTATCATCTTTGCAAATTAGCTTAAAGCTACCTATTTGCCACTTTATTACTAGAGAGGCCAATTTCCCCATTTTTGGGGATAGACCCTGCCCACAAGGGTAAGCCGTACCTTTAATTCAGTGGAATTGTCCGTATTGGTCACCAGATGTTTTCATTAAATAGTTGAATTTTGGAGGGTAGATGGGCCTTACCTTCAGGTAGCGGGGTTTATCTGGATTTCCTTTAGGAGTCTGGGTTATTTGTACAGCCTTAATGCTCCCTGGATATGCACTATTTTTTTTTTTTATAATATAAGTACCATCACCTTGTTCTTGGCTCCTGGTAGGTCACACATTTTATTTAAAAATAGGCAGGTTAACTTTAAACATGCCAGGACTAAAGTAACTTGCCATGATAGAACATTTTAGTGTATTTTCTTGTATGGTCCAGGAAATTATATTTTCTCTTCATACACAGTATATCCTGCTTTTACCGTTTGCTATTGGTAAACGCATTGGCCCAATTTCATTGGTTTGTTCTTTACCATGAATTCTTAGCGCAGCTTCATCTTTTTTCTATTTCTGTTTGGCGTCGTACAACGCCTTGAGTTGCAGCTTGCTCCTTTTAGAAAAATAGCACAGTTTTCTTTATTTAACAGTATATCCTGTACATAGGACAGAGAGATATAGTAAACCAACAGGTGTCAGAGTCCAGCGGTTTCCTCCTATAACTGAATCACGTTGGGTGGGCTGACCCTTTAATTTTTTTTTTTCCCCAGATCCTTTTGCACTGAAGAGGAATGTTGCAAGGAGCCTTAACAGCCAGATGGTGTACGAGTATATTCTAGAGAGGTTCCGAGCAGCTTACAGATATTTTGCCTGTCCACAAAGCAAAGAGAAGAACAAGTCCAAAGTGGATGATGAAAAGAACACCAGCCAGGAGATATCCACACCCGGAGATCAAGTTGCTAACGGCAACCTCCCCGAAGGGGAAATGGGCATAGACCAGGATAAAGAGGCAGCAGAAAGCTGCATTGGAGGGTCAGAGACAGAGGGGTGCGAATTAGACAAGGTCGCTGAGGCCATACAAAGACTGTGTATAGATGGCGAAGAGGCAGTTCATTCTACCTCTTCTCCAGATTCTTGTGAACTAGATATACTTCCTTTTTCAGAGACAGATCAGACATCTGCACTCTTGGAGGTTAAAGGGGGCAAAAACTGTAATGGACAAAATTCTACAACTATTGAGGATTTACATCATACTACTGAAGTAACTTGTGCATCAGAAGCAGTCTGTTCTCTGGACAAATCCTGCTCTGACAGCTGCACCTCTGCTACCTCGCACCATGACATGAAGAATGAAGGAAGCCTTAGTGAGGATGAGCTGTATTATGTTTTTGATAAGCTTATATTGACTTCTGGGAAGGTAAGAGTAAAAGGGTGCTACTTTTCACAAGCTAACCATTATGGACAAGTTGTTTAATCACAGCAGCTGATAGAGTTAATCGACTCATTATTGTATGTAGCGTTGCACTAACCAAATGCTGTTTGTCTGTTTTGGTCCCTTTTCTCCAGGCTAGGAGCCCATTCACAGCAGTCCGGTCCATTGCAGTGTGTTTGACGCATGTTGCATTAAAGCGACACCGTCACCACCTTTAAAAAATTGCAGGTGCAAACGCAGACAAGTCAAGTACACCAGCTTTGTTGTAGTATACCTCAGGAGCATCGAAACCTGGGGTTATCAGTTGCCATTCTTAACTTCATCTAGCGTCCCCCCCCCCCCCACCACCACGACCACCATCTGTGACTTCATATTGCCCTTTCAATGTGATGGTTGGCCCTACTGCTATGCTGAGATTAACATATCGGAGCACCTTTGGTTAAGGGGCTCCTGAGGCACTGTTGTATAAAACTGGACGATCACTTAGACCCCTTTCACACTGGAGGCATTTTTCAGGTGCTTTAGCGCTAAAAATAGCACCTGAAAAAATCCCCAGCTGCAATCCTAGTGTGAAAGCCTGAGTGTTTTCACACTGGGGGCGCTGTGCTGGAAGGGCGTCACAAAAAGTCCTGCAAGCAGCTTCTTTGCAGCGCTGTAGGAGCGGTCCTAAAGCGCCCTTGCCCATTGAAATCAATGGGCACGGCCGCCGAACCGCCGGCAAAGCGCCGCTGCTACATCTGTCCCCCGTCGGCAATGCAGTGAGAACTGACCAATTAAACATTGCTGATCGCTCAGTTCTCCGCTCTGCTCTGAGCAGAGAGCGGTGACTGTTAGCCACCACTCTCTGCCCTGCCCTTCCAGCACTGGAGCGCTGGGCTGTGGAGGGGGTGAAAGCGGCTGGCTCAGGCTCTGAGCGGATCGCTGAGAGGCTGAGCTAGGTGGCCGGTCCGGGCATCTGGACCAGCTAAGTGGCGTCACCCGTCAGCTACGTTTATCCCGCTGTCAGCTGAAAATGGATCACAGGAGTGCAGAACGAACTGCATTCCTGTGACCTACAGGAGAAGTACAGCAAAAATAGCTTTTGGTCATATTTCTCCTTTTAATCTTCCCTACATGTACAGGAATCAAGGTCTCTGTTTGTAAAATCTAACTGCTGGGACATCAAGCCCAAAACACTGCAGTGCAGCACAGATGCATGTAAAATTCCTTTTGTTAATTTAGCAGTCCCACCATGGACTGCAGAAGACCTCATCTGAGGCAGAATTTGGTGAGAAGCTTTATCGAATACTGTACTCAAGTGCATGTCTGGGCAAAAATAGAGCCTATATTTGGTACATATCAGCAGAAAATTACCCATTTCCTGACAGAAATCAAGTGAGCTCCTAACTTCCTGTACACAGCTGACAACACTGCCTCTGCTGCACTGAAATTTCAAAAAGTGGTGTCAGCTCTGCCTGAGTTCCTCCCCTGTGACTTGGACCTTAGAGGGTATCTCCCCCTACACTACAGGGATGAGAAGAGGGGGGTGTTTATATTTTAAAATATTTTAGCTTTCACAGTCAGGCTCGGTTCACACTGGGGCAACACGACTTCAGCGCGACTTTGCACGGCGACTTCAACGCGGCTTCGACGCGACTTCAGCGCGACTTTAGCAAATTACAAGGCGACTTGAAGTCGCCTCCATGACAGGCGACTTCGCTGGTGGCCAATCAGCTCTCTGGGAGGGAGGGGGGGAGGGAGGGGTTTTCCCTGCAAAGTCGCTTGACTTTACAGAGAGATCCGACTTGGAGGCAACTTCCATAGATTTCTATGGTACAGGTCGCCTACCAAGTCGGATCAAAGTAGTACAGGGAGTACGCTCTGAAGTCGGAGCGACTTCAGTAGTGTCATTTAAGACGCTCCCATTCACTATCATGTGAATCTCTTTCTGGGGCGACTTGAGGGGCGACAAGTCGGATCCCAAGTCGTCCCAGTGTGAACCGAGCCTTATAATATATAAAGAGTCTGTTTTAAAATTCTAGAAATTCAGTTTTAAAAGCCTAGTTGTGAATGAAAAAAATGAAAGAACTACCCTTGCAGTGGGGCTCCTCTTGCACTGGAAGGGTCAAACACTTTCTTTACCATTACCAGTAAAACACACTTATCTCATCCTTTACTCTCCTGACAGCCGGCATATACCTTCTCTCTCTGACACTCAGGCTTGTGGTCGGGACCTCGGCATCTTTATTTCCAGTGCTGGACTGGTGGTCCTGCAATGTATATGATGATGCAATCGCTACAAATCACCAGCTAGTGCACCAGAGAGAAGTTGTTTGGGAGCAGTTGTAAAGAATGAGTAGCCTGAGAGAACGAGGGATAAGATCAGTAAATGTGCTCTGAACTGGTACCCTAGGCAAAAATGAGCATTTACCACAGTACAGGGGGGGAGCCCCACTCAGGGGAATATTTATATTTTATTTCCTTGGAGTTCTGCTTTAAAGTTTTTGTAGCAGTATTTAGCTTTGGCAAAAGAGATGAAAGTGTACTAATGTGGTTCTAAGGCCTCATGCACACGAGATGCTGTTAAACTCGCGTTCAGAGGCAGTTGGACACTTTTTTCAACTGCCCCTGAACCCATTCAATGTTATCCTATATGTCCATGTACACAGTCTCGTTTTTTGGCGTTTTTAGGCAGTTGCGTTTAACCTAGTTTTTCAGATGCAAACGTTTTCCACGTTTCAGACGCCAAACGCGGCTAAACGCCGGTGCCGCGTTTAGCCGCATTTGCGTTAAGTGTTTTTAAAGGAACATATCTCTGGGTCACTTGGTGCTAGGAACCCCAAATTGATGTGAAAACACAGTGGACCTATCACTACAACATATCCAAATTTGGGGTTCCTAGCACCAAGTGGCCCCGAGATATGGGGCCCCAAATTCGGGTCACAAAATGTCATTCTCTGCTGCAGAAAAGTGCTTGACATTTTGCGACCTGAATTTGGGGCCCCATATCTCGGGGCCACGTGGTGCTAGGAACCCCAAATTTGGATATGTTGTAGTGCTAGGTCCACTGTGTTTGTACACCAAATTTGGGGTTCCTAACACCAAGTGGCCCTGAGATATGGGGCCCCAAATTTGGGTCGGAAAATGTCAAGCACTTTTCTGCAGCAGAGAATGACATTTTCCGACCTGAATTTGGAACTGCAAATTTGGTGTGCAATCACAGTGGACCTAGCACTACAACATATCCAAATTTGGAGTTCCTAGCACCAAGTGGCCCCGAGATATGGGGCCCCAAAGTCAGGTCGAAAAATGTCATTCTCTGCTCTGCAGACGCTTCTAGACGCAAACGCGGTAAAACGCGGCTAAACACGGCAAAACGGGCGTTTCTAAACGCCGGTTTCAGCTTTTAAGAACATGTGTTCAGCAGAGTTTGCACCAGCGTCTCGTGTGCATGAGGCCTAAAATAAGGAAATAAAATCAGCCTGACTGATAAGATATTGAAAAATGTTACAGATAATTTTTAAACAAGGCTTTTCTATCTTCATAGCCTCCCACCATAGTCTGCAGCATCTGCAAACGTGATGGACACTCCAAGGATGACTGTCCTGAAGATTTCAAAAAGATCGATCTGAAGCCCCTTCCCCCTATGAACCCCATATTCCGGGACATACTGGACAGAGTCTGCAAGAGGTGCTATGGTAGGGTGCTGATTGTTAGTCTTACTGGGCTCTAGTTCAACCATAAGGTAGAGATGACAGAATATTGTAGAAATGTTAATTCAAGTGTCCCTAGAATAGGGTGATTATTCCGATATGTCATGCCAGTCTCTGCCCTAAGATAGATTGCACAATATACTGAATGTAGGTGCTGAATTTCGAAGATGATGGTCATAGCAGTCCAGCGTTCTGTAACGTATACCTATATGGCACCCAGAGTAAATCATGCTACCGGAAATATTTATTACAACTTGTATAAGTAAAACATTTTCTAGACATAAAGTGCTGTCGTAGTTTGGTAGCATTCAGTTAACCTGTACTAAATTTTAAAGCAGAAAAATACATTTTTTTTTTTTTTACTGTCAGTAGAAGAGGGGAATGTAGCTGCTGGGGGGAGTAAAGGGGGATGATATAGAATGTCAGTTGAGTGACAGCTCTGAGTATGCTGGGGCTGCTGACCTCACATCCAAAAATGTAATTCAAGTCATTAGTGGCCCTGTCGGTGCCACAGGTGCCTCGATACAACAGCCAGTAGTGGAGATTTCTCCATTTATGCTGTATAGTGTGGATGGGGGAATTAACTCATTTTTCTAATTTAGCCCACAAACTGAATAAGAGAAAACAAAACATGTATGGCTAGCTCTATCTTTGCTAATTGCCATCCCACCGTCAAGTGAAACTGCCTCAGTGGCCAGTAGGGGAACTGTGATTGGACAGTGAAATATTGGCCAGCAGGCTTAGCGGGGAAGTTAATGAAAGTGTAGTGCACAACACAGTGAAATCAAAGCATGGGCAGGCATCTTGGAGTATCTTCTCTTTGGTAAAAGTTCTCCATTTTAAAATAGGGTACAAGTTGTAACTTCATTTGGAACGCAAGCGAAAGATGCTTAAGTTGCAGTGTTCAATTTTTGCCTCTGCTCTGTTATTTCTTGTAGATGAACTGTCTCCGAGTCCTGTTGAGCAGCATAACCGGGAGCAGATCCTTATTTACCTGGAAAGGTTCATCCGCAAAGAATTCAATGGTGAGTATGGTTTTGACTAGGGATGGGCTCAGGCATGTTTGGATCGTAGTCTCAACCCACCTGAGCAATCCCGCCAGGAAGCCGTCGCTGGACAACGCCAATCATAGGCTGCGTGTGTATGTGCCGATATGGGCCAGGAAATATCTCACTGCCTATGATTGACGGTGTGCAATGAGGGCTTTCTGGTGGGATTGCTCAGGTGGGTTGGGACTACGATCCGAACATGCCTGAGCCCATCCCGACCATCCCATTTGTGCATGGTAGAACTTGGGCGCAGACTATGAATAGGAAAGCATAGGATATCAAAAGGCCTTGGTGTTCATTACCTTGAACTGCAACATTTTAAGGCTGACCACTCTAAACATGGCTGGGTTAAGGAGTCAGATTTTCCTGTCCGAACTCCATTCCACCCAACTGTTGCTGCCATTAAGAAGCTTAGTGATAAAATTGTGCTGTCCCAATATAATTGTGATAAATCCAGCTTTCTGGAAGACAGAAACCTCCATTAACACTATGTAGGAGATGACGCGATTTCTCTGCAACCTTTAATGTGATCATGGCCTGGCCTAAAAAGGGCCTGATATAACAGTAGTGTTTTTGTCTTAAGATTAAAGTAGAAATTTAGTCAAAAAATTAAAAAGGAACTGCAGTCTGCTCACATAATTTGTAATAAAAACATCTTTGCCATTCTGAAGCTTCCCTATAACTTTTGTGCAAACCAATCAATATACGCTTATTGTTGTTTTTTTTTTTTTTACCAAAAATATGTAGAAGAATACATATCGGCCTAAACTGAGAGAAAAAATTTTTTTTATACATTTTTGGGATTTATTATAGAAAAAAGTAAAAAATAATGCGTTTTTTTCGAAATTGACGATCTGTTTTTGTTTATAGTGCAAAAAATAAAAACCGCAGAGGCGATTAAATACCAAAAGAAAGCTCTATTTGTGGGAAAAAAAGGACATCAATTTTGAACTGGCCAAAGTCTTTCAACATTCGGCCTGTGTACGGGGCTTAATCTTGTACAAACGAAGACTATCATTCATCAATTTAAGCCAGTTGGCAAAAGGGTCCAGATATTAATAGCTTGCTTTTCAACTCATAAATGGGTTAATGAAGAGTGAGGACAGAGTTAATCAGACAGGTCCATTCCGCCACTGTAGAAGAGTGAGAGTAAGCAGAATTTAGCTTTTTAGTGTAAAAGTACAAGATCTGTAACAGGATCTTGGAATATTTAAACAAAAGTACACCTTATAACACCCCAAAAAGACAGATTACAGGGTTGCAAACATTAGTGTGTCCTAAGACAGTAGAAATTAGGTTGATCACTTCTCCGCAGTAACAGCTCACCAAGGGACATCTGCTAAGGCTCTACATCCCAGAAAACATAGTAGAGAGGAGCCGGAAACCAGACTTGTAGAGCTTAAAGTGGATGTAAACCCACTCTTATCCTTTCTAAACTACTGCCATAGTGGTTATCTATTAGGATATACATGCCTCCTGCATGTATCTTTACCTGTCAAATGTCTCCCCTGTGTCTGTTATGAGACCTGAAAAACTTCAGATTCTGTGGGTGGGTCTATTGTCCGGAGCTCAGTGGGTGGAGTTGTGATGTCAGACACTCCCCTTGTCAACATGCATTTTCTCCTGTGTTTTTCTTACACTAAACTTCTGCTATGATCCCTGACATCCAGTCAAAACCCAGAAATGTCACCACATAACTTCAGCATGCCCATTCATGCTGAGGTGTGGAGCAGCCAATCCTGGGAGAGCTGGAGAATAAAGGAGGAAGGGGATCTGAAGTACACAGAATGCCTCTCTCAGGCTCCTGCATGAGATGTGTAAATCACCTGTCACTCACAGCAAGGGGGAGAAACAGACTCCTATCTCTCTGTCTGTCCTCTGTCCATTTTTATCTCACTGAAAAAAGATAAGAGGATTGCTCAGAGCTGGATTAACTCTTTGTGGCAAAACTGGGCACAGATGACATGAAATCCTATACTGTACTAGGTGCAAGCCCTAATTTAAAAAAAAAAAAGGGTTTACATCCACTTTAAGGCTAGGTTCACACCTGTGCATGTGCTGCTTTATGTGTTTTTGCAACGTATTTTTGATGTGGTTTCATACTTGATGGTTTGTTTGCTTTCTGTAGGAGGACACTGGTTGTTAAATGTTAAACCAAACAAAAAACACACCAAAAACTTTGAAAGTAATGAGGGTAGATTTTTGTGCCATAATTTTAAACATTATTCAGCTTTGTCAATAACCTGCCAATAAATTATTTTATTATATTGCATCTCTATATCAAGATCTGTATGTGCTTTTTAAACAGTTCTAAACCCTCATATTAAGTATAATTATATACATTTCTTCTGTTGTCTAAATTGAACTGATTAAAATTAATAGTGCATTTTCCACCTTCCTGTAACACTGTCTTCCTCTGGGTATTGGTGCGGGGACAAAGCTGCAGTGTTGTGTGGGGTCTGCGTAAAGGTAAAGCCACTGATCCGGGTAGGTACTTGCTCCGCTTGCAGCTCTGTCCTTGTTGGGACCAGTACCCAGAATAATCTCAGGGCTACAGAAATGTAAGTATTGCACCATTATAGACAGCAGCAGATATTGTAAAAGAAGTAAACTGACTTGTCAGTTAAATGTTCCCAATAGGTAATGCCAGGCTGTGCTTATTTGGCTCCTCTAAGAATGGATTTGGATTTCGTGACAGTGACCTTGACATCTGCATGACCCTTGAAGGCCACGAGAATGCCGAGGTAAGTTTTTACATGTGTTCTGCTTAAAATATCTATAGTTATTGCAGTTTGTCCTATTTACCTCTATGGATGATTAGCTTTCATTACCCGTGCAGCAGTCCGGGGATTTGAAAGCTGTGGTCTTCTGCCCTTCTTTCCTTAGGGATGCTGGGATGGAGCAGAGCAATTCTAATTGGTCAGCACTGGCAAGTAACCGCTTTGACCAATCAGAATCACTGTGAACCATCCCAGCATTCCTAAGGAAAGAAGGAGAAGAAGATCACAGCTTTCAAATCCCTAGACCACTGCACTTGCTGTTTTGGCAGTAAAAGCTAATCATCCATGGAGGTAAGTGCAGTGGGAATCAAGGAGGTGGGGACAATATAGAGTTAGTTTACCTTTCCATCTACAGGGTCTATATTGGGCACGGACAAATTGAGTAGTGATGCCAGACTTGGATGCAGGCTTCCTGTGTTAGATGCTTGCTGTGTGAACAAGATGAGCATATAACCTGGTACATCAGCCATTAAAGTAGTGACTTTTTAAACTTTTATATATTAGTGCTTCCCTAAAATGTTCAGGTATTCTTAAAAGTGCAATAGGCTTATTGAAAGAGATATAAAACAATGCATGTTAGTAATGCATTCAGGTCTGTGTAAATATTATATAATACATAAAGAAAAACAAAACTCTTGTTTCAATCCTTATGCATTATAGCTTTATGGTGCACTTTATTGAAAATAATAAAACCATTAAAAATGTACAATATGCTGTCAATGTTTGATGGTATTTTGGAAGACTGATATGGAGCTCAACCTCCTGAACAATTGAACCTCCCTTTTGTATGTATTAAAGAGCACTAGTTACAAAAATGTTTGGGCTACCCTTTCCTCCTCCTTCACAGTGTTGTGTTATTACTACACCTTCGGTGCTATTTAACCACTTTAAACTACCCGTACGTCGCTGGACTTTAAGTGGTTATACTGGGATGAAGCCTTCCGCGACTTGCTTGGGCTCTCCCTTCCCACCAGGAGACCCGAGTTACCAGCTGGCACGTCTGCAGACTGGTCAGACAGTCGAACAAAGTCGGAATCGACTTTGACCGGCTCTTTGCTATGGTAACCTGGAAGCGATGACATGACCTCACTTTCGGTTTACCCGGATGTCAACGGCGCCATTTCTAGAAAATCAGAAACGTTCAAAAACACTGATCTTATAGACCCCAGATCTCGCCATAAAGAGTACCTGTCACTGCCTATTGCTATCACAGGGATGTTTACATTCCTTGTGACCGCAATGAAAGTGTACGGGGGGAAAGAAATGGTTAAATTTAAAAGCTGCTTATTTGCTTTAGTCTATTTCTTTGCCTTTGTATGACATAACGTATGATTTGTGATATTACAAATTTTCCTTAGAAAAAGGTTATTTTTTTTTTCTTTTAGAAACTAAACTGTAAGGAAATAATTGAAGGCTTGGCAAAAGTTCTTAAAAGACATCCAGGTAATGTATGAGAAGTTTTTTTTTTTTTCTTTTTTTATAACTTTTTTCTTACTCTGTCAGAATATTAATAGCATCTAATTAATGTTTGTTCAGGCTTAAGGAACATTTTGCCAATAACAACAGCCAAGGTCCCCATTGTGAAGTTTGAGCACCGAGAGTGCTGTGTAGAGGGAGACATAAGCCTGTACAATACTCTGGTAAGTGAGAACACTTTATGTCTCGGATTCTGAATGGCTGTTGTGGTGTGTGTGTGTGTGTATATATATATATATATATATATATATAAATGACACTTTGCTACAATATAAAGTAATGAGTGTACAGCTTGTATAACAGTGTAAATTTGCTGTCCCCTCAAAATAAATCACACAGCCATTAATGTCTAAACTGCTGGCAACAAAAGTACACCCCTAAGTGAAAATGTCCAAATTGGGCCCAATTAGTCATTTTCCCTCTTTGGTGTCATGTGACTCGTTAGTGTTACAAGGTCTCGGGTGTGAATGGGGAGCAGGTGTGTTAAATTTGGTGTTATCGCTCTCACGCTCTCATACTGGTCACTGAAAGTTCAACATGGCACCTCATGACAAAGAGCTCTCTGAGGATCTGAAAAAAAGAATTGTTGCTCTACATAAAGATGGCCTAGGCTATAAGAAGATTGCCAAGACCCTGAAACTGAGCTGCAGCACGGTGGCCAAAACCATACAGCGGTTTAACAGGACAGGTTCCATTCAGAACAGGCCTCGCCGTGGTTGACCAAAGAAGCTGAGTGCACGTGCTCAGCGTCATATCCAGAGGTTGTCTTTAGAATATATACATATGAGTGCTGCCAGCATTGCTGCAGAGGTTGAAGGGGTGGGGGGTTAGCCTGTCGGTGCTCAGACCATACGCCGCACACTGCATCAAATTGGTCTGCGTGGCTGTTGTCCTAGAAGAAAGCCTCTTCTAAAGATGATGCACAAGAAAGCCCGCAAACAGTTTGCTGAAGATAAGCAGACTAAGGACATGGATTACTGAAACCAAGTCCTGTGGTCTGATGAGACCAAAATAAACTTATTTGGTTTAGATGGTGTCAAGCGTGTGTGGCGGCAACCAGGTGAGGAGTAGAATGACAAGTGTGTCTTGCCTACAGTCAAGCATGGTGGTGGGAGTGTCATGGTCTGGGGCTGCATAAGTGCTGCCGGCACTGGGGAGTAATGCCACGTACACATGATAAGATTTTCCGACGGGAAATGTTGGATGTGAGCTTGTTGGTGGAAAGTCCGACGCGTGTATGCTCCATCAGACAATTGTTGTCAGACTTTCCGCCAACAAGTGTTGGCTAGCATAAAAATTTTCCGCCAACAAATGTGTGTTGTCGGACTTTCCGATTGTGTGTACACGATCAAGTCCGTCGGACAAGAGTACAAACACGCATGCTCGGAATCAAGGACGAGCCGGAAGCGTTCGGTTATGTAAAACTAGCATTCGTAATGGAGATATCACATGACTATTGAACTTCCTTTTTATCGACTCGCCGTACATCTTGTAGGTCACTACATTCGTAATTGTTGGCCAACATTTGTGTGACTGTGAGTATGCAAGACAAGTTGGAACACCCTTCGAACAAAATTCCATGGTTTTGTTGTTGGAAAGTCCGATCGTGAGTACAGGGCTTTACAGTTCATTGAGGGAACCATGAATGCCAACATGTACTGTGAGATACTGAAGCGGAGCATGATCCCCTCCCTTTGGAGACTGGGCCGCAGGACAGTATTCCAACATAACCCCAATCACACCTCCAAGATGACCACTGCCTTGCTCAAAAAGCTGAGGGTAAAGGTGATAGACTGGCCAAGCATGTCTCCAGACCTAAACCCTATTGAGCATCTGTGAGGCATCCTCAAACGGAAGGTGGAGGAGCGCAAGGTCTCTAACATCCACCAGCTCTGTGAGGTCGTCATGGAGGAGTGGAAGTGGACTCCAGTGGCAACCTGTGAAGCTCTGGTGAACTCCATGCCCAAGAGGGCTAATTAAGGCAGTGCTGGAAAATAATGGTGGCCGCGCAAAATATTGACACTTTGGGCCCAATTTGGACGTTTTCACTTAGGGGTGTACTCACTTTTGTTGCCAGCGGTTTAGATATTAATGGCTGTGTGTTGAGTAAGTTTGAGGGGACAGCAAATTTAAAGGGTCAATGTACCAAGTTGATTGATAGATCCACTTGGCTACAATCAGCCTGCTGGATTCTCTTGCAATATAATCTCTGTCTGTCTGGGAAGCCACCCCCACCAGGAGAAGACAATTGCTGATTCCCCTGTCAACACTGCCTTATGATGGGGGGAATCTTGCAAATTTCTTTCCTGTAACCCGTGGTTGTAGGAAAGAAATTTACACAGTGAATAGCCTGCCTAACTGCCCCATCTCTGTCCAAAAAAATGACTTTCTATGCACTTTAATAGAAGTAAAGGAAACATGAAAGAAACATGAATGCTGTCATTGCTGACTGAAAAAGCTAGTTGCCTGGCTGTAATAACATTCATACACTGAGTCACCAACCCAATAAAAGCATGCAGATCGGGACTTTTTTCTCATTGTCCCTGATCTTTGGAATTGTCAGGGTCAGTGACTCCTAAAGTGCCTAAGCTAGCAGGTCAGCATAATAACCAGGCAACTAAGGAAGCCAGCCATGACACCCCCCATAAATCTCTTATGAGAGTTTAGTTTAAAAGTGAAGTTGCTGTTTCTATGCTGAAACTAATTGTCTGTTCTGTTTAGGCTCAGCACAACACCAGGATGCTGGCAACATACGCGGCCATCGACCCTCGGGTAAAATACCTGGGATATGCTGTAAAGTTCTTTGCCAAGGTAATTCATATGCTTTATCAACAAACTGAAGAGCTCTAGTTTATGAAATGTTATGCATTTTTCACAAATATCAATTTAATCTGTATTTTGTCATAGTAACATATTCTTTTTGATACATATGGCAATGACAACTACTTTTAATTGCATACGAAAACACATTATCTGCACACACTATATAAGGGAAATTATAGTGCATTTTGGGAGCACTTTTTTTTAATTGCTTTTACATTGTTTACCTAAAACAGTTTTCATGTAACTTTTTATAAGGTTACTCTCCATATTTATGTTATTGCATTAACTACTTGCTGCCGACGCTATAGCCGAAAGACAGCTGCAGCGTGGGCCTTAATTGCCGGGAGGGCGTCCATGGACGTCCTCCCAAGCAAGCGATGTCTTCGCGTCCCTGCAGGTCACGCGCGGCGCGCTTTGTGATCACTGAGTCTATGAGCCTCGGCTGATCCGGCTCCTTACCACGTGATCAGCTGTCAGCCAATGACCGCTGATCACATGATGTAAACACAAGCTCGGTAATCAGGATTTTTTCATTTTTCCTCACACTATCAGTGTGAAGGAGAAAAAAGCCGATCACCAGCTCATCGGTCCCTCACACAGAAAGCCGCGGCTGCATTTATTGTGCTCACCAGTCTCAGCTGCCAGTACCCACTGTGCCACCTACCAGTGCCCACAGTGCCACCCATCAATGCCCATCGGTGCTGCCTATCAGTGTCACCTACCAGTACCCATCAGTGATCATCATTGCCGCTTCTCAGTGCCGCCTCATCAGTGCCCATTAGTGCCACCTTATAAGTGCCGCCTATCAGTGCCCATCAGTGCAGCCTAATCAGCACTCATCAGTGAAGAAGAAAAATTACCTGTTTTCAAAATTTTATAACAGACTATGAAACAGTTTTTTGTTTTTGTTTTTTTCAAAATTTTCAGTCCTTTTTTTGTTTTATTTAGGAAAAAATAAAAAACCCAGCAGCAATTAAATACCACCAAAAGAAAGCTCTATCTGTGTGGAAAAAAAATTATAAAAATGTCATTTGGGTACAGTGTTGCATGACCGCGCAATTGTCATTCAAGTGCATCAGGGCTGAAAGCTGAAAATTGGTCTGGGCAGGAAGGGGGTTTAAGTGCCCAGTAAGCAAGTGGTTAAAGTGATTGTAAAGGCAGAGGGTTTTTTATTATAATGCATTCTTTGCATTAAGATAAAAAAACCTGTGTGCAGCAGCCCCCCTCAGCCTCCTTAATACTTACCTAGATCCAGCGATGTTGCAGGAGTGTCTCCTCTGCCCGGGTCTCCCATTCTCATTGGCTGAGACAGCAGTGCAACGCCATCCATTGGCTCCCGCTGCTGTCAATCAAAGTCAGTCAGCCAATGAGGAGAGGGAGTGGGGCCGGACCGCGGCTCCGTGTCTGACTGGACACGCAGAGCAGCAGCTCGGCTCGGGTGACCCCATAGCAAGCTGCTTGCTGTGGGGGCACTCAACAGGAGGGAGGGGCCAGGAGCACCGAAAAGGGGAGGATCTGGACTGCTCTGTGCAAAATCACTGCACAGAGGAGGTATTGTTTAGCTAAAAAAAAATGAGACTTTAGTATCACTTTAAATACAGAGATCCTTACATTAGCTAGTAGAGGCAGAGTTGATAAACCATTCTCATCATTCTACCGAGGTGCTTAAGCCGGGTACATACCAAGTTTTTTTTTTCATTCAACCCCACAGGTTAAGCAAAAATAAACTGTCAGCTGCGGTCAGAGCCACTGTACTAACCATATGAGGTTAGTTCAGTGATCTCCCCCGCTGAGCAGTTGTGTTCCTTCAGGAGGATGGCCCCCCACCAGAACTCTCCGATCAGCGCTCTCCGCCATTGGCTGAGCACGCTGATCGGGAGACGGACGGCTGCTGGTTTTCCAGCATGCACGTCTGAGAGAAGCCGGCCAAACGTCCGGCTTCTGTCGGACAGACTGACGTACACACAGGCAGAATGTCGGGCATATTTTTTTTTGAACCGACAAATGTCTCCCAACATTCTGCCCGTGTGTATGGGGCTTTAGAGTACCTGCTGAGAATCTGTCACTTTGCTCATTTAGGAAATTTACTCCCCGTATACTGTTATCTACCTGTGGCAGGGATCACAACTAAAGGGATCAATCTATAAAGTGACAGTTTTCCTTTTAAAACTGCTCTGATAGATGGTGATAGTGCATTGTTTTCAACATGTCGGCCAACTCTTATACCCCGTACACACGATCAGATTTTCCGACAACAAATGTTGGCTGTGAGCTTGTTGGCTGAAAGTCCGACCGCGTGTATGCTCCATCGAACATTTGTCGTCGAATTTTCCGCCAACAAATGTTGGCTAGCAAGTTCTGAAATTTTCCGCCAACAAAACTTTGTTGTCAGAATTTCATGTGTACACAAGTCCGGTGCACAAAAGTTCACGCATGCTCGGAATCAAGCAGAAGAAGCCGCACTGGCTATTGAACTTCCTTTTTCTCGGCTCGTCGTACGTCTTGTACGTCACAGCGTTCCCACGTTCGTAATTGTTGGCCAACATTTATGTGACCGTGTATATGCAAGACAAGTTTGAGCCAACATCCTTCGAACAAAAACCTGCTGTTTTGTTGGCGGAAAGTCCGATCGTGTGTACAGGGCATTATATGTCATCTTTAATGTTGTCATGTTAAAATTATAGTTTAGTGATTTTTTTTTTTTTCTAGAGAGGAAATATTTAAAGTCTTTATTGCAGACTTTGCCTTAAAAGTTATTTTTGCAGTGACTTTCACATTCCTGTTTTGCATGCATTTCTATGTTTTTGTTACTGTAATAAATGTAGGGATTTGTAAATTGGTTACACTAAGTGGTAGAATGTATATTGTGGCAAAGTAGGAAAAAGAACCTCATATACGTATATCATTGCAAATTATACATTTAAAACATATGAAAAAAATAACATAGGGTGATTATTTACGTCAAGCTTTTTGTGTGTTTATCTAAATAAAAAAGACTAACGTTTTAGTGAAAGGATTTAGTTACCCACCAGACTCCTAGGAGCCAGCAAGCTATGGAGCCAAGTAACTCCTGTTTCTGTTAACAAAAACTTATGGATTAGATGATCCAGTACCCTTCTGCAGCAGTCATCTATTGCTTGGTGATCACAATAAAAAGTATCTTACAATTATACAATATCTGTCATAATAAAATCATAGGTGCTGCTTCACATGAAGGAAAAAAGCTTGTAAGAAAACTATTTAACAAATGCACCGCTTCCCTTTGAACCCAGTACCACAATGGTCCTAATGAACCCATACTGCTTGATTATACTACCAAAACATTAGGCCGTGACAGGCCTACCTCATTTTCAGTACTGTGACACCAAACTCTTTTACTGCCTAACTTGCTTAGATCAGCCACATACAAAAATGGGTAGAGTGTATATTTTCCACTATAATAGGAAGGGAGCACAGGATTCTGATATTGATGATCCTATTAATCATTGTGTTTATTTTATCAGCGCTGTGATATTGGTGATGCGTCAAGAGGAAGTCTGTCTTCATACGCCTACATCCTGATGGTTCTGTATTTCTTACAACAGAGAAACCCTCCTGTCATACCGGTGCTACAAGAGGTAGAACAACAAAGAGATGCCTTTTTTTTTTTTAATTGGGTACATTTTTAGCAAGGTTCTGACATGGTTCACATGCCATCAAATTTTCCCCCAAAAAGAATCCCTCCACCCCCCTTACAGTTGCCCCAACCGTGGGGTTACAGATACAAATGCATGCTGGTAGGACTCCATATCCAGCTAATTGGGGTAGTAAAGATATACATTCTCTGTAAACAATTCACAGCAGAAAGCCTGCTACCTCTAAGACTGTAGAACAGGGATATGCAATTAGCGGACCTCCAGCTGTTACAGAACTACAAGTCCCATGAGGCATAGCAAGACTCTAACAGCCACAAGCATGACACCCAGAGGCAGAGGCATGATGGGACTTGTAGTTTTGCAACAGCTGGAGGTCCGCTAATTGCATATCCCTGCTGTAGAATCTGCCTGCGATTTCAAAGTGGCGAGGTGAATGACAAATCGCAGAATGCACATTTGAGATGCTATTCATTTGAATGGCACCTAAAATTGTGGTGCGGTTCTGCCGCGATTGTTCGGGTGATAAATCCGGAGCTACTTTTGGGCAACATGCTTCCTGCAATGCAGGTTGCCACAATTGCAGCGTGATTTATTGCGTGACCGTTGCGCCAGAACCGCACTGCGATTTTAGGTGCCAAATATATGGCATCTCAAATGTGTGTTCTGTCATTCACACCTCGCCGCTTTGCAATCGCGGGCAGAATAGTGGCAAATCCGAGGTGTGAATGCAGTCTAAAAGAGAAGTATAATAAATATCAGATGTCAGCAATTTATTTTTCTTTTTGTTTTTTTAGATAATGCAATACCCTTAATGGAGATAATTCTTTCACTTTAATCTTAACTGCATAGGCACCTTTCTGATGTACGGTTTTAGCCCCTTGAAGACCCTATGCCAGTGTTTCTCAACTCCAGTCCTCAAAGCGCACCAACAGGTCATGTTTTCAGGCTATCCATTATTTTGCACTGGTGATTTGATCAGTTTCACTGCCTTAGTAATTATCACAGGCGTTTGTTCTGAGGGAAATCCTGAAAACATGACCTGTTGGTGCGCCTTGTGGACTGGAATTGAGAAACACTGCCCTATGCCATCAGGTTACTATGCTCAGGATTGGTAAAGATTGCTGCAAAGAGAAGCGCTGTGTTGTGAGATAGAGCTATCATCAAGATTTGTAAATATGGCATTTGACAATGTGGCATTTGAGTTTGCCTGCTAACTATATTCAGCATTATGGTGTTGTTACAGGATTACTTTAAGTAGGAGCTTGGGAGGGTAAATTGATTCACATCCATGTCCATATTCTCTACGTTTTTCCATCAGAGGTCCCTGTTGATGGTTTCCATCATCCTCTAGCTCAGTCTACATGTTCTAGATGGGGAACATTCCGAAAGCTCTGAAACTAAACTAAGCTGGAGGACAGTGAAATTGAATAAAAAAATAAAAAGCTTCTAAATGGTGCCAACGGTACACTGATCCTGAAGCAAAAGCATAGGGGCCCTAAACAATATTCCATGGGTCAGCAATTCCTCAAATTCATCACTCAGAATAAATATTTTATTGGTTATACCACATGCAGTCCTCATGGAAAGCTTGCCCTGAACAGTTCTGTTTCTTTAATATGTAGATTTATGATGGGCAAGTTATTCCTCGGAGGATGGTGGATGGCTGGAACGCTTTCTTCTTTGATAACATAGAGGAATTGGTGAGTACTGCATTTAAATAAAAGAATTAAGTGAAATAAGTTTTAGATATTATCCAAATTGTCTAGTTAATTTATAGCGCAATAGAGTTGTTCTGTTAAATTGAGCAGCCAGATCTTGCTAGGCTTTCCAGCATAGGTGCGGATTTCACTAAAAAGCTGTAGTGACCCATCAGCAGTTATCTTATTTTTATTAATGCAATGCTAAAATGGCATTGTATGTAAAAGACAGATGGTGTTGAATCTCTCCATCTGTCTTCCACATATATTGTCAGACGATTTCACCATTCACATCTTTAGCCTTATAAATTGAATAATTAAAAGAGAAGTATATGTTGTTTTTTTTTTTGTTTTTGTTTTTTTTTTATTGGCCATCATACTTACCTAGGTGGATGCAGCATCGGTCCGATGCTGCATCTGTCCCCCCAGCATCTCTGAACTGAGAACTGAGCGATTAAACACCGATCCTCTCACCTCCCAAGTGGAGAGATGCTGCTTGTCAATAAGCAGCATTCCTGCTCTGATGCTCCACGCTCATTGGAGCGCTGAGCTGTGGAGGGGTGGGTATCGGCTGTCTCAGCGGCACGCTGAGAGGCTGAGACGGCCATCAGTCCAGGCACCTTGCGGATCCAGACTCCTAGAGTCCTTGGGATGACACGCTGCCTGGACTGATTCCAGTGATGTCAGCAGAGAGCTTCAGACCGCTCTCTGCTGCAAATGGGTCACAGGAGTGCAAAACGAATTGCACTCCTGTGACCAAATGAGCCCAGGCCCTTTTAACATCTTTGCAGACTTCCTGACACCAGAGATTGGACTATGTAACTAGAACAGGGTGGTTACATTTTTCACACCTCTCATCCTTTTTCTTGGACATTCATTATCTATTTCATGGTGATTTGATTAAAGTGTCTGTGCTATCTGTGCAGATATAAATACGGAAGTATCTGACATTTATTAGAACTGGAGAAATTGCTTGGAAAAGCTACAACATGTCTTCAACATTACAGAACAAATCCCGTTCAATATGACAAACTACTACTACTAGCTATGCTATGGATAAATGAGACCGTACACAGGCATATTATATGAATGTATTTAGATCACTCCAGTGAGGGGCACAGCAGCATATTTTGGAAGAAACTTTGGACCAGCCTTCCTTAAACTTTTTAACACAAAGGAACCCTTGAAATAACCTTTCAGTCTCAGGAAACCCCTACTAATAAATACTATATCTACATCTCACTATAAGTTACTTTTCATGGTCACTGCAAAGAAAGCTCATTACACTTGTGGCCGGTAGGAAGAATCCCCCTGTTACACATGGCAAAAAAAAGGTCATTGGTATCGGAGGTTACTTATCTGGGAGGCAAACATTTCTGATTGCTCAAGGAACCCCCATAACAACCTTTGGAGGAACCCTTGTTGAGAGAGGCTTCTTTAGACCATTTGTGAGGTTTCTGTTACTATGTGCCCCTTGTTGTGAATGGAATTCTCTCTAATTGGGACACAGTCAGACAGGAAATTGCTGGGTCCTTCCTTATTGTAATCTGACAGGTTCTGATTCTATTAAGGCTTAAAATAATAGTTTTATTTGTAATTCTACTTTTATATTGGAGTATGTTGTCTTACAGAGAATCCGGTTTCCATACCTGGGAAAGAATATGGAGTCCATGGGAGAACTTTGGCTCGGATTTCTTAGGTTCTACACAGAAGAATTTGATTTTAAGGAATATGTTATCAGTATCAGGCAGAAAAAGTTGCTAACCACATTTGAAAAGCAGTGGACGTCTAAATGCATCGCTATAGAAGGTGCGTGTAACTGTGCTTACCTGTATTCATTAGTGACAAATGTGTGCTATAATAAGGAACTGATTATAGCATATCCTGAGCACCAGAATAACTTCTCTGCCTTTCTTACTCTTCCAGATCCCTTTGACCTCAACCATAATCTTGGAGCTGGAGTATCTAGAAAAAGTATGTATGTTGTCATCTGTATAAATTCCTGCTGTGGTTTTCAGCTCTTATTTAATAATTGTTGCTTGACAGTTAGGGGCTACATAGTTAGTAAGGTTAAATAAAGACACCAGTTCAACCTGAGTGAAAGTGCATGTCTGCAATTGTCCCTATCCCTGCACATTGCGTCTCATTAAGATGCTCATTTATTATATTATTATTTATTTAAGGTACCCATATAGTGCCATCAATTTACGCAGCACTCCACACATACATCGCACACTCACATCAATCCCTACCCTCAAGGAGCCCACAATCCAAGGTCCCCAACTCACATTCACATACTAGGGCCAATTTTGGACAGAAGCCAATTAACCTACCAGCATGTCTTTGGAGTGTGGGAGGAAACCGGAGTACCCCGGAGGAAACCCACGCAGGCACAGGGAGAACATGCAACCTCCAGGCAGGTAGTGTCATGGATGGGATTCAAACCAGCGACCCTTTTTACTGCAAGGCGGGAGTGCTACCCACTACACCACTGTGCCAAAGCCAAAGGAAAATCATAGAAAACAGTATCAAACAGTGTTTATACAAAATGTAGAGAATTAACCCTTTAGGTGCCACAGTGAGTATAACAAGCATGCTTTACTGCATATACAGACTGATTTTACTGTTGTGGGTTTAGTAAAACTTTAAGCAAAGTGTTCGCTCACGCCACTATTGCTTTTAGCACTTCCTGGGCTTTCAACATCAGAATCTGTTGCAGATTTGTAAGGGTACCACCTGTTCTTCTGTCTATATATTCTCTAAATTCTACAAGGTAGACATTTCAGCCTTCTCTGTCAGCTTCTGTAAAGTTTTACAGGCAGACACTTGAACTGCATGTAGTTCTTTGTTCTTCTTTTTGGGGTCACTAGTGTCTGTTAGTGTGTTGCCCACCCCTCAGCTGGACTTTTTGGACATCCTGAATGTTCAGACATTCCTGTGTCCCTCAATGAATTATATGGAAAATAGGACTTTTGTAATTGCTGTAAAATCCCTTTTCTCCTTTGTTGGTATGAGATGATTGACTTGACATGAAAACTCCCTGTTATACACGTTTTTGTTTTTTTTTAATCCCTTTCTTTTTCTTAGTGACTAATTTTATAATGAAGGCATTTATTAATGGAAGGAAGCTGTTTGGGACCCCATTCTACCCATTGCCTGGGCTTGAAGCGGTATGGATTAATTTAATTTTATTCTTTATGTCTGAAATGTTTTAATCATGTAAGTGATGCATGTCAGATCACTGCAAAACAGTGGTTTATTGCCTTGAGTCATTGTGAATAATTGTAGCTGCTTTAACCACTTGCTTCCCAAGCCTATTCTGACACTACTTACATAAATGTAAATATCAGCTTTTTTTTGCTAGAAAACTACTTAGAAGCCCCAAACATTATATATATTTTTTAAGCAGAGGCTCCGGAGAATAAAATGGTGGGTGTAGCAATTTTTTATGTCACACGGTATTTGCACAGCGGTTTTACAAACGCAATTTTTTGGGAAAAAATACACATTAATGAATTTTAATGCACAAAAACACAATATAATACCCGGATGTTTGGTAAAATATAAAAGATAAAGTTATTCTGAGTAAATAGATACCTAACATGTCACAGTTTAAAATTGCACACGCTTGTGGAATGGCGACAAATTAAGATACCTAAAATTCTCCGTAGGCGACGCTTTAAAAGCCTTTACAGGTTACAAGTTTAGAGTTACACAGGAGGTCTGGAAGTAGAACGTTTGTGCTCTCGCTATAAGGTTTGTGGTGTTACCGCACATGTGTTTGCACCGTTTAGATATGTGTGCACAACCTATGTATGCATTCGCCTTTACGCGCTAGCACAGAGGGACAGGGGCTTATTTTATTTTTTATTTTAAATCTTTTATTTTTACACCCTCTTTATTTTTTGTATGACTTTTATTGCTATCACAAGGGATGAAGAACATCCCTTGTGATAGCATGGGCAGTGACAGGCCCTCTTTACTGACACATCTGGGGTCTATTAGACCCCAGATCTCTTCTGCCCTTAAAAGCAACTGATCAACCCAAGATTGGTTTGATCAGATGCTTTCACAGGCCTGCAATGGCCTGTTTACATTAGACCAAAACTGGAAGTGACAAAATACTTGTTGCTTCCGGTTTCTTAGACCATAGAGATGATCAGGGAAGTTCTGGTCCTCGGTCATCTCTATGGTAAACAAACTGGGATGGGAGTGCCTGAGAAGGTGGCGGGAGGAGCCCTTCTGCCACATGTAAAAGAGATTGAGTCGCTATTTAGCCACTCACTCGGATTGTTTTTACTTTATTCAGCATCGCTGAATAAAGATTTATACTGGGGTCATGACTGCAGCTGAAACTCAAGGACGTACGGGTACGTCAATTTGAGACAAGTAGTTAAATCTGAACTTTAGGGACAATGCAATTCTAGTTACCCATTTAAATATCCTCATATTTGTCCCATGAGCCTTCATTTTATCCCCTGGTGCCACAGTGCTGCATAGCATTAATTAAAAAAAAGGTGTCCTCTGTCATGCATTGTCCCCATTTCCACTCTCCTCCCGACTGCCTCTGCAGGGCTAGGTGAGTTATGTCATCATGTCATTTCTGCTGGCAATAGATGGGGGTCAGAAATGGGAGCTGGGGCACTGCATGCAGGTTCTCCCTGCCGTGCCAGGCACCCCCTCTGCCTGAGCTTGCCTTCTTCTTCTCTGCTGAACATCTCCCCAACCACCTTTCTGCCTGTGGGTCCATCCTATTTGTGCCCTGTGATGTTGTCAGCTTTTTATCTACTATACGGTTTCCTGTTCTTTTTAAGACGGAAGTTGGTACTCTCTGACTATACAAATATTGTGGTACTTTTTTTTTTTTTTTGTAATACTCAATAAATGATTTTGCCCACAGGAATATTTCTTTGATTCCAAAGTCCTAACAGATGGGGAGCTGGCTCCCAATGACAGATGCTGTCGAGTGTGTGGAAAGATTGGACATTACATGAAGGACTGTCCTAAGCGAAGGAGGTATAAAGATTTTTTTAAATGATTGAATACTGTATTTAAGTGTGGGCTCTGTATCAACTTGCATAGGATTGGCATCCTGAGTGTCTAAAATAGCATTACCATTTAATATAGTGCTTAAACAATAAGCTTACCCCCCATGACGTCAGATGTGACAAAATGTGTAGGGTGGAGCTTACACTTGAGATGTCACAAGGCTTATTGTACTCAGGAAGCTGTCTGATCGGAATCTGGGATTGCTACATTATTGTTTAAGCGCTTGTTGTTTTTAATAGTGAATGGCTTGTATATTTATCAATAAACTACCTGTACAGTTTTACACTATGTGGGTCTCCCCGGTGGTTCTTTTGTATATTCCGGTGGAACATCTCATGATACTAGATGGAAGATTCTGGTGATTATATGTGGAATTTTGTTGGCGATGCTGGTCCTTCTACAGATGGAATATTAATTCATAAAGCCTTCATGACTCTTTCTATGCAAAGTGTCCACATGTTCTGGTAAGAGTCCTATTTGTCTTAGGTGGATGTACACTTGGGTGTTGAGAACTTCGGATTGGAAAGATCTCTTCCCATCTTAACTCTCACTGGTTTGGACTTATTTGGGACTATTACTTTTTTCTTTTTAATTTTCACATTTATGTTTTAAGATACACTTCTTTTGCTCATCACTGGTTCTCTTTAGCACAGTAATCTAGCTCTTTATATTTGTATACCGTTTGTCTGAAAGTTTTTTGTGAGCTGCTTTTTTTTTGATCTGCCAGTGCGATATCTGTTTGTGTACAACATGGGAATCAATCGGATCCAACTGTGAGTGGTTGCTCTTGGCAACAATCCTGTGTTCCTTATGGTTTGTATAAACATTGGTTTGTATAAGTGGGCCACTTTCACAAGTGGGGAACAATGTTACGTGAGTTTGTATTCCATCGTAAGTTTCAGAGAAATATGTAACAGTACAGCAACCTGAAAAAAGGGTATTGCATATAGCATGTAAGCAGAGAAAGTCTCAGGATGGCTTACAATGCAGGTATTGAAAAATGTGTGGAGGAGCTTCCTGCAGAAAAATGGTTACTAACAGGTCCCTGTGACCAGCAGAGGCTGTGGGGTAGAACAGTTAGCAGTCTGTACAGGCAATCAGTAGAGTGGTGGATGCCATGTCCCTACAGCCACCCAACATTGGAGAAGTGGCGGTATCTTGGCAGGGCATTGTGGGCCTTTCCATGTGGACCTGCCAGAATACTGCCACTTCTGTACTCTAGGTGGCTGTAAGGATGCCCTATCCATCACTTTGGTGAGTGCCTGCATAGACTGCTACCCATATCTCTTCGCCCTTGCTTGCCACAGGGAGCTGTCAGTAGAGGCTTGCTTACACCAGCTGCACGGAACGCTGCTCCTCTGAAAAAAGATCCAAGTTTGGATAGCTTTTCAGAGGTGTTTGACAGATGGTGAGGTGGTGAGATGTCTCCCCACCTTCTGTTTTAACTCCCTAGATGCCACTCTACAAAGCACACGGTTGCAGCGTGGCCCCATTCACTTGAATGGGTTGCGTTCAGTAGGCAGTTGTGGCTCCTGAGTGCGACAGGGGGTCTATTTCTTACCATGGCCGTGATGCTTTGTGGTTTGTGTATACTCCCAGCTGCTGACTTTGCACCCTAAGATGGAGCAGTTTAGGGGTAGTAAAAGGCAAGTGTAGATGAGTCTTTCTGCGCCACACCTTGGATTCTTCAATAACTGTGACACTGAGAATTTCCGAGCTTCTATGCTAAATGCAATATGCTTTTTAGGTCACTAGGCTCATTTCTCTGTACTTATTTGATTGGGGACCGTACCTGTGAGCTTGCTCATAGGGTCGCATGACCTTCTCCACAATGTACAATACAAATGCTTTTTTTATTTATGCATGGTAAGTTTCTGTATTCTGTTCTTAGGATAAAAAAGAAAGAAAATGAGAAGGATGATGACAAGGACATTAAGGAGGAGGAGAGGGAACTTAGAGAGAAGAGGTGCTTCACATGTGGCGATGTCGGACATGTACGCAGGGACTGTCCTGAAAACAACACTGCCAGACAGAAGAACAGTATTCTAGGTAATTTTCTAAAAACCTAATACTTGTGAAGTTTTGCAAAGGAGAGCGCAGAGTGATTTCACCTCTATATAAAGCGGTTTGCCTGGAGTTCTACTTTAACAACAAACCGTTTATAAGTTACATTTCTAACATAACTAATGAGTACTGTATTGAATATCATGAGAATGTAATAATTTCTCCATTCATAAGAAACAGATATATAAAAATGCATTGATGCTTGTATCGCACATATATGCAGCATCACAGAGGTGGGCCTTATTCTGACATTTGTGCTGGGAGTGCAGTCCCAGTGTGGTTTTGCACTGATAAATGGTTGCTGGGAGGACTGACTTAAAGAGGAACTGCAGTCTGCTCACATAATTTGTAATAAAAAAACATCTTTGCCATTCTGAAGCTTTCCTTTAACCACTTCACATATTATTTTATATGTACTATGATTCTGTACTTGCCAAATATGCTGCAGAAATCTCCCTCCACTGAGCCTGGCTGCAGCCATTTTAACTGTGGGCAGCTGAAGCTGCTGCCTGTTCACTTCCTGGGATTACACAGACAAACAGAGGCACACCTCCAGCCCTGCAGCTCTCATTGGACCTCTTATGACTCATCCCCTCCTCCCTTCCTGGCAAACTCTCCTGAGAGAGAGAGCTGTGCATGATGTCATAAGCCTAGGCTTTTTACCAGACATGAAACATGAAGTGGGCTACATAAGGTATTAACTGGCAGAAAAAAAATGTTTTACTATCAAAAGTTAAAACAACAAGAGCAGAAAATTTAATAGATGGAAAGTTGAAAAAATGACTGAAGGTCCGCTTTAAGATCACATGATTGCTGTGATCGGCTATTACAGTGACAGTAAAACTCCTTCCGAATGGAGAATAAATAACGATGAAATGGCTAAATCAAGACTTGATCGGGTCTGGGTCAATGTGTTTTTAGGTAGGAGAAATACAAAATGCACATGTTTTATAGGCCAGTCTTCTTTTTTTTTTTTTTTTTTATAATAAAAATAAAATTAGGAGAGGTCTATTAACATCCATTAACATTTACCACTACTTGAAGACCCAATTTATCCTGAAAAAAAAAACAAGGTATTATCCACCTGGATACACTAAGTATTTGCAAAGATATGTACAGTTTAACACATGCCAAAGTTGCAAAAATACATTCAGGCATTATTGTTTGACCATGAGGCATTAAGGAAAAAACCTTTCACCTTTTAGGGCCAATTCACACATGATCACAGAGCACCTGGAACAACTCAACACTCCAGCCACTCTACGTTGCCAGCTGGCTAGGGGGCAGTGTGGTTCATGATTCAGTGCACAGCACCAGCCCTTTTTTACTTGTACAAGCTTTATTTGAAGTGTACAAAACCTACACCTCTATCACTGCAATGTCCGTCAGTGTAATTTGCTGCCTGACATTGCAGTGCAATTTAGGCCAGTGTGCTGCATTAAAATGCATTAGGCATAAGTGTTAATGGGACACATAGGAAACAATTGTTTACCGTGCAGTAATACGTCTGTCACCGCACATAGTGTGAATTGGCCCTTGCTGACCGCAATACGAATATATACGTTGCGGTTTGCAAGTGGTTTACCGGGGTTATGGGTGAAGCTGTCAGCCATAAGACAGATATTTTTTCTTTCAGTCGGCGGCTGGCTTTCTCATGAAAACAGGCTGTTTTCTCAGGCTTTTTTTCCAACCGTGGTTCACCGTTTTTACTGGAGCACCAAGGGAGCGATCAGTGTGGCCAACTAGTCACAGAGACCAGATCATCTCCGATTGCCTCTATGGCCTTGGAGGACCGAAGCACCGCCATGACATCACTTCCGTCTAGGGCGGAAGTAAACTATATATTTTATTTTTTTTTATCTTTTGCTTTTAAAGGTAAAGGAGAAATTTGGGGTCTTTTTAAGCCAAGAGCTCTCTGTAAAGAGGACCTGTCATCCTTATTTCTATTACAAGGGATGTTTATATCCTTCCTTGTAATAGCAATAAAAGTGATAAAAAAAAATATTAAAGGGACAGAAAAAAAAAAAAAAAGTTTCAAGCGCCCCCATCTATCCGTGCTCACGCACAGAAACAAACGCATACATAAACTGTGCTGGCACCACATGTGAGGTATCGCCACGCATGTTAGAGTGTGAGCAATAATTCTAGCACTAGACCTCCTATGTAAATCTAAACAGGTAATCTGTAAAAAATTTGAAAACATCTCCTATGGAGATTTTTAGGTACCGTAGTTTGTTGCCAATCCATGAACATGCACAATTTTAAAGCGTGTTAGGCATCTATGTACTTGGCGTAACACCATCTTTCATATTTTACCGTTTATACACCGGATTACTCCCCATTTGCCTCAAGAAAGGGACCCCTATTTTCATATTACAGGACATGGTCCCAGAGTGTAGACATGCTACAGGGGTAGTTGGGAACTGGAGACATTCTGAAGGTGACGTGCTGAAGGAGACATTCCAAAAGTCAGCACATAGTACTGGAAAATACTGTCAATATTTTTCACAGCAGTTTGTGTCTCTGAGCCCCCAGTAATGCCATAATATTGTCACCTGTTCACGACTGGACTCCCCAGTTATCCGCTCCACATTATGGAGAGTCAATTGAGGAAGCTGGAGAACATTGACTTTGGTATGGCCATTACAGTTGGGTGAAAAAGTCAATTCTGGTTTGGGGTATCTTACCACTGGCATCTCCTAGGGGTATGCAAAGCCTGCATGCACTTCAACTTTCTAACACTTCTGCAAAGGCTAAAGATATTAGGGTAGAATTGGCTTTTAATATAGTGCCAATTTTGTTGATTCAGCTGTTTTTGTCTTTTTTTAGCTTCTCAGATCCTAAGCCGCATCATGTCTCCGCAAGTAATGGCCCCTTTACAGCAGCTGGAGCGTCCAACGCGCACAAGGCAAGCTTCAGAATCGGTGAGTGTAAAAGTCTATTTTGGAGAATAAGTGGCATGGCTGTTAGGTTAGCTAGGAATTTTCTGTTATTATGTAGTACCTGTCTGGAGGGGCAAAGAAGGGTGGGCGGTTTAACCCTAAACTTTGATGCTAAGTCAAGCTGCTGTGTGTCCCTTGTGCTTCAAAGAGTTGCTTTGCCTAGGTTGAAATGATGACATCAGTCTGCGGCTGGCAGAAGGAAATATTTACTTTACTGTTTCCTCACCCCCCGGCATTCAGACTGCATCCTTTTAACTTTGTAGCAAGTCTGCAGCAGAGGCTGATCTGTGTCATGACCTTGGGAATACAGTCTGGAGCTGCGCAGACACTGGGAAATACCGACCTTGGATGATGCTTTAACCTGCTTTTCTCTTTAGGACTAAGCCCGTTATTATTTAAAGTAGAACTAGGTAACAATTTCCCAAATTAATAAAGTATTCTGTATTCCATTATAAACCAGTGCTGTAGCACTTAAAGTAGAACTATAGGCAAAAATGTTTTTAATTTTAGATAGAGTAAGGGAGGGTTATAATCCCTGATAGTATATTTTTGCCATCTGTGTCCCATTGCAGAGATTTCCCTTTACTTCTTGTCCCATAGCCAAACAGGAAGTGAGAGGAAATCCCTGCTTAAGGGAAATCCTTGGGGACCCCCAAGTCACCAGAACTATTGTCCCTTTTGGAAGATTCCCCCTCTACTGTATTACTTTTCTGGGGACAACCCCAAATTAGGGTTTTTTTTTACTTTCACTTTCAATGATAATGGTAAGTAGGACAAATAGAGAGGGTGAACCTCCTTAACGGGGGCCACAGACAACAATAAAAACTGACAGGTGTTCTAATCCTTCTCCACTCTATCCACAACCAAAAAAAAAGTTATACTTTAATCATAAGTGCATCTCAACTTAGTTTTCTTTTAGGAGTGCACTTTTGTTCTCCTGTGACCCAGAATCAGCCATGGCTCTGGAAGGATCCCGAGCATATTGTCAGGCTGCACCCAACTGCCTGTTTGACAGCTGGCTCTGGCTCTTAGTCCATGGCTGAGAGCCAAACCCAGCTGCGCCTGCCTTAGCTCCTACCTGGCGCTCCGGTGAGTGCTGGGGGTGCAGAGTGGAAAGCGCAGTCTGTCACCGCTCTCGGCTATGAGGAGAATCAAGAACTGAGCGATCAGTGGTTATGTGATCACTTAGTTCTCTGGCTTAGAGCCGAATGGGGACAGCTGCAGCATCACACCGATATGTATGTGAGACTAGGTCCATTTTAACTGTCTTCAGGTCACCTCTGGGATGAAAATTGTATTTCTAATTTTGTGTTGTGTCTTCCTTTTTGCAGTCGGAATCCCATCATTCATCTTATTCTCCTCAACCATTTCAACAGAACTCCATAAACCAGTCTCAGCCCCAGCAGACAAAACTACAACAGCAAGCGTCTCAAGCATCAAATGCTCATCAGGTTCAACGGCCAATGTTTAACTTTCCACACTCTCCTCCTACTCACTTCTCTCCTCTGCACAGTCTCGGGCTTCTCCCTTTACCTCCTCAGATTCCTATTCACAACAACAACTGGCCCATCCATGGTCAGATCATCCGCACTTCTGGGAACCCTCCTCACTCTAGTGGTGTCCCCTTTCCAACACGATCTGGCAGCAGCAACACCTCAACCTCCAGTCAGAGTGCTGTTAGTCTGAATGATCCCAGCATCATCTTTGCTCAGCCTGCTGCCAGGTCTGTGGGTGTTCCGACCTCTATTCACGATGGACACCGGCACAATTCCCAAAATCCCACTTCATTGGTCAGCAATGGAAACGTGGGCGGAACAGGTAAATCTTCATTATACAAAAGATGAGCATGTCTCATGACTGAGAGCATTGTTATTATAGTCAGAATCTTCGTACCCAAGGTCGTATATAGGGTCCAGATCCATGTCCTGTGGATGAAAATGTTTTGGTGTATTTTTAAAACTTAAAGCCCAGTTGAAGTCATATAAATAGTTGTTAGGTCATATACATTGTACTAACAACCTTAGTTTTTATTGTCATTCCTCCATTTTTCTCGTTAGAAGTTGCATAATGGTGTCTCAAAGTGGAACTTCACTCTCCAACTCAACATTGATTATTTGTAATCCTCATGCTGCTAGCATTAGTAAATACAGTGGGGGAAAATATTTATTTGATCCCCTGCAGATTATGTAAGTTTGCACACTTATGCCCCATACACACGGTCGGACTTTGTTCGGACATTCCGACAACAAAATCCTAGGATTTTTTCCGACGGATGTTGGCTCAAACTTGTCTTGCATACACACGGTCACACAAAGTTGTCGGAAAATCCAATCATTCTGAACGCGGTGACGTAAAACACGTACGTCGGGACTATAAACGGGGCAGTGGCCAATAGCTTTCATCTCTTTATTTATTCTGAGCATGCGTGGCACTTTGTCGGATTTGTGTACACACGATCGGAAATTCCGACAACGGATTTTGTTGTCGGAAAATTTTATAGCCTGCTCTCAAAATTTGTGTGTCGGAAAATCCGATGGAAAATGTCCGATGGAGCCCACACACGGTTGGAATTTCCGACAACACGCTCCGATCGGACATTTTCCATCGGAAAATCCGACCGTGTGTACGGGGCATTACAAAGAAATTAAGGGTCTATAGTTTTTATCATAGGTGTATTTTAAATGATAGAGACAAAAAATCCTAAAAAAACCACATGATATAAATTATATAAATTGAGTTGCAGTTCAGTGAGTAAAATATTTGATCCCCAAGCAAAACGTTACTTAGTACTTGAAGGGGGAAACCCTTGTTGGCAAGCACAGAAGCAGGGGTGTATCTGCCCTGAGGCAAATAAGGCATTTGACTTGGGCATCATTTTCCAGAAGGGCGGCACAGGCTGGAGGATCTGTGATGTCGGACTCGGAAGGAGGAAGACTGAGGATGCATGGATCTGTGCCTATGGAACGGAGGGCAGACACAGGCAACCCCGGGAGCCCGTGATCGCCCCCCTCGGTGCACAGATATCACCCTGCCTCACCTATTGCAGGGAATCCGGTAGGGGTGATGGTCCAGTAAGTGTTCCACGTGCAAGTCAGTGGAGCTGGGTCTGGGCTAGTCCCATGATGGCGGCAGAGTCAGACGGTTTTCTTGTAGCTCCCCAGTTCCCCCGTTACTCTCTCCAGGACAGGCTGTGAGTGGTGATGGCTCTGTCGGTCTTCTCGGACAGGGCGTTTGACCTGTGGCTGGCGGTGGATTACCTGCAGCAGCACTGACTCAGCTGCTTCCGGCCCACCGTGCTACTGCCCTCCCTGCTCACCCAAAGTCTCAGCATCCCCTCCCGGGGGGGCAACCGCGTTTGCTGCTGCCTCTGCAGGGCATTGTCCACGTGCTCCAGCTCGGACAGGTCGGGAGGTGAGGGGATGGGGGACAATGAGGGCATCTGAAGGCACATAGAGGATGAAGGGCATTGGGGGCATCTGAAGGCCCATGGAAGATGGAGGGCATTGGGGGCATCTGTAGGCACATGGAGGATTGGGGGCATTTGAGGACACATGGAGGATGGAGGGACTGACTAATGGTGGCTGAATGAGGACACATTGGGGATGGAGGGACTGACTGATGGCGGCTCAGGAGGGACTGAAAATACAATGACACATAGAGAGACTGACTAGTAGGGTCAAAAAAAAAAACTATATATATATATATATATATATCTATATATATATAGGTATAGATAGATCTATATATATATATATAGATCTATATATATATATATATATATATATATATATATATATATATATATATATATATATATATATAGATCTATATATATATATATATATATCTATATATATATATATATATATATATATATATATATATAGATCTATATATATATATATATATATATATAGATCTATATATATATATATATATCTATATATATATATAGATCTATATATATATATATATATATATATATATATATATATATATATATATATATATATATATATATAGATCTATATATATATATATCTATATATATATATATATATAGATCTATATATATATATATATATATATCTATATATATATATATATATAGATCTATATATATATATATCTATATATATATATATATAGATCTATATATATATATATATATATATCTATATATATATATATATATATATATATATCTATATATATATATATATATATATATATATATATATAGATCTATATATATATATATATATATATATATATATATAGATCTATATATATATATATATATATATATATATCTATATATATATATATATATATATATATATATATATATAGATCTATATATATATATATATATATATAGATCTATATATATATATATATAGATCTATATATATATATATATATATATATATATATATATATAGATCTATATATATATATATATATATATATATATATATCTCATAACACTGATCTCCAAAAAAAAACGTGTATGTGTCTTTTTAGTCTTGCCTAGGGCAGCACAAAACCAAAATACACCACTGCACAGAGGTGAGACGTTTCTTGTAGTTGGTTACCAGGTTTACACACATCTCAGGAAGGATTTTGGTCCACTCCTCTTTACAGATCTTCTCTAAATCCTTAAGGTTTCTTGGCTGTCGCTTGGCAACTCGAAGTTTTAGCTTCCTCCATAAATTTGTTTGATCTGGTATGCACAGATCCTCCTCTTCTTCCACTGACTCTAGAACAGGTCCAGAGTCGGGCTGCACATGCTAAGTTTGGTGTGTATTGCTAGAGAGTTTTTTTTTTGGGGGGAGCGTGCATGTGATCAGCACAGGGCCAATCAGCACTGTCCAGACAGAGGATCAGGGGTCCTGAATCCTGATAGGTCACATGTTCTGTGTACAGTGGGAGACCAGATATAGTGAATACAGGCTCCTGGGTTTAGTAAACTTTAAGTCATTGCATATAGCATTGTAGGACTATAAAGAAAATAAAAGGTGTCAGACTTCAATTGGGCTTTATTGTGTATAGAAATATGCTGTGCTGTTTCATGTACCAAAAAACAAATCAAACCAAATAAACGTAAATCAAAACTGCAACATACATACATGTGTATAATTATAATCCAAAATCCCATGAAGCCGCACATCAATGCAATGAAACACGCTGTGGCATGGCCTGGGAGAGAGGCTGAGACTGCCATTCATTCCAATACTAGTGGGTCTGCATTGATGTGCGGCTTCATGGGATCCATCCTTTGCTCAACAGTTGTTTAGACCCGAGATGTGCTGCTTCCCTGGCCTGCACTCACAGTGGTGGACACAGGATTGCTTTCCCTGGTAGCCTGAGTGGCACACATTTTTCATTATCGGTTTATAATCCAAAATCGCTACGTAGCAAGCTTTGATATAAATGCCCCTAAGTGAAATTGTGATACAATCCACAAAATTGTGATTAAATTTGGTGAGAAATCTCATTTTGGGCACTCGCTCACCTTATGGATTGACACTCATCACAAAGTTTGCACCCTAAACGAAATAAGTCATACTCCATTCGGCCAGCTAGACTCTCCCAGGGCTCAAGCAATTCTCCTCAGTGCTCTCATTCACTAAATCCAACAATCCTCCTCAGCTCAGGTGATAAAGCATGGATCAGTGCACTGATCAGCAAACTGCAGTTGGAGTCTTTGCACAAGCTACCCTGCAAGCCATTGGGGCCTTGTACTGTATATTATCATTTCTAATTTTCTGATATTTCTCCTCAACAGAGCAGGGATTTCAAGGCCAGTTTGGTAAACCTCATCACTGGGACCGTGGCAATCCCTCTCGCTACCCTCTGATTCCTGGACCATGGTCTTACAGCTTACCCCAGAACTTCTTGCAGCAGGCACCTGCTGGCTTTCATTCCAAGAACTATTTTCCTCCAGGTAAAGCTAATTCTGAACCTTACATTTTCTTTTTTTGTGACCAAACCTCTGGAAGGTTTTACCCCTTTTATGACCAGGCCATTTTTTGCTATTCAGCTCTGCACTACTTTAACTGGCAATTGCGCAGCCTTGCAATGCTGTACCCCAACTAAATTTATATAATTTTTTTCACACAAATAGAGCTTTCTTTTGGTGGCATTTTGATCACCACTGGGTCTGCTATAAAACATTATCCAATAATAAAAAAAGATTAATAAATTTAGGCCAAAATGTATTCTGCTACATCTTTGGTTAAAAACAAAATCCCAATAAGTGTATATTGATTGGTTTGTGCAATCTCAGTCTCTTTGGTGTTTATTTACTAAAGCTGGAGAGTGCAAAATCAGACTCACTTCTGCATTGAAACCAATCAGCTTGTTCAATAAGCTTCGGCAATAAAACCTGGAAGCTGATTGGTTTCTATGCAGAAGTGAGCCTGATTTTGCACTCTCCAGCTTTATTAAATAAACCTCTTTGTCTCTGATTGAAATTTCCTATGCAGCACTTAGAGCAAGCAGGTAGGCAGAAGAGACATTTCATTTTCAGGTTGAGCTATTGAGCTCTGTAAACTGATCAATGCTTTAAGTCAGCGTTCTCCAAACTTTGGCCCTCCAGTTGTTCAGGAACTACAATTCCCATCATGCCTAGCCATGTCCATGAATGTGAGAGTTTTACAATGCCTCATGAGGTGTATAGTTCTGCAACAGCTGGAGGGCCGTAGTTTGGAGATCCCTGCTGTAAGTGATAAGCCAGACATTGAAGAAGGTGCTTGTTTCCTGACACCTCTTGCATAGAGCAACTAGGAGCATGTTAAGTGCATCATGTAGGCTTACATTTGTCTCACTTGCCCTAGAAGTAAGCGGTGTTCATGTAAGTCTTAGCACCTGCCTGACCCACATCTCATGTAAACTGGCACTGAAATCTCAGCGACCCTCATGCGTCTGCACCAATGATGTCTGTTCCTGGTTTTTGTCCCTCTTACCACGTCAGACACAGAAAGCGAGGGCCAAATGGGAAAACATATAGCAATAAAAGCCAGAAAGAGGCTCTAACCTTTCCACATTTTATCCAAAAAGAAAACCTAGAGTTGGTGTAAACCAGGGGTAGGCAACATCAGCACTCTAGCTGGTGCAAAATTGGTAATTCTGTCATGCCTGTGGCTGTCAGATTCTTTCAGTGCCTCATGGAATTTGTAGTTTTACAAAAGATGAAGGTTGCCTACCCCGTTATAGGCAAAATAGCAACAGTGATCAGTCCTCCAACCTCTGGGGTGGGGGGCAATTCAGGAAAGGAAAGTCTTGACCACATCTTTTTGTTTTTATTTTTCAGGTGCCTCGTTGATCCAGAATGGACCGCAGTTCTCAGTCTTATCACAGGGGCACCCGCACCTAAACTCCAACTACATCCAGCAAAAGAAGTGACATGAAGGCATTTTTCCCCCTCGATATTTTGGATTTTGTTAAATAATATCTTCGCCTAAATAGACCTGAGGTTACTACCAGCCTCATGGGGAGTGAGAACTTTTAATTTGTATTATTTGTAAATACATCGGCTTTAGTTTTACTGAAATCATTCCTATGAGTGATGCTAATTTCTTTTATTTCATTGCCCCATTTTGAGGGGACCTTTATGTTCTATTATGGGAAAATATTAAACAAAAGAGAGCTTTTTTATTGAAATTAAGTTCCTTATTTTCTCTGTTCATAAACAGGCTGCTTTGAGCTCTCTATAAATGTATATATTTTAGTTACCAAAAGAGGATTAAAAGAAAAAAAAAAAGAATGTAATTTTTTTACAAGTCTTTTATTATTTGGGTCTGATGTAGGTGCCAAAAGAACTTTTAAATCTGAAGTCTTGTCTTATTTTTGGTACCAACAAAAAGGCCATTTTATCTAAATTCTTTGTCCCATGAAGTGTAAAGAGATTTTTTTTTTTTTTATTATGAAAAAAATTCTGAGCTGCAAATTTTAATTATTTCATAATTGGTTTCTTCATTTGTAATAAAATTGAGAATACCATTGAACTGGGAAGTTTGTCAGATCATCTTATCTTAATTATACTGGAAATAATTGTATTATTGTTGTACTTAAATACTTCATGGATCTAGGGATTCTTGCCTCTTTTCATCTTGTTGGGGTTATGTTTAAAAGCATCAGCCACTAGCCAACATTAAAGGGACACAGCATGATAGATTAATGGAGGTTGCCATTCATTACTGTATTAATGTACTAATTACATTAGTTGGAAAAAAAAACTAATAAAAAAAACTATTTGCAGAGATGGACTTTATAGGCACACACATATTGGATTTTTAATTGGATAAGGTTAAAATCATATTTTACAAAACATAAAACAAAAACACATCATAATGATATATGACCCCAGGGACTCAAAGAACACCTCCAAATATTATATTCTAATCCAGTAGGGTGAAATTAGAAATAACCAATAGCAGCATCCAAAAGGAATAAGGTGCTCAGGCTCTCCTCTCCTTCCGGGACTCTACGTATGGCTCTGTCCTCCTCTACACTTTATTATATACTGGTTACTAAAGGCAGTGCCCCTTTGGGTTTTAGATCCTCCTTCAACCTTTGGACAGCCTGTCTTCCTGGATGAGCTTATAGCTCTTATTGCCAGTTTAGACTGCTGTGATAGTTTACCCCCTATCACTATTGCGTTTTCAACTACAAATCCTGGTCACTATGGTTAATAACTACTGCTAGTGTGAGGCCTGTTCAGCTATTGAATTTATGATCTTAATATTGGGGGTTCTCCATTTGTCTCATTCATACATGACCCTATATAAAATATATTACTTTTGAAAAATTCTTGCATTATATCTATATGCCCCTGAAGAAGCGCAATTGTGCGCGCAACGTAACGCGAACAGCTGTCTTGTGACCCCATATTGCGACTCAGCCACTCCATGCACCTTATTCCTTTTGGATGCTGCTATTGGTTATTTCTAATTTCATCCTACTGGAATAGAATATAATGTTTGGAGGTGTTATTTTAGTCCCTGGGGTCATATATCATTATGATGTGTTTTTGTTTTATGTTTTGTAAAATACAATCTTAACCTTATCCAATTAAAAATCCAATTTTTATCCTATATGTGTGTGCCTATAAAGTCCATCTCTGCAAATAGTTTTTTCTATTAGCTTTTTTCAATCTATATCGGGACGTTGGCACATTAGTACCTGTGTGTCCACAGTGTCACCCTGTGAGGATGCACGTTAAATCTCTCTAAACCTTTCTAATTACGTTAGTTACTGTACTTTTTTCTTTTTAAGTGCTAGCTCCCTGAATGTCATTCTGACGCTTTGATTTCAGTAGTTGAAGCTACATGGGAGACCTCCATGTACAAAGGTCTTGAAAGAATAAGAGGCCAACAGCCATGCTGTTAAAGTCCGTGACCATGAAGCAGGGTTGCAAACCAGGCTATGAGAGAGAAGATCCTGACAATCCAGCAGAGCCCATTGAGATAATCTTTCCACATTTGTCTGGGCTAGACCAAAGTAATGAGGATCGCTGGAATGCCCTCAATCTCGATCCTGTGAAGCAGGCGAGGGACCATTACCCCAGGTCCAGGTTTTGCCAGCAGATTAAATCCAATTATCTATTCCTAGAATGTACACAGCTACCTCTTTTGCTGTGTCAAGAGTTCAGGTTTCTATTTGTTGATTGATGCGTTCCACTGCTGGGATGTTGTTCAATTGAATTAAGATAGGACGATGCTCCAGTAGGAAGGTTCAACACTGCAGGGAAAGCCAAATTGCCCAAAGCTGCAAAATATTTAATTTTGTTTTTTGATTTAAAAGTTTTTAGGTAAAAATGGAAAAAAAAGCACAAGGGATGTTACCTACACACAATGCAAAGTGTCCCTTGTGCAGGAGCCAACTATCATTTTGGAAATCCAAAGACCCCCGCCTCCCTCCCATAGCCTGCACCATAATCTTCCAGTACTCCTCAAGAATGCCGATTATGCTTACCATTTTCGGCAGCAGATCTTTCATGCATCAATCCATTCTCTATTCATAGATCACTTTTTATTCATAGGAAGCTATGGTACAGTGTAGGAAGGGGGTGGAAAGGGCAAGAATAGTCAGCACTTTTAATGAAAGCCTGTCACAGGTCCAGGACTGTTAATATGGGAAGAGGCAGTAGATTTCCAGTAAGACAGCCTACAAAGGGATACTTTGCATTAAGTATAAGTAACATCCCTTGTAATGTTTTTTTTTTTTTTCTTTTTCTTTTTTTTACCTACGGTGCATCCGGAAAGTATTCACAGCGCTTTACTTTTCCCACATTTTGTTATGTTAGTCTTATTCCAAAATTAATTACATTTTATTATTTTCCTCAAAAATCTACAAACAATACCCCATAATGACAACGTGAAAGAAGTTTGTTTGTTTTAAATCTTTGCAAATTTATTAAAAAGAAAAAACGTATGATGTGCCAAGCTTGTAGCATCATACTCAAAATGACTTGAGGCTGTAATTGGTGCCAAAGGTGCTTCAACAAAGTATTGAGCAAAGGATGTGAATAGTTCAATAAAGATATTCCTGCGCTATCGAATATGGAGATGGCTAAAGGTGGAACAGCTGCATGCACCTATTAAGGTATCACTTGACCTAAATGGATATCATATGGATGGATGGTGCCGCGCTAATCCTATTGTGTAGACTTCTAATTGTTAAAATGTATAAAACTAAATGTGTGGAAATGGCCTGAAAGACCAGTGATGTATTTTACCAGGTGATATAACCCACTATACAGACTGAAGTAAATAGAAATAAATAAAATATGTGGGTGTGAGCAAAAATTAGCAACCTAAAAACGCTTATATTAAAATATCAATCGTAGCTGACCATAAGTTGACTATTCCAGTAAGTGACAAGAAACAATTTTATAATAAGGTGGCGTAGATTAAACTATATAATTATCAATCACAAATCAGCAAAGTGCATTGTGCAAACACTGTGCAACCTAGATAGCTAAATCATATGATGGCTTAAAGTGTTAAACAGCAGGCATTCCATAAAGTGCAATGGTGCAGACAAACGTAAAAATATATATATAAATAATAACTCCAAACTAAGTAATAATGAGATAAAAGTGAATGTCCCAAAAAATTGGATGGAAAGAGGAAAAAAATCACACAAAAAAACGTCCTTATTCATAGAAAAAATCTGTGACAATATGGTGCTGGCATGCGCATGTAGCAGTTAAAGTGCCTGGTGACTCAAAGTCTCATGCAGCTTCGTGTGCAAACACTCCAGTGGGTAGTGGCCCCTTACCTCAAAGTAATGGGGCAACAGCATATGACCAAACTGGTTCTTTATCTTTTCCACCTAGCGGCTCCTACGTATTCCTCACCGTCCTGGGGTAGGATTCCCTCAGATATGATGCAGGGAGGTGTTTATAGACAAGGATAAAAGGAACCCAATAGTGTAACTCCGTTTAAAAATTACTGATTTATTAAGCAAAGGCAGCAGGTACTCACATTTGACAGTAAATGGTACAGTGTTTGTATCCAACGAGCGGCAAGCTCGTAGCTTTCTTTCAGTGTGTCCAGCCTATCCTGTCCCTACGCGTGACGTCACACCACACGTGACTTCTTCAGGGGATACCTTCTGGCCCCGTGGCTTAAACATCGAGTTTGATCTAAATTGTTTCCTGAGTGATTTTTAAGATGGTTTTAGAATATTTAAAGGTAAATTGAGATGTATTATTTTAGAATAACCCTAAATTAATTCTAGACTATATATCTTTTATATTTTCCATTTAATCAAGATTGTATATTTATTCATCTACTTGCCTTCCTTACTAGGGAAGTCTGCATATCTATGCAGGCTTACATTTCTAGTCAGCATTAGATATAATTTGAACCAAACTCCATAATCTTAGAATGTTTTGTATAAAGCTCACATCTGTTGGAATTCCCCTCTTCCCTTTCACACTCCCCTGACTACTGCCAGGCCACTCAGGGGAGCAGATAATAGCTCTTATAAGATTAGCCTGTTTCCCAACTCCAATCGAGTGAAGGGATTTTAACCAGAAAAAAATTGCTCTCACACTTTTATATATTTACCATTTGTTTCACAATTAATAAAGATACACACTCCTTCCTATTTCTCTCATTTATAAATGTCAGGTTGTTGCCATCAACTTATGCTAATTTTAACTTATTTTATTCTATTTTTAATATTTAAAAAATATTAATGTAATATGGTCCTGTATTTATATCTATATTTACTGTTTTTGCATATTTGGCATTCTATCAGTGTCTGCTGCCCCCCCTTTTCCTTCGTTTCGATCATCATACATATAATTTTGCTACAAGCTCTGCCTGTCCTACACCTCTGTAGGACACTACTATATCACCAACATTATCCTACAGGCAATTTCATCTTCAATAACAATTCGATCTCCCTGTCCGCTTGGCTTCTATTATTAGAAGCAACCCCGTCCTCCTTTGCTGACAGTAAAAGCGGCATCGAATTAGCTGAAAGCCCTCATTGGCCACTAATCGTCAGCTGACATACATCCCAAGTCGAATCAGATCGAAAAAAATCTCTAGGAAAATGGCTGCCGTAACTTAAATACATTGAACTTCGGGAAAATGGCCGCCCATTGCCGGCCAATACTACACTATTTAAGGACACTATTACAGCCTATACTTATCCCCTGAAGAAGTCACGTGTGGTGTGACGTCACGCGTAGGGACAGGATAGGCTGGACACACTGAAAGAAAGCTACGAGCTCGCCGCTCGTCGGATACAAACACTGTACCATTTACTGTCAAATGTGAGTACCTGCTGCCTTTGCTTAATAAATCAGTAATTTTTAAACGGAGTTACACTATTGGGTTCCTTTTATCCTTGTCTATAAACACCTCCCTGCATCATATCTGAGGGAATCCTACCCCAGGACGGTGAGGAATACGTAGGAGCCGCTAGGTGGAAAAGATAAAGAACCAGTTTGGTCATATGCTGTTGCCCCATTACTTTGAGGTAAGGGGCCACTACCCACTGGAGTGTTTGCACACGAAGCTGCATGAGACTTTGAGTCACCAGGCACTTTAACTGCTACATGCGCATGCCAGCACCATATTGTCACAGATTTTTTCTATGAATAAGGACGTTTTTTTGTGTGATTTTTTTCCTCTTTCCATCCAATTTTTTGGGACATTCACTTTTATCTCATTATTACTTAGTTTGGAGTTATTATTTATATATATATTTTTACGTTTGTCTGCACACTTGCACTTTATGGAATGCCTGCTGTTTAACACTTTAAGCCATCATATGATTTAGCTATCTAGGTTGCACAGTGTTTGCACAATGCACTTTGCTGATTTGTGATTGATAATTATATAGTTTAATCTACGCCACCTTATTATAAAATTGTTTCTTGTCGCTTACTGGAATAGTCAACTTATGGTCAGCTACGATTGATATTTTAATATAAGCGTTTTTAGGTTGCTAATTTTTGCTCACACCCACATATTTTATTTATTTCTATTTACTTCAGTCTGTATAGTGGGTTATATCACCTGGTAAAATACATCACTGGTCTTTCAGGCCATTTCCACACATTTAGTTTTATACATTTTAACAATTAGAAGTCTACACAATAGGATTAGCGCGGCACCATCCATCCAAAGGATGTGAATACTTATGTACATGGGATATTTTTTTTTTAATACATTTGCAAAGATTTCGAACAAACTTCTTTTACATTGTAATTATGGGGAATTGTTTTTAGAATTTAAAGGAAAGTAATGAATTTAATCCATTTTGGAATAAGGCTGTAACATAACAAAAAGTGAAGCGCTGTGAATACTTTCCGGATGCACTGTACTTCTAAATCGAAAAACAAAAATTAAATAAACTGCAGCCTATTGGTCTTGTGTGATGGTTGCATTTGTTTCCTTTTTTCACCCTTTATTTTCACCTTGTGATTATACCTGCAACACTTTCTGTCCTAGGGTGACAACACTCACTATTATGTACTGTATCTATGGAGGAGCAGCACTGCCATCATAGAAAGATAATCAAGGGGCTCTCTTGATTTGGACTCCAAACCCTTCATCCTCTCTTCATCTCCATTACATAGGAAGCAGGCCCATTGAAGGTGAACAGGGAACCAAGAAATATAATAACATTGTTTGACATTTCAATTTAGCTTGCAGTAAAGCTGGCTATACATTAGCAGAATTTCAGTTGAAATTTTTAAATTTAAGAATGTTCATTTGATTTTCAAACCATTAAATTGGTGTTCATTTTCAAACATAGTGACAAGAAAACTTGAAGGAGCGGGTTGGAAATTTTTTGCTCAACGGAACAAATCTCTAACAGTGTATATCAGGGGTAGGCAACCTGGGCCCTCCAGCTGTTGTGGAACTACATTTCCCATGAGGCATTGCAAGGCTGGCAGTTACAATTACTCCCAGAGGCATGATGGGACTTGTAGTTCTGCAACAGCTGGAGGGCCCCAGGTTGCCTACCCTTGGTGTATATGGTTTTTGTTTGGGAATGTGCATTCACCCCAAAACTGATTGTTAAAAGCAAACAAAATTATCTTAATTGTACAGTACAGGACACAGGCAACTTATTCATACCCTATGAGTTATAGCTTTGTAAGTTCAGGTAACTGGAAACTGGCAAACTTCTGAGGACACACTCCCCTATAACCCCATCTCATCCTGTGCGTCCTCAGTTTTTTTTTTTTTTTGCTAGTATCTGTAGGTGGACCTTTACCCCTTCCCAGGGAAACCAGCTTCACTACTTTGAAGACATTTTTTAAGAAAATAATAATCAACCTGTCTACAGAAAAAGTTTATCTGGATCGGTGCAACCTCTGTAAAACCTTGGGTCCCGTACCCCAAGTTGTGGGGACAGTCTGCAATGTTACTTCGGGCACTGGATCCTGTGTACACCAGATTGAGTTAGCTGCAGTGCGCTATACAGGTCCAGGTCCATCAAAAAAGAACCCAGTCCCTGAAGACCCCTTTGGGAGTATGCCCAATGCAATGGGCGATGCCAGCGTCATGAACAGGTAACACATTTGACTATTACTGTGTAAACTGGGGCTATGTTTGAAATGTATTCACTTGGATTCCTATCCTGGTGTGTTAGTGAAATCAGCCATGTCCCTTTAAATGAAACATTGTGGTAGGGGCATACCCGCATGTCACCCTCTGAAAAATATTGCTTAACTTCAAATGAATGGCATTGAAAGTTGCAGTCTATTAAACTGTAATATAAGCAAAGCGGTGACATACTTGAGCAATGGGGTGATACAGGGGACTAGTTCATTTTAGGTGTATAAAGGAGGCAATACACTGTACAATCCCTTTTAAAGGGTAACTCCACTTTCCTGGGGGGAAAAAAATAGCAAATAAAGAAAAAAATAATTTAGCGCATATAATTGTGACACAAGTCATATTGTAATTAAATGTTATTAAAAATGACCTTTCCTTTTCAAGCTGCAGCAACTGTAATTTTTTGAAAATGCATTGCAATATTGCTACCTGGAGTTATGTACACAGAATGTGTACTGACCACATCCCAGAAACATCATTTCCTGCTTGTGTGATTGGCTCACCAATTTTACCAGAAGTCTGCACTAAGATGTCATTTTTCAGGCATCCCCTGCAGCCAAAATTTCATTTTTGGAGAGATACTTTCAATAGGAACACATCTAAAGGGATGCAGGCCCAGCAGATTTCCTCATTAGTGCTCTGTGGCTGCCACAGCTGATAGATAATTATGAAACCACTCCCATTATATCCACTCAGTACAGACACACACACACAGAGGGATGTCTTCAGAATAACAAAAGGTAGGAATCTGCAACAAAAGTTGTTATAATCCTTGTAATGTGCATAGATCACCCAGAGGGGAATGTTTTTCCTCAACAAAAGTGGGGTTACACTATAGGCCCTTTTCACACTACTGCCACTTCAAAGTTGTGCAATTTTGCTGCAATTTCAGGGCATGCTTGTGTAAACTTGAGGTCTGTGGACCTTAACCACTTAAGGACCGAACCTCTTTCTGAGATGTGTTGTTTACAAGTTAAAAATTTATTTTTTTTGCTAGAAAATTACTTAGAACCCCCAAACATTATACATTTTTTTTCTAACACCCTAGAGAATAAAATGGCGGTCGATGCAATACTTTCTGTCACACTGTATTTGCGCAGCAGTCTTACGAGCGCACTTTTTTTGGAAGAAATACACTTATTTGAATTAAAAAATAAGAACAGTAAAGTTAGCCCAATTTTTTTTTTATATTGTGAAATGTAATGTTATGCCGAGTAAATTGATACCCAACATGTCACACTTCAAAATTGCGCCTGCTCGTGGAATGGCGACAAACTTTTTTACCCTTCAAAATCTTCATAGGCGACGTTTAAAAAATTCTACAGGTTGCATGTTTTAGGTTACAGAGGAGGTCTAGGGCTAGAATTATTGCTCTCGCTCTACCGATCGTGGCGATACCTCAAATGTGTGGCTTGAACACCGTTTTTATATGCGGGCACTACTCATGTATGCATTTGCTTCTGCATGCAAGCTTGTCGGGACGAGGCGCTTTTAAAACATTTTTTATTTATTTTACCTTTTATTTTTTATTTTTACACTTTTTAAAAAAAAAGAATAATGTGTCACTTTTATTCCTATTACAAGGAATGTATAAATATCCATTCTAATAGAAAAAAGCATGACAGGACCTCTTAAATATGAGATCTGGGGTCTAAAAGACCTCAGATCTCATATTTACACTAAAATGCAACTAGAAAATGCATTTCCTGGGGAAAATGCGTGGGAATGCTGAATTGCTAAAACGGCCCCCAGCAAAATTGCCCCCATCATATTGCCATCAAAACTGTCCCATCATATTGCCACCATCAAAACTGCCCCATCAGAATTGCCACCATCAAAACTGCCCCATCATATTGCCACCATCAAAACTGCCCCATCAGAATTACCCCATCAAAACTGCCCCATCATATTCCTCTATTATAAATCAGTACATGGTGTGTCTGTCCCCTCCCCCCTGTGTATAACAGAAGCTTTGGTAACCATGGCAACAAAACAAACACTAACAGTACACTCTGATTAATGGCTAAAATTTCCTGAAATGACCTCTAAACAAATGGCCGTATTTTAAAAACTATACATCCTACAGCAAAGATCTTTATATTGTGAGAATCACAAGACTCAGACCTAGATTTTGATACATAGTATGTCTCTGAAATATTAAAATTGAAGGCACGGTCGCAGTTTAGAAATTGCCCTTCAAATTTGAAGGGGCTAGAGTGTAGTTTCAATGAATGTCAATGGACGGTGTGAGTTGCAAACAAATGGTCATATTGTGAAAACTATCAGGACTATGGCTTAGCCGTGGACATGTTTAGTGGCAGCAGGGATAGCTGAACGTTTTGATATAAGATTTATGTAGGTGGGCTTGAAAATGAGGGAGTGGAGGCAGTTTAGAAATCATGTTCTGATTTTTCAGCTTTTGTCCCCTCCCCTGGGCTCTAATCAGAGCTGAGATGCTCCAGCCACCTCCCCCCCTGTGTATAACAGAAGCTTTGGTAACCATGGCAACAAAACACACACAGTACACTCTGATTAATGGCTAAAATTTCTTGAAATGACCTCTAAACAAAAAGCTTTTTCTCAAAAACTGTAAAAGATATCAAATTGAAAAGCTATAGCCAGATAGCTGAATATTTTGTGAACATTTTAAAGTTTGTTTGGTGTCTCTAGGTGAAAGTATGAAGGAGCTGAAACTTTTGGGAGCGGAAGAAAAATTTAAGGATTTCAAGCATGCTCCCATTGACTTCAATGTTAAAAAAAAGTGATAAAAAGCTTAATATTTTAAAAAGTATAAATGGTAGAAAAAAAGTTGAAAAAGAGCACACCTCAGCTAAAAGAGACGAACATTTTGATAGTTGAATGGTTTTAATAGCTGAAAGTATGCAGAAGTTACGCATTACCGAAAAACGTACGGAATAAAATTAAAAATAAATAAAATCGAATAACAATAGTGGGACTGCTAAAGCATTCCCACTAATAAAAAAAAATAAAAAAATTTGTCATTTGAAAAAATTATTTAAAAAAAAAATGGCCCTTTAAGAGCTGTGGGCGGAAGTGACTTTTTGATGTCGCTTCCGCCCAGCAATTGTACGGAGGCGGGTGGGGGCCATCTTCCCCTCACTCGGCTCCATATCCAGCTAGTGACAGGACGCGATCGCCTCCACCGCTGCCGACGGCTCCGATAAGTGGCGGATGGCCCTCTCCCACCGCCGATAAAAGTGATCTCGCGGCGGATCCGCCGCAGGGACCACCTTTATCTTGTAGGGGCCCACCCGCTAAAGATGGGGGATACCGGGGTTATGGCAGCTAGCTGCTGCCATAACAACGATATCCTCCTTCAAATATCCTCCTGTACGATCCGTGGCAGGTTCCAGTGTGAACCGAGCCTAATGGTTTTCCCAACCCGGATAGCAAGAGGTATTGGAGGAGTTTTCCATACAGTAAACTGGAGGCTGAGGTAAGTCTGTCCTAGAATATAGAGAAAGCTTTTTCTTTTCTGCAACAGAGGTACATTAATGGTTTATTGTACGTAGGAAAGCTGTCATTTAAAAAAAATTGTAAACTTAGTCTTTAAATTTATGTTATGATTCATAAATTATTAGGAGTTCAGACAAGGGCTGCATAATTGTTGTCCCTGATACTGAGATATATAGAGATAAAGCTTTCAGACAGTTATCTGATCCTTGCACATACATTATATTTTAGCATTTCAAAACTTTTTTCTGCTCCTAGACGCTGAAGCTCAAAAATCACTAATAGCCAAAAGTAGTGTGCATGGAAACATAGGATAACACTATGTTAGCTTCTGGGAGCAGAAAAAAATGCTAATAACAGCTTCTAGGAGCAAAAAACGGTAGTGTGCATGGAGCCAAAAACCACCAAATGCAAAGCCTTTATTCAAAAATTGACAGGTACTCACAAAGTGGATACGCTTCCGGCAGTCGGTGGGCGTGATGATATCACCAGTTAAGCCCCACTCAATATGTTTCATTGGCAATGGACATTATTGGAGCAAAAACAGAATCAAAAGCTAAAAACAGACTCCCCTACTCATAAGTGGATGGTAAATCTAATTAAAAATTCCTCTGCAAAGACAATGCAATGGAAATATTACAACCGCCATCTTGTGGATTTAAATAAGATTACTCCTCAAAATGTAAAAAAAAAAAAAAAAAAAATTTATTTTATTATAAAAACGAGATAAATCATTGGGATGGCAAATGAGGCGTCCTTATAACACAGGAAAGATTACATAACCAAAAAAAATCCGCTATTATTTATAACGCAGTTGAGGTCCCACTCTATATTTAGTCCATAAGGACTATGTTTTTAGTAAATAAATCTAGCAGGTTTCAAGATGCAAAATCCCCCTCACACAGTGGTAACCCCTCCAGTGGGGAATGAAACTATCTACAGTATACCAACCAATTTTAGGGAGGATGAATCCTTATTATGATGGAACAGGTAATGCTTTGATAGGCTATGACGCCTTCCTGATGTTTGCAAAATGTACATTAATCCTAACCTGCAGAGCCTGCGTGTTCCTCCCAACGTACTGAAGACCACATGGGTGCTGCAGGAGATAGACCACAGATTTGGTGGAGCAAGAAATTAAACTCTTGGTTCTGGTGCTGTTTTTCCCAATACTTACACATATTGCACCTTCAACGAAAAAAGTGTTTTCAACCTCCAAAGTTACTTTTGAAGGTGGTTCAACAACATTAGGAGCAACAAAATCTTTCAAGGTACTAGCTTTCCTGAAGATAATCTTCAGATGTTCAGGTAACATAGAGCCAAGAACCCTATTATGTCTCAAAATTTTCCAATGTTTGTTAAATAATTGGTCCTAGCAGAAAGGATGGATGTTAAACTCCAACCATCGGTACCATAGCAGTATATAATATATGAATTGCCTAGATTACCTTTGTAACCCGTCCGTTACAAGTGTTCGGCATCCCAGACCCAGAGTGCCCAACCAGGGCTCCCAGAGCCTATCAAATTTTTTTGGACATCCTCACTTAGTATAAATTTTTCCTTCAAAATGGTATCAGTCTGGATCCAATTGGAGTGGGCAAGAGTGGCGCTATCTCTGCGCAGTAAGTTTTCTAGCTTGGAAGGGGCAACAAAGCAACGGGATCTGTGTATTAGGTGGAATAAGCTCTTCATCCATATAACCTAATAAGCAAAACAATGCATCTAGGGGGTGGGGGGGTGGAGAGGATCAGATATTCACAGAGTATGTGTTTGCCAATGGTTCCACCGCTAAGGCAAAGAGAATGGGAGATAGCGGGCATCTCTGTATAGTTATCCTTTTGAATAGAAAAGGGATTAGAAATGCTTCCAATTGGGTGTATAAAACTCGGATCGATGTTATAATGTTATCTCCAAAGCTGAATTTGCGCAAAACACTATAAAAGTAGGGCCATTCAATGGAATCGAAAACCGTGTGTGCGTCTAAGGCCACAATAGATTGTGAAGCTGTAGAGGTGTTAGGAAGTTGGAGGTTATTTAAAAAGTCTGCGAATATAAAAGCGGTATTAAACCCAATACCAAAAATGTAACATATTGCATCTTGTCAATCATTAGATGTGGTGGTTGCATTAGTTCTCTTTTTTAGTCCCCCCACCCCCTCAATCTGTTTTGACCTGGTGATCTGGCCAGTAGATGTTGAGCTGTAAAAATATACCACCAATAACTTCTTCTGGAGATGACGATCATTTATCTAAAGCACCCCATCACTGCCTAACCTAGTAACTTTGATGTCTTCCTTCCGATATAAAGAATGGTGAGTTTTTTGTTGTAATTTATTGTCACAATTTTTTGGAAAATGAAGTTAAAAAAAAAATAATAATAATAATAATAATAATAATTTGTTTCCCCCACACAGTACAGCACCATATGACTGGGGTCGCAGTGATCAGGGATACTTACAATATGATAAATAAATTAGCACTGTTATAAGCAATAGTTTTAACTTTCATTCATGACAGCTTGCTTACTATTGTGATTGGCTACAGCTAATCATATGGTACCACGTGATAGCAGTTGGCCAATCACAACTGTAAGCAAGCTGTGGTGAATAAAAGTCATTCATGACAGTTTTGCTTACATGTCATTACTATGATTGGTCATAGCGGTCACATGATACAGCAGCCGGGTACTGAGCACAGGTGGACACAGTAGACACAGCAGTCACAGGATCGCACATGTGCTGAGCGACATATCAGTACATTGCTTGGCCATCCACCCACTGGCAATAGATGTACTGTAGGTGAAACATGTTCCCAAAAGGTGAACGTATCCTTTAAAAGCATATCTAAACCATAAAAACAAAAAAATATATAATGCAGCTTATTGGTCTTGAGATGTGATGGCTGGTTTCTTTTTTTTTTAACTCTTTTTTTCCATCTAGTGATCCTGCCAGCAACTAAAACCACAGTGCCCAAACCCACATTTATTATATGATTTCAGTTTATGTATGCAAAATCTATATACACATGTCCTGACATAGTAGCACCTTTTAGGCTGGGTTCACACATATGCGAACTGGAATGTGGGTTTCCCTGCATCCAATACGCATGACAGGAGTGTGTGACCGGCCCTCAATGGTGCCGATTCTCACAGCTCTGGGGCACCCATTGTTTTTTGGTCCAATTCTGGTGCAAATTCAGGCAAAAATTTGGACCTGAATCGGTGAACAGGGACGCATTGGACCCAATGCTATGAGCTGCAGTCGCACATATGTAAAGTGGAACTCATAAACTGATAAAAAAATAATAAGGCCATAAGTACTTGGTGGTGCCGCTCCAGGCTGAGGTGTAGAGCCCCAGTAGCACTCAGGATAGTAGGGATGACCACGTAAAAACTCATCCAATGAGCAATGAACATTTAAACTTTAAACCGATGCTCGCCTTATCCTAGTATAGATGTGTACATGTGAAAGCCTCAGTTAATGCAGCTCATCAGGCCATGCCCTCTGACATGTTTCACCCCACCCACCGGGGCTTAATTACAGGGGTGACCCCTATGAATATGCCCCTTTGGGTGGGGCGAAACAAGTCAGAGGGCATGGTCTGAGGAATGGCATTGACTGAGGCAGTGAGTGAGGATAGGTGGGGGGGGGGGGGGGGGGGTGTGATTGCTAGGGCCACTGTAATGTAAAGGGGCCCTGTTATATAAATCCTCACAGTGCCCCTTTACTTTACAGTGTCCCCTTACATTAATGTAACAAGGACTGCACTGTCAAGGGAGAGATGTCATGAGAAGGGGAACGGAGGACACTGCGGGACTGCTTTAAACCCCTCCAGCACCCTCACCCTTGGTCCTTGGAAAAGTTGACTGCCCACGAAACTGGTCCCTGGTGCCAAAAAGGTTGGGGATCGCTGTCTTAAGGGACAGTTTTTGGCCTTTCTAACTTGCTAACCAATACCCCTATATGTTCACTCTACCAGATCATTTGGAGTTTCTGACATCTTATCTCCGGGCCATGCCCCGGGATTTCCTACTGTGTCGGTGGTTATAAGCCCTAATTTTGATGTTCTGCCATTCGCTCAATGACAGTACAATCATCATAAAGAGGTTTGGGCATATTTAAGAATAAAAATCTCCCTTCACATTCTCTTATATTATATATATTTCATATTTCATCAGTACTATCCCCATTTCAATCAATTCTTTGCAATTCTTTTATACAATTTTTCTTCCTTTTTTCCATCTTTAATGAGGGAGTATAGACCTGCTACTTTTTGTCATACTTGTCACTGTATATCTTGGTGACATCTACGACACCAGCATAGAACAGTACCCCACACACCGCTGTGCATAGTCTGATACTTTTTTGTCAGACAGTGGGGCTACTATGCCCCGATGCCCGGTTTAACATGGATAAGACTGCTCAATAGCGCTGTGGAGTCACACGGCGCCCCTCCCTCTTTTAGGAACTGACGTTGGGGCCATGTGACCCCAACGTCATATGCACATTGCCCCGGCAACCAGACGCACCTCTCTCCCCGCCACACCCCGTGCCCATACTACATGGGCTACGTGTAAGCAATAGGCTTCACGTCACGGGGAGGAGAAAAGGAAGGAGGAGGTCCAAGCGTCTGCTACCTAGACAACAGGGAAGCTTGTGGACGCTTCCCCTCAATACATTGTACAAAGGTGCTTCCTCTAAACAGTGACAGCAGCTAATTGAAGTCGCACCCCCTCCACTGCACCACCAATGAATGTGAGACTCTACCTACAATAGGGCTACGCCCATCACTTAGCCACGCCTACACCCCATATATTAGGACGCCAGGGATGGCCACAGGCAGCATTTCACAACTGGCTTTGTTACAGAGAGGTACGTCAGGACCAGAGCTCCCTGCCACTTGGAACAATACAACTGATACAATCAAATTAAGGTATTTGATCTCTTTTACTCTATGATGACCCTGGGGAACCTTATTTCACCTACGAATCACCATTATTTCCATTCTTTGACCGTTTTGATGTTCAAATTCTTAGCATTTCCCTTATACCTTCATGTTTTTCAGTTGTTTAATTATCACGACTGCCAAATACTGGTTTCTTCACAATACACCAGGCCATCCCGTAGAGGATATTTGAGCAGCATTGACAACCATGTGTTAGGACCCCTGCCAGCACTGGGAAAGCGATTTTTTTCACAGTTAAATGCAAATGTAAGTCGCATATAATACTTTTCTGTTGTAATGCGATTTCTGTAGTCGCAAATGTAAGTCGCATATAATATATTTCTTAGGACCCCTGCCAGCACTGGGAAAGCGATTTTTCACAGTTAAATGCAAATGTAAGTCGCATATAATACTTTTCTGTTGTAATGCGATTTCTGTAGTCGCAAATGTAAGTCGCATATAATACTTTTTTGCTGTAATGCGATTTCTGTAGATATAGGTAACAAACAAATATTTAAGTATATACCAATAATCATGCTGTTACTTAAAATTTTAGAATGTGATGCAGTCCCTCCCTGAGGAAGACTTTATCCTTACAATAAGTTGAAACGCGTTGGAAATCTGCTATCAGGACGCCATCACACCTATCGGGGGTGGTACTTGTAACTAGCAGTAGGATGCATCATATGTTTCCATATATCTGATGTTTTTATAATTATTCTTAACTATAGAATAATGTGTATGTTCATGTATATCCTATTCGTTTTTGTATCAATAAACTTCTTTTTAATTATAATTCAACACTGCCAATTTCTGCATTGCCCTTAAAATCCCATTTTGAGGTACACATCTAGTTCTAAAAATTACAAGGGATGCTGGCAATGACACGGCCAACCCTCTGAGTCATATATTCATGTAAACAATCTCCGGGCCATGCTTTCTCCTGGTTATTCCGGGTAGAAGTCGAGGCCTCTGTGTATGCAGCCTTCGGCCTCAGGGTTCTTTTCAGCTACACTCTTGACTCTTAATGGTTTTGTTTGGTCTGCGGGCACAGTTCTGTTTGCTTTGTTGTTGCCAACCCCTCTATGCATTGGTTGGTGACATCCCAAGGTCTATGAATACTGGGCCTGTGTCCTGTACTCTGATTAAGATAAGAAGACTTTTGACTAACCTGTAAATTCCATATCTTATGCCCGTACACACGGTCGGACATTCCGACAACAAAATCCATGGATTTTTTCGACGGATGTTGGCTCAAACTTGTCTTGCATACACACGGTCACACAAAGTTGTCGGAAAATCTGATCGTTCTGAACGCGGTGACGTAAAACACGTACGTCGGGACTATAAACGGGGCAATAGCCAATAGCTTTCGTTTCTTAATTTATTCTGAGCATGCTTGGAACTTTGTGCGTCGCATTTGTGTACACCCGATCGGAATTTCCCACAACGGATTTTGTTGTCGGAAAATTTTATAGCCTGCTCTCAAACTTTGTGTGTCGGAAATTCCTATGGAAAATGTGTGATGGAGCCTACACACGGTCGGAATTTCTGACAAGGTCCTATCACACATTTTCCATCGGAAAATCCTATCGTGTGTACAGGGCATTAGAGAACAGAACGCAGGCCACCCTCTATTCTATTTCTTGGTTCCTCTGCATCACTTTCTAAAAAAAAAAACTCAGTGTGGGGGGGCATTATAGGAATGTGCTCAGGGGGGACATGCCCAGCATAGCTTTGCCAGTGTCCAATCACCTGACTGTACACGCCTATAACCCAGAGTCTATGAATACTTTGGGGTTGATTTACTAAAGGCAAATAGACTGTGCACTTTGCAAGTGCAGTTGCTCTTAGAGCTTAGTAAATGAGGGGAAGTTCTGATGTCTTCCATCATCCAATCACTTACAAGCAAAAATGCTTTATTTTCCTTGCATGCATTTTGGTATTCTTTACACAGTGAAGCATCATCTCATTTACAAAATTGTGGAGCAACAGCACTTGCAAAAGGCACATTCTATTTGTGTTTAGTAAATGATTCAGTTTTGTGTCTGTCCTGTACTGTGTTCCAATATATGGAATTTACAGGTAAGTCGAAATGACTCTTCCTATACATACGTCCCTGCAATGTTTTCTGGAATAAAATACTTACCTGCCTGTTCTCAATCCCCTGTAGAATGTACACTGAGCTGCACATGCTCAGCTCAGTCTACATTTTGGCACACTGTCTGTGTTCTGGGATGACTGCACTCCTGCGCATTCACAGGAGTGACGTCTTCCTGCACTGGCCAATCAAGACGGCAGAAAACTGTCCCTCAAAAAAAGTCAGTGAGAAGATACTGGTGCCATCGAGACCTTTGCAGGTACCAGACTTATGGAACTAAGGCATCTTTGCCTTTAGTTCCACTCCTAAAGGATAAGTTCACCTTTTCACAAAAAATAATAAATGCACATTTTTTGCAGATAAAAAAATGTGCATTTATTATTTTTTGTTGCAGGGACCTGTAAAGCACTACACCAGAGATCAGCAAGTCGCTGGTGCCATGCAGGTCTCCTGCAGACCTGTCAGTGTATAAACTTGCTTGTACCTCGTATGAGGAAGCCGATAAATGCTGACCGGGAAAATAAAAGAACTACCATGGTAGTTAATTGAAAACTGCGAGCTGAGTTACTGGGTTAAAATAAAAGGAGGAAACAAAGAATAAAGAGGGGCAGTAATCTGTGTCTTTACCTACCTGGATTTCAGATTTCTACCCCAGAAGATCCTATATGTGTTTTCATCACATCCCACCAGGGTTGTCACCTTCAATCTGCCATAAAAAGGGGCTGAGGGTGAGGAAGGGGGCGGCTGAACTACATTTAGGGCTCCTTCACACCAGCAGCACGCTAAAACAAGTCATATTTTCTTGGGGGCTGGTGGCCATTGTGGAGGCGGTGCCTCGCCTTGTTACCTCACAAAACATGGTTTACCTTTTTTTTTTTTAATTCAAACGACATTTCAGTTATTCCTACGTGACCGATGGTGACATGAGGCAGGGTGTTGTTTTATCTATTACAGTGGTGAGCTTGTGATCTGTAGAGCATACTTACCAACTGTCCCAGATTTCCCAGGATTTGGACTCTTTTCCCGAGTTTATTGTTTCCCGGGAAATGTCCCGAGAAATCAGTTTTTTATGAATTTTCGCCGCCGCCGTCTGTCCGTCTCCGCCGGCCGCCATTTTTAAGGAGACCAGGAATGGCTGGGTGGCTAGACGAAGCTCCTGCGTCGCCGCCCACCCTGCGCCCTGCTCCGCCTCGCCCCGCCTACCCCCCCGCCCCGCTTCCGGTCTGCTATGGAAAGGTAAGGGGGGGCACCGCTGGGGACACCTGATGTTAGGGGGGGCACCGCTGGGGACACCTGATGTTGGGGGGGGGGCACCGCTGGGGACACCTGATGTTGGAGGGGGCACCGCTGGGGACATCTGATGTAAGGGGGGCTCCGCTGGGGACACCCGACGTAAGGGGGGGCTCCGCTGGGGACACCCGACGTAAGGGGGGCTCCGCTGGGGACATCTGATGTAAGGGGGGCTCCACTGGGGACATCTGATGTAGGGGGGGCTCCGCTCGGGACACATGATGTAAGGGGGGGCGCCGCTGGTGACACCTGATGTAAGGGGGGCTCCGCTGGTGACACCTGATGTGAGGGGGGGCGCCACTGGGGACACCTGATGTAAGGGGGGCTCCTCTGGGGACATCTGATGTAAGGGGGGCTCCGCTGATGACATCTGATGTAAGGGGGGGCTCCACTGGGGACATCTGATGTAAGGGGGGGCTCCGCTGGGGACATCTAATGTAAGGTGGGCTCCGCTGGGGACATCTGATGTAAGGGGGGGCTCCGCTGGGGACACCTGATGTAAGGGGGGGCTCCGCTGGTGATACCTGATGTAAGGGGGGGCTCCGCTGGGGACACCTGATGTAAGGGGGGGCTCCGCTGGGGACACCTGATGTAAGGGGGGGCTCCGCTGGGGACACCTGATGTAAGGGGGGGCTCCGCTGGGGACACCTGATGTAAGGGGGGGCTCCGCTGGGGACACCTGATGTAAGGGGGGGCTCCGCTGGGGACATCTGATGTAAGGGGGGGCTCCGCTGGGGACATCTGATGTAAGGGGGGCTCCGCTGGGGACATCTGATGCAAGGACAGACTCTGCTGGGACACGTGATGCAAGGACAGACTCTGCTGGGGGCACCTGATGCAAGGACGGACGGCTCGTGGCAGGCGACGTGGCAGGTGACACGCTCAGGGATCCCACTGATTCGGCATTATGGTGAGTTGAATGATTTCATTTTATATAACAATGTAATAATAGAAATAATGCACTTCAATCATCCTGACACCATAACAACCATGGTGCCGGGATGATTGAAGCGCTAACACCAGGTGTTTGGAGTATCTTTATCTGCTGGTTGTTAAACTTTCTAGAATACACATATTTCCATTGTTGTGTAGGATCTGGGCCTGCTGTCCCTCCATCCCTCTCCCCCCCTTTTCCTCTCCATCCTTCATTCATCTCAGACTCTAACCACACCCCATTTGAGCCACGCCCACTATTTTGCATAAACCACGCCCATTCTTTGCCGTGACGCGCGCCCCACATTTTTACTTTCCCCCTGTGCCACGCCTACAAACGCATGCCCCACCCCCTAATTATTATAGGACTCCGCCTACAGGAAAAAAAGTGTCCCTAAAAATTTTTTTTCAATGTTGCCAACTATGGTAGAGATTAATGGACGACACTGCAGATGGTATGAATGGGGGTGGGAAGAAAGCGAGGAGAGATCAACAAGAATACAGGTGGGGAGTAGAATTCTGGGGGTGCCATAACTTCTGGGTTGTGGACCTGTGATCCAACTAGTCATAATTGCGAAGCATTATATGCAGACACAGTCACCACCAAGTTCTAATCAATATGGCGGGGGGGGAAAAAGGAAACATAACACACATAGGGGTTGATTTACTAAAACTGGAGAACACAAAATCTGGTGCAGCTGTGCATGGGAGCCAATCAGCTTCTAACTTCAGCTTGTTCAATTAAGCTTTGAGCATAAAACCTGGAAGCTGATTGGTTATTATGCAGAATTGAGCCTGATTTTGCACTCTCCAGCTTTAGTAAATAAACTCAAAAATGTTTTAGTCTCGGTTCCCACTGGTGCGATGCGGGAACCCTGCAAATCCAGTGCGGGTTCCCGCATCACACCTGAATCGCAGTGGTTCACACTGAGATCTGCAAACCACAAGGGGTGGTAATATAAAGTTAATGACACCCCCAGATCGGTTTGCAGAGCAGTGCGAACTGTGAAATGGTGCAGGAATCGGATTGCATAGGTGTGAACACCCATGTGATCCGATTCCAGTGTGGACCAAAAAAAGTGTCCTGCACCATTTTGGTGCGAATGCGATGTGAGTTCAGTCATACGGTTTGTATGGCTGAAATTGCATCGCACAGACAACTCATGTGATCTGCACAGCAATGCGGTGTGAATCACATGTGATGTCTGTCATCGCACTAGTGTGAACTGAGCCTTACACTTTACACGGAGGTGCTAGAGTTGCCCATAGAGTCATGTGAAACTTCTATGTAGAATGATTATTCTTATTGGTGTGAATCCAAGGAGTGCAGTTAGGAGGACATCTGTCATCTGAACCAGCAGCCCCTCCTCCTCTCTGCCCTTACTGCCACACACAGATAATTGGAATCTATTGCTCCTCGCCAGCACTCAAGATGGCGTTCTAGACAACCAACACCACACCCCCTGGTCACATAGTATGTTGAACTTCAGCTTCCTTTCAACAAGGAGGGGGGAAGAGTTTTCAGAGCACACAGGAAGTTGGTGTGTTGTACTATTCTGCTGTTTCCTGTATTGAAATGGAGCGCTCAGCCTGCCTATACACAGGAGAAAAGATGTGGTCTGTGTGGTGTGGAGGTGAGGGGAGGCGGTAGAGGATGGGGTGAGGGGACACTGTCCTGCCCTGGGCTGAGGAAGGCTGCATGGCCATGGGGGGGACTACAAGCAGCAGCCAGGGTGTGCTGGGACTATTAGTTCCCCATGGTGGACAGGTTGTCCCCAGGTCCTCTCCCAGGTTCAGGGCTCACACCGGCTTCTTCTACACACAGGAGGAAGAATCCTGCAGACTGATAGGAATCACAGAGTTCCCATTGTATGATCTCTGACCCCAACCTCTCCTCCATTGTAATGTATGGACTGTGGAGGAGTCAGATCATCTGTCAGGTGTCCCCATTCGGGAGGTTTGTACTCACTTCCTGTGCTAGTGACCCCCGCTCATGCTCTGACATTAGGGAAAACTCCAAGGACAGAAGTGAGGGGAAATTTCAATGGGGCCCTAAACAGTAATACCTCCCCCATACAACTTCTAACCCTTCCCCCCACTGTATACAGAACATAAAGAGACTCTGTCACCACCTGATCACATGGCAGAGAAAAGCTCAGACACTTCCAGGATTTTACAGGTTTTATTTTCAGTTTTTCCTTTCCATAAATCCATTTGTCTTCTCTTGTGATGTGACGTTGAACTTGCTGGGTGACTCTTCTTGTTGTGAATGGATCTCTCTACAGATCTTCTCTGCTTGCGGATCAGAGCGATCATCAGGTTGGAGGGGAGGCCGCCATCTTGTACACTCTCTGTAGAATCTCATACTGGGAACAATTAACCAACAAGCCTGTCTGTGGAGTGCGGGGGGGGGGGGGGGGGGGCACTGGGATGTGAACTACGGACCCCAGTGCTGCAAGGCAGATGTGCTAACCACTGAGCCGCTGTGCTGCACATACTACTCCAGGAAGAGTCAGTTCCCTAACACGGCCCCCTTACACGTCATATCCCTTGCCTCTCCTAGGATCTAATGTTATTCTCTGTGCTGGCCCAGCTCCTCAACCCCTACTTTAGGTTCTTGACAACCTTTTATATATTGGGGGGCTAAAGGGGAACACTACAGAGCAATGCCAATGGTACTTTTTGACCCCAGATCTCTCCATAAAGAGGACCTGCCATTCTTTTTTTCTATTAAAAGGGATGTTTACACTACTTGTAATAGGAATAAAAGTGTTGTGGCCTACCTACCTGTGGTCAGTTTTAGATGGGAAAGCAGAGGGACTGGCAGGAACACCAGGGATTTCACACAAAGGAAGCAATACAGAGAGTACAGGATACTTTCTCATACAAGTACATTGTACAGCAGGCACATATCAGGAATAGGAAGTGTTGGGGTAACAAATGCTTTGAGTGAGCATCATGCCAACCTGTTACTTAGTGTTGTGGCCCACCTAACAATCGATTACGTTTTTATATAATCAGGTGGCCCTTTACCATGCATAGTGTTTGGAAGATGTACAGATGGTCAGATTGATATCACATCAAGCTGAGGGGATCGGATTGTCTGGCAGAAAATGTTCACTTACCATGGAGCATTTGAGATATGCAGGCGATACGTTGGTTACTGCTCAGAGACTGCGGGCATGCTACGGAGATGGTCAGAGACTGCGGGCATGCTTCGGGAGATGGTCAGAGACTGCGGGCATGCTTCGGGAGATGGTCAGAGACTGCAGACATGCTACGGAGATGGTCAGAGACTGCGGGCATGCTTCGGGAGATGGTCAGAGACTGCGGGCATGCTTCGGGAGATGGTCAGAGACTGCGGACATGCTACGGGAGATGGTCAGAGACTGCGGACATGCTACGGGAGATGGTCAGAGACTGCGGGCATGCTTCGGGAGATGGTCAGAGACTGCGGGCATGCTTCGGGAGATGGTCAGAGACTGCGGGCATGCTTCGGCAGATGGTCAGAGACTGCGGGCATGCTTCGGCAGATGGTCAGACTGCGGGCATGTTACGGGAGATGGTCAGAGACTGCGGGCATGTTACGGGAGATGGTCAGAGACTGCGGGCATGTTACGGGAGATGCTATAAAGTGTTTTTATAAAATCAATGTGACTAAGTGAGCAAAAAACACAGTGGCGCTGAAAAATGTGAATGGATTAAAAAACAATATTGACAAACTTATTACAAGGAATGATTCCTTACAAAGAATAATAATAAGTGACCAAATATATTGAACAGTGTCCACCAAGTGAGAAGTGTGAAAAAAAAATTAAAACATGAACTATATCAAGGTGAATCGCTGAAGTAAAAAAACAGTCTTTCAATTCCAGTTCTCTTCCTCAACTTCCACCACACCCAAGTGTTCAGTGATCCCACTCCCTATGAAAATCCACTCACCGACTCCTCATGCCCACACTTTCGTGTTAGGGCTTAAAAGCTTAACGACCGTATCACAAGGGTCAAACCGGCAGTTCAAAATACCAGAATCGTGTGCAGGGATCGTTCCATATGTGAAATAAAAAAATACTTCAATAGTGCAAAACCGTGTAACAATTTATTAAAAGCACTCCAAATCTTAAGTATTAAACTCACATATTTCCAATATGAAAAAGCAAAGAATCAATTCCACAGCAGGTCGATCTTCACAGCACAGCACAGCACAATAAGCATAAGAATCAGCCACTATTGAGTTGCGGTCACGGCGGACCCGAGGTGTGCAGACGTCAGACTGCTTCTCTCACCTACTCCCTGGCGCCTCCCCGCTCTAACGATGTGTCACTTCCTCATACGATGCGGCAGCGTCACTGGTGGGGTACGTCATACAGCCACGCCCCGACATGTTTCATCATACATCGACTTAATCATGGGATTGGCTGTATGGTATGACACAAGTTACTTTTATCTCCTCCCGCTATCACCTGATCGGAGCAGTACCGACGCGCCTGCGCACATCTCGTGTCCCCGTAATCACAAAATCTCTGTTCTTACAAAGCGGCATGTATTATACATAGCTTCCGCACCTCCGTAGTAGATTGTAATATAGGTATAACAGTAACAGATAACATCATTTACTAATGTTGCAGTGTTGATGCGAGTCATCAGCGCTGCAAATTCTCTGTATTCTATAATAAAAAAATGCTTGAATAATACACAAAACTACAGCATGATTGTAACAATACTGATATGGATTATTACTTGTCGTAATCCAAGGTGCCTAGAATGACCACTAACGTTACAGTAATTACCATTTTACAATACAGAAATTTAAAATTATATATAAACATTCTACCGAATGTTATTAATAACAAATCAGACGCTTATCTTTTACTGTATATGGATACCTGAATGGATGGGCTCGATCCAATATCTCTCTAGTTGCATGAGAGTATTGATCGAAAGGAAATTTGTTAAAAAATTGATTAGTTAAAAATTAATTAGTTAAAAAATTACAATAAGAGGGAGGATCAAGTATGACACCATGATTTTTCAAGATCAGTTCCGTGACCCAAAAATACCCCTCCAACCCGTGCTCATAGTGCTCCTAATGCACATAATATCCTCCTCTTTACAACTACTTCCCTATTCATTATAAACATCATGTGTCTAATTTTAATCTAATATGTTAGAAGTCAAATATATAATCAGTAAAAATTAATACTAACAAACAATTGTGATTCCCATTTTCCCCATAATATAAATATTAAATGTATATAAAAATATATGTTAAAATATATATGTGCACAAACCAATGTGATACCAGTGTGTACACTCTAACCCATGGTTTCTCCCCTACCCATCCCCTTCCCACCCTCACAAAGGTGAAAAATAGGGGAGGTCATATGTTTCCCATAATTTAAATGATCATACACACTCCTCCACCCTAAATAAATATACCACAATATACCGCAGTCAGAGACTGCGGGCATATTACGGGAGATGGTCAGAGACTGCAGGCATGTTACGGGAGATGGTCATTAATCGGTTAATAATGTTAAAAAGAAGTGTGGTGTATAATTTAGTTAATATGTAAAGTTTTAAAAAAAGGCAATTTATTCTTATATCTCTATGCAGTGGTAAATATAAATAACCAACTATATGGTTAGGGAGCAAAATATCTAATCCACTCGGAGAATAACAGACAGAAGAGATATATACTTTATATACGATTAGAGGATATATACTGTATATACTGTTAAAATGTGAATCTGGTAAATATCAGACTCCGAGATCAAATTTTTTTTATTTAACAATGTCTTCCTTCAAAAAAAATGTTATTTTAAGAACGTTCGTTCGATTTCCTAATTGTTAGTGGGGTCAAATCGACGTTCATTTTCAACCACAGTGACGGGAAAATTTTGAAATAGCAAACTTCTTGGTCAAAGGAATTTTCAGACAGTGTATGTGGTTTTCGTTCAGAAATGACATTCATTTTAAAAACAGAATGTTAGAAACCAAGTGAAAATTTCAAACAACATTCTTTCATTCAGCAAATGTACAAAGATTTTTCGGCTGAATATTCTCGTCTGAATATTTCGTCTGAAAATTGATCGGTGTGGCCAGCATAAGGCTCGGTACACACCTATGCAGTTTGCTTTTGATCTGTTTCTGCAGTGCTTTTTGCTGTGCGTTTTGACTTTTGCGCACGTGATTGTGCTCCAATTTGCGTTTTTGCATTTATTTTTGGCCAATTTGTTGTTGGGAAGATTAAAAAAACAAAAACTGCTGCAATAATTACATGCTTTTCCATTGAAGTATATTGAACCAAAAAAAGCACCGTTTTGCATTAAAAAAAAGTCCCTGACCCTTTCCAAATACGCAGCGGCTGAAAAAAGCATAGATGTGAACGTGTCCCATAGGAAACCATGTAAATGGACTGTAGTGCATTTCTGCAAAAAGCACCAAACACATAGATGTGAACCAGGTCTAAGACGTTTAGTAACATAATGGGGTTAAAAAAAAACTGAAATTAGCCCTTTATAGTAGAAAGAAAAAACAGATAATCACTACTGTAAGGGGTTCATTTTTTTTACTGTAGAACTGTGAAAGTAATATTTACAGTAGCAATTATTTGCTCTTTTTTGTACTATAAAGGGCTTATTTTAGTTTTTTTAACCCCATTATGTTATTGGCCGATTAATCGATTATGAAAATAGTAATCGATTAATTTCATAATCGATTAGTTGTTTCAGCCCTACTTCTTTTATACAGATGATTTATTTTATTGAGTGATCCAAGTAATGAATGATTTTACTGCATTTCATGAAGAGTGAGGTTTCAGGAGTCGCACACAATTCACAAGCAATAAAGGATAAAATGAAAAGAAAACCGTGAGAAAACCAAAGTGAACAAATCTCTCCCGTTTGGTCTCCATTGTCAATGAGGTGAGAGCTGTACTTTTTTTGTTTTTTTTTGTTTTTTTTGTTTTTTTTGCTAAACAAACTAAGAAAGACCAAAATTTTGGGGAAAAAAAAAATTTTCTTCGTTTTTATAAAATTTTGTTTTCTCCTTCACTGACAGACACTGATGAGGCTGCACTGACGAGACACTAATATGTAGAATTGATGGGCACTGATAGGCGGCACTAATGATGAGGCACTGATTGGCATCTGACATGGGCACTGACTGGCAGCTGTGGTGACACCTCTGATGGGAGCTGAGCTGATAATCAAAGCGCTGATTATCAGCTCCGACCCCCCCCTCTGACAGGAGAGCCGCTGATTGGATCTTCTGTCAGCGTGAACCTGAGAAAAAACGTTTACAGGCACTTTCCTGTAAGCTGTGAATGGCCACAGCTGATCACGTGGTAAAGAGCCTACGTCAGAGGCTCTTTACCCTGATTGGAGTTGCAGTGTGTCAGAGTGACACACCACACCATCGATCACCGCACTGCGCGCCCCCACGACTAATCCTGCCTGACGTCATATGACCCCCAGTCAGGATAAGGCAACCACCGCCGGTCGTCATTCTGCTATAGGCCGGGTGGGAAGTGGTTAAAGTGACATTAAAGTCTTTGTTTTTTTTTTGTTTAAAAATAACAAACATGTCATACTCACCTGCTCTGTGCAGTGGTTTTATACAGAGCAGCCTAGATCCTCCTCTTCTCGGGTTCCCTCACCGCGGCTTCTGGCCCTTCCCTCATGCCAAGTGCCCCCACAGCAAGCAGCTTGCTATGGGGAAAGCCGAGCTGCTGCTCTGTGCATCCATTCAGATATGGAGCCGCGGATCGGCCCTGCCCCCTCTCTCCTCATTGGCTCACTGACTTTGACAGCAGTAGGAGCCAATGGCACCCGCTGCTGTCTCAGCCAGCGAGGAGTGAGAGTCCCGGACAGCTAAAACTCTTGTGCAACATTGCTGGATTGAGATGGGGCTCAGGTAAGTATTGGGGGGTTGAGGGGGGCTGCTACACACAGAATGTTTTTTATCTCAATGCATAGAATGCATTCAAATTAAAAACACCTTCTACCTATAGAACTAAATTATGGAAAAAAATCTTGCGAGCCACAATTATCCAGTGCCTTAATGGAAATTCAACCAAACAGCTACCCGGCTGCAGGCGCAGATCACGTATTCATGACCGTGCGATAAATGATATATGAAAAAAATGCGCCGCGCCTAGGGGTGTAACTGAATAACTGTAAATCTAAGTGCAAATCATAGATAATAAAGCGTGCAAATCAAATAGAGCCTAAAGCTCTGATCACTTACTAAGATCACCTGCTGTGTGAATCCTAAAGCTCTGATCACTTACTAAGATCACCTGCTGTGTGAATCCTATGACCAAACACACTAAAAAATATCTAGTGCAATAAATCACAAAGTGCAATGTGCATAGAAAAACGTAATAAGATAAATATACAATCCACAGTGATTAAAATATAATCATTCCTAATAAGGTGCGTATGCTAAAAAATGTTACACATATGTAGATCCACTGTGATTAAAATGAAAAAAAGAAAAAAAATTAAATAAAACCATATATATATTCGTAAAACACAAACAGAGTAAATCAATCACATGCGTGGGCGAATTAAAACTATAATCGCCCTAATAAAGGTGTTCAAATCACATCTGTGAAAAAATCTTCCAATCCAGTAACATAAAGTGACCAAGTTCAAATAAAAGTCAGTGTAATGGTGATGGTTCAAAGAAAAAGTTCCGGTTTTGAATTAAACGTGCCCAAAGAAAAACATGCTGTGAAGTGCCTTGGTGACCCCCAATGTGATTGCGCTCACCTTGGAGCGTGTGACACAGGTTTTAATTGTGTCAATACACGCTTTTGGAGCCACCCCTGGGCTCAGTATTAGGTACAGCTGATTCCCACACTGGATTCTTTATGGCTCCACTCACATCAGACCATATAAAAGAAAAAGGCTAATATAGTATAATACCGTAGGATACTTTTATTAAAATCACATCCAATCCCCACATGGGGTACTCACATTTATAAGGTGCTCATGTGCACCAAACATAACATAGGAAAAAACGGCTGTGCGGCGTGCTGCGGGGTGTGAGAGCTCCACAACCCAGCTCTGTGCTGATCGCTCTGTCCTGGCCCCTCCCCTACGCGTCTTCGACACAGGGAGTCACGTGTCTTCATCAGGGGGATATGATTGGACGGGCGCTCTACAGTTTAAATACCCTAATGGTGGCCATTTTGCGTAAGACCGCGGACATTAATATGCTGGGCTCCACTCCTCCTAGTGAATTTAAAGCCATTAACAGCGGCCATTTTGCGTGGGACCGCAGACATATATACAATGGGCTCCGCTTTGAATACTCACAGCACAAAAATAATGCATCTATACGAACTCCAAATATAACTATATCCTGTAATAAAAATATCCTGTAATAAAGATACCCAGGACGGAGCTAGGAAGGGATTGGAAACTCACACCGCTCAGCATACCCTCAAACTAAGTAAATACTAGTAAACATGGAAATGACTGTAATGATGATTAATAAATAATATGCAGGCATAGTGCAGACATGGTGATTAAATGTATAAATGTATAACCTACCCTTTAGATAAACTCCATAAGAATATATGCTGGGAAACAACTACCCGTATCATCATAATAAAAAAAAAAAAAAAAATTGTATTTTATGGCAAGCGGATAAACGCCCTTTAATCGCATGATCTGCGAGTTGAATGTCATAATCGCATGGTGTATGAATATAGATCAACATTAAAAACTAATTTTAAAACCTAGGTCAGGTTTATACATGCCCCACAATCGCACAACATGCGACTAAATAATATTTAATCGCATGGTGTGAAATATAATATAAAACATCAATAATTAATTAAAAACAAACGAAAAGGAGCCGATTAGATTAAGTCTAAGGTCAAGTTCGTGTGTGACCATCGATCGCACAACTTACAACTAGGTGTATAAAATCGCATGATGTGTAAATTCAGTAAAAAATCAAAAATTACTTAGAAAACATACCCTCAAACTAAGTAAATACTAGTAAACATGGAAATGACTGTAATGATGATTAATAAATAATATGCAGGCATAGTGCAGACATGGTGATTAAATGTGTAAATGTATAACCTCCCCTTTAGATAAACTCCATAAGAATATATACTGGGAAACAACTACCCGTATCATCATAATAAAAACAATAAAAAAATCTTTAATAAAATAAAATTGGGTTTTAGGGCAAACTAATAAAAAAAAAAAAAAATTGGGTTTTATGGCAAGCTGATAAACGCCCTTTAATCGCATGATCTGCGAGTTGAATGTCATAATCGCATGGTATATGAATATAGATCAACATAAAAACTAATTTTAAAACCTAGGTTAGGTTTATACATGCCCCACAATCGCACAACATGCGACTAAATAATATTTAATCGCATGGTGTGAAATATAATATAAAACATCAATAATTAATTAAAAACAAACGAAAAGGAGCCGATTAGATTAAGTCTAAGGTCAAGTTCGTGTGTGACCATCGATCGCACAACTTACAACTAGGTGTATAAAATCGCATGGTGTGTAAATACAGTAAAAAATATCAAAAATTACTTAGAAAACATGCGAGATCAAATTCCTTGTTCAACCCACCAGGCGACAAGGAGCCAAGTTGGTATATCCACCATGATTCGCGTTTGCTGATGTCCCTGGTATAGTTAGAGCCTCTCCAATTACGTTTTGGGGCCTCCAATCCCCAAAAACTCATACCCTGCGTGCTCTGATTATGCGCATTCTTAAAATGTACGTATAAAAAATGGCTATCAGATCCATTCCGTATGTTCCTAACGTGCTCCTCCATACGGTCTTTTAAAGCCCTAATAGTACGGCCAACATAGAACAAATTGCAAGGGCACTGGATTACATATACCACTCCAATGGTGTCACAAGAAACAAAGTCATCTATCTTGTATATTTGTCCATTACGGGGGTTATGGAATTCTTTAACTCTCTTAGTGTTAGATGGTACTCTGATACAACTATAACATCTCCCACATCCAAAAAAGCCCTTTAAATCCCAGAACATCTTCGGTTTTGGTAGGGGAGGTTCTACTACATTGTGTACTAATCGGTCACGTAGACAGGGCGCTCTTTTATAAACAATCTTAGGACTGTCAGGTATCAATTCTCTTAAATGACAGTCCTGTTTGAGTACATTCCAGTACTTTTTTAAAATCTTCTCTACGTCCTTACTTTGTAGACAATAATCCAAAACTATACAAGTTCCATCATATTCATTATCACCCACAGTAATATCTTTATCTTTCAGTAAATCATCCCTCTTATAATTCTTCACCAAACTTTTCTCTTTTTCTAAAAATTCTTCCTTGTAACCTTTATCCAGAAACATCTTTTTTAATCTATCCGCTTGGGAATCAAAATCATCATCTTGCGTACAGTTTCTCCTCATTCTTGTGAACTGTCCTCTGGGGATATTGCTAAGCCACGGTTTGTGATGGCAACTAGTAGTAGGAATGTAGGAGTTGCGATCAGTAGTTTTAAAAAAAGACCTCGTAATAACACCATGGGTTGTGGTCACAATCTCTAAGTCAAGAAAGTGTATGCGGTCCCTACTAATCTCCCAAGTCAGAGAGATACCTCGATCATTATTATTCATAGACTCCAACAATTCCGTTAGTGATTCTGCACTCCCCTTCCATATGATCAAAAGATCATCTATAAATCTTCTGTACAGTAGTAAGTCTCCATATTGCTCAATTTGCACTGACTCCTCTTCCCATTTGGCCATGTACAAGTTAGCTACACTCGGGGCGAATTTCGTGCCCATGGCCACACCCCTTATTTGTAGGAAGAACCTATTATCATACCAAAAAAAGTTATGGTGTAAACAAAAATTTAAACACTTTAAAATGAACCCACATAGGCCCCTATCAAAATCTTCTTCCTTTCTTAAGGCCCATTCCACGGCTTCCAAGGCCCCTTCATGATTAATGTTGGTATATAATGAAGCTACATCACCCGTAGCCATTATTATATTGCCATCCGTGACGTATTCATCCAACAATTGAAGGGTATGCTTAGTATCCTTCAAATAAGCACGTGTTTTCTTTACTAGGGGTTGTAGATGAAGGTCAATGTACTCCCCCAATCTAGAAGTGAGGGACTCAATCCCACTCACAATGGGCCGTCCTGGTGGGTTTACACTATCTTTATGAATTTTGGGAAGATAATATATTACTGGGATCCTACTAACTGTGGGAATTAAGTATTTAGCTTCTTGATTATTCAGGAATTCATTATCCACCCCGTATTTTATAATCAAATCTAGTTCCTTCCTGAAATCCCTAGAGGGATCAGTACTTAATGCTTGGTATGTGCTCTCATCATTCAATATCCTATTCATCTCATCCTTGTATTGCTGTAATGAGAGTACCACGATACCCCCCCCCCCCCTTGTCCGCCGGTCTGATGACAATATCTGTTCTTTTTTCCAACGACTCCAGTCCCTTTTTGAAATTCCTATGTTCATGCACTTTTTTAATAGGCAGCTGTTCAAGCTCTGTGTTGACCAATTTTTTAAAAAGGTCCACATACTTATTATTAGCCACAAAAGGGTTGAAGACAGAATTATTTCTCAACCCCGTAAATTTCTCATTAATAGCTGTTTTTTCTACCGGATTTAAAGCAAAATACTTTTTAATATTAAGCTTCCTAATGAACTTCTGCACTCCTACATATGTATCAAATTTATTAAGACCCTTTTTAGGTGCAAACTTTATCCCCTTATCAAGTATTGAGATCTCTTCCCTTGATAAGTCCTTGCCACTCAAATTGAAGATTCCTTCACCTAATCTTCCCGCCTTCTTTTTCTGCTGTAACCTTCGTCCGGATCTTCTTCCCCTCTTCCTGGATTTCTTCCTTCGCGGGTAAATCCATCCCGGTTCTTCCCTAAAAAAGACTCATCAGAATATCGATCACTATTGTCTGCAAGTGGTTGGTAGCTGTTGTATACTGGAACCCCATATTGATCTTGTGTGTGTCTATCATAACGTGTCCTCTGGGGTTTAGGTGAATAATAAACTCCATTTCTTTGGGGTTCATCCCTATATTGAGGGAACCGTCCATAACCTTGAGGTGGGGGTGGTGGAGGTGCTGGAGGACCCCCATATGGTGGACGTCGATCACCCCTCATCGGTGTCCCTTGTTGGTAACCTTGATTTCTATTATATTGTGGTCCATAGGAACGATTTTCACTATGTTGTGCACCCCTCCTATTTGGTGTATGGTAGGATTGATGTCCTCTGCCATATTGATTTCCACCGTAGTAGGGTTTAAAACCATTTCCCCTATGATGCGGTGCCCCATAACCCCAATTTCCTTGGTTAGTAGGGGGACCCTGATATGGGTTATCATATCTTCTTCCGTTCAACCCTTGATGTGTGTCATAATCCATCTGCGCCCTTCTTAGGGGTTGCCGAAGAGGTGTATAAGGTTGCTTATCCTCATATTGATGTGGTGGATGTCCTCTATTAGGTGGTCTTCCATCCTGCTGTTGTTGATTTGGTGGATAGGGTGCTCTAGCACCTACATTTTGGTCACCCGTATTATCTATCTGCGAATTATTGGCAACATTATTTTCCAACGTTGCTTGCCATCTGTAAACTCGTTTATTCTGGTAATCATCCAGATCTCTCTGGTATTTTTTCTTTTTTCCATTTCTGTTCTCTAAATCCTTTTTCTACATATTTTTCTGCAGTTCACCCATGTGCTTATTATATTCCGGTGTATCTTTAAAAGGAGAGATTTTATCCCTAATTTCCTTAATCTGATTCTCCAAAGATTTCAATTTGCGTTGTTTCCTTTTAATCAGAAATTCCATAATCTCTCTCCCTTTACTTTCAAAGAACGAGTACCATTCATCTATATCCTCATTTCCCAATAAACCATCATTGATTGGGACATCCCATCTGAGTTTTCTGGGGATTAAGTTATCTTTCAAATATTTTTCCATCGTGGATTGGTCCCACCAGACATTACTCTTTTTATCCATACAGTGGCCTAACTTCCTAAACAAATGTGCAATATCATCATCTCTGGGTTTCTTATCTGAGAATAGATCCTCCAGATCCAATTCTCTATTATCAAAAAAGGCAAACGGATTCATAGGCTACAAACAAGTATTTGAATTAAAAGACAGAATTATGGAAAAAAATCTTGCGAGCCACAATTATCCAGTGCCTTAATGGAAATTCAACCAAACAGCTACCCGGCTGCAGGCGCAGATCACGTATTCATGACCGTGCGATAAATGATATATGAAAAAAATGCGCCGCGCCTAGGGGTGTAACTGAATAACTGTAAATCTAAGTGCAAATCATAGATAATAAAGCGTGCAAATCAAATAGAGCCTAAAGCTCTGATCACTTACTAAGATCACCTGCTGTGTGAATCCTAAAGCTCTGATCACTTACTAAGATCACCTGCTGTGTGAATCCTATGACCAAACACACTAAAAAATATCTAGTGCAATAAATCACAAAGTGCAATGTGCATAGAAAAACGTAATAAGATAAATATACAATCCACAGTGATTAAAATATAATCATTCCTAATAAGGTGTATATGCTAAAAAATGTTACACATATGTCGATCCACTGTGATTAAAATGAAAAAAAGAAAAAAAATTAAAACAATATATATATTCGTAAAACACAGAGTAAATCAATCACATGCGTGGGCGAATTAAAACTATAATCGCCCTAATAAAGGTGTTCAAATCACATCCGTGAAAAAATCTTCCAATCCAGTAACATAAAGTGACCAAGTTCAAATAAAAGTCAGTGTAATGGTGATGGTTCAAAGAAAAAGTTCCGGTTTTGAATCAAACGTGCCCAAAGAAAAACATGCTGTGAAGTGCCTTGGTGACCCCCAATGTGATTGCGCTCACCTTGGAGCGTGTGACACAGGTTTTAATTGTGTCAATACACGCTTTTGGAGCCACCCCTGGGCTCAGTATTAGGTACAGCTGATTCCCACACTGGATTCTTTATGGCTCCACTCACATCAGACCATATAAAAGAAAAAGGCTAATATAGTATAATACCGTAGGATACTTTTATTAAAATCACATCCAATCCCCACATGGGGTACTCACATTTATAAGGTGCTCATGTGCACCAAACATAACATAGGAAAAAACGGCTGTGCGGCGTGCTGCGGGGTGTGAGAGCTCCACAACCCAGCTCTGTGCTGATCGCTCCGTCCTGGCCCCTCCCCTACGCGTCTTCGACACAGGGAGTCACGTGTCTTCATCAGGGGGATATGATTGGACGGGCGCTCTACAGTTTAAATACCCTAACGGTGGCCATTTTGCGTAAGACCGTGGACATTAATATGCTGGGCTCCACTCCTCCTAGTGAATTTAAAGCCATTAACAGCGGCCATTTTGCGTGGGACCGCAGACATATATACAATGGGCTCCGCTTTGAATACTCACAGCACAAAAATAATGCATCTATACGAACTCCAAATATAACTATATCCTGTAATAAAAATATCCTGTAATAAAGATACCCAGGACGGAGCTAGGAAGGGATTGGAAACTCACACCGCTCAGCATACCCTCAAACTAAGTAAATACTAGTAAACATGGAAATGACTGTAATGATGATTAATAAATAATATGCAGGCATAGTGCAGACATGGTGATTAAATGTATAACCTCCCCTTTAGATAAACTCCATAAGAATATATGCTGGGAAACAACTACCCGTATCATCATGATAAAAAAAAATAAAAAAATTGGGTTTTATGGCAAGCGGATAAACACCCTTTAATCGCATGATCTGCGAGTTGAATGTCATAATCGCATGGTGTATGAATATAGATCAACATTAAAAACTAATTTTAAAACCTAGGTCAGGTTTATACATGCCCCACAATCGCACAACATGCGACTAAATAATATTTAATCGCATGGTGTGAAATATAATATAAAACATCAATAATTAAAAACAAACGAAAAGGAGCTGATTTGATTAAGTCTAAGGTCAAGTTCGTGTGTGACCATCGATCGCACAACTTACAACTAGGTGTATAAAATCGCATGATGTGTAAATTCAGTAAAAAATCTAAAATTACTTAGAAAACATACCCTCAAACTAAGTAAATACTAGTAAACATGGAAATGACTGTAATGATGATTAATAAATAATATGCAGGCATAGTGCAGACATGGTGATTAAATGTGTAAATGTATAACCTCCCCTTTAGATAAACTCCATAAGAATATATACTGGGAAACAACTACCCGTATCATCATACCAAAACCGAAGATGTTCTGGGATTTAAAGGGCTTTTTTGGATGTGGGAGATGTTATAGTTGTATCAGAGTACCATCTAACACTAAGAGAGTTAAAGAATTCCATAACCCCCGTAATGGACAAATATACAAGATAGATGACTTTGTTTCTTGTGACACCATTGGAGTGGTATATGTAATCCAGTGCCCTTGCAATTTGTTCTATGTTGGCCGTACTATTAGGGCTTTAAAAGACCGTATGGAGGAGCACGTTAGGAACATACGGAATGGATCTGATAGCCATTTTTTTATACGTACATTTTAAGAATGCGCATAATCAGAGCACGCAGGGTATGAGTTTTTGGGGATTGGAGGCCCCAAAACGTAATTGGAGAGGCTCTAACTATACCAGGGACATCAGCAAACGCGAATCATGGTGGATATACCAACTTGGCTCCTTGTCGCCTGGTGGGTTGAACAAGGAATTTGATCTCGCATGTTTTCTAAGTAATTTTTGATATTTTTTACTGTATTTACACACCATGCGATTTTATACACCTAGTTGTAAGTTGTGCGATCGATGGTCACACACGAACTTGACCTTAGACTTAATCTAATCGGCTCCTTTTCGTTTGTTTTTAATTAATTATTGATGTTTTATATTATATTTCACACCATGCGATTAAATATTATTTAGTCGCATGTTGTGCGATTGTGGGGCATGTATAAACCTGACCTAGGTTTTAAAATTAGCTTTTATGTTGATCTATATTCATATACCATGCGATTATGACATTCAACTCGCAGATCATGCGATTAAAGGGCGTTTATCAGCTTGCCATAAAACCCAATTTTTTTTTTTTTTTTTTTTTATTAGTTTGCCCTAAAACCCAATTTTATTTTATTAAAGATTTTTTTATTGTTTTTATTATGATGATACGGGTAGTTGTTTCCCAGTATATATTCTTATGGAGTTTATCTAAAGGGTAGGTTATACATTTACACATTTAATCACCATGTCTGCACTATGCCTGCATATTATTTATTAATCATCATTACAGTCATTTCCATGTTTACTAGTATTTACTTAGTTTGAGGGTATGTTTTCTAAGTAATTTTTGATTTTTTACTGAATTTACACATCATGCGATTTTATACACCTAGTTGTAAGTTGTGCGATCGATGGTCACACACGAACTTGACCTTAGACTTAATCAAATCAGCTCCTTTTCGTTTGTTTTTAATTAATTATTGATGTTTTATATTATATTTCACACCATGCGATTAAATATTATTTAGTCGCATGTTGTGCGATTGTGGGGCATGTATAAACCTGACCTAGGTTTTAAAATTAGTTTTTAATGTTGATCTATATTCATACACCATGCGATTATGACATTCAACTCGCAGATCATGCGATTAAAGGGCGTTTATCCGCTTGCCATAAAACCCAATTTTTTTTTTTTTTTTTTTTTTTTTTTTTTTTTTTTTTATTATGATGATACGGGTAGTTGTTTCCCAGCATATATTCTTATGGAGTTTATCTAAAGGGGAGGTTATACATTTACACATTTAATCACCATGTCTGCACTATGCCTGCATATTATTTATTAATCATCATTACAGTCATTTCCATGTTTACTAGTATTTACTTAGTTTGAGGGTATGCTGAGCGGTGTGAGTTTCCAATCCCTTCCTAGCTCCGTCCTGGGTATCTTTATTACAGGATATTTTTATTACAGGATATAGTTATATTTGGAGTTCGTATAGATGCATTATTTTTGTGCTGTGAGTATTCAAAGCGGAGCCCATTGTATATATGTCTGCGGTCCCACGCAAAATGGCCGCTGTTAATGGCTTTAAATTCACTAGGAGGAGTGGAGCCCAGCATATTAATGTCCGCGGTCTTACGCAAAATGGCCACCGTTAGGGTATTTAAACTGTAGAGCGCCCGTCCAATCATATTCCCCTGATGAAGACACGTGACTCCCTGTGTCGAAGACGCGTAGGGGAGGGGCCAGGACGGAGCGATCAGCACAGAGCTGGGTTGTGGAGCTCTCACACCCCGCAGCACGCCGCACAGCCGTTTTTTCCTATGTTATGTTTGGTGCACATGAGCACCTTATAAATGTGAGTACCCCATGTGGGGATTGGATGTGATTTTAATAAAAGTATCCTACGGTATTATACTATATTAGCCTTTTTCTTTTATATGGTCTGATGTGAGTGGAGCCATAAAGAATCCAGTGTGGGAATCAGCTGTACCTAATACTGAGCCCAGGGGTGGCTCCAAAAGCGTGTATTGACACAATTAAATCTGTGTCACATGCTCCAAGGTGAGCGCAATCACATTGGGGGTCACCAAGGCACTTCACAGCATGTTTTTCTTTGGGCACGTTTGATTCAAAACCGGAACTTTTTCTTTGAACCATCACCATTACACTGACTTTTATTTGAACTTGGTCACTTTATGTTACTGGATTGGAAGATTTTTTCACGGATGTGATTTGAACACCTTTATTAGGGCGATTATAGTTTTAATTCGCCCACGCATGTGATTGATTTACTCTGTTTGTGTTTTACGAATATATATATTGTTTTATTTAATTTTTTTTCTTTTTTTCATTTTAATCACAGTGGATCTACATATGTGTAACATTTTTTAGCATATACACCTTATTAGGAATGATTATATTTTAATCACTGTGGATTGTATATTTATCTTATTACGTTTTTCTATGCACATTGCACTTGTGTTTGGTCGTAGGATTCACACAGCAGGTGATCTTAGTAAGTGATCAGAGCTTTAGGCTCTATTTGATTTGCACGCTTTATTATCTGATTTGCACTTAGATTTACAGTTATTCAGTTACACCCCTAGGCGCGGCGCATTTTTTTCATATATTACCTATAGAACTACTTTGCACCTGGAATTCAGCTTTATACAGTGGGGTTGATTTACTAAAGCTGGAAAGTGCAAACTTTGGTGCAGCTGTGCATGGAAACCAACCAGCTTCCAGGAATTTTTGTAAAAGCTTGGTTTGAACAAGCTGATTGGCTACCATGCACAACTGCACCAGATTTTGCACTCTCTGGTTTTAGTAAATCAACCCCAGTGTGCGTTCAGATCTGTGCACCCACTCCTGCCTGCATGTTATTTTTGACATGTAGTGGTGTCCATGCAGATGTTGTGTCCTCATCCACCTCTATAGGCTGCCTACAGATGACCCAGAGCAAATGCAGGTGCAATAACAGAGGGAGTCTGCATGCAGGAAGGGAAAAAATGAAATTTTTTAGTGTAAAAATTTTTTTTAAAAAAATCTGGCCTCCTCCTCCCCCTTATAGCCGGCCAATCACGCTCCTTTTTTGTAAGATGTTATGGCTGGGTTAACACTAGTGCAAATTGGATGTGGGTTTCCCCACATCCAATTTGCATGTCAGGAGATTGTGATCGACTCTCTATGGAGCCGGTTCACAAATCTCCGGAGCGAATTGCACAGAAGTCCTGTGCGTCTTGTGGTCCGTTTCAGGTCCGAATTTAGCCAAAAATTCAGACTGAAATCGGACCTGAAACAGTGAACAGGGACCCACCTGAACTTCTGCTGTGAACCGGTCCATGCAGCAGTGTGAACTCAGCCTAAAATGGTACTAAATTCTGGTTTTAAAATATATATATATATTCAAGTATGTATTAACCCAAAAAGTACCTTTTTACTGCTCCGACTCCAAATCTCCATTTTTTTTTTATCTGATTTGTTGTTGGAGGGTGGCTACATTAGTTCTCTGTGTCACACTGTAAGCAAGAGCATAGAGTGCTGTTTCTCACTCCTGAGATTAAAGTGTATAGAGCATTCCAATTGACCAAATTAAATACTTTTAAAAATAAGGATATTGTTAAAAATGTATTTATTTTTTTTTTAAAATCCGGCCTCCTCATTCCCCTTTATAGCCGGCCAATCCGCTCCTTTTTTGCAAGATGTTAAAGTGACTCTAAACTCTGGTTTAAAAAAATCCATTGTATTCTTGACCCCCAGAAAGTACCTTTTTTACTGCTCTCAGATTCCCCCCCAAATCTCTATTTTTAAAGTTATGATCGGATTTGTTGTTGGAGGGTTGCTACATTTGTTCTCCATGTCCCACTATAATCAAGAGCATAGAGTTCTGTTCCTCACTCCTGAGATTGGCTGTGGACTATGAACTATGGGCTTTGTAAAGTGTATAGAACATTTCAAATGACCAAATTAAATACTTTTAAAAAATAAGATTATTATTAAAAAAAAAAAAAAAAATCCGGCCTCCTCCTTCCCCTTATATCCGGCCAATCCGCTCCTTTTTTGCAAGATGTTAAAGTGGTTGTAAACCCTTACAGACCACTTTGACCTACAGGTAAGCCTAGATTAAGGCTTACTTGTAGGTCAAAGAAATATCTCCTAAACCTACACGGTTTAGGAGAAATTTGCAAAAAGACAGGCACTGCTGTCTATGGCGCATGCGCCGTAGACAGCAGCGCGCAGGCGCACTGAGCATTCCGCTGCTAACGGCGCAATGCCGTTAGTGGCGGCTCCCGTGCGCATGCGTGGGAGTGACGTCATCGCGGCTCCGGCCAATCACAGCGCCGGAGCCACGATACCCGGATAGAAGATGGACGCTCTGTAGCAGAGGGGACAGCGGCTCCTGTGACAGGTAAGTGACACGTAATGGGCTACTATGTGATGCATAGTAGCCCATTATGCTTTACCCTTGCAGGGAAACAGAGGAAGTAAACCCATTCAGGAAGTTTGCACTCACTTCCTGTGCTAGTGACCCCCGCTCATGCTCTGACATTAGGGAAAACTCCAAGGACAGAAGGGAGGGGAAATCTCAATGGGGCCCCAGACAGCATTACCTCCCCCATACAACTTCTAACCCTTCCCCCCACTGTATACAGAACATAAAGAGACCCTGTCACCACCTGATCACATGGCAGAGAAAAGCTCAGACACTTCCAGGATTTTATAGGTTTTATTTTCAGTTTTTCCCTTCCATAAATCCATTTCTCTTCTCTTCTGATGTGACGTTGAACTTGCTGGGTGACTCTTCTTGTTGTGAATGGATCTCTCTACAGATCTTCTCTGCTTGCGGCTCAGAGCGATCATCAGGTTGGAGGGGAGGCCGCCATCTTGTACACTCTCTGTAGAATCTCATACCGGGGACAATTAACCAACAAGCCTGTCTGTGGAGTGTGGGGGGGGGGACCAGAATGTGAACTACGGACCCCAGTGCTGCACAGCAGATGTGCTAACCACTGAGCCACTGAGCCCCTGTGCTGCACATACTACTCCAGGAAGATTCAGTTCCCTAACATTGCCCCCTTACACGTCATATCCCTTGCCTCTCCTGGGCTCTAATGTTATTCTCTGTGCTGACCCAGCTCCTCAACCCCTACTTTAGGCTCCTGACAACCTTTTATATATCGGGGGGGGGGGGGGTAAAGAGGAACACTACAGAACAATGCCAATAGTACTCGGCCACCAGGACCCGGGTGGAAGAAAACTTCCTTTTTTTTTTTTAATTATATAAAGCAAATGGTCAGAATTTTTTTGATCTTTTGCTTTTAAAGGTAAAGGAAAGATTTGGAATCTTTTTGACCCCAGATCTCTCCATAAAGAGGGCCTGCCATTCTTTTTTCTATTACAAGGGATGTTTACATTCTTTGTAATAGGAATAAAAGTGTTGTGGCCTACCTACCTGTGGTCAGTTTTTAATGGGAAAGCAGAGGGACTGGCAGGAACACCAGGGATTTCACACCAGGAAGAAATACAGAGAGAACAGGATACTTTCTCATACAAGTACATTGTACAGCAGGCACATACCAGGAATATGAAGTGTTGGGGTAACAAATGCTTTGATTAGTGTGGTAGAAGGGTATGGCGCTGTTCCTTTATCTAATTGATAATTCCCTACCTGCGTGTTTGTATATTTCTAGTTCAAACAAGACATATAGGTATATATTCCTAAGTATAAACAAGACGTACAAGTATCAGATGGTGGTATCCTTAAAAAATATTTCACAATATTAAACGAGCTATAAATATATATATAAAATAACACTGGTGGTATCAAATTCCATGCATGGTATTGCTGGTTTATATTCCAAATAACATTTGGTGTGAAAGGAGGGGGAGGGGAGGGAAGGGAGGGGGGGGGGGGGGGGGGTTGTGGGGGTGAAAGGGGGGGGGGGGAGAAAAGAGAGGGGGAAAGGGAGGGTGTGGGAGGTCAAACGGTGGTAAAGGAACTGAAAAGTATCCAAAAATCACTCCTAATAAAGTGCAAACGTGCTATCAAGTTCAAGGAAGTCCTTATTGTGTAATAAACATTTTGTCAAATTCGTTTAAATCCTTATTAGTATAATATCTTGGTGTATATCTTGTGCGGTATCTTAGTGCATGTGATGTTGTGATTATAATCCTTCGGTTGTTTTGAGAATCCTTGCTCTAAAAGTGCAGCCACTCACCGGATCACTTCACCCCTGCAGGGGTATCAGGCAGTTACAGTTTTGCGCCACTGTACGGCAATCTCTGGCAGACTCAGGATCGTGGTGTATCATATGAAAAGAGAGAAGGAGTGCCCATAGCGTAAAATCGTTTTAAAAAAGGTTTATTTAAACAAGTGGAGAGGTACTCACAATTTCACAGTATGAATCAAGCAAAGTAGAAAAACGTCACGGTTAACCTTCAGCTCTAGTAGGTAGGTAGTGTTGGGAAGCACAGATTAGGCCACGCCCCGTGGCCTAATCTGTGCACATTTGCACTTTATTAGGAGTGATTTTTGGATACTTTTCAGTTCCTTTACCATCGTTTGACCTCCCACACCCTCCCTTTCCCCCTCTCTTTTCTCCTCCCCCCCCCCCCCCCCCTTTCACCCCCACAACCCCCCCCCCTCCTCCCTTCCCTCCCCTCCCCTCCCCCTCCTTTCACACCAAATGTTATTTGGAATATAAACCAGCAATACCATGCATGGAATTTGATACCACCAGTGTTATTTTATATATATATTTATAGCTCGTTTAATATTGTGAAATATTTTTTAAGGATACCACCATCTGATACTTGTACGTCTTGTTTATACTTAGGAATATATACCTATATGTCTTGTTTGAACTAGAAATATACAAACACGCAGGTAGGGAATTATCAATTAGATAAAGGAACAGCGCCATACCCTTCTACCACACTAATCAACTCAGCTGTCCCCATTTATGGTGACTGCATGTTGGGCGGCAGCAGTTCCATAGGTTTCACTAATACATCTCCATTTCCACTGCGCGGGTTCACTACTCTTTTCAACAAATGCTTTGAGTAAGCATCATGCCAACCTTTACTTAGTGTTGTGGCCTACCTAAAAATCAATTACGTTTTTATAGTCAGGTGGCCCTTCACCATGCATAGTGTTTGGAAGATGTACAGATGGTCAGATTGATATCACATCAAGCTGAGGGGATCGGATTGTCTGGCAGAAAATGTTCACTTACCATGGAGCATTTGAGATATGCAGGCGATACGTTGGTTACTGCTCAGAGACTGCAGGCATGCTACGGAAGATGGTCAGAGACTGCGGGCATGCTACGGGAGATGGTCAGAGACTGCGGGCATGCTTCGGGAGATGGTCAGAGACTGCGGGCATGCTTCGGGAGATGGTCAGAGACTGCGGGCATGCTTCGGGAGATGGTCAGAGACTGCGGGCATGCTTCGGGAGATGGTCAGAGACTGCGGGCATGCTTCGGGAGATGGTCAGAGACTGCGGGCATGCTTCGGGAGATGGTCAGACGGCGGGCATGTTACGGGAGATGGTCAGAGACTGCGGGCATGGTTCGGTAGATGGTCAGAGACGGCGGGCATGCTTCGGGAGATGGTCAGAGACTGCGGGCATGCTTCGGGAGATGGTAAGAGACGGCGGGCATGTTACGGCAGATGGTCAGAGACTGCGGCATGCGCTATGGGAGATGGTCAGAGACTGGACCCCAAGGACTGCTGGGGTCCTAGGGGTGTCCAACCAGTACCAGTGGGCTGCAGACTGGGCTCCAGGGAGCTAGAAATGACTTTTTTATGAATAAAATCATAAATGAAAAGACAAACAGGTTTTAATTGAGTTTTCGTTTTTATCCCTCCTCCACACAGAAATGGGGGCTCTTCTATTATACAGATGACTTATTTTATTGAGAGATCCAAGTAATGAATGATTTTACTGCATTTCAGATCATAAAGAGCGAGGTTTCATGAGTTGCACACAATTCACAAGCAATAAAAGATAAGATGAAAAGAAAACCAAAGTGAACAAATCTCTCCCCTGTTTGGTCTCCATTGTCAATGAGGTGAGAGCTGTACTTTTTTTTTTTTTTTTTTTTTTTCTCAGCAGGTTCAAAACATGTGCCAATATTAAAGGTTCCTTAACCAATTCAATACCGGGCACTAAACCCCCCCCCCCCCTTCCCTTTCTGCCCAGACCAATTTTAAGCTTTCAGCACTGTCGCACTTTGAATGACAATTGCGCGGTCATCCATCACTGTACCCAAACTAAATTTTTATAATTTTCTTCCCACAAATAGAGCTTTCTTTTGATCACCGCTGGGTTTTTTTTTTTTTTTTTTTTGCTAAACAAACTAAAAAAGACCAACATTTTGGGGAAAAAACATTTTTTCTTCGTTGTTATAAAATTTTGTTCTCTCCTTCACTGACCGGCACTGATGAGACACTAATCTGTAGAATTGATGGGCACTGATAGGTGGCACTCATGATGGGCACTGATTGGCATCTAACATGGGCACTGACTGGCAGCTGTGGTGACACCTCTGATGGGAGCTGAGCTTATAATCAAAGCGCTGATTATCAGCTCAGACCCCTCCTCTGACAGTAGAGCCGCTGATTGGATCTTCTGTCAGCGTGAACCAAGGAAAGCCATTTACAGTCACTTTCCTGGTTACACGCTGTGATTGGTCACAGCTGATCACGTGGTAAAGAGCCTACGTCAGAGTCTCTTTACCCTGATTGGAGTTGCAGTGTGTCAGAGTGACACACCACACCATTGATGGCCGCACTGCGCGCCCCCGCGACTCATCCTGCCTGATGTCATATGACCCCCAGTCAGGATAAGGCAACCACCGCCCGGCCGTCATTCTGCTATAGGCCTGTTGGGAAGTGGTTAAAGTGACATTAAAGTCTTTGGTTTTTTTTTTTCTTTTAAAAATAACATGTCACACTCACCTGCTCTGTGCAGTGGTTTTATACAGAGCAGCCCAGATCCTCCTCTTCTCGGGTTCCCTTGCCGCGGCTTCTAGCCCCTCCCTCCTGCCAAGTGCCCCCACAGCAAGCAGCTTGCTATGGGGACAGCCGAGCTGCTGCTCTGTGCATCCATTCAGACACAGAGCCGCGGATCGGCCCTGCCCCCTCTCTCCTCATTGGCTCACTGACTTTGACAGCAGTAGGAGCCATTGTCACCCGCTGCTGCCTCAGCCAACGAGGAGTGAGTCCCGGACAGCTAAAACTCTTGTGCAACATTGCTGGATTGAGGTGGGGCTCAGGTAAGTATTGGGGGGTTGAGGGGGGCTGCTACACACAGAATGTTTTTTATCTCAATGCATAGAATGCATTCAAATAAAAAAACCTTCTACCTATAGAACTACTTTGCACCTGGAATTCAGCTTTATACAGTGGGGTTGATTTACTAAAGCTGGAGTGTTAACTTTGGTGCAGCTGTGCATGGAAACCAATCAGCTTCCAGGAATTTTTGTCAAAGCTCAGTTTGAACAAGCTGATTGGCTACCATGCACAGCTGCACCAGATTTAGCACTCTCTGGTTTTAGTAAATCAACCCCAGTGTGCATTCAGATCTGTGCACCCACTCCTGCCTGCATGTTATTTTTGACATGTAGTGGTGTCCATGCAGATGCTGTGTCCTCATCCACCTTTATAGGCTGCCTGCAGACAGCCCAGAGCAAATGCAGGTGCAATTACAGAGGGAGTTATGGGTGTGGGTTATGGGTGTGGGCGGTGGCCAGTGTTTTGTTACTGTACGTAAATTTGGGTCGGGGACACACTGGACACCTTTGCTGCCATTGTGCTCTTGCTGGGTGTCCAGTGTGCTCCTGTCCCTTTAAGGGGGCTTGGGCCGCCTCCAGGCTCACCTGCCTACACCTATCCATTCAATGCATGTGCTTCCACTGTGGAGACACTTATAAATTTAGTAGTGTTAGGACTGCAAGTATACAGGGTGCCTTGACGAGGCCTTGCAGCTTTCACATGCGTTTGCAAATGTGTGCTAACTAAACCCCTGCTTTTAACAGACGGTTAGACAGGCTAATTTGGTTGGTCAGCAGACTGGTTGGTGAGTTGAGCTATGGAATTGTCTTTGTCTTACATGTATATGCCCTCCATGTGCTCCTTACTGTGAAGGCCAGTTATGGGTGTGGGCGGTGGCCAGTGTTTTGTTACTGTACGTAAATTTGGGTCGGGGACACACTGGACACCTTTGCTGCCATTGTGCTCCTGCTGGGTGTCCAGTGTGCTCCTGTCCCTTTAAGGGGGCTTGGGCCGCCTCCAGGCTCACCTGCCTACACCTATCCATTCAATCCATGTGCTTCCACTGTGGAGACACTTATAAATTTAGTAGTGTTAGGACTGCAAGTATACAGGGTGCCTTGACGAGGCCTTGCAGCTTTCACATGCGTTTGCAAATGTGTGCTAACTAAACCCCTGCTTTTAACAGACGGTTAGACAGGCTAATTTGGTTGGTCAGCAGACTGGTTGGTGAGTTGAGCTATGGAATTGTCTTTGTCTTACATGTATATGCCCTCCATGTGCTCCTTACTGTGAAGGCCAGTTATGGGTGTGGGCGGTGGCCAGTGTTTTGTTACTGTACGTAAATTTGGGTCGGGGACACACTGGACACCTTTGCTGCCATTGTGCTCTTGCTGGGTGTCCAGTGTGCTCCTGTCCCTTTAAGGGGGCTTGGGCCGCCTCCAGGCTCACCTGCCTACACCTATCCATTCAATGCATGTGCTTCCACTGTGGAGACACTTATAAATTTAGTAGTGTTAGGACTGCAAGTATACAGGGTGCCTTGACGAGGCCTTGCAGCTTTCACATGCGTTTGCAAATGTGTGCTAACTAAACCCCTGCTTTTAACAGACGGTTAGACAGGCTAATTTGGTTGGTCAGCAGACTGGTTGGTGAGTTGAGCTATGGAATTGTCTTTGTCTTACATGTATATGCCCTCCATGTGCTCCTTACTGTGAAGGCCAGTTATGGGTGTGGGCGGTGGCCAGTGTTTTGTTACTGTACGTAAATTTGGGTCGGGGACACACTGGACACCTTTGCTGCCATTGTGCTCTTGCTGGGTGTCCAGTGTGCTCCTGTCCCTTTAAGGGGGCTTGGGCCGCCTCCAGGCTCACCTGCCTACACCTATCCATTCAATGCATGTGCTTCCACTGTGGAGACACTTATAAATTTAGTAGTGTTAGGACTGCAAGTATACAGGGTGCCTTGACGAGGCCTTGCAGCTTTCACATGCGTTTGCAAATGTGTGCTAACTAAACCCCTGCTTTTAACAGACGGTTAGACAGGCTAATTTGGTTGGTCAGCAGACTGGTTGGTGAGTTGAGCTATGGAATTGTCTTTGTCTTACATGTATATGCCCTCCATGTGCTCCTTACTGTGAAGGCCAGTTATGGGTGTGGGCGGTGGCCAGTGTTTTGTTACTGTACGTAAATTTGGGTCGGGGACACACTGGACACCTTTGCTGCCATTGTGCTCTTGCTGGGTGTCCAGTGTGCTCCTGTCCCTTTAAGGGGGCTTGGGCCGCCTCCAGGCTCACCTGCCTACACCTATCCATTCAATGCATGTGCTTCCACTGTGGAGACACTTATAAATTTAGTAGTGTTAGGACTGCAAGTATACAGGGTGCCTTGACGAGGCCTTGCAGCTTTCACATGCGTTTGCAAATGTGTGCTAACTAAACCCCTGCTTTTAACAGACGGTTAGACAGGCTAATTTGGTTGGTCAGCAGACTGGTTGGTGAGTTGAGCTATGGAATTGTCTTTGTCTTGCAATTACAGAGGGAGCCTGCATGCACGAAGGGAAAAAATTAAATTGTTTAGTGTAAAAAAAATTAAAAAAAAAATCCGGCCTCCTCCTTCCCCTTATAGCCGGCCAATCCGCTCCTTTTTTGCAAGATATTAAAGTGGTTGTAAACCCTTACATACCACTTTGACCTACAGGTAAGCCTAGATTAAGGCTTACCTGTAGGTCCACAAAATATCTCCTAAACCTACACGGTTTGGGAGATATTTGCAAAAAGACAGGCACCGCTGTCTACGGCGCATAGGCACACTGAGCATGCCGCTGCTAGCGGCAATATGCCGTTAGTGGCAGCTCCTGTGCGCATGTGCGGGACTGGCGTCATCGCGGCTCCGGCCAATCACAGCGCCGGAGCCACGATACCCAGACGTTCCGTAGCAGAGGGGACAGCGGTGACATCGCAGGCTCCTGTTTCGGGTAAGTGACACATAATGGGCTACTATCACACACACACACACACACACACACACACACACACACACACACACACACACACACACACACACACACACACACACACACACACACATACACACACACACATATACACACACACATATACACACACACACACACATATACACACACACACACACACACATATACACACACACACATACATATACACACACACACACATATACACACACACACATACATATATACACACACATATACACACACACACACACACACATATACACACACACACATATACACACACACATACACACCACTATCTTATCTATACAATATATATCTTATCTATATAATTTTTTTTTTTTTTTTTTTTTTTTTTTTTTTGGAGCAGGAGAGTGAGGAAAAGGAGAGGTTTGGGAGTTGGTAGAGGAAGTCAGGAACACGCACATACTATATAATCTATATCTTATCTATCTTATCTAATTTTTTTTTTTTTTTTTGGAGAAGGGGAGGTTCAGGAGTTCAAAGGAAGTCGGGAACACACACATTCTAAATAATATATATCTTATTTAATCTAATTTTTTTTCTTTTTTGTTTTTTTAGGGGAAGGGGAGTGAGAGGAAAAGGAGAAGCATTCCTGCAAGGACCCCCCTGGATGTAAATAGAAGGGGGGAGAACCCTTGGGACTGCACTGATCGTGGCTTTGGGTAAATAAATAGACATTTTAGGTTGTTTTTTAAGCCAGCGATCAGTTTGGGGCAGGTGAGAGGGATGGGCTTTAAATTTGGGAAAAGCCATACTTACCTTCTCTCACTTACCTCATTCAGCCTTGGGTCTTTTGGCTCCTTGACCCTTTGGCTTGCCCTGCGCTGGTCTTTTGCGCTCTTTTAAGACCTCCAGGAGACCTTCAGACACCAGCTCTTTGTATTTAGCCCCTTTGCTTGCTCGGGAAGAGCGTCTCTGGGTGCTGGTGAAAGGCTCCTGGGTAGTGGAGATGTCCATAGGCTGTCCAATGGCCTCGCTCTTCTTGGCCTCTCCTCCCTGGAGGTGGTTCACAGCCAAAATGAGCTCCTCAGGCACCAGCTCTGTATTTATAGCTCTTTTGCCCGTATTAATAGCTCTTTCGCTCTGTTGGGAGGAGTGCCTCAGGTTGCTGGTGGAAGGTTCCTGAGATGTGGCGCTGATGGTGATATCCCTCCTCTTCACTTTGATGGCTGATCCATCTCCAGTCTTCTTCTTCCCAGATGTCTTTGGGAACCTCACTGGATAATGATAGATGGGCGCCATGGAGAAGGTTGTAGCCATGTCCAGAAGTTGTTCAAGCGCCTCAGTCTTCTCAGCCTTTCCTCCCTGGAGAGGCTTCACAGCCGCCATGATGTCCTTCTCTCTCTCCTTCCCAGTGGAGTCCGAAGAGGCGTACTGCAGAAGTAAAAGAGGGTCCACTGATCCCCAGTTGAAGTCCTGATCCATTTTTCAGGTTGTTGATAGCAGAAAAGGTGAAATATCGCTGAAATATGACAGATATCCTGGAGCTCCCAGTGTCTGTGTCCTCTCAGCTAGCCACCAACTGCCACCAACTGCCGCTTTGGTGTGATGCCTGGTGTGAGGTTGTTTACTCCTTTCTGCTGACCTGAGGTGGCTAATCGCACGCTTAGAAATTCACCCTTTTTAACCCATTTATATTAAAGATCAGACTTTATTTTACAATAATTCCTCCCCCAAATATCATTCTATGGACTTACACACTGTAATAATATCATCAATTTATAAAAATCTGAACTTGGCCAGTTTAACCCTTTCATTGCCAGACACAGTGTGTTTTTACACTCCTGTTTTCAAATTCATTTAAGGTAATGACTGAAGATAACAGAAAATTCCCAGACATGATATATTTTCTTAAAGCAGAGACCCTGGGAAGTAAAATAATGGTATTTCCAATTTATGTCCCATAATATTTTCACAATGGTTTTCCAAACATATTATTTTTTATTTTTTTTTTTTTTACAAACAATGACAAAAAAGTTAGTTTTAAGGCACGAAAACACCATCTATTACCCAAGGTTTTGGTTAAATATTAAAAAAAGTCTGAGCATTGCGCTTCTGAGTACATAAACAAATAATATTTTGTGCTGCTACTTTAAATACAATGATCAAACAAAATTGGTGAAATCTAATACAATCCAAAAACATGCACATGTCACAGTAGCGCACTAATGTGTGCAAATCATGTGAAAAATCACAACCAATAATCTTAATACATGAAAAAAAATATCCATAAAAAAAATATATATGTATGTATATGTGTGTGTGTGTGTGTGTGTGTATGTATGTATGTATATATATATATATATATATATATATATATATATATATAGTGTATATATGTATATAATATCTATGTATGTGTCAATATTTTGTGTGGCCACCATTATATTGCAGCATTGCCTTAACCCTCTTGGGCGTGGAGTTCACCAGAGCTTCACAGGTTGTCACTGGAGTCCTCTTCCACTCCTACATGACAACATCACGGAGCTGGTGGATGTTAGAGATCTTGCGCTCCTCCACCTTCCATTTGAGGATGCCCCACAGATGCTCAATAGGGGTTAGGTCTGGAGACATGCTTGGCCAGTCCATCACCTTTACCTTCAGCTTCTTTAGCAAGGCAGTGGTCGTCTTGGAGGTGTGTTTGGGGTCGTTATCATGTTGGAATACTGCCCTGCGGCCCAGTCTCCGAAGGGAGGGGATCATGCTCTGCTTCAGTATGTCTCTGTCTCAGTACATGTTGGCATTCATGGTTAACTCCATGAACTGTAGCTCCCCAGTGCCAGCAGCACTCATGCAGCCGCAGACAATGAGATTCCCACCACCATGCTTGACTGTAGGCAAGACACACTTGTCTTTGTACTCCTCAAGTGGTTGCCACCACACACGCTTGACACCATCTGAACCAAATAAGTTTATCTTGGTCTCATCACAATCCATGTCCTTAGTCTGCTTGTCTTCAGCAAACTGTTTGCGGGCTTTCTTGTGCATCATCTTTAGAAGAGGTTTCCTTCTGGGATGACAGCCATGTAGACCAATTTCATGCAGCGTTCAGTGTATGGTCTGAGCACTGACAGGCTCCCCCCCCCCCACCCCTTCAACCTCTGCAACAATGCTGGCAGCACTCATACCTCTATTTCCCAAAGACAACCTCTGGATATGACGCTGAGTACATGCACTCAACTTCTTTGGTAGACCATGGCGAGGCCTGTTCTGAGTGGAACCTGTCCTGTTAAACCAGTATATGGTCTTGGCCACCGTGCTGCAGCTCAGTTTCAGGGTCTTGGCAATCTTCTTATAGCCTAGGCCATCTTTATGTAGAGCAACAATTCTTTTTTTCAGATCCTCAGAGTTCTTTGCAATGTGGTGCCATGTTAAACTTCCAGTGACCAGTATGAGAGAGTGAGAGCGATAACACCAAATTTAACACACCTGCTCCTCATTCACACCTGAGACTTTGTAACACTAACAAGTCACATGACATCGGGGAGGGAAAATGGCTAATTGGGCCCAATTTGGACATTTTCACTTAGGGGTGTACTCACTTTTGTTGGCAGCGGTATAGACATTAATGGCTGTGTGTTGAGTTAGTTTGAGGGGACAGCAATTTTACACTGTTTTACAAGCTGTACGCTCAATTCTTTACATTGTAGAAAAGTGTCATTTCTTCTGTGTTGTCACATGAAAAGATATAATAAAATATTTAAAAATGTGAGAGGTGTGTGTGTGTGTGTGTGTGTGTGTATATGTATATTACACCTGTTCATCACATGGAGATATATATATATATATATATATATATACATATGCATACAGGCATGCATACCCCACTTTTAAGTACACAATGAGGTTTATTTAGTAAAGCTGAAAAGTGCAAAATCAGGTCACTTCTGCATAGAAACCAATGCGCTTCTAACTCCAGCTTGTTCAATTAAGCTTTGGTAATAAAACCTGGAAGCTGATTGGTTTCTATTCAGAAGAGAGCCTGATTTAGCACTTTCCAACTTTAGTAAATAAACTCCATTGTGTACTTAAAAGTGGGGTATGCCTGTATATATATAACCGTGTGATTAGCCAAAACATAACCCATATATCCGCCACCAAAGTGATCTGTGTCGGTTATTTCGCGTACACACAATCTGACATTCCGACAACAAAATCCTAGATTATTTTTTTTTTGTACGACGGATGTTGGCTCAAACTTGTCTTGCATACACACGGTCGCACAACTGTTGTAGGAAATTCTGAACGTCAAGAACGCGGTGACATACAACACGTACGACGAGCCGAGAAAAATGAAGTTCAATAGCCAGTGCAGCTCTTCTGCGTGATTCAGAGCATGCATGGAATTTTGTGCGTCGGAATTGTCTACACATGCTCGGAATTTCCGACAACAAATTTTTGTTGTTGGAAATTTTGAGATCCAGCTCGCAAGCATTTGTTGTCGGAAATTCCAACAGCAAATGTCCGATGGAGCCTTCACACGGTCAGAATTTCCGACAACAAGCTCACATCGAACATTTGTTGTCGGAAATTCCGACCGTGTGTACGCGGCATTATACTCCCTTAGGAATAAAGTTCACCAGATAGTGTTGCCATTCACTCTCGTGTCCGGCCAGTCTCGCTTTTTGATATTGTTTTATTTAAGAGCCGATAGACACCTCCAAACTGCAACCAGATTGTATCAATCTCCACATGTAAGGATAAAAACAGAGACAGGGCCTCCAATAGTTTTAAACACCTTAAGGTACACCAGTTTTAGACTGCTTGCATTGTCAGGGGATCTGATTTTGAACCTAGTTTAAATTTCTATTAATGGAGGAAAAATTGCAAAATGTGTTTCACTTATGGGGTACTTTGGGATAATCAGGTGATAAACACACATCATTTTTTTGTGCAACTTGTAGGCTAAATTAAAATAATATGACGGTTTCCCCTATTCATGCTATACAGTGCAGACTGAGGAATCTCCTGCTATAGCAATTATATTCTGACAGCTGAAGCCACGCCCATCAGAATACCTGAACAGCAGCTGCATTTGATTAGATGCAGACACAGTTTGGCTGACACTTTTCTGCCCAGGTCCTGATGTCTGGCATTATGTGGCCAGCAGGGCCACCTCTGTAGCGTATTTCACCCGATTCTTCATTAGCCAGCTTAAATCCATATATTAGGGTTACTTGATAAGCCATTGATGGTGCCTAAAACTAGAGTGTTGATGTTTTATGACTAATTACTTGTCATTGTGTATCTTATTATTGAAGTTAAACTTTTTTTTTTTTATTTTGGTATACTAAGGGTTCAGGTTAGAAAGTGTGTTCAAAAAGACAGGAAGAGATAAAAAATCTCCCTGGTGGGGGGCAGGGACAGACAAATACCTGACAGATATTTTGACCCTTGCTTACTCTTTCTGAAACTAAAAAATATGTGTTTTTTCTAGAGTTGGGTTTTAATCTGACTAACAAGAAATGTGTTGGGGGGGGGGAAATAACTATCCACGGAATTAATAGTGTGTGTGTTTGTTTCCTTTTCATTTTTAGCAGGATGGAGATGGACAAGAGGTTCTAAAAATGCCAACAGAAGAGATTATGCGGAGGACACGGCTCCTGGACAGTGAAATAAAGGTAGGAGTCACACTTGCATAGGTTTAGTTTACTTTTTATATATTGTGGAAAGGAAATCCAGGTCCTGTGCTCTAGAATATACAGTATATCTATATTTCATTACTATAAAGTCGATGTAAGGATACATGTATTGTATTTTTTTTTTTTTTCTTTAGTATACCGTAAGCCCTTCTTCCCCTTTTTTTTTTTTTGTTTGATAGAGTAGGGTACACCCATTGATCATCCTACCATTGGTGCTGGGACAGTGGGGTAAACCTCTGTAATGGATTTCTGGATGGCAGGAAAAACTCATCTCTAACACTTGACTGTAGTGTCCAAAATCCAAGTAAAAAGTCTTGGCTGTAGTATAAGTGTAAGTTCAGCTTTACAAAAAAAACAAAACATACTATGCTCTCTTATATGGCTATGGTAGTGCTGTTTTTTGTATTCAGGCCACACATGCCCAGTGTGTACTCTCCCCATCTCCTATGATGAGCTCAGCAGCTCCAACAGGAGAGGGTACACATTTGTGCATATGCATCCCAAAAGAACAGGACGTCACTCCCTCCCATGGTCCTAGGAGGCAGTAGTCCCAGCAGCTGCTCCGTCCAGGTTATTGTAGTCGATTGATAAAGAAAAAGGAATTTTGGACGTTGTATGAAGCATGCGGCTGAATTGAACAGCATAAACAGAGAATGGCTGGTGGGTATACAAAGATAAATGACCCAATCACATAGTGTTATGGCATGTACAAAGTAACATCACATGAACCAGTATCATGATTATAAGGTTTATTAAACACAACAATCATATAGTAATAAAAGTAATGTAGGTAACATGAATGGTACATATAATGGACAGTGCAGCGCTTAAACCATAAACAACTAAGATATTAAACGTATTAAAAGTCCATAAAATCATATGTAGAAAAGCACAAATGCAATTAGAAAGCCGAAGACATCAACGGTGATAAAGGGTGCTTCATGCAAATTCTGAAGTGCTCCATACAGTCTTACCTACGGAGCAAAAGCGGTGCCCGGCTTCCATCCAAAAGTTTAACTTTAACCACCAGTGGTGGCGAATGCCTTTACGACCTTCCTGTTAGCTCAGGGGTCCACTTTGTAAGGTGAGTGGTTTGGCTAGCAAATGGTGTGAGCACGGACTAAGGAGCACTTCAGAATTTGCATGAAGCACCCTTTATCATCGTTGATGTCTTCGGCTTTCTAATTGCATTTGTGCTTTTCTACATATGATTTTATGTACTTTTAATACGTTTAATATCTTAGTTGTTTATGGTTTTAGCGCTGCACTGTCCATTATACCCAAGCTTAAAAGGGTTTATATATTTGCCTTTAGTGCCCAGCTGCTGTTAGTTGTCATCAGGTTTTGCGCTGACTGTTTGTCTCTGATTGTTCATGAATGGTACATGACATTAACAACATGATGTCAGAAGAGAGGGGGACCACCAGACATCAAATTCTATGTTCACGTATTGTAATAAGGTTCATAAAATTAACTTGGTAAAGGCCAGTAAAAAACAACAGAATAATAAACATGTTGTAGAATATCACTCTTGGATAAAATTGGTATTCTAGGCATCTCTATAGCTCGACGCGTTTCATGGATACCTCCAATCTTCAGGAGCAGATGCAATAATCTATAAACATAACATAAGGTAAATTGATGGAACTGGCCAATTAACAAAAGGTGAATTGGAACATAGAGGGGCTTGAGAGGCAGAAAGAGCAGGAGTATTATCAGTAACAACGATGCTGTGGATATATAACCCATAGACAACTTACAATTGAGCTGTGGTTGTATGTGGCAGTGCAATAGGCCAGGACCCACTGGAGAACAGTCATCCTCCCGGTAGCTGAGGCGGTATAACCCACGGATAAGAGTGGAAAAACCAGTGTGGGAGAGCGATACCTGAGGGGTGGCAACCCAAATGTCTATAAGGTGAAAAATATGAGCATAAATAAATGAAATAGGAAATATGAATAAAAAAGGTAGTGCTAATATACGTTGAAAAATAAGTGATAGGAAAGGTGGAAGATCACATCGTAATCCATAATAGTGTACCAATAACAACTATGGTATATGTATTGTAAAAAAGGGGGGGGGGGGGGGATGATCTCCTAATAAAACATAAATGGTAAGATAGGATGGTGTACCATATTAATGCAATAATAGTGAAAAATACACTATCAACCTACCCATATAGCTGAAAATGTGAAGAAGCAACCTAAATACAATGTATCAAATGGTGATTACCTTGGTATAGCAAGTATTCCTGTGTGACCTGACTGGTGTTTTGTGGCCGTGAACACCGCTCAGCAGGGACCCAACTAATATAAAATATACTCCCATGTGTCCAATGTGTCCAATGGGTATCCGCCAACGTCACGCAGACGGCTGACTAGGGGGAGGAGGCGACCGCACCGGAGCGAAAGGGAGCCGTCCGGTACAAGGTGCCAAAATTACCCCATCAAAGACCGCCCAGATTAAATTAGATTTTTTTTTTTTGTTTATTTTATGCTCATATTTTTCACCGTATAGGCATTTGGGTTGCCACCCCTCAGGTATTTCTCTCCCACACTGGTTTTTCCACTCTTATCCTTGGGTTATACCGCCTCAGCTACCGGGAGGATGACTGTTCCCCAGTGGGTCCTGGCCTATTGCACTGCCACATACAACCACAGCTCAATTGTAAGTTGTCTATGGGTTATATATCCACAGTATCGTTGTTACTGATAATACTGCTGCTCATTCTGCCTCTCAAGCCCCTCTATGTTCCAATTCCCCTTTTGTTAATTGGCCAGTTCCATCAATTTACCTTATGGTATGCTTATAGATTATTGCATCTGCTCCTGAAGATTGGAGGTATCCATGAAACGCGTCGAAACTATAGAGATGCCTAGAATACCAATTTTATCCAAGAGTGATATTCTACAACATGTTTATTATTCTGTTGTTTTTTACTGGCCTTTACCAAGTTAATTTCATGAACTTATTACAATACGTGAACATAGAATTTGGTGTCTGGTGGTCCCCCTCTCTTCTGACATCATGTTGTTAATGTCATGTACCATTCATGTAACCTACGTTACTTTTATTACTATATGATTGTTGTGTTTAATAAACCTTATAATCATGATACTGGTTCATGTGATGTTATTTTGTACATGCCATAACACTATGTGATTGGGTCATTTATCTTTGTATACCCACCAGCCATTGTCTGTTTATGCTGTTCAATTCGGCCGCATGCTTCATATAAAGTCCCAAATTCCTTTTTCTTTATCACTCCATTAGGGATGGAGGCGTTCTATGGCGTATGCCCTGGCCTCATATAAAGTCCCACATTTCCCCCCTCTTTTTTATAGGTTATTGTAGTCATTTAATACTTTTTATTACATTTATTTTTTGTAAAAATACAAGCAGTATAAGTACCGGCATTCAACCTGCTTTCAGCCTATGGCACTCCCTATTCTGCAGACCTCAGTTGTCAGCTAAAAGGTTCCTGTGTCTGTGTTTCATCTGTGTATTTAAAACCTTCCCGCCCGGCCTATAACAGATTGATGGCCAGGCAGGACATTCCTCCTTTTGAGTGGAATTTATATTTTGCTTTTGGGTTTAGCTATCCTTTTTCACTAGTAATATATTGAGGACACAATGTTGACAGGTTTGGCGATCAGTAAAATTGCAACATCCATGTCTATGGTATGTAAAGGATACTTTAGTAATCTCTTCTAGTCCACTGCCTCAGATTGGAAAATGGTTGTAGAATTCCCTTTTTAATTATAATCTGGTCTCTGTTTCTCCAGGGTGTTAATAAAGAACCCTATATTATTTTGGAGACCCTTCCTACAGAATATGACTCTCGTGTTAAAGCAATGGAAGTGGCGAAAGGCCTACTGAGCAAAATAGAGATATTGGAGGACTGGATAAGCAGATTCAGGAAGTACGCTGGACCTTGTCTGCATTTCTTCAGCATTAGTTATTTCATTACTGCCTTAATTATCAACATATCATTTTTTTTTTCTTTTTCTTGCAGCTGGTAGTCTATTTGAAAACCTGGGCATCCAGCCCTAAAGGGATGCTCGTTTATGACCCTCCTGGCACAGGGAATACCCTGCAAGCAAGAGCATGTGCAGCACAAACCAAGGTAGGTGGTGGTTGAGTAGCACTAGGACACAGTAAGTTTGAGAGGCACAGGTTGTTGTGACACATTCCTTTGTCTTGTAAGCTACATTCCCGAAGATTGCCGGGCCTCAGTTAGCTGAGATGTTTATCAGAGATGGAGCCAAGCTTGTGGGGGCACCTTTGCTTTAGCCAAGGAGAAGGCACCGTCCACTATTTTCATTGATTTGTTGGATGCTTGTGAAACAAAAAGGTTAGTTTTCTTGTTAAGCATGGATTCAAATAACAGACTGCTTTTCGAAGATGCACCACATAAATTAGGTAAGCTGGTGGGCTGCTAGGGTTAGGGGGATCCTGTGTGTGACCATGCTTGATATTATGCCATTAATATGGGTGTAACATGTAATGTGTTGTAAAATGTGAACCAGGCAATTGGAGATTTAGAAACTCAGTTTAGCAGTCGTTCTCAACCGGGGTTCCACGGTGATCTGACTGTCAGTCAGGCAGCTGACAGGAGGATCGCACAGACATAGGCAGGGAAGTGGCTGGCATCCTATTGGCTGTAGCGCGCTGTTCCCTGCAGGCCCCTCTTGCCCTTCCTGAGTACGTGACATCACCTGGGGTGGACAGGAAAGGAGGAGGGGCAGAGAGGGAACAGCGCGCCACTGGAGGAGATATGAAATTAGTTCTGAAGCCAGAAGAAGAGAGCCGGTACTGTGCCCAGCCTCTCTCTCTCTCTCTCTCTCCCCCCCCCCCCCCCCCCCCAACAGTCTGTCCCCAGTCATGCCCCCCACCATGTCATGTGCACTGTCCCGTATAATGTGCTCAGCCCCATGCAATGTGCCCTGTCCCATGCCATGTGTCTTGTCATGTCCCCTGAATGGATCAGCTCTGCAGGAAAAGAAAGCACAAGTTTCACATTAATTAGGTATCTTTTAATATTTATTCTTTTATTTAATGCTATTTCTACAACTAATTTTTGTTAACAGCTCGCTGATCATACCAATGTTCCATGAGCTGTAGATGTGAACATTATTTCGGGGGTTCCTCGAGATCTCAAACTTGTTGCCAGGGGTTCCTCTATGGTAAAACGATTGAGAAACACTGCTCTAGAACTTTGTGCTTGGGTTTATACAATTACCGCTTACATCGGAAGTGACTGTGCTGTGTATATGTGCCTCCATGCTTGGAGTGAAACTACGTGCCTTACTGCTGTAAATACTCTTTCTACTACCGTCTCTCCGGTAATAAATGTTGCCTGGTTTCGAATGTCAGTACGTGTGATTCCCTCTGTGAAAACGTTGCACTCTACCCCGCTTACAGCCGGCCCATTAAGAAGGCGCAGGGCGATTTGCACATGCGCAGTAAGAAACCTGCTGTGAAGCTGCAAGGCTTCACTGTTGGTTTACCTTACCCAAGATGGCGGCGCCAGCACTTGAGAGCTAATTCAAGAATTGAATATAAGGTGTACTACTAAAGCTGGCCATACAGTAATTGAACTTCATAAAAATGTTTCACTCGTTTGATCTCCTAACCGGTGGTGGGGTCAAATCGGCATTTGATTTTGACCTCGGTGATAGGAAAATTCGAAGGAACAGGATGGAAGATTTTTCTTGAAAAAAGTGGATTTCGAACAGTGTATGGGGTTTTCATTCGGTAAAGTCCATTCATTCCAAAATGCAATTCTAAAAGCAAACAAAATTTTGACGTACTTTTGATTCAAGTACAGTCGTCAAGTCCTAAGAATATTCATACAAATATTCATTAAAATTATCTATCAGTGTATGGTCAGCTTTACCTTATCTCTCGGTCTGGCAATCTCTAGCACCTGTTTTATTCTGCCTGAAGCTCCAGGCTATGGGCAGTTCCTTGGCATCATTGCAGAGCTATTAACCCTATATTGTACATGGAGGAGGACAGTATGTGACTGTGGCCCAAAATGCCTTAGAGAGACGACACTGCTTGACCAGTCTTATGGATGGAGGAAGCCTGCCAGACCCAGCAATAGGGTAAGTATTGCACCTTATCCCTGCACTCTAGGCCAGGGGTCTGTAAACTGCGGACTGCAGGCCGGATGTGGGCTTTTGTTTGCCTTTATCCTGCTCTTGGGGTATTTTTCCTTCACTGATAAAAGGCATTATTCCTCCCACTGACACCAATGATGGGTCACTATTCCTCCCACTGACACTAATAATGGAGAACTAATTCTTCCACTGACGCCAATGATGTCATTTTTTTTTTTATACTCCCACTGACAACCAAGCCTATGGCATTGTTTGCTCCTATCAATGCTGGGGCATTTTCTACTCCCCCTGGCCAGAGTCTGCACCACCTTCTAAAACTGTAATAGTAGTAAACTGGCCCTTTGTTTCGAAAGTTAGCAGACTCCCACTCTAGACTAAACAAGCATTTAACTTTGGGGGGGGGCACTGCAAGGGTAGATTCACATTTCTCTGCACACTTCACTAAATCGAGTATTACCAATTGCTTAATATCTTCTTCCTGTTCTAGGCTGTTCCCGACAACGGCTTTACCAAGGAGAAGATCAGAATCTTGGAGGGTTTCGGCTTACTGAAACACAACAGCTGCTACAGGAAGAACAGTCAGAGACAGTGTCACACTGCCACCAAGCCCCGAAGTCTCTATATCTTCATTGAGAATCTGGCTTCCTTACCCTTGGACAAAAGTGGATGTTTCAAAGGTTGCTGATCATTTACGCTCAGTTGGGCTCTCTGGGGTTTTTTTTTTTTGATACACGTCCTGCTGTGCGTCACCATTTAGCTGCTATTGTCACCTCATGGAGCAGAGAAAAGTGTGCCCCTTTTGGAAAAAACCCCATAAGCTGACCTTGTTCACGTATCGGTGGTATATTCTGCTCCTCAGCTACATACATTTTCTAGGTACAGGCTAAGAACATTCAGTGTTCAGCACACAAGCATTGATACCGAATGATTTACAAGCGCCAATAGAACTGCCTTGTGTTACCAATGTGGATGTTCATTTGGAGTGGATACATAATGACTGATGTATTCCAGCCTTAAGTATCAGTGCCAAGACATCAAAGAATAATAAGTAACTGAAAGCTCACACTCCTCATGTTACCCTATCGATGACTGTAGCCCTGCACACCCTGGATGGGTTCAGCACTGATTCCTAAGGCGTTTTAAAAAAATTCTAATTTCTATACTAAGCCGGAGCAAAAAAAAATGTCCATAGCAAGTTGTTTTATTTTTTTTTTTTTAACAAGGATTTCTTGATATGTTGTTTTTTTTTTCTATTTTATTTAACCAATACATTTTAGTTTTGTTGTGATAACTTAATATAAAAATAGATTTTCGTATTTGGTCTCATTTTTCTTTGAGATTGGAATGAATGCGGTCTCTGCTTTTACATACATATTTGGGTTATTTATCTATAATGCAAGTCTGATGCCGCAAAAAAATTTAAAGCCAAACTCCTTCATACTGTCACTTTAAAATGGTTTGTTTGGACCAAGCTGGTCCAAATCAATGATGACCTACATGAACAGGTGCACCGGCTGTAAGCACTGTATTTACTGTATATAGCCTCACCTATATTATGTATACAGCACTGTGTTCTGGCAGCTGGACAGGGACTTCATATCCTGCTCTTAGAGAAAAATAGGGTTGGGATAAGCGCTGCTTAGCAATTAACAGGGAGCTTTGTATTGTCTGCATGAGTAGGCTTCCTCTGATTGGCTGGAGTTGGAGTGCTGGGTGGATAAATCCTAAACGCCACCTCAGCCCATCAGAAAAACCCTTGACCCTTGTACTCACTCATAAAAATACAATTCTTGATTTTTTTTTTTTTTTTTTCTGGGAGTGGGAGCTGATGTTACGTAGGTTTAACACGCATGGGTGTATTATATGGCTTTACAGCCAAAAAATATGTTTGTATCCGCAGAGCACGGGAGCCACATCTATCCTGTCAATCTGCATATAGAAATGTATTGCAGAATAGGCTGTACATGGGTATACGCACATAAATGCAGCTACTTGCGCTTACATGCATATGGATAGATTTTCGCAAGTGAAGCACAATGTAATACGTTTCTATGGGAAGAATTACGTAGTAGATGTGGTTCCTGGGCGCTGAAAATACAGGCATAATTTACACTGTACACAGCCATATGTCTTACAATATGTCCATGTGCTGGAGCCCTAAGAAGAAAAGTGTTTCACTGCTATGCAGAATCTGATTTGTTTCTTTCCTATGGTGACAACACTGTTTAGTATCTATTCTAGGGAGAAGCAGCATTGTCATCATAGGTTCCATTACTGATTTGGGCAACAATCACATCATCCTCTCCTCTACATTATGTAATGAGGAGGAGGTTGATTGCAGGTGAAAAGGGAACCAAGAAATGTGACATTTTATGGAGTTTAAATTCAGCTTACAGTAAAGGGGTCTGAAGCATGCGTGACATTTTAAGAACGTTTGTTTTTTTTTTTTTTTTTTTAATATCGAACAATGTCCATTTCTTACCATAGTAAAAAGTAAATTCAAAGGAGCAGGATGGAATTTTTTTTCTCAAATTAACAAATCACTAACAGTGTATGTGGTTTTTCGTTCGGGGAAGAGCATCCACCCCAAAATCAAATGCTAAAGCAAACAAAATTTTGAAGTACTATTGAATGTACCGATCATTTTTGTACAAATATTTGTTAGAAAATCTACTAGGGAATACCCAGCTAAATTTACAAACTAGATATCTATCAGGATCAATAGGTATTTATCTGTATTCAGAAAAAAGAAAGCCAATACACCCACCACATCTTAAGCTGGATACACACTATAAAAAAAAGGGGAGGGGAAAGGAAATTGTATCCAGTTTAAGGACTGCCAAGTAAGCTGCAATATCTTACGTTACCTTACCTTTTTTATCTTAACTTTTTACTTCTTAAATTTTTTTTATTCATTTTTAGCAAAAGACAAACCTATTACAGAACAATCTAAAATCTCAACATACAAAAATACAAAACATTCACAACAAACATGATACACAACATTCCTAAGGTATAGAAATCACACAGTATTGCCATCTCCTATAAACAAACTTACAATTCTAAATTCCCCCCTTCCATATACTCAAACTTATAAGAGGGGAAAAAAAAAAAAAAAAACCCTCCCACTTATTCCAATCCTTTTAACCATGTGAGATTTGGGGGTGGATCAAGAGATGGTCGCACAAAAGGCCCCCTCAACAGATCCATCCTAATTCAGTGCACCTTCCCCCCCGCTTCCTTCTGTAATTCTTTTTATCCCCCTCTTTAAACTCCACTCCCCCACCTACCATAACCCAATCCTTTTACCCCTGTGAGCCTAAAAAGTTAGTAATTTAATTATGGGGTGGGTCTAGGGAGGATTGCGCAAAGGCCTCCACCCTAGTTCCACCCTGATTCCGTGCACCCCCTCCCTCCCAAATCTGCCTGTCCCCTCTCTCTAAACTCCATTCCCCTCGTGCAGTGAAGAAGAGAAAAAAAAAAAGGGGGGGCCCCTCTACCAATACTTTAATCGATTCTATAGCTTGAGTAAATCCCAGATTGTTTAAAACTCAAACCAACCGCCCCAAGTTCTATAGAATCTGTCTGGAGTCCTTTTGCAAAGATATTAGTTCTTCCATCAATCTAGTTTTATCCATTTCCCTGAACTAATCTTTTCTTTAAACAGGATTTTCTTTCGTTTCCATTGTCTCGGAATTAGGGCTTTCGCTGCATTCAACAGAAACAGAACCACTGTTGCTCTATATTTTTTCTATGTCTCCCCCGTGGCGTGAAACAAAACACTGCCATGGGTCCTGCCTGATCTCAACACCACTAATCTTCTAAATCATTTTCAACACTTCTTTCCAAATGCCACCATATATGGGCATGTGTTCCCTCAAGCTGGCACTCCCTCCAACACAACGTTGATACCTCTGTGTTGATCTTATGAAGTTTTGCTGGAACAAAATACCAATTTAATTTATAATTCATTTCTTTTATCCTCGCATCTATTGACATAGAGTGTATATAATCTATAACTTTACATTTCGTTTGATTTAATTCAAGTTCCCAACTCTCGAAAAGGCATGGTGGCCCAGGGGGGAAATCAACATTCCATATATACTGGATATCCCATGTCCGTTTATTCCCCCCTGGTCCATGAGTCTTTCCCATGGGCTAAACTCCCTGATAGAATGAAGGGGTGTTGGAGTTGCCTATATCTCCAAACATCCCAGGGTAAAAAGCCATATCTCTCTCGTAATTCACATATTGAACAGAGGGTATTCCTTGACTTTAGATACACTTTGTTAACCCAAAGAAATATTCCATTACTGCAATGATATTCCCACAACACAAGTAGTTTATTTGCTTTATTAAAAAATATCTTCTTCAGAAGCTGATGACTAAAGGAGGATGTCATGCGGTGCTTCAAGTAAATGAAAGGATTGTATGATTCTGTACAAAAATCCTGAATACCTAAACAAAACAACGGTCTCTGCTCATTCATTGCCACGTCTACTCTTTTTATGACTCTTCTTTGACCTAGAAAAAAAATAAATAAAAAAATGAAATAAAAAATGTCTTACACACAGCTGCTTCCTTATCAACCCTTTTGCTGCCAGAGCAGCAGTCACACAATATTAATAATTTTAGAACAAACAGTGCCTTTCAAAAGTATTCATACCCCTTGAAAATTTTCCACATGTCATGTTACAACCAAAAAACAAATGTATTTTATTGGGATTTTTTTGTGATAGACCAACAAAGTGGCACAGAATTGTGAAGTGGAAGGAAAATGATTTTCAAATTTTTTTACAAATAAATATGTGAAAAGTGTGGCGTTTGTATTCAGCCCCCCTTAGCCAATACTTTGTAGAACCACCTGTCACTGCAATTACAGCTGTAAGGCCCCTTTCACACGGAGCTGTCTGTTTTTCACAGACTCCGTTTCCTCAGCGGGGATCGCTCCGCCCGCTGAGCCGGCGGATGACAGTGTGCACTGTGCAGAGACAGACCTGTCAGATCCCCACTATGGCGGAATTGGATGAAAACTGATCCGCCTGTCCGTTTTCATCCAATACGATCGACAGATGGAAAATAGGGTTTCCATCCGCCTGAATTTAGAACATGTCACCGCTGACATGCATCGCTCCATAGAACTGTATGGAGCGTCCATTCAGGTCCACCTAAAAAAAAAAAAAACTGACAGGCGGAGTTCAACGGTCCGCCCGTGTGAAAGGGGCCCAAGTCTTTTTGGGGATGTCTCTACCAGCTTTGCACATCTAGAGAGTGGCATTTTTGCCCATTCTTCTTTTCAAATTAGCTCAAGCTCTTTCAGATTGGATAGAGTGTCTGAACAGAAATTTTCAAGTCTTGCCACAGAGTCTCAATTGGATTTAGGTCTGGACTTTGACTGGGCCATTCTAACACATGAATATGCTTTGATCTAAACCATTCCATTGTAGCTCTGGCTGTATGTTTAGGGTCGTTGTCCAGCTGGAAGGTGAATCTCCACCGCAGTCTCAAGTCTTTTGCAGACTCGAACAGGTTTTCTTCTAAGATTACCTTGTATTTGGCTCCATCCATCTTCCCATCAACTCTGACCAGCTTCCCTGTCCCTGCTGAAAAAAAGCATCCCCGCAACATGTTACCACCACCATGTTTCACGGTGGGGATGGTGTGTTCAGGGTGATGTGCAGTGTTAGTTTTCCACCAAACAAAGCATTTTGCTTTTAGGCCAAAAAAGTTCAATTTTGGTCTCATCTGACCAGAGCACCTTCTTCACGTTTGCTGTGTCCCCCACATGACTATTGTGTAAACTGCAAATGGGACTTCTTACGGCTTTCTTCTTGCCACTCTTCCATAAAGGCCAGATTTGTGGAGTGCACGACTAATAGTTGTCCTGTGGACAGATTTTCCCACCTGAGCTGTGGATATCTGCAGCTCCTCCAGAGTTATCATGGGCCTCTTGGCTGCTTCTCTGATTAATGCTCTCCTTGCCTGGCCTGTTGGTTTAGGTGGATGGCCATGTCTTGGTAGGTTTACAGTTGTGCCATACTTTTTCCATTTGCAGATGATGGATTGAACAGTGCTCCTTGAGATGTTCAAAGCTTGGGATTTTTTTATTTTTATTTTTTAATAGCCTAACCCTGCTTTAAACATCTTCATAACTTTATCCCTGACCGGTCTGGTGTGTTCCTTAGCCTTCATGCTGTTTGTTCACTAATGTTTTCTAACAAACCTGAGGGCTTCAGAAAAGCTGAATTTATACTGATTACCGTATATATCGGCGTATAACACGCACTTTTTTCCCCTTAAAATCAAGGGAAAATCATGCGCCGATTATGAGCCTTTTGGCGGCTCTCGGCGGGTTTCGGACATTCTCGGCGGCTTTTGCAGTCCCGCCGAGAACGGCGGCGCCATTTTTAAATGCCAGATGTCTGCAAATGACACAGGGCAAGGCTGCAGACTACTGATGGACACAGACAAGGCTACAGATGGACACTGATGAGCATTTAAATGTAAGTTTTTTCCTTAAAATTCCCTCCTAAACTTGGGGTGCATGTTATATGCCGATAAATACAGTAAATTACACACAGGTAGACTCTATTTACTAATTAGGTGATTTCTGAAGGCAATTGGTTCCACTAGATTTTAGTTAGGGGTATCAGGGGGCTGAATACAAATACATGCTACACTTTTCAGATATAAAAAAAAAATAAAAATAAATAAATACATTTTACACACAAGAACATAAAACCCCCACCCAAAAAAAAACTTGTGTGCCCCCCCCCACAAACACGTTTTGGGGGCGCCTACATATGAAAACGTTAAATTGCGATACACATGTGACACATTGTCAGAGTGAGCAATTATTCGAGCACCAGACCACCTCCGTAACTCAAAACTGATTACCTGTAGGGGGCTTTTAAGATTCACCTATGAAAATTATAGGGTACTGAAGTTTGTCGCCATTTCAAAGGCGCATGCAAATTTAAGCTTTGGCATTTTGGGTATCTATTCACTCGGTGCTACCTCACCTTGTATATTTTACCAAGAAATTGGGTAATTTATTGCATTTACAGTGCCTTGAAAAAGTATTCACACCCCTTGAAATTTTCCACATTTTGTCATGTTACACCAAAAACGTAAATGTATTTTATGTGATAGACCAACACAAAGTGGCACATTATTGTGAAGTTGAAGGAAAATGATAAATCCTTTAAAAAAAAAAAAAAATTTAAAAAGGATTTAATAAAGTGCCCTATAATTTTCATAGGCGAATCTTAAAAGCCTCCTACAGGTCATCAGTTTTGAGTTACGGAGGTGGTCTGGTGCTCGAATTTTTGCTCACTCCGACAATGTGTCATATATGTATCGCAATTTAACGTTTTGGGGTTTTTTTTGTACAAATTTAAATGCTTCTTCTTCAGTTACGGGGGGTGTGTGCAAGTAATCCGGCACCTGCAAAGGCGTTGGACTGCTTCCATCTGACAGCCAGAAGTCAGCTTGTCAGCTATACACACACTGCTGTCAGGTCAGTATGACATACGGACCTGGCAGTGACAGGATTAAACAATATTGATGAGATATACCGGTTAACATCAAGAGCAATTACCTCTCTGGCGACTTAGAATGGCTCCTGTGTCGGTGACTTCTGTGGTGACCTGTTGATATAAACGTTAATTAGCAGTATATATTTTCAAACCTTTATCTAATACAATGAAGCAATGCAGAACCCAACAAGAATGTGTCAAGTGATGGCATGCACAACAGCCAACTATAAACCAAGTCGGACATCAGTACACTGAAATCGGATTGATTGCTATGGGTTTCTACATCACCCCACTGATCTTTGCAAGCTTATGGAGTTACTATACTACAATAGAGTGCTATGCTGTCACTAATGTTTTCCAATTGTTCCTAAGCTGCAAGGTAAAAGTGTACGGTAAATCAACAAATAAGCATCACACATTTATTTTCTGTGGACTTTAATAACTGATGTGTTTATCTGATTGCATTACAGATAAGTTTCTTAGCACTACCATCACATTATACAATCAAGGTCTTCTTTTTAAAGACTAAAATTACTGGTTCTTTTTAGGTCACTGTAAAGACAATAAAAAAAAAAAGTAGCTAAGGTGCTCTCTCTCCATTGCTCAGTTTCTTTCCCCTTACCCTCCTCCTGCAATAAGTGTAGGCTTGACTGAAGTCTTTATTGTGCCATAGAGAAGAGGAAAAAAAAAAAAAAAAAAAAAAATTACCTGGAGATTTGGATTTGGATCTGTGACGTCGTTCTCTTGATCTGCTCCGGTGTCTCCTGGGACTTTTGCTCCGATGTCTTTCCCGGCGTGGAGGAGATGGACTGTGGGTAGAAAGCAAAAAAGGTCTATAAAAATTCCTATCAGAAGAATAAATAAAATTTGACCACCTTGTAGCCGTTTTTGCCATCGGGATTTTTCTTTAAAATGACATCGTGGTGCTTTGGCCAAATATTAATAGAACCCTTAACTCAGTTGTTTTGAGTTTTGCTTTAGCCCAACAATGAACATGCTACATGATGAAAGAGATGGGGAGGCTCCCTGGAAAATACATAAAAACAAGCTTTACCAGAAGGAGAAAGGACTTCTGGGTAACATGTATAGGCAGTCCCCGGGTTACAAATAAGCTCTGTAGGTTTGTTCTCAAGTTGAATTTGTATGCAAGTCGGAACAGGTACATTTTTTAGGTGGAACTCCAGCCCAAAAAATAATTTTTCCTTTTTTTTTTGGATGGCATAGGGAAGTAACCCTTCCCTATGCCATCCAAAAAAAAAAAAAAAAAGGAAAAATTATTTTTTGGGCTGGAGTTCCACCTAAAAAAATGTACCTGTTTCCTGTAAAATTGGTTTTGCTGCCTGTCACTTTCTGTCCCTGTGACAATTGGATTTAGAAAAATCTTGGGTTGTTGTGGAAACAAGGATTGTTGATAAAGCATCAGTGGAGACACCCCCCCCCCCCCCCCCCCATGATAACTCTTACAGGAGCGAATTTCCCTTCTTGGGGTACATTTCCTCTCACTCCCTGTGTCGCCCTCCGTTTGTAAGTAGGATTCATATGTAAATTGGATGTATGTAATTCGGGGACTGCATGTACATGCTACTGGCTTACCTTTCCCTGGGAGCACTGGCTGAAGTCTCATATGTGTACTCCAGTGAAATCACTCCTAAGAACTTCACATTAGAGGTCAAAAAACCATGACTGTCCACTTGTAGGTTGTGCTTCAGCAGTGAATATGTGATGCTTTGAATATCCATTAAGCAAGTCTTACCTGCCAAACACCCCAACCCAAATGCCCTTTTTCTGAAAACATCTCCTATAATTTACTAATGTGTCATCTTGCCTTCGAATGAGCTAGAGAACATAGTACATTTTTTTCAGAGACTCACCTCCTTCTCTTGGGTGAGCGGCTACGCCTGAAACAAAAAAATAAAAATAAATAGTTCAGTGAGGAACCTCACCAAAACATTAAATGTGAATATGGGTGCATTGGACAAGCACTTATTGCAATACTTAAAATTGCTAAGGGAAGTTCAACGAACATTGCATGCAACACAGTCCACAACATTTCACAATGTTACAATATAGGCAAAATTCTGTGAATGACTGAAGCAGATTTTCAATAAACTAGACTAAAACTAAACCAGAATGTGTATATAAAGAATTCCAGGTATGCAACTTTTTTCTTACATCATTACACTGGTCCACCTGGATATGCATATACCATACCTATGAGATCCCTCTAGAAGCCGGAAATCACTATAGTAGACATTGCTACTCAAGTGATAATTTGCAGTGCACATCCTGGGATCTCTGAAGTAATGCAGGTCAGTGACCAGACCTGAACCCAGAAGCTCTCCCCCAACTTGTGCCTGTATGCCCCATGTTGGCATGGTGTCCACTGTAGCATTTGCAGTGGCAGAGCAGTGAAGGACTGGCTGTAAGAGGGATTACTTTGACGCAGTTGGTCAGCTTAAACATGCATTGCAATTTATGTGAACTAAAAATCCCTGTGTTTTTCATTGCATAGTTTGCTGGAAAGGATGTATAGCAGTGTGCAGAGGGTCCATCCGGAATTTGTAGTGTTAACATGTGGTCACACCCCTTTAGCACCCGATAGTTTAAATACATGTAAAAGCTATTGGGATTGGAGAACAGGTATATCTGGTCTCCTGGTATGCGAGGGTGCCTGGGCACTCCTGTGTCTACAGCCTCATTGATGTGTATACATAGTGTGAGATCACAGGCACTGCTGCCTCTAACTGCTAGGATCAGGAGATTTGGTGATGTCACTATTGTGCAGCTCACTATTCTCCTGGCTCACAAGAGTAAAGCCAAGCCCTGCCTCCACCAAGATGGCCGCTTTTACACAGAAACAGTGCAGATCAAAGCATGGCAAGTTAGTAATGGCTAAATCAGCGCCAGAGAGACTACAGACAAACCTGGTGACTATTCCTTTGCCCTCGGTCTGCTCTTTTTTTGGCATAGCTTTCAGAGTACCGTTCCTCTTTAAACACCCCCTCTGCTATGGTTATCCTACCTTCTAGGTGAGCGGCTGCGGCTCCTCCGGTAGCGAGGTGAAGGGGATCTACGTGGTCGGTCCAGATCCCGGTAACTTCGTCTGTGATGATCTGGAGAGGGAGCTCTGCCCTGTGGCACATAATAAATACATGTCAATACAAGCTGGTAGAATTTATACCTGGAGAATGATATGCACAAAAAGAATGGATGGATTCTAACACTGCAGATATATTATATGGTGTATGTAAAATGTATTGCTCTATTAGACCACAAATTAACCTTATCATCATCGTCATCATCTTCTTCACTAGATTCCACATCATCCATGTCTTCTTCCAAAGCGCTGACACGAGGGTCTAACTGTTCAGTCTCTTCAAGCACATAGCGTTTCTGCCATTCATAAAATCACAAAAAGTCTAAATTAGGGAGGAGGTTTGCAGGCAGTTCTCACTTACAAGGTACACGAATTACATAAAATTAAAGAAACCAGTTTTTGTTAGTCAAGTCAGCACTCACTAGAATGCATGCAAACAAATCGCTACAAGCATCCCGAAGGCTTCAGTCACAACCAATTAAGTGAATTTTTTCTTTGCAGGTAGGTATCTTTGACATACGTTACTATTTATCCCCATGGAAGGAACACTTTGATGGAAAGTGTACCAAAGATGCAGCAAACGGAGTTTATTCTAAAGGAAATCTCCAGGAAAGTGTAAAAAAAAAAATAAAAAAATAAATAAAAAGAAATAAATTCTCCTCGCAGTGGGGCAGGGGGTTAATTATATGTTTTGTCTGGCCATACAGGAATCAGTTTTTTGTTCACCCAGCAGGTTGAATGAAAAAAAAAAAAAACGAAAAACAAAAAACACACAATGCTCCCATCCACAAATGTAAGGGGGACGGGGGAATCCTTCCTGCTATGTCTTTGATGGTGGGGAAGTATCCCTGTTGTCAGAAAACAAAGTACAATGATCAGCCCTGCGGCACTGATCGATCAGAAAAATACCAGCAGTGGTCACACATGGATCAAAATGCAGCCAGTTCCTGTTGAACTGGCCAAATTTTGATCCATGAATGGCTAGCTTTAGTCTAAGGGCAGAGGATTAGGCTGGGTTCACACTGGTCCGACAAACGCTCCGACATTGGGAGCTCATGTTGCATGACGTGTAAAAGTCAATGTTTCCCTATGGGAGCCGTCTTAACTGGTCCGACACAAGTCGGTCCGACTTTGAAAATGCTCCCTGTACTACTTTGGTCCGACTTTGATCCTACTTCAGCCCATCGACTATCATTGAAGTAGGATCAAAGTCGGATCCTAGTCCTAACCATCCGACTTTGGCATCCAACATTGTGTTATTTCCTGCCCCCTGCTGTAGCCCCTCCATTGTGTGTTAGTTTTGATTGGTCAAAGGGCAAGTGTACTATCTAAAAAGTCGGATCAAGGCTGGGTTCACACTATACTACACGACAGTAGTGCGACTTTCATCCTACTTTGCTCTGCGACATCAGTCCTACATTGGTCCTACATCCATCCAACTTTCATGAACAGGATACTACTTTGATCCGACTTTTCAGATAGTTTTGATTGGTCAAAGGACAACTGTACTATCTGAAAAGTCGGATCAAAGTAGTATCCTGTTCATGAAAGTTGGATGGATGTAGGACCAATGTAGGACTGATGTCGCAGAGCAAAGTAGGATGAAAGTCGCACTACTGTCGTCTAGTATAGTGTGAACCCAGCCTTGATCCGACTTTTCAGATAGTTTTGATTGGTCAAAGGACAAGTGCACTAACACACACTGGGAGGGGCTACAGCAGGGGGCAGGAAATAACACAATGTCGGATGCCAAAGTCGGATGGTTAGGACAAGGATCCGACTTTGATCCTACTTCAATGATAGTCAATGGGCTGAAGTAGGATCAAAGTCGGACCAAAGTAGTACAGGGAGCATTTTCAGGCCGGGTTCACACTGGTCCGACAAACGCTCCGACATTGGGAGCTCATGTCGCATGACGTGTGAAATTCAATGTTTCCCTATGGGAGCCGTCCTAACTGGTCCGACACAAGTCGTTCCGACTTTAGAAATGCTCCCTGTACTACTTTGGTCCGACTTTGATCCTACTTCAGCCTATTGACTATCATTGAAGTCGGATCAAAGTCGGATCGCCGTCTCGCATGATCCGACTTCGGCACGCGACTTGTGCTCTGATGATCTTGAGGGGGAACTCCGCGCCAAATTTTAAATAAAAAACCGGCATGGGTTCCCCCTCCAAGAGCATACCAGGCCCTTGGGTCTGGTATGGACCTTGAGGGGAACCCCCTACGCCGAAAAAACGGCGTGGGGGTCCCCCCCAATCCATACCAGACCCTTATCCGAGCACACAGCCCGGCCGGACAGGAATGGGGGTGGGGACGAGCGAGCGCCCCCTCCTGAACCGTACCAGGTCGCATGCCCTCAACATGGGGGGGTTGGTGCCTTGGGGGAGGGGGCGTACTGCGGCCCCCCCACCCCAAAGCACCTTGTCCCCATGTTGATGAGGACAAGGGCCTCTTCCCGACAACCCTGGCCATTGGTTGTCGGGGTCTGCGGGCGGGGGGCTTATCGGAATCCGGGAGCCCCCTTTAATAAGGGGGCCCCCAGTTCCCGGCCCCCCACCCTATGTGAATGAGTATGGGGTACATCGTACCCCTACCCATTCACCTAGGGAAAGTGTCAATTAAAAAAAAAACACTACACAGATTTTTAAAGTTATTTATTAGACAGCTCCGGGGGTCTTCTTCCGACTTCGGGGGTCTCTCCGGTTCTTCTCCACGCTCTCCGGATCTTCTGCCGGGCTCCTCCGCTCTCTTCTGCTCTTTTGCCGCTCTTTTGCTATAGCGGAGGAGCCAGGTCTTCAGTCTTCAGTCTTCTGCCTTCTGCCCTCTTCTCTTCTTCTGATGTTGACACGACGCTCTCTCCGGCTGGAATGCTCTCTGTGCGCTCTGCTATGGCTTATATAGGCGGTAACCCCGCCCCCTTATGCCGTCACAGTCCCTGGGCATGCTGGGACTGTGACGTTTTAGGGGGCGTGGTCATCACCCGAGGACCACGCCCCCTTATGCCGTCACAATCCCAGCATGCCCAGGGATTGTGACGGCATAAGGGGGCGGGGTCACCGCCTATATAAGCCATAGCAGAGCGCACAGAGAGCATTCCAGCCGGAGAGAGCGTCGTGTCAACATCAGAAGAAGAGAAGAGGGCAGAAGGCAGAAGACTGAAGACCTGGCTCCTCCGCTATAGCAAAAGAGCGGCAAAAGAGCAGAAGAGAGCGGAGGAGCCCGGCAGAAGATCCGGAGAGCGTGGAGAAGAACCGGAGAGACCCCCGAAGTCGGAAGAAGACCCCTGGAGCTGTCTAATAAACTACTTTAAAAATCTGTGTAGTGTTTTTTTTTTAATTGACACGTTCCCTAGGTGAATGGGTAGGGGTACGATGTACCCCATACTCATTCACATAGGGTGGGGGGCTGGGATCTGGGGGCCCCCTTATTAAAGGGGGCTCCCGGATTCCGATAAGCCCCCCGCCCGCAGACCCCGACAACCAATGGCCAGGGTTGTCGGGAAGAGGCCCTTGTCCTCATCAACATGGGGACAAGGTGCTTTGGGGTGGGGGGGGCCGCAGTACGCCCCCTCCCCCAAGGCACCAACCCCCCCATGTTGAGGGCATGCGACCTGGTACGGCTCAGGAGGGGGGGGGCGCTCGCTCGTCCCCACCCCCATTCCTGTCCGGCCGGGCTGCGTGCTCGGATAAGGGTCTGGTATGGATTGGGGGGGACCCCCACGCCGCCTTTTCGGCGTAGGGGGTTCCCCCCAAGGTCCATACCAGACCCAAGGGCCTGGTATGCTCTTGGAGGGGGAACCCATGCCGGTTTTTTATTTAAAATTTGGCGCGGAGTTCCCCCTAAAGATTCATACCAAACACAGTGCCGGGCATTGGCGGGGATCCAAGTCGGATCCCCGTTCATTGAAAGTCGGACATATGCCGGCTTCATGTCGCAGGGCAAAGTCGGATCCAAAGTAGGACGGCTGTCGTGTCGCACCAGTGTGAACCCAGCCTCAAAGTCAGACCGACTTGTGTCGGACCAGTTAAGACAGGTCTCATAGGGAAACATTGATTTTCACACGTCATGCGACATGAGCTCCCAATGTCGGAGCGTTTGTCGGACCAGTGTGAACCCAGCCCAAAAGTAGTAGCCTGTTCATGAAAGTCGAATGGATGTAGGACCAATGTAGGACTGATGTCGCAGAGCAAAGTAGGATGAAAGTCGTACTACTGTCGTGTAGTATAGTGTGAACCCAGCCTTTGGCTGGGTTCACACTGGTCTGACAAACGCTCCGACACTGGGAGCTCATGTCGCATGACGTGTGAAATTCAATGTTTCCCTATGGGAGCAGTCCTAACTGGTCCGACACAAGTCGTTACGACTTTAGAAATGCTCCCTGTACTACTTTGGTCAGACTTTGATCCTACTTCAGCCTATTGACTATCATTGAAGTCGGATCAAAGTCGGATCTACGATGAGACTTCGGCACGCGACTTGTGCTCAGATAATCTTGAGGGGGAACTCCGTGCCAAATTTTAAATAAAAAACCGGCATGTCTCCCCCCCCCCCCCCCCCCCCCAAGAGCATACCAGGCCCTTAGGTCTGGTATGGACCTTGAGGGGAACCCCCTACGTCGAAAAAACGGCGTGGGGGTCCCCCCCAATCCATACCAGACCCTTATCCGAGTACGCAGCCCGGCCGGTCAGGAATGGGAACGAGCGAGCGCCCCCCCCCCCACCCCAAACACCTTGTCCCCATGTTGATGAGGACAAGGGCCTCTTCCCGACAACCCTGGCCGTTGGTTGTCGGGGTCTTCGGGCGGGGGGGGGGGGGGGGGGGGGGGGGGGCTTATCGGAATCCGGGAGCCCCCTTTAATAAGGGGGGCCCCCAGATCCCGGCCCCCCACCCTATGTGAATGAGTATGGGGTACATCGTACCACTACCCATTCACCTAGGGAAAAGTGTCAATTAAAAAAAAAAAACACTACACAGATTTTTAAAGTAATTAGACAGCTCCGGGGGTCTTCCGGTTTCGGGGGGTCTCTCCGGTTTTTCTGCCGGGCTCCTCCGATATCTTCTGCTCTTTTGCTATAGCGGAGGAGCCCGGTCTGCTGCCTTCTTCTCTTCGGGAGTCTCTCCGGTTCTTCTCCGCGCTCTCCGGGTCTTCTGCTGGGATCCTCCACTATCTTCTGCTCTTTTGACGCTCTTTTGCTATAGCAGAGGAGCCCGGTCTTCTGCCTTCTGCCCTCTTCTCTTCTTCTGATGTTAACACGACGCTCTCTCTCCGGCTGGAATGCACTCTGGGCGCTCCGCTCTGACTTATATAGGCGGTGACCCAGCCCCCTTATGCCGTCACAGTCCCTGGGCATGCTGGGACTGTGAAGTTTTAGGGGGCGTGGTCATCACCCGATGACCACACCCCCTTATGCCGTCACAGTCACAGCATGCCCAGGGACTGTGACGGCATAAGGGGGCTGGGTCACCGCCTATATAAGCCATAGCAGAGCGCACAGAGAGCATTCCAGTCGGAGAGAGCGTCGTGTCAACATTGGAAGAAAAGAAGAAGGAAGAAGGCACAAGGCAGAAGTCCGGGCCACGGCTAGCAATAGAGCTGTAGAAGATAGCAGAGGAGCCGGCAGAAGATCAGGACACCGGGAGGAGATGCCGGAGAGACCCCGAAGTCGGAAGAAGACCCCGGAGCTGTCTAAAATTACTTTAAAAACCTGTGTACTGTGTTTTTTTATTGACACTTTTTTCCCTAGGTGAATGGGTAGGGGTACGATGTACCCCATACTCATTTACAAAGGGTGGGGGGGCCGGGATCTGGGGGCCCCCTTATTAAAGGGGGCTCCCGGATTCCTATAAGCCCCCCGCCCGCAGACCCCGACAACCAACGGCCAGGGTTGTCGGGAAGAGACCCTTGTCCTCATCAACATGGGGACAAGTTGCTTTGGGGTGGGGGGGTGGCCCGCAGCACGCCCCCTCCAAGGCACCAACCCCCCCCCATGTTGAGGGCATGCGGCCTGGTACGGTTCAGGAGGGGGGGGGGCGCTCGCTCGTCCCCATTCCTGACCGGCCGGGCTGCGTGCTCGGATAAGGGTCTGGTATGGATTGGGGGGGACCCCCACGCCGTTTTTTCGGCGTAGGGGGTTCCCCTCAAGGTCCATACCAGACCTAAGGGCCTGGTATGCTCCTGGGGGGGGGGGGGACCCATGCCGGTTTTTTATTTAAAATTTGGCGCGGAGTTCCCCCTCAAGATTCACACCAAGACATCAGACATTGCGTTATTTCCTGCCCCCTGCTGTAGCCCCTCCCATTGTGTGTTAGTATACTTGTCATTTGACCAATTAAAACTATCTGAAAAGTCGGATCAAAGTAGTATCCTGTTCATGAAAGTCAGATGGATGTAGGACCAATGTAGGACTGATGTCGCAGAGCAAAGTAGGATAAAAGTCGTACTACTGTTGTGTAGTATAGTGTGAACCCAGCCTTAAGGTAAATACTTACCTTAGTCACCATTTGCGTTTGCCACACTGGGAATCCCTGTGCCAGGAATCAACTGATTACTGCTACTGCGATTGACAGCTACAGGCAGATAGCAATCGAAGCAAAAGAAAATTTTTCACCGCTCAGGTAGGTCTGAACTCAGGTGTACAATTAGTGTAGGTCCTTCAGAGGTGGAGAGTCCCAGGTGCTGGCTAAATGCAAGGTAGAGCAGAAATTTGGGAGGAGAAGATCTGGATGCAGCACACCGGATTGAATTACAAAAACGCCTTTATTGTAAAAGCTGGATCATAAAAAGTACAGGACAATCTGGCAGGATGTACAGGCCCACTGACGCATTTCGCACTCATGAGTGCTTACTCATAGCTATGAGTAAGCACTCATCATGAGTGCGAAACGCGTCAGCTGAGCCTGTACATCCTGCCAGATTGTCCTGTACTTTTTATGATCCAGCTTTTACAATAAAGGCTTTTATTAATTCAATCCGGTGTGCGGCGTCCAGATCTTCTCGTCCAAATTTCTGCTCTACAGGCAGATAGCAGCAGCCAAGCCCATACAACGAAATGACAGGCTGTCAGCGTCCACAGCTATGCGTACCTGTTTGCAAAGCCAGCAATTACCTGTGGAGATGGCTGATGGACGCACATATATTATGTCCAGCCATCGTCACTGCACGTATCCGCTGGCTATGTGAACAGGCATGGATAGATGTGGTTACCAACAGCCTATCATTGCAGTGTACAGGTCCTGTCCCTGTATTGCACGCAAAGACACCGAGGCTCTGCCCAAAGATGGGAGCTTCCGGAGGAGTATACTGGAGCAAGGAAACATATAGGTGAAAGAGCCACTTGTGAAACACCCTAGACGGGACAAGCAATTAACCCCCGACCCCCCCCCCCCCCCTGAAAAAGAGAGGGGCTTATTGCAAGGGTGGAATTCTTATGTTTCCTGGAGCTGGGCTTTAATGCACCACACCAAAGTGGTATGAATGTACTCCGCGGCATGAGGCAAATTATCTTTTATCCCTTTTTTGATTGGGCTCTTGTATGTAATACGACAGAGGCATCATTTTCAACTTGTAAAAATGTTTGACTTTGGATAGTAAAAACACTTTTTTTTTTCTGCCAGTAAATACCTTATACAGCCCACTTCCTGTTTCTTATCTGGTCATTAGCCTAGGCTTATGACATCATGCACAGCTCTCTCCAACTCTTGTGAGTTTGCCAGGAAGGGAGGGGGGTGAGTCATAAAAGGGCCAATGAGAACTGTAGAACTGGAGGTGTGTCTGTGTAAATCCAGGAAGTGAACAGGCAGCAGCTTAAGCTGCCCACAGTTAAAATGGCTGCAGCCAGACTTAGTGGAGGGAGATTTCTGCAGCACGTTTGGCAAGTACAGAATCACAGTATATATAAAATATGCAAAGCGATTGGAGGAAAGTTTCAGAATGGCAAAGAGGTTTTTAATACAAATTATGTGAGCAGACTGCAGTTCCTCTTTAAGTCAGTCCTCCCAGCAACCATTTATCAGTGCAAAACCAAGAGCTGGCAGTGACAACTCGGTCTTCACACTGGGAATGCACTCCCAGCACAAATGTCAGAATAAGGCCCACGTCTGTGATGCTGCATATATGTGCGATACAAGCATCAATGGATTAATTTTTATAGATTTGATTCTTATGAAGTGAGAAATTATTACATTCTTATGATTCAATACAGTACTCAGTTATGATAGAAATGGAACTCAAACAGTTTGTTGTTAAAAGCAGAACTCCAGGCAAACCGCTTTATATAGAGGTGAAATCACTCTGCTCTCTCCTTCGCAATACTCCATAAGTATTAGGTTTTTGGAAAATTACCCAGAATACTGTTCTTCTGGTCTGGAAGTGTTTTTAGGACAGTCCCTGCGCACATGTCCGATAGTTGTATTGGGGAGGGTTAACACTCCTGTAACATTCGTTTTCCTGTCTGTATTCCTGTTCAGAAGATTTCATCTCACTTTCTGTCCCAATTGGATTTTTAAAATTTTGGGTTGTTGGTGATAAAGCTTCAGTGGAGACACCTTTTTCCCCATGATAACTCTTACAGGAGTGAATTTCCTTTCCAAGGGATAGCTTTCCTCTCACTTCCTGTTGTCTCCCTCCGTTTGCAAGTAGGAGTCGTATGCAAGTTGGATGTGTGCAACTCAGGGACTGCCTGTAAACGGTTTCATCCAAAGAGACAGCTGGGGCTCATGATGACAGATGCGAGAAAGCAAAATCTTACCTGTAACCGAGGTAATATGACGTCACACACACGTTCAGTATGGAGAAGCTGGTCTATGAATTCATCTACATGCATCAATTCAAATTCTAAACAGAGACAAAGATTACATTAAATTTATGAATTATTAAAAAAAAAAAAAAAAAAGTTTCACAATGCAGCGCTCAGATAACATGCACAGGGCTCTATATACAGTTGTGCTCATAAGTTTACATACCCTGGCAGAATTTTATGATTTCTTGGCCATTTTTCAGAGAATATGAATGACAACAAAAACTTTTTTCACTCATGGTTAGTGTTTGGTTGAAGCCATTTATTATTAATCAACTGTGTTTACTCTTTTTAAAATCATAATGGCAACAGAAACTACCCAAATGATCCTGATCAAAAGTTTACATACCCCAGTTCTTAATACCTTGTATTGCCCCCTTTAACATCAATGACAGCTTGAAGTCTTTTGTGGTATTTGTGGATGAGGCTCTTTATCTTCTCAGATTGTAAAGCTGCCCATTCCTCTTGGCAAAAAGCCTCCAGTTTCTGTAAATTCTTGGGCTGTCTTGCATGAACTGCACGTCGAGATCTCCCCAGAGTGGCTCAATGATATTGAGGTCAGGAGACTGAGATGGCCACTCCAGAACCTTCACTTTATTCTGCTGTAGCCAATGACAGGTCGACTTGGCCTTGTGTTTTGGATCATTGTCATGTTTGAATGTCCAAGTACGTCCCATGTGCAGCTTCCTGGCTGATGAAATCAAATGTTCCTCCAGTATTTGATAACATACGGCATTTATCTTGCCATCAATTTTGACCAAATTTCCTGTGCCTTTGTAGCTCACACATCCCAAAAACATCAGCGATCCACCTCCGTGTTTAACAGTAGGAATAGTGTACCTTTCATCATAGGCCTTGTTGACTCCTCTCCAAATGTAGCGTTTATGGTTGTGGCCAAAAAGCTCAATTTTGGTCTCATCACTCCAAATGACTTTGTGCCAAAAGGTTTGAGGCTTGTCTCTGTGCTGTTTGGCGTATTGTAAGTGGGATACTTTGTGGCATTTGCGTAGTAATGGCTTTCTTCTGGTGACTCGACCATGCAGCCCATCTTTCTTCAAGTGCCTCCTTATTGTGCATCTTGAAACAGCCACACCACATGTTTTCAGAGAGTCCTGTATTTCACCTGAAGTTATTTGTGGGTTTTTCTTTGCATCCCAAACAATTTTCCTGCCAGTTGTGGCAGAAATTTTAGTTGGTCTAACGGACTTTCAACAGAACCCCTCATTTTCCACTTCTTGATTAGAGTTTGAACACTGCTGATTGGCATTCTCAATTCTTTGGATATCTTTTTATATCCCTTTCCTGTTTTACACAGTTCAACTACCTTTTCCCACAGATCCTTTGACAATTCTTTTGCTTTCCCCATGACTCAGAATCCAGAAACGTCAGTGCAGCACTGGATGAAAGATGCAAGGGTCTGTCAGGAGTCCAGAAACTCATTGACCTTTTATACACACACACACACACACACACACACTAATTGCAAGCAAACAGATAACAGGTGAGGATGGTTACCTTTAATAGCCATTCAAACCGCTTTGTGTCAGCTTTTGTGCATGTTATCAGGCAAAAAAATCACCAGGGTATGTAAACTTTTGATCAGGGTCATTTGGGTAGTTTGTTGCCATTATGATTTTAAAAGAGTAAGCACAGTTGATTGATAATAAATGGATTCAGCTAAACACTAACCATGAGCGAAAGAAATGTTTGTGTTTTCATATTCTCTGAAAAATGGCCAAGAAATCATAAATTCTGCCAGGGTATGTAAACTTATGAGCACAACTGTAGACACTGGTCTTAATGCAGTAGTCAAGGTACCAGAATGAAACAAATTAGGGCAACCGCTTTAATCGTTTTAACACTAGCAAAGTGTAAGCAAAGAGTTAATTCGATCTGGTGAGTGCAGTATATGTTGATTGGCACATGACAGAGTGGAGCATATCGTATATGGTTACAATTTAGTTATGCATGTGGAAGATATGGAACATAGTTTTGTTGTGGGACTTTAGTGGACATTTATGTTGATTTTGCATAAGTGTGAGTGCTTTTCTTTTGTTTTTTTACTACCTTCAACCTCTACCTGCTACTGTGATGCATATATGCTGCAGGGCAGGTGAACATTCATGTTTGTGGAGGTCCAGGGTTGTGTGATGAGAGCATGCACACTGTGTGCTCCCACCACACTGACCAGTCTGCCAGCGCAAACATGGTCTGTTTGTGATTGTAAGCCAGCAGGATGGGCTAGCAATCTAGTGACTGCTGTTAGAGCCACATGATTGGGAGGGAAAGAGTTAAGGAGGATGAGGCTGACCCTGCTCAGTGCATTGCTATACATGTCCTATAGTTGACTACTCAGTTTAGAGTTTGGGATCACACTTATTGGAGGTGCGATGGCTCAGCAGTGTCGTTTCGACATGTACAGTGCATCCGGAAAGTATTCACATCACTTCTTCCACATTTTGTTATGTTAGAGCCATATTCCTAAATGGATTCAATTCATTATTTTCCTCAAAATCCTACAAACAAAACCCCATAATGACAATGTGAAAGAAGTTTGTTTGAAATCTTTGCAAATGTATTAAATATAAAACAATCCCATGTACATAAGTATTCTCAGCCTTTGCCATGACACTTAAAATTGAGCTCAGGTGCGTCCTGTTTCCACCGATCATCCATGAGATGTCTCTACAACATTTGGAAAAAGCACACACCTGTCTATACAAGGTCTCACAGTTAACAGTGCATGTCAGAGCACAAACCAAGCCATGAAGTCCAAGGAATTGTCTGTAGACCTTCGAGGCAGGATTGTATCGAGGCACAGAAAAACATCTGCAACATTGAAGGTCCCAATGAGCACAGTGGCTTCTATCATCCGTAAATGGAAGAAGTTTGGAACTACTAGGACTCTTCCTAGAGGGGGCCTCCCAGCCAAACTATGCGATCGCGGGAGAAGGGCCTTAGCCAGGGAGGTGACCAAGAACCAGATGGTCACTCTGATAGAGCTCCAGCATTTCTCTGTGGAGAGGAGAACCTTCCAGAAGAACCCTCTCTGCAGCACTTCACCAATCAGGCCTGTATGGTAGAGTGGCCAAATGCCAAAAAGAGTATGTACACCGCTCAGACGAATGAATGATCAGCAATCCAGTGTGGGTACCGGCCCCAACTCGCCATCGTAGAGTCACAGATATAGGAGAAGATTCATCCGCACACCACCATGGAGCTTCGACGAAGCAAGATCCTTTATTTACACGTCAAGCATCAAACCTGATACAATTGTTCACTACACGCTGTGTTCTTGTGAAACGCGTCTACCAGTTGTATCTTGGTTTGATGCTTGTCATGTAAATAAAGGATCTTGCTTCGTTCAAGCTCCGTGGTGGTGTGCGGATGATTCTTCTATATGGTAGAGTGACCAGGAAAAGCACCTGAAAGACAAAATTATCTGGTCTGATGAAACAAAGATTGAACGGTTTGGCCTGACTGGCAAGCTTCATGTCTGGAGGAAACCAAGCACCACTCATCACCTGGCCAATACCATCCCTACAGTGAAGCAGGATAGTGGCAACATCATGCTGTGGGGATGTTTTTCAGCGGCAGGAACTGGGAGACTAGTCAGGATCGAGGGAAAGATGAATGCAGCAATGTACAGAGACATCTTTAAGGAAAACCTGCTCTAGAGCGCAAAGGTTAATCTTCCAACAGGAGAACGACCCCAAGCACACAGCCAAGATAACAAAGGAGTGGTTACAGGACAACTCTGTGAATGTCCTTGAGTAGCCCAGCCAGAGTCCAGACTTGAACCAGATTGAACATCTCTGGAGAAATCTGAAAATGGCTGCACACCGACATTCCGACACTCCATCAAATCTGATGGAGCTTGAGAGGTCCTGCAAAGAATGGGAGAAACTGCCCAAAAATAGGTGTGCCAAGCTTGTAGCATCATACTCATAAAAAAAAATTTGAGGATGAAATTGGTGCCAAAAGGTGCTTCCACAAAGTATTGAGCAAAGGCTGAGAATACTTATGTACAATTTTTTTTTTTTTTTATGAATTTGCAAATATCTCAAACAAACTTATTTCACGTTGTCATTATGGGGTACTGTTTGTAGAATTTAGAGAAAAATACTGAATTTAATCAATTTTCGACTAAGGCTGTAACATAACAAAATGTGGAAAAAGTGAAGTGCTGTGAATACTTTCTGGATCCTCTGTATTTGCAAATAAAAGATGCAGGCTGAGGAGAAGAATCACTACAGAGGCTCTCGATGGTAAGGTGTGATATAGGCATGACACTGGAAAACCCTCTGCCCTGCAACCCACCAAGTGGTGGCACTGGAAGTGGCAGAATCACCCCAATTTTACTTTGGAGCCACTAATATAGCCCATCTATATCTCAGTCTGTTACCCAGAGGGGGACTAAGAGTTTGCAATGGATATCAAGAATGGAGGATGCAGTGCATTGGTGTAAATATAAGGCAGGCTGAGGATGGGTTAGATGGTTGAAGATTAAATAAAACATTTTTGCCTTCTCTGAAAACCTACTCTTTGCACTAAACTGAGTGAAGGCACCCAGTGCTGCTCACTCAGTGGATGGGTCTATGACACCCTGCACTTTATGTATGTCCCCTGTCTTCCTGGTTAAATGACGCTTGGCAAAAAAGAATGTCTGGAGAAAACTGCCAGAGATGCAGTGAGCATTGCAAGGAGAGCTGCAAATTTCACCTATGCCCTGAGGATTTTGTGAATAAAGGAAAAAAAATAAAAAATAAAATAACCCAGGTTTAGGCTTTAAAGACATAATGATAGTGGGTGCAAAAATGTATCAAAAACAAAACAAACATTTATTAAAAGGTTTGCATTGGAACCTGTAGAGCACTGCAACCATGATGAGTATGTTGCGGCTGCAATGCACGGTTCCTGCAAACTCTTCCACCAGTTCCAAGTTTGTACAGAGTTATGTACCTACCATTATGGATTTGTAGAAAGTTAATGGACTACAAGTGCAGTGACACCTCTGCACTTGTGCAGCATTGAAATCTATGATTTCCTCTGCTACAGTGACTTATGAGACTTGTAGTCTTTTGCATTCACAGATCCATTTGAATGGATCTGTGAATGGAGAATACAGCTGGGTGTGGCCAATTTAAATTCAAATGAAGACTACAGGGAAAAAAACCCGGAGGTTCAGGTGAGGAGTATGAGGGTGGGAGTTTGGGAATATGACCACCCTAAATAAAAAGGGGAAAAAAGTTATCTAAGCCTCTCTTTGTACATCTCCCTTTAAGAGGGAGACGTCTACACTGGAAGCAGTCTAAAAGGCTACACATCATTTTAAGGCCTGCCTACTAACAGATGCCCATATCAGTCTGCAGCAGCAGGGAGCTTACATTAAACTATAAAAAATGCATTTCGTTTTTGCCTAAACTCACCGAGAGGTCCCATTTGTCATAAGAAGTTATGTTAGAAGTTTCATAAAGGCTTTCCTTGCTACAGCCAATCACTACTGCTGTACAAGACTGCAGACACGCTCCGTGCTTCTGCTCCAAAAAAAAAAAAAAAAAAAAACATGCAAGTTTGCCCAGAGAAAAATTTGCACGCTTGCATTAAGATTTTTTTTGGATCCGCTCATCAACTTCTTGATGCTGTGAAGAAATTTGCAGCAACTGCTGCAGGTGTGAACATACTCGGAGTCCATCCTACACAAAATTACCTCCATCCCTGTTTTGAACTTTGATTTTCCGATAATCGTTATAGAGGGGCTCAAGATATTTGTAGCAGTCAGTCGCAGTCCCCGTCAGTCGCATGTACAGAGCACCCAGTGCACGGACATACCTGCCAAGAAGAATGGAAAGAGTACATAAATGTATGAATGTAGGCCTAATCAATAAGGCAATGTAAAGCTCAGCAACCGATCAGTGTACTGTGTCCACACAGTAAACAAGGACTGTTTTTTCACTAGGGATTTCTTCACATTGTCTATTTTCTTTTCAATAAAATTATTTGTATGTACATATAACACGATGAGCCAATTTTGTTTTAGACTTTCCATATAACACTTCAGTACACCAGTTTATTTTTACATTTTTTATTTAAAAAGGTGTGCAACAGATACAATAAAATGTTAACTTCACATAACATTAAGGCTCGGTCCACATCTATGTAGTTTGCGATTGGTGCATTTTGTGTTTTTTTGTACTTGCGATTTTACCGTGATTTGCAATTTTTATGTTATTTTTTTCTTGGCCAATTTGTTGTTGGGCAGATAAAAAAAAAAAAAAAATACAAAATCGCTGCAAAATGGTGGTAAAACCATGGCAAAAAACAAACATACTACATGCTTTTCTGCAGCTCCTCCATTGAAGTCTATTTAACCAAAACATCGCCGTTAGGGAGATTCGCCCGCTCCATTTGTCTGGTTTACCGTTATCGCAAGAAAATACCAAATTTTGGGTTGTTTCCAGAACAGTGTCAGAGGGGAAATCTTCCAATGGGCTTCCCTAATTTTGGGAGGTACTTCCTGTTTTGGCTATGGGGCAGAAAGAGAAATCTCCCCAATGTGAGCCAAAATGGCAAAAAAAAAAAAAAAAAAAAACCCTAACTAGGTTTTATTAGTAATTTTATCCAAAATTAAAAACAAGGGCCTCAAAATTACTACTCAGATATGTAGTTGAAATAACGGACATAGGAGATTGAAAAAACTTTAGTGATTAACCTCCTTTGCAAAAAAACATGTTACAATGACCTATGCTTTAAAGTGTAACCAAAAACCGATAACGGTATTTCTACAAACCTTCCAGGCAACACATGAGAGATGATAGGCTCCTCCCTACAGGAAACACAATCAGTTCACAGCTGTTAAAAGGCACCACCTTCCCCCTTGTCCCTCAATTGTTGTAAACTATTCTCCAACTGATTCACAAGGGGTCTTTAGACACTTAGGCACTTACCACCTATTGTATACACTCTTTCCTCCACCCATAACAGGACGGGAAGTAGGCCTGCTGTCCTGGAAGGTTCGTAGAAACACAGTTATCGGTAAGAAACTATAGTTTTTTTTCACCTCACCTTCCAGGACGGCAACACATGAGGATAATCAAGTAATCCGCAGGCCTACCTTGGGGTGGGACCACTGCCTGTAGCACCTTTCGACCGAAGGCTAGATCTTGCTGCGATAGGACCTCCGCTCGGTAGTGCTTCAGGAAGGTGTGTTGGCTGGACCAGGTGGCTGCGTTACAAAGTTGTTCCCAGGAGGCTCCTGCTTTTTTGGCCCAGGAGGTTGCCAGGGCTCTAGTTGAGTGTGCTTTCAACTTTGCTGGTGCAGGGATACCTGAGCTTTCGTATGCTACAAAAATGGCTTGCCTTATCCACCTAGAGACTGAGGATTTTGAAGCCTGAAGTCCCTTCCTTGGTCCAGAAAAAAAGGATTAGGATCTCCTAAAATCCTTAACCCTTTCTAGATAAGAGAGCAGGCATCTCCTTACATCCAAGCAATGGAATCTCTTTTCCCCCTCATTTTTAGGGTTGTGTAAGGAGGACCAGACGGCAGCTTTAGAAATTTCTTCCCATGAAGCCCCGGCTGTCTGCCCATGACGTGGCCATGGATCGCGTTGAATGAGCCCCAATTCTAGAAGGAGGGGTGCGACCTGACGCTTTGTATGCCTCACAAATAGCTCCCCTAATCCACCTAGCAATAGAACTTTTCGATGCTTTGGAACCCTTCTTGGGGCCACTGAACAATACCAACAGTTGGGAGGAACTCCTAAAACTACTGGACTTTTCTAGATAAAAGCAGAAGACTAAAAGACTAAACCTTTCCTCCTCCGCATTCTTGGGAGAGGTGCAGAAACTAGGAAGGACTACCTCCTGGGACCTATGAAAGTTGGAAGAAACCTTGGGTAAATAGAAAGGATCAGGCCTAATCACTACCCCGTCCTCTAGAATCCTCAGGAAGGGGTCTTTACAGGAAAGAGACTCTAGATCAGAAATCCTTCTCCCTGACGTAATAGCTAAAAAGGAAGGAAATCTTCAAATAAATTTCAGGGAAGCCTCATGCAAAGGCTCCAACAGGGCCCTTGTTAGCGCATTTAACACTAATGACAGATCCCAGGGATGAATAGGTTTGATGGCCTTGGGAGCATGTCTAGATCTGGCTGAAAGGAACCTCCTGACTAAAGGATCCTCCGCTATTCTTCACTCAGTAAACAAAGATAGGGCAGCAATCTGAACCCTAAGGGTGCTGACAGAGTCCCTTTTCCACAGTCCCTTTTATGCAAAAAACAAACAAAAAAAAAAAACAATATACAGGGAGTGGAAAAAAAATAAATAAATAAATAAAAATCTAAACCGGTATTCCCTTGCCAGGAAATAAAAGTTTTCCAAACTTTCCCATAGATTCTTCTCGTGACTAACTTACAGCTGTCCAGGATAGTTTGAATAACCTTCTCTGAACACCCCCTCAAACTGTAGGATGCACCGCTCAGCCTCCAGGCTGTCAAATGGAAGGTCTGAGGGTTTGGATGCAACACTAAGTAGCCAGGGAGGATCCACAAAGAGGAAAACCAACTTCTCCTGGGCCACCGGGGGGGCAATCAGAACAACTTCTGCACGGTCTTGAATAATTTTCTGAACTACTAAGAGGTAGGAGGGGAAAAGGAGGGAAGGCGTAGGCCAGAGTAAAATCCCAAGGGTAGGAGAGAGCATGCGTCCACAAGGACCCCATCTCTCTCTCCAGTGAGAACGCCATCAGTTTTCTGTTGAGACTGGAGGCGAAAAGGTCCACAGTGGGACCCCATCTTAGCACAATCTCCCGGGAACGTGCCTTGATGTAGTTCCCAACTGCTGGAACTGGTGCTCACCCTGCTCAAATAGTCTTCCAGCACATTCTCTGACCCCATGATGTGGACCGCCCTGACTGAAGTGACATTGATCTCTGTCCAGTACAGAATCTGCTGTGTTAGTGTTAGAAGCGACTTTGAACGAGTGCCCCCTTGCTTGTTTAGGTATGCCATAGTTGTGGCATTGTCTGAGAAAATGAATAGGTCTCTTGAATAGACCCTCCTTTCCAGAGACACAAGGGCTTTCCCCACAGCTAGAAGTTCTCTGAAATTTGAGGAGCGGCCTGTCTTCTCTGGCAACCAGGCTCCCTGGGCCTGCCAGTCCTGAGTGAGCACCCCAGTCCCACAGACTGGCGCCCGTGATAATTTTTACAGGGTAATGTTGTGCCCAATCCTTCCCTCCCTGCAGATGTTCTCGCTGCTCCCACCAGGAGAGATCGAGAAAATCCTCTCTTGGCAGCTCATCAGCCGATCTAGAGAATTCTTCCTGCGATCCCAATGGAGTAAAAGAAATGCCTGAAGGGGTCTGGAGTGTAATTGGGCCCAAGGCACCCCTGGAATAGCCGCAGTCATCAGCCCTAGCAACTGCATGATCCGCCGAAGGGAGGTCTGAGGGAGCAACTTGAAGGCCTGCACGGACAGAATAATTTTCAAAATCTTCTCCTCGGGAAGAAAAATCTTATGGACAGCAGAGTCTATTAGATAACCCAGGAAAAGTATGTTCTGGGAGGACACCCAGGTGGATGCTACCGCCAGAAAAATCTGAAGCATCCCAGGCCTTACGTAACAATGAGTCGTCCTTTCTATCCATTTGATCCTTGAGGACCCCAGAGTCTTCAAAAGAAAGATCTGATCTCTAGGACACCTGCGACATAGGGGCATCTCATCTAGGGCACTTAAAAAAACCTCCTCGAACTCAGACTGAGAAGGAAACCTTTTTTTCAGGTTCTCTCCACTCAGAAAGAATCATGTCTTTAAGTGACTGGTGTACTGGAAAGGCTCTCGATTTCCACCCTTGTACACATTTTATCCTGTACAGATTGGGTTTGCTGTGGCATCTCAATCTGCTCCGAGGTATATATATTGACTTTAGTAGTTCGTCAATATCTTAAACTGAAAACATATACTTAGATGAGCTACCCATATCCTCCTCTGATGCAGATTCCTCATCAGATGAAGAAACTAGATTCTCACCTTCTTCCAGATCGGAAGTATTGCGAGAACTAAAAGAGACACTAACAGAGGAAGGGACCTAGCTGAGGCTGAAGGCTCTTGAGCTATGGGCCTAGACGAGGAAGACCCTAGACCAGTCAACCTGTCATTAAGGGACCGAAAGGAGTCCACTACCTCCTTCATAGAAGACATTAACTGCCTAAAAGTTAAATAGAGATCCCTTATGAGGGTAAGGCTAGGGGGCCACCCCCTGCGTCATCTCCTCCAGCCTGATAGACTCACCCCCGGTGGCCTCCACACTGGCTGTAAACTCCTCCTGCTCCATTGCAGCAAGTGAGTAGTGGACGCCTGCTCCTTGCCTGATGCTGCCTCTGCCGCCCGGAACTACGCCCCTCTTAACCGCTGGTACCTGTAGTTCTTGCCGGCTGCTGGCTCCTCACGGCGTTCCGAACGCCGCCATCTTGCCGAGGCCTGCGGGACAGCGTGCTCTAGTGTCCGGGCCGCCGTGACGTCATTTCCTCCCAGAAATGACTACCGCAAATTGGCGCCGAACATACACACAGCCGCCGGCGCTGAGGCGGCCAGGAGGCCCAGCACAGACCTGCAACTGCAGAAAAACAGGCAGATGTGGCAAATCCTCCCTTAAGACCGTGAGGTAAGGAGAGGGGGGAGCAGGAACATGGTCCCTGGAGTTCTGGAGACTCACAGTGCCCAGGGTCCTCCAGTTCTCATGGGGAGCTCTTCATTGCCCCCCTGAGAGATAGGGGAACGAATCCCCCCCGGGGAGGGCAAGCCCTACCAGACCCAAAGGTTTTCCAAAAACCTGCAGTCTGGCGCCCAGGGGGAGACTTCCAGCCCACGGCCTTCGGTCTATTAAAAAAAAAAAAAAAACACTGTTTCGCTGTGGGGAAACACAATCAAAAAACGGAGGAGTGCAGGGAGGGGCGGGGTTTTTAACCTCTTTCTTGATTGTGTTTCCTGTCAGGAGGACCAGTCATCTCTCAGGGTGCCATCCTGGAAGACGACTTGAGAAATAGTCTTTTATAACTATCAGAAAGCCTGGCCCTACAGTTCCCAAATTTCTTCTTCAGCAGTTTGGCCTATAAAAAAGCAGAAACAAGAACTATAAACGAAAAAGCTCCATACAAAAAAAAAAAACCCTGCTGTATAAGCCTCGGTTCACACCAGAGGCGGCACGACTTGCAGGTCGCCTCACCGAGGCGACCTGCACACGACTGCCGGGGCGACTTGCAAGACGACTTCTGTATAGAAGTCTATGCAAGTCGCCCCCAAAGTAGTACAGGAACCTTTCTTCTAAGTCGGAGCGACTTGCGTCGCTCCGATTAGAACGGTTCCATTGTACAGAACGGGAGGCGACTTGTCAGGCAGCTAGGTCGCCTGACAAGTCGCCCCCGTGTGAACCGAGCCTAAGTAACTATCCACAGACAAGGGTTTACCTTGGGGGCAGTATGGGACCCGGATGCTGCCGCTGGTTCAATCCGAGCAGGCGCTCCATCCTGAGACATGTCCTCAAGCTCCATGAAGCAAGTGGAGATCGGCCATAGAGACAAACTACTGCTGTACCGCTAAATGCGCCTGTCCAGCTTCAGCAAACTGTTCCCCAAGCAGCATTTTCTCAGTGTATCCACGCCATGCTCCTTAAGAAAAAAACGGCGCCCGGAAGTGCGTCATGTGACTTCCGGCGCCATCTTGCCGCATCACCGGAAGTCCTGACGCCATTTTGGTACACCGCGGTGAAGCACGAGGAGGACACAGATCCACACAGCCAGAGCTGGGGAAAAAAAATTAGAGTTACGTACCGGTAACGTCTTTTCCAGTAGTCTTTCAGGACAGCCACCATGAGATAGTCTCCTCCTCTTCCTCTTAGGAAACACTGCGCCAGCCCATAAATTCTCACTTCCCCCTGCCAGACCTCAGTATATTTCGAGATTACCTCCGGTCAGCTGGGGAGACACAAGAACACATTAATAACATACTATTCCATATCATTATCATTCTGCGTTCTGGTCTTTTGTAAGACCCCCCAAAAATTTCGGGTGGGTAACTAGGGCTGTCCTGAAAGACTACTGGAAAAGACGTTACCGGTACGTAACTCTAATTTTCCCCTTTCGTCTTTCAGGACAGCCACCATGAGAGGATAAACGAGCACTTACCAGTTTAGGGTGGGACTACAGCTTGCAATACCTTTCGCCCAAAGGCTTGCTCACTAGCCGACACCAGGTCCACTCTGTAGTGCTTTACAAAAGTGGAGTAGCTGGACCATGTTGCAGCCCTGCATATTTGCTCTGGCGTTGCTCCAGCCCTTTCTGCCTGCGAAGCTGCCATAGCTCTAGTAGAGTGTGCTCTTATACCCATTGGGATTTCTTTCCCTGCCAATGTATAGGCCTGGCCAATGGCTACTCTGAGCCATCTGGCAATAGTGCGTCGAGACGCTTTGCATCCTTTTCTGGCCCCAGAAAACAAAACAAATAAAGAGTCTGACTTTCTAAACATCTTGGTCAGCTCTAGGTATCTAAGGATACATCTCCTTACATCCAAAGAATGAAATTTTAATTCCCTTTCCCCCGAGGGGTTGGGACAAAATGAGGGTAAAACTACCTCCTGACTTCTGTGAAAACCAGAAGCAACCTTAGGTAAAAATGCTGGATCGGTCTTAAAGATGATCCGATCTGGAAAAATAACGCAAAAAGGAGGTCTAACAGATAAAGCCTCAATCTCGCTGACTCTCCTGGCAGTTGTTACTGCTACCAAAAAAACTGTTTTTAACGTAAGATCCTTTAGTAGACATTCCTCTAAAGGTTCAAAGGGGATTCCCGTCAGGCCCTGCAAAACTAACGATAGGTCCCACTTGGGAAAGGGAGGGCCCTGAACCGGTCTTTGTCTAGACAGAGCCTTAAAGAATCTGACCACCCAGGGGTTGGTGGCCAGATGCTTCTCTAAATAAGCACTGAGTGCTGACACCTGACCTTTAAGGGTACTTATGGATAAACCCCTGTCTGCCCCGCACTGAAGGAATTCCAACACAGCTGTGGGACTATGTACCGCAAAGGAGCCTTCTGCACACCATTCATTGAAACGTACCCAGATTTTTTTATATATCTGGCGTGTTTCCTTCTTCCTGCTATTGAGGAGGGTGGAGATTAATTTCTCAGAAAAACCCCTAGCTCTCAGCATACCCTCCTCAGTAGCCAGGCCGCTAACTGCCATTGGTGAACCTGTGGACAGAGGACTGGGCCCTGTGAGAGGAGATCCTCTCGAGGTGGCAGGAATAAGGGAGGTTCGACCGCTAGTTGCTTGAGTACTGAGAACCAAGCCCTCTTTGGCCAATGTGGTGCTACCAGAATCAGGGACGTGTTTTCCATCTGAAACTTCCTGAGAACTGCTGGTAATTGCGCTGGGGGCGCGAAGGCATAGCAGATTCTGAAATGCCAGTCCTGGATTAATGCGTCGACCCCTCGCGCTCCCTCCCCTCTGTTTAGGGAGAAAAAACAAGGGGCTTTCGCGTTGCTTCTTGACGCAAACAGATCTACCTCTGGAGGACCCCACTTCTCTTAGATGAGACTGAAAACCTCCTGGTTGAGGATCCAGTCGCCCTCTCTCAGCTTGGTTCGGCTGAGAAAGTCTGCTTTCACATTCTTTTCTCCTCTCAGGTAGACTGCTGAAAGTGAGAGAGTGTGAGTCTCGGCCCAGCTCAGAATGTCTGATGCCAATGCCAACAGTACTCCGCTCTTTGTGCCTCCCTGCTTGTTCACATAAGCTACGGCGGACGAGTTGTCCGACTGCACCTGTACATGGTGGCCCTGTAGTTCCTTTTTGAAGAACCTGAGTGCTAGCCCGATTGCCTTCAGCTCCTTCCAATTGGACGACCTTCTGAGTTCGTCTCCCTCCCAGGTGTCCTGTGCTACAAGGGAACCCAGATGCGCCCCCCAACCTCTGCCGCTTGCGTCTGTGGTTACCACCTGAGAGACTGGGATGAACCACAGACGACCCTGCGACAAGTTTGAGACCCTCCTCCACCACCAGAGGGATCTCTTTACTTGGGATGGGACCTGAACCAAGGCATCCAGATTTCTCTGGCTGTGATCCCACACCCTTAGGACAAAGGACTGTAAGGGACGAAAGTGCAGACCTGCCCATTGCACTGCTGGGAGGGTCGCGGTCAAAAGTCCCAGGGCCGACATCAGAACTCTTATGGAGACCCGACTGCTGCACTGGAGACCAGCCACTGCCCTGTCCAGCTTTAGTATTTTTTCTGTTGGAAGAAACACTCTCAGTAGTGTTGAGTCCAACTGGTACCCCAAGTAGGTAATGCGCTGGGAGGGAATCAAACTGGATTTCTCAAACTGGAGTTCATTAGCCACCCTAGACCTGTAAGAACTCTTTTTGTAAGTTCTAGATCCCTGACTAACTGCAGTGGACACGCTGCAAACAGGAGCAGGTCGTCCAGGTATGCTATCACTGATATTCCCTGGAGCCGAAGAAAGGCCATCACCTCCGCCAAGACCTTGGTGAAGATGCGGGGCGAGGAGGATAGCCCGAAAGGCAGCGCCTGAAACTGTAGATGTACCGTTGTTCCACCTAGATCTACCGCTAGCCGGAGAAACCTCTGTGAGGCTTCTGCTATGGGAACGTGTAGATACGCGTCCTTTAGGTCCAGGGATACCATAAAGCAGTTGCGGGGCAACAGTGTTCTCACCGTGAAAATTGTTTCCATACGGAATCTCCTGTATGTCACTGACTTGTTCAGGGGCTTTAGATTCAGAATTAGTCTGAATTTCCCTGTGGGTTTCTTCACTATGAAGATGTGTGAATAAAACCCCTCTCCCTCCTCGGCTTTTGGAACTCTGAGAACCACATTCTGATCTACCAGATCTCTTAATGCTTCCAACAGAGCCTCGGCTTTTGCCGTACACCTGGGTAGGTGCGTGACCAAAAATCTCCGTGGAGGAAGATTTGTGAAATCGATATGGTACCCCTTTCTTATAATCCCTAGGATAAAGCGATTGGGGGATATTGCCTCCCACTGTGGGAGGAAGGCCCCCAGTCTTCCCCCCACCATGGTTGGGGAGTCATTGACTTTTACGGGGCTGTTCAGGAGGGCGAAAAATCGCCCCTCCTCTGCCCTTGCCTTTCTGACCCCAGAACTTCCTTTGCCCTTCCGGCTTTGGAGTCTCCTTACGCTTTTGCGGACGAAACCCCTTCTTTGTAGGTGCAGGGGTTTTCCGCTTAACCGGGAAGGATTTCTTCCTGTCTGCTGTGCGGTCTAAGACAGTCTCTAAGCCTGGGCCGAAGAGAAGGTCTCCCGTTAACGGTATGCCGCACAATTTGACTTTAGAGGCGCTATCGCCCGGCCAGGTTTTTAGCCAGAGGGCTCTCCTGGCCGAATTGGCCAGAGCCGCTGATCTGGCCGTCATACGTACTGACTCTGCCGAGGCATCAGCTATGTAGGCGATACCCCGCAGAATCGTAGGGAAAGAAGAAGACAGAATGGTTTCTTTTGCCGTTCCAGCCTCAATATGCTCTTGAATCTTATGCCGCGTACACACGGTCGTACTTTTCGTCTACAAAAGTCAGACAGCCTGTCCGACAGACTTCCGGCAGACTTTCGGTGGACTTGCGGCGGACTTGCGGCCTACTTTCTAACGAACGGACTTGCCTACACACGACCACACAAAAGTCGGTCGGATTCGTACGTGATGACGTACACCGGACTAAAATAAGGAAGTTCATAGCCAGTAGCCAATAGGTGCCCTAGCGTGGCTTTTTGTCCGTCGGACTAGCACACAGACGAGCGGATTTCGGGGTCCGTCGTAGTTACGAAGTAAAGTTTTAAAGCATGTTTCAAATCTAAAGTACGTCGGATTTGAGGCTAAAAAAGTCAGTTGAAAGTCCGGAGAAGCCCACACACGATCGGATTACCAGCCAGCTTTAGTCCGTCAGCGTCCGTTGGACTTTTGTAGACGAAAAGTACGACCGTGTGTACGCGGCATTAGAGAGCCAGTGCTCCAGATTGCGAGCCACTACTGTGACAGCCAACTCAGGTTTCAAGTTACCAATTGTTGAATCCCACGTCTTTTTAAGGAGAGAGTCTATTCTCTTATCCATGACATCCACCAGGGCCCCCATGTCTTCAAATGCCAGGTCAGTGTGTCTGGAAACCTGGGAGAAAGCAGCATCTAACTTGGGATTTTTATTCCAGATAGATGTAGGATCATCCGAAAACGGAAATCTCCTTTTTAAGGATCTAGAAAAATTCAAGTTAGACTTACCGGTAACTTGTTTTCCTTGAGTCTTTCAGGACAGCACTTGAGAGAGTGACTCCTCCCCTTGCCAACAGGAAACACCTCTTCCACCAAACTTTAAAAGGAGGCTCCTTTCCACATCTTGTCAGTAGTAGTAGAGAACCTCCGGCCCCAAACTGGAACACATAATCGAGATATGATTAGTCACAGTATATATATGTAAAAACAATAGGGCGGGATGCTGCTGTCCTGAAAGACTCAAGGAAAACAAGTTACCGGTAAGTCTAACTTGAATTTTCCCTTATCGTCTTTCAGGACAGCACTTGAGAGGATAAGAGAGACTTACCCCCCTAGGGAGGGACCACAGCCTGCAGAACCTTTCTGCCAAAAGCCTGATCACCTGCTGATAGGAGATCCAGTCTGTAATGACGGACAAACGTTAAGTAGCTTGACCACGTAGCCGCCTTACAAATCTGATCTGGGGTGGCACCAGCTCTTTCTGCCCATGTAGTGGCCTGGGCTCTTGTTGAATGAGCCCTAATTCCCAGCGGGGAAGATAAACCCATTTGAGAATAGGCTACAGAAATAGCTGTCTTAAGCCATCTAGCCAATGATGCTTTTGATGCTTGTTGGCCTTTCTTGTTTCCAGAAAAAAGAACAAATAATGAATCTGAAACTCTAAACCCTCCTGTTACTTCCAAATACTGTAATAGGGTACGTCTTACGTCTAAATTGTGAAACTGCTCTTCCTTTGCACCCGAAGGGTTAGCAGAGAAGGTTGGTAGAGTAATCTCCTGAGACCTGTTACTAAAGCTTGCCACTTTTGGCAAAAACCCCGGATCTACTTTAAGGACCACTCTATCAGGAAAAACTGACAAAAAAGGCTCTTTTACTGATAGGGCGTGCAGTTCACTAATCCTTCTTGCTGAAGTAATTGCGACCAGAAAAATAGTCTTCAAAGTTAAATTCTTTAGGGATATGGCCTGTAAAGGCTCAAATGGTTCTTTTGCCAGAGCCTGCAGAACCACCGAGAGATCCCAATTTGGGAAATGCTTCACCGGGACCGGTCTAGACCTGGAAAGTGCTTTGAAAAATCTCATGATCAGAGTTTCTGAAGATAAAGATCTCTCCAGATAAACTCCCAAGGCGGCCACCTGCACCTTAAGAGTGCTGACCGCCAGATTCTTGTCTGCACCGTTTTGCAAGAACTCCAGCACTGAAACTAGATCCTTAACCTCCCTATGTTCAGAATGACAGAAAGAAACATAGACTTTCCATACTTTGGCGTAAATATCCCTGGTTACCTTTTTCCTACTGGAAAGCAACATCGTAGTTAAACGTTCAGAAAAGCCTTTGCTTCTCATTAACTGCTCCTCAGATACCAGGCAGTGAGTTTTAACCTGCCTACATCTGGATGGTGCACTGGCCCCTGAGTCAACAGATCCTGACTGAGCGGAAGATGCCAACATGGTTTGATTGCCAACTGAAGAATCGTGGAAAACCAAGCCCTCTTTGGCCAATATGGAGTAATCAAAATTATTGATACTCTCTCTTCCAGTATTTTCCTCAACACTAGAGGGATTAACCTGAATGGAGGAAAAGCATAGCCTAGGTGAAAATCCCATGGCTGAGCCAGAGCATCTATCCCCTGGGAGTAAATGTCTCTCTGAAGGGAGAAAAAATTCGGGAGCTGCGTGTTTTGTTTTGAAGCAAACAGATCTACCTGCGGAAGACCCCAAACACTGGTGATTAATGCAAACACCTTCCTGTTCAGACTCCACTCTGATTCCTGAACTTTCTGTCGGCTCAGATAATCCGCTACTTCGTTCAATGTGCCTTTTAGATGGACTGCGGATAGAGATAGTAAGTGGTTCTCTGCCCACTCCAGAATCTCTACTGACAGTAAGTGAAGAGCCCTGCTTCTTGTGCCTCCCTGTTTGTTCAGGTAGGCTATGGCCGTGGCATTGTCTGACAAAATCTGGACATGGCAACCTATGAGGTTTTGAGAGAAGAAAGCTAATGCTAGAGCAACCGCTTTCAGCTCTCTCCAATTTGAGGATTTTTGGGCCTCGAACTGGGACCATGTTCCCTGCGCTAAGGCCTGACCCATGTGGGCCCCCCATCCCTGCAAACTGGCGTCTGTTGTGACCACTTTCCCGGTCGGAAAAGACCAAAGAAGACCTTTTTGCAGTACCACCTGACTTTTCCACCACCAAAGTGAGCGTTTGACTCTGGTGGGAATCTTTACTTTTGTATCTAAACTCTCCGTCCTGTGGTTCCATGTCCTTAGAAGGAACCTCTGTAGAGTCCTGAAATGCAGCCTTGCCCATTGGATGGCTGGCATTGAAGAGGTTAATGTCCCCAGAGCCGACATAACCTTTCGGACTGAAATCAGTTGATTTGTTTGTAGTGCCGTTATTACCCTTTGGACCTTGATCTTTTTCTCTTCTGGGAGAAAAATCTTTTGCTCCACTGAATCTATCCAATAACCCAGAAACAGTACTTGCTGAGCTGGGATGAAATTTGATTTTTGAACATTCACTATCCACCCTATTGACTCCAAATGACTGCGGGATTTGTTCAAATCCTCCTGCAACTTTTCCCTGGATGGGGCAAAAAAGAGGAGGTCGTCCAGATATGGAATTACCGCAATCCCCTGGAGTCGAAGAGGGGCAAGAGCTTCCGCCATTACCTTCGTAAAAATACGAGGAGCTGACGACAGGCCGAAGGGAAGGGCCCTGAACTGAAGATGTATAATCTCCTTGCCCATATTCACCGCAAACCTCAGGAACCTCTGGGACTGAGGTGCTACAGGAATATGAAGATAAGCATCCCTCAGATCGATTGATGCCATAAAACAATCTTTTGTCAGAATGCTTCTGACCGTGAAAATTGAGTCCATACAAAACTTTTTGTATAGGACTGACCTGTTCAGGGGTTTTAGGTTGAGGATAAGACGGAAGTTTCCGGATGGTTTTCTTATCAGAAAGATGTGAGAATAGAAACCCTGACCCTGTTCTTCTGGGGATACTGGTATCACTACCCTCTGGTGCCTCAGATCCCTTAAAAGGTTCTTCATGGCCAGAGCCTTTGTTTGATCCCTTGGTAGGTTTGTTACAAAGAATCTTTCTGGCGGGCGATCCGAAAACTCTATCCTGTAACCTTGGGACAGCATGTCCAAAATATATAGACTTTCTGTCATGCTGGCCCAGAGGGGAAGGAAACCTTGAAGCCTTCCCCCCACCGGTACGCATAAGTCATTGCGTTTTACCGGAGGCTGCAGGAGGATGGAAAAGGACATTTCCTTTTCCCTTTCCCTTCTGCGAAGCCCAATTTTTTCTTTTCTCCTGGGGTTTGTTTTGTTCTTGCGCCCTTTGGGAACGAAAAAAACGTTTAACTGGCTGTTTTTTCTTTTTGATGGGAAAAGACTTCTTTTTATCCGCTGTTCTATCTAGAACCGCATCTAAGTCAGGCCCAAAAAGCAAGTCACCCAGGAACGGTATCCCACACAGCTTGTTTTTGGATGCCGCGTCCCCCGGCCAAGTTTTCAACCACAAAGCCCTTCTGGCTGAGTTGGCCAGGGCAGCAGATCTAGCTGTCATTTTAATTGATTCCGCTGATGCATCAGATATAAATGCGACAGCGGCCGACAGAGTTGAGAATGAATCCAAAATCTCTTGTTTTGGTGAGTCTGCTGAGATATGGGCCTTAAGTTGCTCTAACCAAAACTCCATATTTCTGGATACCACTGTAGTTGCCATAGCAGGTTTAAGATTTCCCATGATAGATTGCCAAGCCCTTTTTAGGACCTGGACCATCCTTTTATCCATGGGATCTCTCAACACCCCCATGTCCTCGAATGCCAAATCTGTAGACCTCGAGACCTGGGAAAATGCGGCATCTAGTTTGGGGTTTTTGTTCCAAACCGCCGCTGGATCTTCATCAAAAGGAAAACGCCTTTTTAAGGCTTTGGGAAAGAAAGGCTTTCTCTCTGGCTCTGCCCACTCTTTCTTAATAGCTTCAGAGATAACAGAGTGCACTGGGAAATTGCGATTTTTGTGCTCGCTAAGCCCTGCATACATTTTATCATGCAGAGATAACTCCTTTCTTTCCTCCTCCAGACCCAGTGTGGTATAGATTGCTTTTAACAGGCCATCTACCTGTTCTAAAGACAATTTAAATCTTGAAGGTAAATTTTCTCCTTCCTCACCCTCATCAGAATCCTCAGATTGAGAGGGTGAATGTCCCTCTGGGGTAGGAGATGCCTCAGTCTCCATCACCGGGACTATAAGTGAGCCTTGGGAGGACTGTGAGGTAGTAGGCTGACTCAGGGATGGGTTTGCTAGGGAAGAGCGAAATGATTGAATAGTCGCATCAAGTTCTTTTTTAACAGATGCAATCAAGTCGCTGCAAGCGGAAGAAGCTTCTTCTTTAACTAGCAAATCAATACAAGCTTGACATAACGTCTTCTTCCATCCTTCAGGTAGCTTGGATTTACATGAAGGACATTTTCTTTTTGCCACTGGATCAGAGCTTTTGGCCTGCCATGAGACAAAAGAAGAAACCATCCCAATGAGACAACCTGTCCTATACCCAAGGATGCTCACCACAGGTGCACAGTAAGAACTAAACTGCCTTATGTGCCCAGACAGGCCCCTGCCACCGGGGGGGGGGGGGGGGGGGGGAGATAGAGAGAGAGAGAGACCCCACAGTACAAGGAGGACAGTATACAACTTCCCCTTACCTGGGCCTTGCTGGTGCCTGTGCCTGTCCCACTTGCTGCCGCCATCGATTCCATCGAGGAGCGCTTGCTGTGTTTGTGTGGCTAAACGCCGGTTCCGGACTCCAATAGCGCCTGTGCGCCGGACCGGAACCGCTAAATAAGCACCAGCCCCATTCCTCCCCTTTCCCTCTGCGATTTCCGGCGGAAATGACGCCGCTCGCCTGTTCCGTGGGCTCCGCCCCCTCCGGATGCCTCACTTCCGGCGGATGGAGCCCCGCTGCCATCCCCAAGATGGCGGCGGCGCAATAAGCAACAGGCGGTGGACCTGAGAAAAAACACACAGTAAACGGCCACCGCCTGTTTTGCCGCCGCTTAGGAGCGATGCCCACGACAGTCGGACTCACCCTGAGCCCATATGAAGAGGGAGAGGGAGCCCAGCCAGCAGCACTTCACCTCAGCTGTGGAATGGGAGGAACAGCTCTCATGAGGTAAAAAACGTGTTTGATGAAAAAAACCAGGAAACCTGAGCTCCCAGGACAGCACCTGAGAGCCCTGACTTCCCCACGAAGTGTTCCCTCCGGAGGAAACACAAAAACTGACAAGATGTGGAAAGGAGCCTCCTTTTAAAGTTTGGTGGAAGAGGTGTTTCCTGTTGGCAAGGGGAGGAGTCACTCTCTCAAGTGCTGTCCTGAAAGACGATAAGGGAAAAAAGGGTTTCCTTTCGGGATCCTGCCACTCCTTTTTGATAGTTTCAACCAGTACTTCATGAACTGGAAAAACCTTTCTCTTTTGTTCCCCCAAGCCTCTGTACATCTGGTCATGAAGGGTCAGGGGTTTCCTGTCCTCCTGAATACCGAGGGTTGTATAAATAGCCCCTAAGAGGTCCTCTACCTCCTCTAGGGATAATTATATCTGGAGGATCTCCTGGACTCCCCGTCCTGATCCTCCCCCTCTGAACCATCCTGGGAATCGGAGGAGGAACTATCTGGCTGTCTTAGTTCCACTCCGGAAGGCCCTGGAGCTTCCTCTGCCCTAACTGAAGTTGCAGGTTGGGCAGGAGCAGAGCCCTGCGCCTGAGGCGGGGTTGTATCCTGGGGAGATGGACTAATGGGAGGTTGAAACCTTTCAAATAAGGCCTTAAATGAAGAAAAGGTGGACGAGAGCTCCTTTACTGAGGCTGCAAGTCCTGACTCCTGTTCAGAGTCCCTCTCCTTAACAAGGGAGTCTATGCACTCCCTACACAAGACCTTTGTCCATGCCTCCCCTAATGTGTCCCTGCAAGAGGCACACCTCCTCTTAGAGCTATGGGTAGACTTAGATTTTTCTGTAGCTTTCTGAAATACAAGAAAGGAAAAAACAAAAATTTTGTCACTTTAAAAAAAAAAACAAAAAAAAAAAAAAACACAAGGATACAACCCTGGGAGTGCACTAGACCCTCCTTAATCTATGGGGATCTGAGCCTCCCTCCCCTGACCACCCAGGGTATCTGCCCCCCCATGACAGGAACCATACATGGAGGGACAATCCTAGGTAAAGAGTACTTTTCCCCAAGGCACTCTTACCTTAGGAAGGCTGGAGGTAGTGTCCGTTGGTTGAGCATCCGCTTCCGACATGACTTGCAGGTGGTTGCTACTACCGAGTCCAACGCTGCCTATGCGCGTCCCAGACTCGTCTCCAGCCTGTGCCTGGCTTCCCTATCAGCCCTGCGACCCGGAACCGGAAGCCGCGGGTCAAAGGCAAGCCCCCGCCCTTCCGCCGGAAATGACGTCGCCCGTCGTCCGGCCCGCCTAGTTCCAAAAAGAGAGCGGCCTGTAAAGTATACAGGAAGGGCGGACGCCAGCCTGCTGCAGCCCTGTGGCCGCGATAGGGAACCCCCACAGCCTGAAGCTACGCTCAGCTAGGAAGTGGTGGCCACCGAACGAGGGGTAAGTCCCCCCCATGCCCTTAGGAAGCCCCTGCTCCCATTTACAGGCTCAAAAAACAAATAACAGCCACAGTCCCCTGACTGAAGAGCCTGGTTCCTTGCACAGTGTCTCCCCACCGGAGGAAACACTAATACTGAGGTCTGGCAGGGGGAAGTGAGAATTTATGGGCTGGCGCAGTGTTTCCTAAGAGGAAGAGGAGGAGACTATCTCATGGTGGCTGTCCTGAAAGACGAAAGGGGAAAATGGAAGGGAGTTGCCACCACTTACACCACCAGGTAGGCAAGAAACCCTCAAAAAAAAGGGAACCCTTCTGGTAGAAGTACAGACTATCACCCAGGACTTGGCCACAACTAGTCCTGGATGATATACCAGGGAAGAGCGGTCCACCAACCACAGTTACAAGACCTAAGAAAACAAAAAAACGTGTCGGCGCTCCTGGAGGGTCTGGAAACACAAAACAACTGAGGGTCAGAGGAAAGGGAGGGGCCTTTTGAACTACATCTGATTTGTGTTTCCTGTGGAGGGCGGAGCCAATCATCTCAAGTAGCTGTCCTGGAAGGTGAGGGGGGGAAATCTAATATATTGCAGTATTCCAGTCCTTAGATGTAGTGGCTGCATCGTTTTCTCTTTTCATTATTTTTCCCTTTATTTTCACCTTGCAATTCTGCAAACACACTTACGGTCTTTTTGTGGCTACAGTCTATCCTGCGTTGGAGGCAGCCATGGTTGTCAGACAAGTTGTATCTTCAAATAGTTGTGCCTTTGTTCATCTACATTACATGTAAAATTTACTAGATCATTTTTGCTTTCCTTTCAGCTGACAGTAAGTGACAAGGACACATCACTACTGGCCAGATTAAGAGGTATATTCTTGTACTTGCTGAAAATGTTCTTAGCATCAATAAAAGGAAAAGCAATACAGCCACCACATCTTATGTGTAAGCTGCAATGTTACATTTTTGTTTTGGGTTTAGATATCCTTTAACCACTTGCCGACCGCCCCACAGCATATTTGCTACTACAGGGCAGGCGGGCTGTGCAGAATCACACATACATACACATATATCACACACACGATTTTGCACAACCAGGTAGGGGGGTCACTAATTCCCACAAAGTGTCAAAAGTATTCGTTAGTGTCTGATTGTCCACTGCAAAATCACAGACGACGTCTTTGAGGACGAAACGCGTCAGGCAGGACCCCCATTGTCGCCACTTTTTCTCAACAGCGCTGTTTTAAGTTTTGGATCTACATGTGAGTGTACATCTATTTTACTTCAAATAAATATTTTGTTTTTTGGATTTACACTATGTGGCCCTTCTTTTCTTTCCTTATCCTTCCACATCAATTTCTGGTCCGTGGAATGTTGCTTTGAGGGGCTTACTTACGGAACACCCCACCACTTCCTTAAGACCCACATGACCTCCCACATTCGGGAGATTGCGTACACCTCTCAAGTTCCTGGTATTATCTGGAGGAATATAGCAAACCCGCGAGACTGCATCCTTCTCGGAGTATACACAGCCACTCACCACCTAAGCCTTGTCCGACCCAATCCGGCGTATGCCCCATTGGGTCCACCTCATCTGGTAAGCCTCTTCAACTCTTGGTGGTAGTGAGCGGATTTTCAGTCGAGATGTCTATATAATCCTTCAATATTCTGTTTATAACATATTGTCATACAGACTACACATTTTTAATGTTCACATGAGGACTACTTGCTTAAAGCAGATACAATTGATCCTTCTTATTGCTTATTGACTGGTTTACAGTTGTATATGACATTGTTCAGCGCCACACTTTTTTGTTGTTTTGCACTGCAAAATCACAGCCCTGCTAGAAGTGGTTTATCGCCGCCATTACTAGCATAAAAAAATATATATACAAAATTTCAGTATATATGCCATAGTTGTAGACGCTTTTGCGCAAACCAATCATGCGGGGCACTTTTTAACAAACAAAAAAAAAAAAAAGTAAAAAAGTCCAACGCTTTCAAAGCGCTTTTCAGGCAATGGGCAGGGCATTTTGGAAGCACTAAATACAGCGCTCCCAACCTGCCCCAAAGATGCTGCTTGCAGGACATTTCGTAATGTCCTGCAAGCGCACCGCCCCGGTGTGAAAAGTCACACTGCAATGAATGGGAGGCGATTTTCAGAGGCTATTTCTAGCGTTAAAACGCCTGAAAACGGCCTCAGTGTGAAAGTAGTCTTACTAACCACCTAAAATGAAGTCCCGCCATAACACAAATCAATGTTTTAGGAAACCAATGTGTGAGAATAATCCCTGCAGTGATGTGCTTATCTATGTATTTTGCTTGCCAAATGCAGACTATGATGCATAATTTTCAGGTAAAACAAAATTTGCAAGGTTTAGGAAAAACAACTCACTTGAAATCTTCGTTCTTTATAAACTCCACAATGATGTCTTTCTCTGGCTGAATCTGCAGCATTTTCAGTGTCAGACACAGAAATGGAGTGGGTTTGATGTTGCCTCCAAAAACTCCTCCAATAAACTTCAACTCCATGGCCTTATCGACCACCAGCTCCGCTGCAAGGAAATAACAGGAAGGTCAAATCTACATTCTTAAAGAAGAACGTCACTTTCCACCCTCCCCCCACAGCTTTTTTTTTGCTTTCTATATCCCCTTTACCCTTTATGTTGGGTTGTACTGAATTCAGGAAATCACCTAACCAGCAGATCCAGTCTTCTCCTACAGCAGTGGTTCTCAACGCCTATTCTCAGGACCCACTAACAGGCCAGATTTTAAGTATTACCTTGGGGGAGATGCAGACTAGAATACTGCAATCACTGAGCAGCAAATGATATCACCTGTCATGTATTTCAGTTATCTTGCAAACCTGGCCTGTTAGTGGGTCCTGAGGACAGGAGTTGAGAACCACTATCCTACAGTGAACCGCTGCTCAGGTGCAACAACTCAGGTCCTGCGCTGTGATGTCAAGAGCCTGGCTGCCTCATCCGGATCAGGCTGCAAGCCCCAGGCTACTCTATCTCATGCAGCCTCCTGGGATATGAGATGGGGATAACAAAGGAGGCTTTAAAAGGGGAGTCTCGGCAAGAATGGAGGCTGGCGGATGGGACGTTCAAAAATTATTTTTAAAAAAAAGGATAAACAATAAAAATGTTTTTAGGATTTCAATTGTGAAGGAGGAGGTGGGGGTGGAATTTGAATGTGCAACTAGAACTCCAGGTTAAACCTAAGTAATCTTAAAAATGCTCCCTCCCAACATCTATGACGACTAACCTGTGTAAGAAAAATGAAATGTATATGCTGACTTATTCTCAGCCTGCTCTGGTCCGAGGACGTGATTCTCTGCGTCAACCAGTGGTTGCAGGCGAGAGTAGAAGGCACTCCCTACTCTCCTCGGCAGTTGCATCTGGCTGACATAGGGGAGCCAGATTACATAACCAGACCAGGCTGAAAAAAGGTATGTGTATACATCGTTCTTACACAGGTTAGTCGTCATAGGTGTAAGGAAGGGGGAGGGAACATTTTTAGGATTAACTAGGTTTATCCCAGAATTCTACTTTAAGAGTGACTAATGAAGGGGCTGTCCCGTTTCCCATCATTCCTACATAGGGGGTCATTTACAAAAGGCAAATCCACTTTGCACTGCAAGTGCATTAGGAAGTGCACATGCAAGGAAAATAAAAAACTGCATTTTAGCTTGTACATGATTGGATGATAAAATCATCAGAGCTTCCCCTCATTTCAGATCTACCCCTCAGATTTACAGTGACTGCACTTCCAAGTGCACAGTGAATATGTCTTTCGTAAATAACCCCCAATGTTTCAAGCTGTGATCCAGTTTGGAGGCTATACAACAGACAGCTTCAGCGTCTCCTTCCAGTAGCAGTGTTCCCTCTTTCTGCAGCAAGTCAGCCGGGCTTGCGGATCCCTTCATTTATTCATCCATCCATGGCTAGGACTTTTCTCCCACTATGACATGCTTCTCACTCTCCTTCACTTGTGTGTTCATATATTTATGTTTTTATTAGTCTACAGAATAAAGTGACATTCTGCACTATGTGGGCTGCTCTGCACCCCTCTCCCCTTTCATTTCTTTCTACTTTGGAAGTGAAGGTCTTCTTAAATGCCATTTGTATTTACATAGTATGACTTAGAGTAGGGTTGCACTGATAACGATACTAGTATCGGTGCCGATGCCAACATTTTCACGAGTAACGGTACTCGTGCAAATGATCCGAAGCCTAATCCGACACCTGTTATATTGGACCAGGCATCCTCAGTGTAGCAGGGGGGGGGGGCAGTCTCACAGGTGATTGGTGCAGCAGTGGGGGGGGGGGGGTAGTTACAAGCATCAATTCCTCCCGAATAGCCTTTCAATAAAGCAGCTGACAGCCGACTCTCTCTCCCCCCCCCCCCCCACAGCTGACAAATGCTTTACTGAAAGGCTATATGGGGGGGGATCTGTGCTTGTAATTCCCCCCACCGTCGCACAGATTACCCCTGACTGTCCCCCTGCACCCCCCCCCCCCCCCACTGGTCCTCCTCACCAAAGCAACCCCCTTAACACGGCTAATAAATAAAATAGGATAAAGTGTGTGTGTGTGTGTGTGTGTACACACACACACACACACACACACACACACACACACACACACACACACACTCCATTCAAAAGTGCGGCAACCAGATTGCATGGTACCGTGTGATCTGGTGCAGGCAAACGCACTGTGTTAGCGACATGTGTATAAATAAATTTAAGGTTGGTGGTGTAGCTGGGGGCGATGTTTTGGATGGCCTTGTTTGTTGTTGTTAGTAGTTTGATTTTTATATGGTGGGGTAGGGAAAGCCAGTGGAGGGATTGGCAGAGAGGGGCAGCAGTCACGGATCAGTTAGTGAGGTGTATAAGATGTTTTAATATTTTGCCTGAATCTAGAAAACATTGTCTCCCCTCCCTATTTTTCAGGCTTTCCATTTTCTAAAATGGATGCAAAGCATTCCCTGGCTGCACAAGGTGGAAAGTGTGATGTCCCCACCCTCATCTCTCCACCTCATCCAATCAGGGGAACATTCTGCAAAGCAGAACAGCCTCCTGTGTTCAGTGTGCAACAGGCTGGCCGCTCAGCCTAGTTAGCAGGAGATCATTGGAGTAGTGAAGTCTACTGCAATGATTTCCAACTTCCAGGGGCATAGGCCTGGTATGGTATATACATAGTTCCAAGCTGGACCAATGTACTATGTATAAAATATCCATACCTGGAGGAGTACTCCTTTAACCACTTGCCGAACTGCCACTGTATATATACGGCGGCAGGTCGGCTAAATTGGCGCAAAGCGCCGTACCCGTACGATGGTCCGAGCATGTGGCACCATGGGCATGAGCGTCCGCTGCGGCAACCCGCTATCGAGTTACACAGAGGCAAAGTGGAGATCTGCCTATGTAAACAAGGTGATCCCCGTTCTGACAAGAGACAGCATGGAGATCTGCCGTCCATAGTAATCAGGAACAGCGATCTCTGTGGTGTTCCAGTCAGCTCATTCCCCACACAGATAGAACACACATAGGGAACACAGTTAACCCCTTGCTCACCCCCCCTAGTGTTAACCCCTTCCCTGCCAGTGTCATTTATACAGTAATCAGTGCATTTTATTTATTTAGCACCGATCACTGCAATAATGTCACTGGTCCCCAAAAAGTCTCACTTGGGGACAGATTTGTCCGCCTCAATGTGGCAGATCACCGCCATTACCAGTAAAAACATTTTTTTTAAAATGTAAGAGTCCATAAATCTTTTCCAAAGTTTTTAGATGCGATAATTTTTGCGCAAACCAATCAAAACCAATGTGCTTATTGCAATATTTTTTTAACAAAAATATGTAGAAGAATATATATTGGCCTAAACTGATGAATAAAATTATTTTTTATATATTTTTTTTTGGAATATGTATTATAGCAGAAAGTTAAAAAAAAAAAAAAGGTCTATTTTTGTTTATAGTGCAAAAAATAGAAACCACAGAGTTGATCAAATACCACCAAAATAAAGCTCTATTTTTTGGGGGGTTGGGAGGACACTAACTTTGTGTACAGCATCGCACGACCGCGCAATTGTCAGCTAAAGCGACGCAGTGCCGAATCGCAAAAAATGGCCTGGTCATTAAGGAGGGAAAACCTTCTGGGGCTGAAGTGGTTAATAGACAATACAACACATGACAGAGGCCCAAAAAGAAAACCACAAAGAGGAAAAAGTAAACACCATAGAGAATAAAGGATCTGCATTTCCTGGCCTCCCAGCGGCCCGGCTGTATTGTAATCCATGGAGTCACCAAGCGGGAACAACATGCAGACCTGGAGGCTCTGCTGGTCTACAACCCTCTTCCAGGTCAGGGACTCCGAGTATAGCACAGCCGCTCGATCACTATACCGGCCAGGCAAGTTCTATGTTCAGCACAGGACCAGCAATGGCTGCACCCTCCCCCCCCCCATATGGCCCCCCCCTACAGATATGATGATGTGTCCCTTCTACTCACCAGTGAGGCCGAAGCACTCCTCCTTCCAGTACTTGGACTCATAGATCCGAGTCCTAATGATTTTCTCCACCAGGTACTGCGGGTTTGTGCCATGGACACTGTGGGCGTCTTTCACTGTCCGGTTCGCCATCTTCTACGGAGCCAGCTTCCGGCGCCGGGCGCGTGACGTCATCGAGCGGCGCCGGCGCAGGCCCCTAACGTCATCGAGCAGCGTCGACGTCGCTTCCGCACGTGACGTTCGCTTTAGTGGCGGGAAAATCCATCATGCAGTGAAGCTGACTTGGCAGAGGAGGCGGCGAAGGAGATCGCTGGGGGAAGAGCGGATCAGGTGAGATTGGCAGGGCCTGTATATGGAGAGACGTGCTGTGTATTAAGGAACACAGGTCCCAGCATGCATTCTCTACATGTAAAATTGTATTTTTATACTGCCCCTTTAAAAAAAAAAAAAAAAAGTATCACTTTTATTGCTGTCACAAGGAATGTAAACATCCATTGTGACAGTAATAGGCAGTGACGGGTACTCTTTATGGAGGGCTGTAAAAGAATGAAGAGAGGGCGCAACAACCTTGCGCATTACCCAAGTGATATTTATTAAAATCAAAAAGAAGGAAACATCCTCACAAACAAGTGGATAGTAAAAGCATATCAAAGTCCACAGTGTGACCTATTTGCTATTAAGGATGAGCTCCGGCGTCTTCGCACACTCCACGTGCAGAGCCCGGCGGGAAGTCGGCACTGCGCTAATCACAGGCAGTGAGACATTTCCCGATCTCTGCAGCCGCACATCGTCAAAATGTCTCACTGCCTGTGATTAGCGCAGTGCCGACTTCCTGGCGGGCTCTGCACGGGGAGTGTGCGAACACGCCAGAGCTCACCCTTATTCGCTATACTAATGTGGCAATGCAGTATCACAGATGGGCTCCGAGGAAGAGGGGATCCCCCCCCTCGAAACACATTAGCCACCTGGAAGGTCTTCTGGTGTGTCGAATGCACTCCTGGTGACCTTGTTGCTTTTTGTCCATTGTGGACTCTGATATGCTTTTACTATCCACTTGTTTGTGAGTGTATTTCCTTTTTGATTTGAATAAATATCACTTGGGTAATGCACAAGGTCGGTGCGCCCTCTCTTCATTCTTTTACAGTATTCCCATTGGTTATCCCCTGACCCTTGGAGGGCAGCAAGGCCTTTGCATGTACTGGGAGCCATAGGAATTCCAGGCTTCTTCCACTGCCATCGCACTACTGTTGAGCGAAGGAGATTTTGTTTGACTGTGACTCTAAATGGAGGGATCAGGGGTCTTTAAGACCCCAAACTCCTCCTCTGCACTTGAGAATTTTCAAAGCTCCAAGATCTGCGTTTTTGAATACTTTACTTGTGGACAGGCCGTTACTGGTTGTGTGTGTGTATATTTTTTATTTTTGCATATTAGTACTGAATGCAAAACTTTTTTTCCAGTTTGGATAGTCAGGGTTATAATCCCTGTTAGTTTTTGCCATCTGTTTCCCATTGGGGAGATTTCTCTTTACTTTCTGTCCCATAGCCACAACAGGATGTGAGAGGAAATCCCTCTCAAGTAAGGGATTCCCTGATTGTCTCCAGAACTAATGTGCCCGTTGGAAGACGTGTCAGTTTGTCCCTCTAATTGCACTTGTTCAGAATAGCTTGCAGTCTTCCTAAATCTGCGCCAAAGAGGGCAAGAGATGTTTTTTAAAATTATTTTTAGGTATGTTGGGTGAATAGGAACCTATAACAAACCAATGGTAGGTTCCCAAATCTCACTGCTAAAGTGGAAATACACCTTTTAAAAGCACCTCTTACCTTTTGCCTAACCTGATTAGTCTGGATCAACCTTTCTTAAACTGTTTTACCACAGAGGAACCCCTAAAATAATTTTGAGGTCTTGGGGAACCCATGCCAAAACCAACTTATTGTAGTCCAATGGAAAAACATTACATTGGTGGTCAATAGGAATGCTGCATCCCTTACAGTGGTGGCCAGGATGCCACCCTTACAGGCAGCTTAAAGTGGTTGTAAACCCTTACAGACCACTTTTACCTACAGGTAAGCCTAGATTAAGGCTTACCTTTAGGTGCAAGAAATATCTTTCTAAACCTACACGGTTTAGGAGATATTTGCAAAAGACAGGCACCGATGTCTACGGCTCATGCGCTGTAGACAACGGTGCACTGAGTGTGCCGTTTCTAACAGCAATCATGCCCTTAGTGGCGGCTCCCGCCAGCATGCGCGGGAGTGCCATCATCGCGGCTCTGGCCAATTACAGCGCCAGAGCCGCGATACCCGGAATGAAGATGGACGCTTCGTGGAAGAGGGGACATCGGTGACATCGCAGGTTCCTGTGTCAGGTAAGTGACACATAATGGGCTACTATGCGATGCATAGTAGCCCATTATGCTTTACCTTTGCAGGGAAACAAAGAGGAAGTAAAACCCATCAGGGTTTACTTCCTCTTTAAAGAGATCAATGGTGCCATACTGCTGGCCTTGCCACTTGGCATTGACCCTTGAACTATGCAGGCACCATCAAAAGAGAGGTCAATTGGCCACAACCCACAGAAAGTGGGCACCATCAAATTAGAGGTCAATCTGGTTTGGCCGCATCTGGAGTATTCCGTCCAGTTCTTGTCACCAATCCTCAGAAGGGGTATGCTGGAGAAAGTCCAAAGAAAGGCAACTAAATTAATATGGGGACTGTAGGACCTCAATTATGAGGAAGGACTACAAGCGCTATATTTATTCCCCCTGGAGAAGAGATGCTTGAGAGAAAATATAATAGTGATATACAAATATCTCAATGGGGATCCCAGCATAAGTATGACCCTTTTAGTCCTAGGGAGTGTAAGAGAGCACGGGGCCACACAATGAGACTGGAACAGAAGCATTCTAACCTTAAGCTGCATTGGGGGTTTTCACTGTCAGGGTGGTAAGGATGTGGAACTCTCTTCCACAATTAGTGGAAGAATGGATATTTTTTAAAAGACTCTTGGATGTGCATCTTAACGTAAACAATTTAAGGGGCAATGGGAAATGCCTTTTCTACCCACACACCTACACAGGTTGAATTGGATGGACTGTTGTCTTTATTCAACCTTGCCAACTATGTTACTTTGTAATCAGCCAGAACCCCTGGTAACCTCTGGAGGAACGCTGGTTGAGAATGACTGGTCTGGATGGTGGTGATTTCTAGCAGGCCACTATGGGGCTGCTCTTCAGACTTTAAGATTTTTATGTCCTCCTAAAACAGCTAATGAGTGTGTCCATTTTAAGGTGGTGTGTAGTTGTTGTTTCTGTTGAGATGGTAGATGCTTTTTCACAAAACATAAACAAGAAAAAACATTGAACCTTTTTAGTTACAGCCACTTAGCATTAAAATGTAGGTAGCGGCCAGTAGCTAGCTGGATAAAATGTGTTTAATACGCTTCTACTCTTTTGTATAACTCTGATTTTCATTGGTACAGAAATCATGACAAAGTACTTTACCAGAGTTAAAAGGCGACGTGTGTACAGCTGGCATGGGAGACCGGTGATAAAGGACCGGAAACAGTTACACTTGCAATATGGGTAAATGTTTTTCATTTTTATTACATAATTTCTCTCCATGTATGGTGCATTTTTAGTGAAGTTCTGTGACTAAATACACGGTCTTAAGTTTAGCCATGTAACACCCTAAACCTGACATTTCATTTTAGGGGACTTGTTATGAAATCGAATGAAAGTGAAGCTACTATTGTACCCGGGGACTTTGTATTGATTGAGGGTGATGATGAAGAGAGACCATTTGTAGCAATGTTAAAAGAACTTTATGACGACGGTAAGGAAATCTGCTTACAAGCTGTTGCCACACTCACTCTGGGCATGACTTCTGCCTTTCAGGGGGTTCTGAAAAGCCTAAAGGAAAGGTGTTAGCAGAAGGTTATCTTTTAGTTTTTGGATGAGGGGTATTGATGAGACCCTGTCAGATTTTTAATGCTGTCTGTGATTTCATTAAAGCAGGGGTCCACCTACATCAACCTAAAAAAAAAAAAAAAATATTAAAACCCAGCAGCTACAAATACTGCAGCTGCTGACTTTTAATACATGGCCACTTACCTGTCCCAGAGTCCAGCGATGTCGGCAGGTGACGCCAAGAACCAGCTCGGTTCTCGGCAGCTGGCGCCGCCATCCTAGGTGAGCGAATCAGGAAGTGAAGCGTTGCGGCTTCACTTCCCGGTTCCCTACTGTGCATGCGCGAGTCGCGCTGCGCGTCCCAAGTGGTCCCCGCTCTCTCCTGGGAGCTGTGTGTTTCCCAGGAGACAGCGCGGAGGGACAGGAAGAGGCATAGACTCCCATGGGAGTCTATGCCGGTAGTGGGTGCAAATACCTGTCTTAGACAGGTATCTGCACCCCCCTCCCCCCTGAAAGGTGCCAAATGTGACACCGGAGCGGGGGAGGGTTCCGAAAAGCAGAAGTTCCATTTTTGTGTGGAACTCCGCTTTAAGTCCTATATGGTCATTGGGACAAGAGACTGAAGAGCATATCATGAATCGTACGATTGCTTAAAAAGCGGAACTTTTTTTGGTTAAGTTTAGACATGCAGAAACCCTTGCTGCCCTTTTGAAGAGCAACCCACAGTGGATTGCTTTTCAGAGGCAATTGACAGACGGCAAGTAATTTGTTGCCTTTTAAATACCTGTTTTTACCATGATAAAGGCTGCTATTGGTGCATTTTAAAAAGACTGAGCAGATGTAACCTGCATTAAAAATTACAGCTGGAATTCTATTTGACTACTATCGGTTTAGCACATACAGTGTATATCGGTGCCCCCCCCCCCATTTGGAGAACACAGTGATTTGTGCTAGCAGCTATGCCACTAGCAATAATTGCATGTAAAATCTGACAGGCTGATTGTACCTAAGTTAATCTATCAACTTAAGTACATTCAGCCTGCCCATGCATGGTTCTATGTCCGACTTTTGTCTTTGTTCCAGCTGAGAACTAGACTGCTCTTAGTTCTGAAACTGCAATATCACTGACATCCACAGGCTCCAAATACTTGGGAACCATTCAGCATGGTTCCTTATGAGATTATCATTACAGCCAGTCAGGGTAATTGCATGATAACCACATGAAGGCTGGAAAAGTTCACATAACCTCTGTAGCCTGTAGATGACCCTGCAGTCTTCTCTGTGCACAGCAAGTACATTGTTGAGAATCATTATAGTAAGCTTAAAATAAGAGTATAAGACCTAATTTTGTGTATAACGACCAAAAATTAATTTCATTTTTTTTTTTTTCATATTTTTGTCTATTTTCGACTGATTAGAATTTTTTAAATATTGTATATAAATCCAAAATCAAATGTAATATATTCCAGCTTACCAGTCTTTTTAGATGTACAATAAAACTCCAATGTATTGAAACCTCTTACTCCAGTGCTCAACCGCCGGTTTATTGTACAGCACATGTTCACTTTAAAATCACAACTGTTGTTGCTTAAAGCAGATCTAAGCCTAAAAACAAACATTAGGTATATTACACCCTCTCAATCTTTAGGTGTGGTGGTTGCATTTGTTTCCTTCTTCCCTTAAATTGTACCTGGTGATCCTGCCAGTAACGCACTTTGTCATAGGATGCCAACTTATATTTCTATGGAGGAGAAGCATTGTCACTCTAGGCAGATTTCAGCTTAGTGCACAGGTAGTTACATGAGCTTAAGACTTCTGGCAGGATCAGTGGATGTTTTTTGTATGTGCAGGAAAATAAACTGTAGTACCATATGTTGCTGCATTCCTTTTCTTTTTTCATTCTAAGGCCTGCTTGCTAAGTTGCACTATATTACAGTTTAACTCTTGAGTGTATATGTACTTTAAAGAATGTTCCAAATGGATGTCTTTTTATGTCTTTGTAAAAATTAGATGGGCTGAATAATTGTAGAGCTATTGTCAAGTTGCATACTGAAGCTGCTTAATTTGAATTTATACATCTTAGTCTGGGTATCTTGGCTTCAATATTCTCCTCATAAAAGGGTTAAGGTGAGCGTGCCAAAGTGACTATAGAGTGGAGGAGAGGGCTATATGCAGAGCCAAGCTTGCACTAAAGCAGTGCAAAATAAAAGCATGCTCGTTGCTATTGGGGCATTTCAGACTCAGATAAATGAAGACTATTTTGGCCTTGTAGCGTCAACATCCTATAAAATAATAATAATATTAATAATAATAAATAATATTATTATTAAAAACATAAGACTCGAGTTGAGGATCTTAGCTTTTGATAGGATCCTAGGTATCAACATGCCATTTACCTCTTACCTGTAAATATACGGTATGCATTTGGAGAGTGTGATTTATTAACTATGCAAAAGTTATTTGACCCATTTGATAAAGGCCCGCTTAGGTGTTAATGCACTTTTCTCCAAACCCCCCCCCCCCCCCCCCCCCCCCTCAGAAAGCATCACACTTTTTTTTACCTGCAGCTGTTTTTCTTTTTCCCACCGCAGGTACAGAAAAACATGCCAGCAAACATGCCACTGTACAGTGGTTTTTACGCTATGAAGAGGTGCCCTATAAGAAGAGGAAATTGCTAGGCAGGGAGCCCCACCCTCAGGAAATTTTCCTCTATGACTCCAGTACATGTGACAATGACATTGATGCAGAGACCATAATTGGAACTGTTTTGGTAAGTACAGGGAGTGGAAAATCAGAAGCCTTAATGCCCATCTCCGGACACTGAGATTTTCCAGTTATTAGATGTGTAATCTTTACCTTTTTACCACCTTCTTACACATTGTCCAATTGGTTTACACTACTGTTAAAGAATTTTTCTCTTGCGTTCATTGATGGACGCAGCTGCTGATTCTTTATCCATGACCAAACAGGACCTGCTCCTTCAACGAGTGATTGTTCCCATGCCCAAGTCGGATAAGTCCAGGTGATTTTACTCCAACCTGTTCACAGTTCCCAAGACAGATAGTGTTTGCCCGATTCTGGACCTCAAGGACTGAATGCCTTTGTGCGGTTTCATTCTCTCAGAGGTGGCCTCCCTTCACCAGGGGGACTTTCTGATATCTATAGACCTCAAGGATGCTTACCTGCACATTTCAATCTGTGAATGACATCAGCATTTCCTACGCTTTTCTATCGAGGATGCGCATTACCAATTTGTAGCGCTACCTTTCGGCCTGGTCTCCGCTCCCTGGGTGTTTCTCAAGGTCCTGGGCCCCAGTCCTGGCCTTGCTGAGACGAGGCATCGCTGTGATCGACTATCTATCTGGACAACTTGCTTCTGTGTGCAGAGACCCGCTTGTCCTTGCGCAACATAGTGGAGATCGCCATGCGTTCCCTACAGGACTTTGGGTGGATCCAGAACCTCAGGAGGTTCCATGTTTACTAGGGATCGACAGATTATTGCGTGCCGATAGCATTTTTCGAAACATCTGTATCGGTCACAAACTAGACCGATATTGGTCTCTGCAGGCCACGGCCATCTTTTTGGGACCCAGAAGCCTGCATACAGTGCGCATGGGCACGCGGGACACGAACACAACATCATTACGCCTCTGCGCACTGGGCCTAAGCCTTCCTCTCCTTCTCCTCGACACTCGGGCGGACACGCCAGCCACCCACCCACAATAAGGTGCCAGGCCACTGAGGCCAGCCAGCAGCCACCCACCCACAGCAAGGTGCCAGCCAGGAGCCACCCACATCAGGGTGCCAGCCGGCAAGCCCATGCTCAGCAGGGTGCCAGACAGCCACAGCAGGGTGCCAGGCCAGCAAGCCCACCCACAGAAGGGTGCCTGCCATTTTTAACCTTACTCTTTCAAATTCCAATGCAGATGGATGCAGAGAGCAAAAAATAAAGGTGTGGTCTCCAGGAAAAGCATGTGAGCGTGGGATCAACAACTGCAAAAAACTAAAATACGTCAAATCTTTGGGCCCATCTAAGAGTTCATCATGTTGAATTATATAATGAAGCACAGAGAAAACAAACTGAATCGTAAAGTGAAATACCACAATCCCACCAAACAACAATAAAAGATATGTTTGTTTCAGACAAAAGCTAAGTGGCTAAATTCAAATGGAAGGTCCCAACAGCTGGACAAACCAATCAGAGATGATACGAATAACCAGCCATTTACAATGGTGTCTAACTCTGGATTTCAGTGGTTGATGTCCATAGCTAAGCCAAGGTACCCACTGAAGAGTGAAAAGTATTATCGAACCAAAATGCTGGGAAAGATTCACCAAAAGGTAGTTGAGAAAGTAAAGGCTATGCTGCAAGCAGAGCATGCTGGCAACTCACTCTCATTCACGACTGACTGCTGGTCAGGAACAACAGAGTCACTAATGAGTCTTACATGCCACTTCATTGACAGGGGATGGATAAAAAGGCAATTGGTGTTCAATACAAAGGTGATGCAAGGATCCCACACTGGGGAGTACATTAAAGAAATGTTTCTAGGCGTGCTTCAAGACTGGGGAATAAACAAAAATCCAGTGATGCTTGTGCTGCGTGACAAAGGCGCAAACACGGTGAAAGGAATGAGGCTTGCTGAAGTCTGACCTCAGCTGCATGGCACACACCCTGCAACTTGTGGTAAATGATGGTCTGTCAAGCCAGAGAGCTTTGATAGATATAATTGGCATGCTAAAGTGATACGCAGGCCATTTCCACCATTCAGTCCTTGCCAAGCAGCGACTGAGGTGCATTCAGGCAGACCTTGGCCTACCCAAAAACCGCCTACTTCAGGCTTTTCCAACATGTTGGAATTCAACACTTCACATGCTGCAAAGAATGCTGGAACAGAAGAGAGCTCTGAGCATCTATTCAGGCAAACATGGAGGATATAGTTGTCCTACTGCTGATCAGTGGAACATTATAGCCAATATTATTTAGACCTTCCTCCCCATAGAGGAAGTGGAACTAGAGGTAAGTAATTACGACTCATCTGTGTCATCTGTCATCCCATGTGTGAGAGTGCTGAAGATGCTTCTTCCAAGAGAACGAAGGACCCAACACACGTGGCATTAAAACATTCAGGCAGGTTATGAGGGACAGCCTCACCGAACGCTTTGAGAAGCATGAAGAGAATAAAATTGTTGAGCTGGCATGTCTTTTGGATCCTCGATACAAGAAGCATGCTTTCTCTTCTGATGATGTATTGGCCAAGGCAAAAGAATGGCTGACAGAAGATCAACACAAGCTGCTGGAGGTTCCTGCAGAAAGGTCAAGTTTGGAAGAGCAGGTTACTAATCTGAAAGAGCGGGATGCTGCAACAAACAGACAAACGTCAAAAAAAGACAACGAGCAGAAGAGAATCTTCATCATGGTCGAATTGATGCCATGTTCAGTGTGTTTATTGGGGCATCATGCGGAGGATTCTTCTGAATGTGCATCAATAATTAGCCTGAATGACAGAAGTGGTGATCTTCTTCAGTGGTGGAAAAGAGGCACGCTACAAAAGACTTGCCTCTCATGCTAGAAGATGCCTCTCTGCTCCTCCTTCAGCTGTACAAAGTGAGCGTGTTTTCAGTGAAGTGACAGCCATTTATGAAAAAAACAGAACCCGTTTAACAGGTGAACATGCTGAAATGTTATGCTTTTTGCACTATAATATTGTTCTTAACTGGGAGTATAGTATAAAAAGCGTAGTGTCAGTGTGTCCTGTCCACTGTCTAGCTTTTTGCACTGCAGTAGTGATTTAAATTGAATCAGTGCAATGCACTAGTAACAGTTATACTTTTTGTATTTTTTGGGAAGCCATTTAAGAAGTTGTTTTTAAGCGTTTTATTTCCCCAGTTGTTTACTTTTAGACCTCGTTCGTCACACCATGGTGCACTGCAGACAGATGTCAGTTTTGAAATCTGTGGTTTTTTTCTCCCATCAGTTTTCATGTGAAGAACAAGCCCTTAATGTTTAATTTTAATTACCATGTTAATTTTATACCAGATTTGTGCATAAAATTGTGTTTTTTGAAAAGTTTAAATGTACAAAATATCGGCAGAGGAGGTGGCAGAAATATCGGTATCGGCACCGGGAAGAAAAAAAAAAAAGATATTGGTCGATCCCTATTGTTGACCTCATGCAAGCACTTGGAGTATCTGGAACTGATCCTTGATTCAGAGCAGATCAAGGTGTTCTTCCAGTCCAGACAAATTAACTCTGGTCAGCAATCCGGCAGCTCTTGGCTTGCAAGCAACCCTCCCTGCGTGTGTTTTGTATTTTTTTTTTTTTTTTTTTTCCGCATGCAGGTTTCGTGCCTGATGGTGGCTACCTTTTTTTGAAGTGGTTCAGTATGCCCAGTTCCATACAAGAACACTGCAGAAGGAAATCTTATCCAAAAGGATCAAATGGAGTGTCTAAACATATGGACTTATCTGGCAAGGAACCCTTGAGTCCCAGAACTTAATTCTTGCCTAAGGTAGTTTCCAACTTTCACCTCAGTTGGGACCTTAAACTTCCGTACCTCGGTCCAGTTCAAAAAAGACATTTCCTGCCATTGTCTGAGTGTGCTCCTGGCTGCAGATAAGTTTCCGAGCCACGTAATTCCTTTTTTTTTTTTTTTTTTTTTTTTATATCAGGAAGACCGATTTCCTTTTGTCTACCTTAGTAGAGACAGTAAGAGGGCTTTTCAACATCGAGCATCTGTTTATTATCTCTGCAAGGTGATTACCTGGTATGATGTTCTTTTAAAGAGGAGTTCCACCCAGGGGGGCCGTCAAAAAAAAAAAAAATTAAAAGTCAGCAGCTACAAATACTGCAGCTGCTGACTTTTAATTGGACACTTACCTGTCCCAGGGTCCAGCGATGCGGGGGATCGATGCCCCGCTTGTCCCCCCCCCTTCCGCTCGTCGGCGCCGGCATTTCAACTGTGGGCGCCGGGCTGTGGCTTCACAGCCTGGCACCCACTGCGCAAGCGGCGCCGCGCGCCGTGATTGGCCGCTCAATCACCTGGGACCTGTAATGGGTCCCAGATGATTGACAGGAGGGAGGGAGCAGAGCGGAGCCCTTCCTGTGCCAAGGGGGAAGTGATGTCACCAGCCCAGGCTAAGGAACAGGCAGACTACGAGGGACCACCTAGCAACAGGCATTTAGAGGTAAGTGAAAAAAAAAAATATCCAAATGTTTTTTTGGGGTTTTTTTTAGAATTTTTCCAGGTATTTTTTTTTTTTTTTTTGGGTGGAACCCCACTTTAAGTTAAGCAAGGCAGATTTGTGGCTTTATCTGATACTGGCTTAGGGCGCATTTTTTTGGGAAAAAATACACTTCAATGAATAAAAAAGAAACTGTAACGTTGGCCCAATTTATTATTTTTTTTTTTGTTTGTTTTAAATGTGAAAGATGATGTTACGCCGCAAGAATCGTGATCTATCTTCTAAGCAAAAAAATCATGATTCTCATTTTAGCCAGAATCGTGCAGCTCTGTTCCTCAGTGGACGAGAAAGAAAATAGAATTTCTTCGCTCACAGTAAAAATCCTGCACATGGAGATCACTGAGGGACACAAGGCCCACGTCTGTTCTATGATCCTGCTCTCGATACTGCCTTGCTACAAAACCGAGGGCATTATCCTTGGATGACCTACAGGTGTGGTGTTTGTGTGTGTGTGTGCTTTTTTGTTTTTTTTTGTTTTTTTGCTAGTGTCCAATTCTGTAAGAGGCAGTATAACCTGAAGGTTATATCCCTCAACAGACTTGTATCCCTCAACAGACTTTTTACGGTAAGTTCAAAAATTCTATTTTTATTGCACCTTCTTAGTGAGCACTCTCTGGCTCGTTTTTACTCCAGCAAGAGCCAAGATCATCACAAAATGCAGTGATCCACCTCTGTCTTGCTGTGGCTGGCTGTCTAGAATGTTATATTTTTAGCGTAGTGTTACATTTCATTGCCACTTCACTTCACTTTTTTTTGTTATCACTGTGGTAATCTCTCTTTGCTATTCCTTTCTAGATATCACAGTTAAAGCCTGATGATCCTTTCCCTGAACCCAAAAAATCTGAAAATGTCTTGTTTCTGAAGCTGTCATGGAATGGAAAAATATTTAAACCTCTATCTGCCAGTGTTACTAAAGCAAAAGAAGGAATTGCTGTTCGCAATGGTTCTCTACTTATTAAATCTCTGCCGACGCCTAACTTTTACCCCATGGAAGGCGACACTGCGGAGAGCAGACTAACCACCCGCAGCGCCACGAAGTCACAGAAAAAAGACACTGAGGTAGAATCCCGCCATTCAGCATCCAAGAGCTCCCATTCCAAGGACAGAGGGGCACAGAGACTACCCAATGGAACCAGCACCCCTGGAGCCAGGAAGAAGCTGGAACTGAACAGTAGGTCCTTCCTTAAAGTCCTACTGATCTAATCTGTTGCATTGCATGCTTTTGTGCTTTATGTTACAACTGAAAGCTAAAGAGTGAGGTTATGTTGATAAAGAGCTTGTACCAACACCAGCCAAAGAGTGTGATGTGCTGCACTGCAGGGTTGCAGATATTTATCCAACTGTGAGCTCTCCTGTCCATAATTCCCAGATGTTTTCCTGTCTTGTTGGGAGTTTGAAATGGCCCTGGCCACCTTTTTATGTGTTCAAGCACCTCCTGTTGCATTCTCTAAAATGAATCCTGATTCTAGCAAGCGGAATAGGAACTATTTATAGTGAGATCACAGCTGCATGGACTGAAAAATTTAGCACGCAGATCTCACAAGTATTGTCTTAAGAGATATAAGATCCATCCTCTTAGAGGAGCTCCAGTCTGTGTGTGTAAAAAAAAAAAAAGTGACTTTTAATATACGAACACTTGCCTGTCCAAGAATCCTGTGATGTCATCCTGAGCTGATTCGTCAGTTGGCTTTTGGTGAAGGTGCCAGCATTGTAAGTAAGGGAAACCGGCAGTGAAGACTGCATGCGCGAGTCGTGCTGCGCTTTCTGAATGGTTCTGCTGTCTTCTGGGACCTGTGTGTCCCAGAAGGCAGTGGGGGGAAGGAGGGGCTGTAAATGTCATAGATCACCAATCGTAACCATGTACATGCTCAACACCCCCCCCCCTCCACTCCAAATGTGCGAACAAACGGCACTTCCTTTTTGGGTGGAGCTCCGCTATAACTGTCCTGCAGCAATCAATGAAATACAGGTTTGCGGTTTCTTCCACCCTTTAGAAAACACTATGGCATACAATCCCTTTTATTGGTTTTAAAGGTTGATAAAGGGTTTTTTTTTGTTTTTTGTTTTTTTTGTTTTTTTTTTTAATACATTTTATTTTTAGGTCCACCTAAATCTCAGAAGACAGTTAATAGAGACACCTTCCTGGAGGATGAATTTAAACCTCTGGAAGCAGCTGCTCCTAAACGCAAAGTGGCTTTTTCTGGCCTCCCTGATTCCCCTCCAAAGAAATTTGTTGATGAAGAGGACATCTCTTCGTGCTTCATCCCTCTACCTCCTAAAGATTTACCAAAGCTTAACCTGAGATTGACCCCTCTAAGGCGTACTGCCCTAGAAGAGCAAAAATCTGATAAAACCCCGTAAGTGGACCCATAATCTGTTTTCATGTTTAGCACCTTAATTGTCATTGCCAGTTTCTAACCGGATATCTTTTTCTAGCGTTGAAATGAACAGTGGACGAAAGCGTATTGACAAGTCTGAAAATTCAGCGGTATCCAAGTCCAAAACGCCACAAAAACTGAATAATACACCAAAGAGAAGCACAAGTAGTTCCAGGAGGTACTGAAATGTAATATTTATAGCCGCAAAACTGTCCTTCCATTCTTATATGTGAAGGTGGGAAAAAAAAAATTGTCCTTTTTACATGCAAGTACATAATACCTCCTGTTCTGCCAGCAGTGCACTTGGAACTAAAACTCTGTTATGGGCTTTCTACGCAGCATTTATGTGCACTGAGTGGTGTCAGCCCTGCCCAGATTAGTTTACAAAGCTACTCGACCTCTCCCACTTTTGGATCTCTACAGTATGAAGGCTAATCTTTCTGTAGTCTGATAAGAATTCGGAGGCTCTTTGAGATAAAACAAGAACTCTGCAGAGGATACACGACGGCTAAAATTTTTTGACAAAATTAACTTTGCGCACTTATCAATTATAACAAAATGCGTTCAATAGTATGCTTAACGGACTAAAAGTGAGAAGTTTGTTTGGGTTTACATATACTTTAAGGCCAGATTCACTTTGTTATTATGCAGCAACCCACACATGTTAAAGCACATTGCATTAAGGCAGCCCATTTGGTTTTGGCAAAAAAGTGCAGCAAAAGCTAACCATTTGGGGGGGGGGGGGGTTGCGTAGTGAACAGTAATGTGTTGTCATGCATTACAGCATAGGCCTGTTGCTTTAGTGTGTTGAGGTGTGCTGTTCTAGTGAATGACATCGCAGCCCACTAATGTACATTACCACAAAACAGGATTGTGTGCACCCAGCCTTGGTTTATTAGACTAGAAAGTCACCTAAAATGCACCCTTGCCTTGAAATTCTTACTGAATAAACTCCCCTGTCCCCCTTTGAAGATTGACACCTTCCTATACTTCACTGTTTCTATTATTCCTACCAACTCTCCAATTATATGCAGAAAATTACTTTCTGAACTTTTGTTTTTGCTTATTCCCAGGCAAGCCCCACAGGCACCGTGCTATGTGATAGGTCAGGAGAAGTGTTAATGTCTGGAAATGCCATGTTTGTTGTCTGCAGCACTATGGGGTAGTTTTGGTAGGGTTCTCAGGGTTACAGTTGTTTTTAATATGACTTTGTTTTTTTTGCCACCAGTTTTTCACCCTGGATTCCAAAATCTTAACTGTGGAAGTTAGAGTTTTTGTATTCAAATTGTACCCATGAAGGTGTAGGAAGCAGCAGGAAAATGCCTTATACATTTAAGCCGGGTACACACCTACGGGTTGAACAAAAAAAAAAAAACTGTCAGCTCTGGTCGGAGCCGCTGTACTAACCATGCAAGGTTAGTTCAGCGATCTCCCCCGCTGAGCTGTTGTGTTCTGACAGGGGTAGGGCCCCCCGCCAGAATACTCCAATCTTCTTTCTCTGCCATTGGCTGAGAGCGCTGATCGGGAGTCTGTTGGATGCTGGTTTTCCAGCATGCATGTCCGACAGAAGCCAGCCTCTGTTGGCTAGACCGACATACACACAGGCAGAATGTCGGAAGTTTTTTGAACCAGAAAATGTCTCCTGACATTCTTCCCGTGTGTATGAGGCCTTTAAAGCTTGCATGCAGGGCTTTTATAAATGACACAGGGGATGCCAGATATTTGAGCGGGGAGGGGGGAATATTAACACTTGAGCAGACAGAATCTGGAACAGTTCTGCATGGCACCCAATAAGCTTTTATCCCAGCTTATTCAGTTAACATTTGAAAATTAAACCTAGAAGCTGCCATGTACATTTTGCTCAAATAATTCCTCTCCTAGTGTTTTGGGGCTTGTATGGACACACGCTATATGCAGAAACTTTGGACTGCATTGGGTGCCTCTTTTAAAACACTCATGGCTGCAGAATAAAGCTGGGCCAAAAACGGTTTATTTATTTTTTTTATTAAGCCAGCGGACTGAAAGAAAAAAAAATTGATTACATCCACACTATCAAGGTGGATGGAGGAATCCCCATCCCACTTAGGACATTGTATTCTGACAGTGGCTCCTGCTGCTGTCAGAATACAGCGGTCAGTGGGGGCAGCCGTTGGTCGAAAAGCAATCAACTCTGTCGAAGGGACATGCTGGATAAAACTATCAACTTTTTGTTGAGCAGGGACAGCCTAAAGCCTCGTATACACGATCCAATTGTTGGCAGGGGATCGTCTGTTGACAGACTTGTCCTAAAATTTGACCGTTAGTACGCTCCTTTGGACAATTGTTGTCCAACTTTCTGCTAACAAATGTTGGATGACAAGCTAGTTAATTTTCGGCGGACAACGGTTGTCAGATATTCTGATGGTCAGTACACAAATCCTTTTATTTTCTCTCTCTCAGGCCATCAGAAGAAATAAATGGTGAGGAACCACAGACACCCCGATCACGAAGGAAATCTGCACAGGAGTCTGCTACCCGGATTCGCAAACAGATAAAGTAATGTGTATATGTATTAATATGTAATCAGATTTGCCAAATTGTGTTTAACCTGAATTTAATAGTCTTAAAAGTATTTCAGGCAGTCAACATTCTGTTGGCTCGAGTCTCTAGATTTTTTTTGATTTTTTTTTTCCCATACATCCCAGGGCATAGGGTACTTCATATTCATAAATCCTTGGTTATGCTGCCACCTTCAGCTGTACAGCGACCCAAAAAAAAATGGAATTCCCCATCCAGGCATAACTGCTTCCTGCTCAGCTAAGTCTCAGATTTTAGGCAGTGTCCTTAGGTGATGTATGTGCCTACAGATGTCTCTCTGGTAGTGATGTTGTACCCAGGGTCTTTTTAGGCTCATGATTCTACCACCCACTAGATGCGTTTCTTGGAGTATACAGATGTGGGGGATATATTTTTTTTCAGGTATTCAAAGACCAAGGAACATTTGAACCCATTGTTGAGACCCCATACGTTCCAGGATAGGACGTTTGAGGGGGGAGGGATAACTAGCGGGGAAGTCTTTGTGGCTAAGACCCGGAGAGATCAGCACACCCTAGGTCAGCACAGATCCACAGCCTACATAATAGGTAGACAAGCAGAACACAGGATACCAACATTTGCACTTTGTATTCACTGTCACATGACTGTCTGAAATTAAAGAAACCAGAACAACAAAAAGAAAACAAAACACATAGAAAAAAACACCCATCCCGACCCTCCCCACACCCTGATAAATATATCTCAGGGTGTTTTGAGTACCCAAACCTAACCCAACAAAACACTTATGCGGCTAAACTGTAGGAGGGTTTCCTATGGGGCCAGTGCATAACAGACAGCACACCAAGGACACAGTTCCTAACGGCGGGAGCCGGACACTCCGCAGTTACTTTTCCTGGAGGCAATACGTGGTTAAAGAATGACATTACAGAGAACATATCTACATGCGTTGACTAGCACCTTACACTTAGACTAATCTAAGGGCTCAAGCTTAGTTACATTGATAACTGAGGTAACGGAATAAAAGTGATAAAACCAAGAGAGAACGAAACAGATCCATAACTAGGGACCCGATTATAGGGGGAGATCAAACCCCCCCCCCCCCCCCCCCCCCCCCGGCCACAATTCCTCCCTCGTCCCGAACCACTCGATCACAGGTTAAACAGAGCAAGTCCCTGCCAGGAGATCCCAGCCGGGCAGGGGCATAGTGCAGTCCCAAGGAACAGCCAGGGGTGCAGCGATATTGTCATCCTCGCTCCCCTGCGTCCATCCAGCAAGGCTAGGGCATGAACACCCCCTGAGTTCTTCTATGAACTGGAATCGGGTGCATAGTTCCACCAAACGGGAGAATCGGAGCAGGAAGCATCCGGAGGAGCAACATTTAGTGGTCACACCAGCCACATTCCTTGTAGCTGACAAACTCCAGCTGGGCACATGTGGGCACAATATAGCAGCATGGTACACATGGCGGCCAGCAGTGTAAGGTATAGCCCTGGGTTTCTGGACAAATTACTCTGCAAGAAGCTCTTCCAGCTTCTGTGCCTCTCTGAGGATCAGGTCGCGATCCCTGAAGTTTAGTAGCCGAAATATAAATGTTCTCGGCGGAGCCCCAGGCGGGCTTTTGACGGCCGGTATCCGATGCGCTCTCTTCACCGCAAAGAGGGGAGAATGGAGCCTGTGGAAGTAGCGTGTGCAGGAGCCATTCCATGTAGGCAGCCAGGTCGCAGCCTTCAGGCCAACCAGGCGGAGGTTATTCCTCCAGTTCCTATTCTCCTGGTCCTCCGCACGAGACTCCATGGCCTTCATCTTAAGTTGCAGTGTGCGGAGGGAGGTGTCGTGCTCACAGACCGTGTCCTCAGTATCCCAGACTCTCCTCTTTGCTTCCGATAGTCCTGTCACGAAATTTGTCCATGTCCCTTCTAATCAATCCCATCTGCATCTGCTCAATTTTTGCCGTGAGTGTAGTTTGGCAGCCCGTGATGGCTTGCATGAGTGCATTGAATTGCTCAGTCCCCAGGGGAGATGGATCCAGCTGCTCAGTTTGGGACGCCATGTTGGCTATTGTAGGCGAACGTGGACCCCGAGGTAGCGGAAGGGTTTTAGGAGCCGGGTTCCGCTTATGTTGCGATATGGATTTCCCCCTTCTCATGCCCGGTACCAGCCAGCACTATTTAAGCAGGTTAACGTTGCGATAATGCTCATAGAACCAGATAAATAGGCCTTCCAGGTGCGGAGCTCCAGGCACCCACGTCCTTAGGTCGCCATCTTGACCACGCCCCCCACAGATGTCTCTCTGAAGATTTCCTTTTGCAATGGGCCTACAGATGTCTCTAAAGATTTCTTCTTTTTTTTTTTTTTTTTTTTTTGGGCTTTAGTTTTCTATTTATGGCCTATTGTGAACACCCCTGCTGGGGAAGGAAATGGCTTAATCCAGGTTGGTTGCCTACAGCCCTGGTCCAGGAGCAATTGTACCATGTTTACGGAGCAACACACCACAGTAGTAGTGTTCAAAGGGGGTTAATCGGTCGCATGCTCAACGACATCATTGCACGTGGGAGCCGATTTTGTCTGTTCCTCTGAAATTGAAACGTGTGATCAGCAACTCCCGACTACAACAGAACACAGTTCCAGCAATAGTCCAGCTACCTGCCAGGGCAGCCCCTGCACAGCTACAGCATGTCTACAGTGCAGCAGCACCAGCATAGGTATTAGAACACTTGTATGGTGGGTGACTTGCCACTTTGATGTCTGGCCTGAGCCAACATGCCTCTCAGATGGGAGACTGCTCTCATTTCGGATCGAACAGGCCTACTTTCTCCCCTCGTCTTTCAGGACAGCACCTGGAGAGAGAGCGCAGCTCCACCCACTTTTCCCAGGAAACACTGCAGTCAGTTTTTTCTTTAAAGACCGGACACTTCCACCATGGCCTCAGTTGTAGTGTTTCCTCCGCCATGGTGGAAGCGCTGCAGGGAACCAGGGGTGTGCTGCGCTGTCTCCAGGTGGAGAGAGTTGGGGCATACCGGTATTCTGTTTTGTTTTTTTGTCAGGCCAGCCCAGCTTCCTCCCTTCACGTGCGGGGGTTGCTCCGGCGTCCTCCTCTCTTCATACCCGGCGAGGGTCAGGCTGCGGGGGGTCCCAGTCCCTTTAGACCGGCGGCTGGCTTGGAAGGAGCGGCGTCTCCTCTTCAACCCCATTGCACAGCCTTCCGGGTTCCGGTGGCGAGCGCGTCACTACGGCCAGGGGCGGGACCTCCAGCGGCGCGACGCGGCTTCCGGTTCCGGCCGCTGGAACGCAGGAGGGGAGGGCAGGTCTCTTCCGGCTGACGTCATTTCCGGCCCTCGCAGCGGCGTGTGGACCGGGAAAGTTTAAAAGACAAGCACCAAACGCCATTGCAAATCCTGTCAATATGGAGGAGGAACAATCGGTGGTGGCAGGAGCAGGAGCCACACAAGTCAGCCAGGCCCAGGTAAGCGGGGACAGCGTGTCTCTGTAACTTACTCGATGGGCATGTTTTAGTTCCCTCTTTTGGTAAATGTTTTAAAGAGCCTGCAGCATTCTTCCTGGATATTGAAGCAGGAAGTAAATGTGGTTAAGATTGTGAAGTAAATCTGTGGGGGGATTTACTGGCTGAGTGAAGGAGGGGGTTAAAGTGTTAGCTCTCCACTCTTTTTCAGCATGCTGTTTATAGGTGTTTTCTGTTTGTGTATTTCAGAAGGCAAAAGCAAAGACCAAGCATTCGTCTTTTCCTGTTAAAAGAAAATGCCCATCTTGTAAAAATGTGCTAAAAGAGTCTTGGGCGAAGGTGTTATGCAAGGGGTGCATTGCTGACTTAGTTAAGGAGGAAACCACTCCTAGTGTACCTGTGGTTCAGCAGGACTTACTGAGCTCATTTAGAAAGGATTTGGCGGAGACCTTTGATTCATTTAAATCCTATCTTGACAAACGTCCAGCCGCAGGCAGCTCAGTACCTCGTTCCCAGTCTTCTGTTTCCGCATATAGGGGTGACAGTGACTCGGAGGAGGAAAATCGTAGCGTGGCTACGGAATCAGAGGAAGAAGCAGATGAAGAGAAAGAATCTTCTTCTTCTTCTTCTCGATATAAGTTATCTCTAGAGGAGGTGGATGATCTACTAAAAACTATCCACACTACTCTTAATATTACAGAGGACAAGGCCCAGCTGTCGTTACACGATAAGATGTTTCAAGGCATGGGTGAGGTGAAACACAGGATGTTTCCGGTGCACAAGTTTCTGTCAGAAACAGTTAAAAGAGAATGGAAGGACCCAGAGAGGGCCCCCTTCTTTTCTAGATCCCTCAAACGCAGGTTTCCCTTTGAGGAAGATAGCGCACAGGTCTGGAACAAAAAACCTAGACTGGATGCGGCCTTCTCGCAGGTGTCGAGAAACACTGACCTCGCGTTTGAGGACATGGGTATCCTCAAGGACCCCATGGACAAGAGGGCGGACTCCCTGCTAAAGAAAGCCTGGGATTCCACCCTAGCAAATTTAAAGCCAGCTATGGCATCAACAGTGGTAGCCAGAAACCTGGAGCACTGGTTGGAACAGCTAAAGAGTCATATCGAGGCAGGTACACCTCGTAAGGATCTTTTGGAGACCTTACCAGTGCTTATGAAAGCCGTTGGATATATAGCAGATGCTTCGGCCGAATCAGTTAGGATGTCGGCCAGATCTTCTGCCCTAATCAACTCAACGCGCAGGGCTCTGTGGGTCAAGACTTGGACCGGGGACACAGCCTCTAAAGCCAAGTTATGCGGTTTACCCTTTGAGGGGGATTTGGTTTTTGGCCCAGGTCTTGAAGCCATTCTAGAGAGAACGGCTGACAAAAAGAAAGCCTTTCCCATTAAGAAAAAGGTGGTTCCTCAGGGCAACAAAAATTTTCGTCCTTTTCGGAAAACCACAGACTCAAAGGAGACAGGATATAAAAGACCTTGGAGGTCTCAGAGAGGCAGGGGCAAGTCAGGGGTACTCTTTCGCCCCCCCTACCCCAAATACTAAGAGCCAGTGACGGTCCCCTGTCGGTGGGAGCAAGGTTACAAACCTTCTTCCCACAGTGGCAGAGGATAACAGACAGTCCGTTTATCCTAAAAACTATAAGGGAGGGTTACGGACTGGAGTTTGCCCAACCCCCTCCGGTTCGGTTTTATTTAACTCAGGCTCCCACAGATCCGGAGAAGCTTACGGCTATGTCAGCAATTCTGCAGGAGTTAATTCAGCAGAAGGTGGTAATAAATGTTCCCCCCAACGAGGTAGAACAGGGGTGCTATTCACATGTCTTCCTGGTGAAGAAACCTTCAGGCAAGTTCAGGTTGATCCTGAACTTGAAGATACTCAACAGAGCGGTCAGGTACAAAAGGTTCAAGATGGATACGATCTTTTCGGTAAAGGGTCTCCTGACCCCAGACTGCTTTATGGTATCCATAGACCTAAGAGATGCATATCTCCATGTGCCTATAGCACCAGCATCACAGAAGCACCTCAGATTTGCGATCAGGATAGGGGGATCTGTCCTACATCTGCAATTCAGAGCTCTCCCCTTCGGGCTGTCATCCTCTCCGAGGATATTTACAAAAATTTTGGCGGAGGCCTTAGCCCCTC